>JAJJXL010000009.1:1200000-1800000 GCA_024516145.1 Pyronema domesticum
ACTCGTCATTGATCACTTTTCTTTGAAGTTTGTACACAAAAGGCCTGGCTCCTCCTACATGTTTATTGCAATTTGCGCCTTACAAAACCTTCATAAATCCCATTCCGTTCTACCGCCGTAATACCACTACCGAACTAGCAATACCCATTCCAACGCTACAATTCCTCCAACAAGCCAGCCATATCCCCACCGAGCTGCCTCGATCAAACAACAAAACAACAAAAAAAAACAAAACAACATAACGATCAAACGATCATACGGCCAAAGGAAAGAACAAAGAAAACTCCCAAGCCAGCGATACCCATTTTACAACTCTTGGGGGCGTCATAAAACATCGAAAAAGTAACAATCCCCTGTCAAGAAAACAACTCCATTAGAAAATAATTCAAAATCCGCCCAAAATCCCTCCAAAATCCTCAACTCATAAGAAAAACCTTGTCGATATAACTGGAATATTGAAGACCAATGCGGATGTCCTGTGAAGATCCGCCGGGATATTCAGGGCGTTAGTTTGGCGTTCGATGTTTTCGCTGTACGGCAGCCCAGAGTGCACTGGTATACTCTCCTCCTATGGTACTCATATAGCCCCGTTTTCCACGAGGAATTCAACAATATCCTAGTAACGATAGAACCTTGCTGCCTCCAATGCGATACCTTAGTATCCTCCCTCGGCATTGACGTCGGCCCCTTTATCGATGAGTAGTTTAACAATGGCCTCGTGGCCGTCGCCTGCTGCTGCTTGCAATGCGTTACCGTAGCGTCCTCCCTCGGCATTGACGTCGGCCCCTTTTTCTACGAGAAGGTGAACAATATTGATATTTCCTCTTCCTACCAATGATTGCAGTAAAGTGTCACCGCGCCGGGGTTCAATGAAGTTGATCTTGGCACCACTTTCGATAAGAAAACGTGCAATGATTTCATAACCGCAAAATACCGCAATTGCAAGTGCGGTCTGTTCAAGCCCGTTGGAATCCTTGATTCGAAAGTCGATGTCCCCTATTGAGTTGTTATTTACTAGTCTGAAAACAAAATCTCGAAGGTTAAAGAATGTGGCTACTATCAGCGCATTCGTTTCCGCCTCCCCAAAGTACGCCTGAGAGACACCAGCGTCAATCTTAGGAAGTGACCCCACCCAATGACACCAAAAACATACGAATTTCAACCGTAAGTTGCACAGCGACATAACAGAAAACGATTTCCACAGTTCATCGCGCTCTGAAGAGTCCCCCGTATCTGCGTCATGTATAAACTGCGACCAGTATTTCGCTGCAAATAGAAGCAGAGGGAATCGCCTGGGGATTTCCGTCCTTCCATCTTCCAATTCCAAATGGTCGGCGGATTTGTCGTTGCCCAATAAATTTCTGTAATTGTGGTAATTCATCGCTGGCAAGTCATCCACGAGTGACTGTTGTGCAAATTCTTCGAAAGCAAGGTAATTCAGGCATGTCAATGCAAAATAGTGATAAGAGTGTAGCGGAGACGGTAATACAATCGGAGAAGCCGAAGACGAAACATTATGCTGCTGTAAATAATCTTTCCTAATGATATTGTAGCAGGTTAGTAAATAATAACAGCAAAGAAAGACATGTTAAATACATATCCGAGTATTGTACTTACGCAGACTGATGAACTAGTTTCACCATTCCCCCATCATCCAACTTCAGTATCGGTCCACAAAGTCTTATATTCCATGGAAATGCTTTTATCAATGAGTTATCAACTAAAGAAGCCGACAAAGAATTCAGTCCAGAAGGAATACTCTTAAGCTTATCTCGAATTTCGTCCGTCGGGGCGGCTTCCAGATCCTCAATGACCAGAGATGCCCAGAGAAACATTCCGTCTGCCCTTGCCATTAAACTGTCAAGAATGTCTCGGGTGGTTTTCAGTCCTCCAATCTTATATGATATGAAGGTTCGTATATCTTGATTAATATTGTCTTCATCGTCCTCCGTTTTGAGACGAATACAGCATGATGGATGCAGAAGATCCTCAATCCTAGGATACGGCCGACTTGTTGCCAAGACTTTGAGAAAGCTAGAATTTTGGAAATTCGATTCCCGGGAGGCAAAATGCTGTTCAAAATGCTCTACGAGCTTCTTTCTCGATGTTTCTTCGCATTCATCCAAGGCATCTACGACAAGATACACACCATCCAAGGATCGGTGATCTGTTGTAATAGCGCAGAAAAATTTCCTCAATATGTCTAGTGAATCGACCATTTTTTCCTTGCGGCTGGCGTAGTGGAGCATTGCAAGCTGAATGAGATCAGGTACAAGCTCTATGAGTTGATGTATGAGGGAGCGAAGAAGTGATTCTGCCGACTTTTGCGTGTCATATTTGTCGTCGAAAAAGAAGTACAAAACGTGACATCTCCGAGTCTGACTTGATCACTGAACCGGCGCCTTCAGAGACTTTTTGGTATGATCTAATAAAAACCTTGAAAGAACAGTTTTTCGGCAGCCAGGATTTCCGGATACCCATAGAAATTGCGAATCATTGGTTTCTCCGATATGAAGCCAATGAGCAAATGATTTGTGCTGGAGAATCCACTGTAAAGCCCCTTGGTAATGCATTGCTACATAGGTCCTGTAGCTTGAATAGTCCGCACAGTATAGATTCTGGAGGTATTTACTTTCATCCTGGTCGCAATCGGTACTAATAGACCAGTCAGCATAACAATTACTAAGCGCAAAACATTACACATGCTTACAGTTTTTAGCCTTTGGCGGATTTGGATCTTCACTGGAATTTATAAAATCGCCGGGAATATGAGGAACTGCATCTAGACGTAACAGATCAGAATTATTTTCCCATTACTGAACAAACACAAATTCACACGCCGCTAGAGGATCCATTCCGTAGCTTCTGTACACATTCCTTCAAATTTGTTAAGACTATAATGAATCTGTCGTCGGATACATGATCATATTTGACCATATTCGAATGGTCTGAATCAAGCGCTATCTAATTGTAAAGCTGTTTATTAGGAACGGCATATGTAGCAGACTCCATCGTCACAAATCTCAAAGGTTGGCCAGTGCTTTTCCAGGTCCCATTTTGAACTTCCTGTATTGTATTCAGCGTACATCATCGAACACTGTGATAGGGAGTCAAAGCAAACCTTTATAGTGTTACTGTCTAGCGCTTCGTAAAAGGAAATTACACAACAGCCAGGAATGTTTTCAAAGATCCGAGTAAAGTTTTGATGGATAACCTTTAAAAGAGGCGAGCTTACGCCTAGGTCCCTCACTAATTGAGAGTTGTTTTGTTCCCCAACCACTTGTAGAAGATCACTGTTGTTCATTCCTTGGTTCGGAACGCCGAAGAAAAGAAGTGCTGCACATGACTTGAATATAGCGTGATGATTTTCGGAAGTTTTCGCTAGCGCCGCATGAGAAAGTGCCTACAAGACTGTAAGTTAGTGCAAAACTACCATCCAGCCTTTCCATCACCGCTCATGCATACCTTCTTGACCAAAAGGCCGCCAAAACCGTGGCATATGAATATAGTCGGTCGGTGTCTCTCCTAGACGTAAAATTGGTAAGGTATTCTCATCATTCTCTTGGGTCCATGGTTACCTTTTGTTCAGACTGGCAGTGTTGCAACTGGATCAGGAACCGCTGTGCATATTCTTGTATAGAATCCTGGGATGAATTGTCTTTCAGGTCTGAGCGGTATCCGAATAGTAGTATTCTGGTATTTTGCAAGGCTTTGTCCTTAGGCAAGAAGTCCCTTAACCACATATTGAAACCATTCTGGCTCTTCCAGGTACAGAAAGCATGTCACCCGAGTCCGGGAACTGCGACGATACTACCCGCAAAAATATGATTAGTTAGAACAGTCCGTCAAAAAAGTATATATCGTGTGACTGAGATGAATTTCGGCGACATACTCTATTGAAGAATCTGTCACACTGCAAAGCGGTGTAATACCAAGAAAGTGGCCGTCTATGGTAACTTCGATTTCCATGCCTCCAATTTTTACCATCAAATCACCCGAATTCTTTCCCGAGCTCAATGATTCGAATTCTGGCGGTACATGCTTAAACGTGGCAGTCGCAGTTTTATGGCCGTTGTGTGGGGCTAGCGATAAGGCCATAATTCTACCAGTTGATGGCGATAGCTGTGTTAACCAGGCCGTCAGTTGTTCCTTACTAATAGATTTGTCTATGGACTGAATGCGAAAAGTGTAGTAATGTCGCTCGGGATCGCTTGAACCTGAGGTTAACTTGGTGACCATTGAATACGCCGATCCCATCGTATGACTTCTATCTTCCCGGAAGGCTTCCAGATGTTGTTCGTTGCGGAGGGCCTGAAATTGTATTCAAGTGAAGGCTCAGCAGCCAGAGGGCGAGATGTAGTACGTGTATTTCAACGAAGTCGGCAGCCCCTCTCTATTTGTTTCCCCGCATGTAGAGTAGACTAGCTTCATTTGTCGAGTTGAAGAATTATGCTGGAGTTTCACAGAAGTCTCATTGGTGCGCTATTCGCAGGGATTGCTTAGCGATGCATTGCAGTGGACTAGCCAGTCTACTTAGGCAACAGGCCACGCATTGTTTCAGGCTGTGCATAGTGCAAGTGGTTGGATGTGGCTATGCTCAGGTGGAATTGACTGTTTCTCTCTAACTTTGAATTGAGAGGATCCGCCCACCGAAACGGGAACAGGTTCAGTTCTTATTTCCCAGTCTTGGCCGCTGCACAGCTGTTGTACATCTGAAGTATGCAGCATCAAAAAGAAGCATGCGTTTATGCAGCTCATGCACCTCTTTCTTGGAAGCATCCCGAATATTGGCCTGAGAGTTTGGACTCTGGCAGACAATAATCTCATGACGATCGCGCACCTCGATCGTCATAGTTATTTGGGAAAATTGTCAGAATGGCCCCGGAGCAGGACGTATTTCACAGGGAAATTTGAATTGCTTGATGATTTTGAACTTTGCGAAGCCTGATGAACGCTAACAAATTTCTGGAGGTTGTTGAGAATGTCTGGATTTTTGCCTATTCATAGCTAACTACTATGATCTATCTCCTTGTCTGTGTCAACGTACGGAAACAGACACTCGCCGCCAAATTTCGAAAACGGAAACCTTCTCAGTCTCGTCTGCTGTGCATACATTTACTGCTTAACATCAAAGGGAACGTGGGTGTAGGATCCGCATATCGTTTTTGTTGAACCAGCTTCTCTCCACGGCCCGTATTGCGGTGCAGGCTAAGACGGGGAAATCCGACAACATCCAACATGAAATGCAACCCACATGAAGACACCTGCGACTGGGGATATGAACTTGGCATGAGAAATGTGAGCAATTTCTCACAGTGCATAAAGTACCGCATCAACCCGTTACCCGACCATAATGCAAAGCTACTTACTAACAGGATGTTACCTACCCACCCTGCTTGGCATCATTAGTACACGTAGTACCATACTCCACATATTAAAGCTTGGCTTCAACCACAGACAAACGCGGAGGGAGTTTGTCATTATATCCCAAAAGCAAAGAATCTCCAAATGCCAAAGAAAAAGCGCCAAGTACATCGAGTGATGTATGATGTTTCATTACCCCCTCTCTTCCATAACCCCCGATTATCCTCTTCCCGGTCACACATTACACATCTTTCCCGCCATCACAGCTTCTCACAGCAGCTAATAAATTCCCAGAGGTCTCAGATAGTATAGCTCGCTCCAGCGCTTCCCCAAAGACCAAAGCGATCCTTCTCTCAAATTCCTGTTTCTAGCCCTGGACTGACTCCCTATCACGCAAATATCGTGTAATTTACACTATTGAATAGTGTATGTTACATGTTTGGCTGCTTTTACATGATTTACTAGTGTAAATTTACACGTTTATTTATGAAATCTGCGCTATGGCATTAATTCTTCGATATAAAAGGATGTTATAGCGTAAAACACTTATACTAACGGTTGTAAAGAACTTAATAGCATTAAATGCTATTGCTTCTACTGGATTATCGTATTTAGCATGCAACTATATTGCTCAATTAAACATAAAATCTGAATGAAGCTGTTATGGCGTAGTGGTTAAAGATTAGGCATAAGTACGAGGCTGTGGGCAAAAGTAGTGGACACTGTCTCGATGCAACGGTCGCACGACAGCCCCACAATTCCATCAATCCCACAATAACAAATAGCTAAGGGTACATGAAACTTATATAGGTGCAACAAGAGACCCCAATAAATATCCCACTCTTGGTATTTTCTATTTCGCTGTTGGGTGGATAGCATGGTGGTTGAATTTCTGGTTGAGGTGTTACGGTTGTTGCCATGCGAAAGTGTCCACTACTTTTGTCCACAGCCTCGTACACTCTGCTGTCCTAAGTGTCGAACACACGAAGTCGTGGGTTCGATCCTCGGGATGGGTAATCCTTTTTATAATTTTATGCCATGTTTACCATAGTGTCCTTTACACGTTTAAATAATGTAATGTACACTATCATTTTACGTTATTTTTACAATATGTTTTACAATATTTGGAAAAAAAAAACATGTACAATACTTTATTTTTGCGTGATAGGGGCTACTATCTCAAGTATAGCGCCCAACTTAACTTTAACTTTCTCCGAGCGATCAATAAACACAGATTCCAAATAAATCTCCCTAATTATCACTCTCTCTTGTGTAGAGATGAGTATTAAATGGCTATGCACACGCAGAACAGCATCCAGAAGGTTATGACTAACCTCTGCTTAACCTTGTCTTCCAACACCGTCCCATAATCCTTCGCTCCAGCATCCATCAAGACCTTCAGCGGCTTGACACTCCGGCTCATTTTGATCGCAGCTTCCAGTGGAGTTCTATATAGCCCCTCATTCGAGATAGCGTTTGGGTCTACCCCTTTCTCCAGCAGTAACTTGACCGCAGCAATCTGTCCAGCCTCTGCCGCAGCAATAATCGGCGTCCCGAACCTTCCCGGTGGTGGATTAGCGCTACAGCCCGCCTCAACAAGGGCTTTCAGAATATCTACATATTCCAAGTACGCAGCCGCCGTAACAGCCGATCCCATGGGACTGTTGCTAGGATTATGTCTTGCTCCATTGGTAAGAAGCAATGCAATAATAATTATCTGAGTGGCAGAAGCAGGAATGCGATTCCGCGCGTTGGAGGTAGTGAGGGGATTTGGACGAATTGCAGCTTCAAGCACGCTGCCTTCCCATTCGCGGATCGAGCTGGTGTCTGAGCCGGATTTGATGGCGGCGAGTACAGCGGGGATGGAGAGCGAGCGGACGGCATCGAAGATTTCTGCTGCGTTCATGCGGAAGTAGTAGGCGCCTAAATCGTCGGTATCGTCGTTGAACGATCGTCCGGGTTACCGGTGATTTTATGGTTCGGCGCAGGTTCTGGAAAGTAAGGACGTGTAGACATTATAGGTGAGTTGTCCAAGGTTGGCTGGTTATTGAAGTAAGCGAGAGCACGGAAGATGGAGAAACATGGAAGTAGAAGGTTTACGGTCTAACTGTGCCGCAGCTAGAACGGGGTGTTCGAGCAATGCAAATTCAGCCGTTCTTTGGATAGGCGGCTTAGCCTCTGTACGAGGGCTGAGATAAACCTCGAAGAGTTAAGAGTAGGGCTTGCCATACGAAAATTTGAGTCCGCACCAATGTGATAGTAAGGGGAAGGAACGTTTGGAACTTTGGAACTTTGGAGAGACGACAGCAATATGAAACTTAAGGTCGTGGAGATGGAGTTGCTGATATATCTCGTCGGTGATGTGCGGGGGTTTGATTGATGAGATTCGGATAAATACCGCATTATTGCTGACAGACAGACTGCATGCCAAGAATAATGCATTATCTCCCAGCTGGTCGCGATATATATCTCCGAGTGACAGTTTGTGTCTTGACCCTTACGGTTCCGTCTCGCTACCTGGCAAGCAGCCCAGAAAATAGTAAAATACACTGCCTTAAAGTAAAATTTGTAATCAAACATTCGCAGTAGAGTAAACATCATGACATAATAAGCTTAATCCCCCATGGTCGCCATGCATGTGATACTTCCTGATCCCAATCAGCTCTCCTCCGACAACCTCGACTTGAGAACCTCATCTCATATCCATATTGTGACCACATCTAAAACCGACCTCTCTTTAAGAGAGTCCTTCATCAATCTGGAACATAATATCCAGAGGCTTAAGGGTCACGATCCCCAAATTTGTGACCCCACTACTGCACCCCACACCGGATATCGATTAGATCTTAAGCCTTATGCAAGTAAAATTCCATTGATGTCGATCTCTATAGGGCTTGGAATTCCGATAACAGATACCAGACAGCTGAATATAACCTTTGTTCAGATGATTTGATACCCTGTCTCGGATGTGGATTCGAAGATGGTGAGTGGATGGTAGATTTTGAACTTATGACCGGCGGAGGTGGGATGATACGAATAGGGAAAGACTGGAAGATACTGTTTGGCATGTGGACAGCTTTGTAAATTGCTGTGGATTGTACATAGAAGCACTACAGTGAGCTTGTGGCTATATGCAGAATCATTCGAACTGATCAGACGGACTCCCGAATACTCTTGCTGATGAATGTGAATCATGCCGTTAAACTTGATACCCTGTTTACTTGTCCGCTACTTTGGCCAAGAGCATTAACCCGTTAACTTAGAACCTTCATTCCGCAGCGTTTAAAAGATTAGATATGAGATATGACACAGGAATCGGATGAATGAGCAGCCAAGTCTCGCGTACCAGATCTCCGGTGAACCCGGGAGATAGCTAAATAGATCTACAGTTTGTCTATCAAAAGTCTGATAACACGGGTGGGGTGCTTTATGCATAAACGGCCGCCGAGGAGATGATAAGTAGATCAACGGAAGCGATAAGGCTGGCTGCGGGAGCAAACGAAACTCGGTAGATCAGACGAAATAACCGTTTCAAACGCATCAACTACGGATAAATACCGACGTATAATCGATCCATTAGCGGTTTAATTTCAGCCGTATGTGTGGTGGATATGTTGAGATGAAACCCAGCCAGTCGAGTGATTCGGAAATCGAACCGCAGACTGGAGTTTATCGTTGTATTTTCCTTCCGGATCCATTCTAGTTAACAAATGGTTGTTTGGACGACATTTCTACCGAAATACAGAACTCAGTTTTTGATGATGACGAATTGGAAAGTGAAGCAAGGCTACATCACATGCATTCCTTACGTATGCCAGCTGTTTTGCTTTTTTCGGCACATTTTCCATCGACGTTTTTCTAGAGCCGGAGTTGGGATGAACTATGTACTGAGCCCTCACGTCTCTCTTACCCTCGCTTCTCTCCTTACGATAGGGCTAAGAATTCACACCCCGAAAAGTCTGTCCGTATGTACTCTACCTCCTAACCACCGAGCTTGAGTATCGATATCTACAATAGATATCGATATCAACTGGCCCCATTGCTTCTGTTGATCATCCAGGAGCGGAACATCCTTCATCCACGATGCCCTGCTGCAAGGCATACCGCTACTATATATAATCATCAAGGGAGTCATCCATGCTGTGCGTCATCGCACCATAGCGGCACTACATATGAATGTTTGAACCAAACTCAGGGATGAGAATAACCCTCTACTTGGAAGTTTATTCGATGTGTACTGTACCCTAAACCCTTCTCTCAATACCTAGTATTCCAACGCATCCTTATTATGCCTCCTACCTATCTGAAGTACTGTACAGTAGTCCACCGGGTATCAACTATGCATACTATCTAGAATGCCATAAGAGAGCATCAATACCCAGTAGGGCATTCCTAAAGAAAGGCATCATGAGTTGTCAAAGCATTCGAAACGGCGAAAAATTCTTCCGTCCAGCTATGAGTGCGGCGGCGATGGGGATATCGGTTCCTATCTCCGGGCATGCTATGTACTTCTTCTGCTCGGCGAAAAAACTCATTAAATGTGACATGTAACCTGCATTCACTGTTGTATGTACACCTATGGTGCATTATGCCCGTGCGGCCACAATAAAATAATTTCTACGGCATGTGCGGTGATGATGATGCAGATGCGGGCTACAGTGACATGTGGTGCGGGCTCCCAGGGCTCTCAGGGCTCTCCGGGCATTGGGTAAACCTTGGGGGCGGCGTAGATATCTACTCTAGGTGGGATAGGAGCCGCATATCGCATGCCGCATCATGCCGCGTCAATGCGGTCGAATAACAGGCGCATCACGACACGGCACGTTTCTAGGCCGAGCCTACCGGAGGTCTGGCCGCCCAGTCCATACCTACATATTCTACGCTGCAGGTTCTTCTAAGGAATTTAAATTCATTGGATGGTAGAGGAAGCGTTGCATTCTTTGCTTGATGATGACTGTTCTATAACTTAATATTGCTTACGAGAGATGATGGTCAGATACGAGAGAGCAGTCAGCATTTTCATGCAGTTGTATTGACTCAACAGCGGGATTACGAGGATTTTATATGCCACTCTTTATGGGTCCGCTTCGTTGCCCGCTGATGACCGTTATCTTCATGCCGCTCATCACTTGCAGCGGGCCTTGCAGTAGCTCGAATACCGAGTTCATCATGTCCGCACTAGTGCTTCTAGACTTAAATACCCCCACAGTCCGCATGTTCTGCATCATCGTCCGCTAGGCCGCTTGTCTAGAGTATTTAGGCCGCTGGTTGCTGTGACTCCAACATTCTACTTTGAGTTCGTCCAATCACCGCCAAAATTCTTCAAGCTACTCGTAATTCTGCATCCCACAGTCGTTTCGTGGGCGGCCGCAAACCATTGGGAAAAACTGTGGACCAAGAATTTAGCTAATAAAGCATCTAGAAGCTCTAGCCGATTGGATGTATTTCCGGGTTAGAACGAGGTTGAAGTACCGTGAAGTACGTCAACCCGCTCTAGGTGGCCGTATACATAGTAGATCTCGTGAAAATCCCTGGTCCCAATCCCTAATCCATCCCCATGGCCGCTGTTGGATCCCCGCTGTTCCAATGATCATTTGGTTCACCATTGGTTTACGGCCGCCCGATGGATGAAACCGGAATTCAATCCTTGGACTGGCAGAAACATTCCCGGATTGGTTGTTCGGCCAAGCTGCGCCTTGTGTGGAATGGACCACCTGCGGTCCCAACGGAATGAAGTATATCGACCCCAGAGACGGTCTACGATTCCCGTGGCTATGGGTAGTCGTGGTAAGGCTTCGAGATTATTACGCACCCGGAGTTTTCGTCCTGTCATAGGTTGAAAGAAAATAGACCTTAGACCTTAGGTATGAGGTGGTACGTATCGTAAGTATTTAGAGCGGAGTATCTTGGCCTAACTGCAGGAAAAGGTAGATAGAATTATTAGAGTGACTCTAGCTAGTTCTTATAGGTTGGTGAAGAGTACATGATGTCGTGCCTGAATCATAGTCAGTCCATAGGGAGTGGTAGTGATAGTCTAGTTTGGAACAAATGGTTCGCCTTTCATCCACTTCATTTAGAGCCAAACCAAACTTATCCCCTACTGCGTTTCACATTACTTTGGTATGTACGTACAGATACGTCGTTTGCAAACGCTACATACTATTCGACGCACCTACAGTACATGCTCTTTTTTCGTTCCTTCAAAGTTCGCGTACACGCAGACTCATCCTCTGCATGAAGCCGTACTCGGAATCTGCATGAAACGGAGGCTGTCAAATAGCAGTAGTTTTTGTTACGTGGCTGCTGCAGGTCGGGGCCTTCACATAGACTTTTCTCTTTCGTCCGCACAACAGAAGTAGAAGCTCGGAAACGCAGCAAGGGCAAGTCGTACATCGGTTCGATCGGATCTAGTTGTATCGCAGCATGGGATGTGTCTTTTCTTCTCTCCATTCTCGAATCGTCTCGAAACGCAGTAGAAAATCGAAACATCTGGTTTTCTGGTTCTTTCGGTGATTGGTGGATCTGAAGAACGATCGATGGAAAGGTTGAAACAGCGCACCCCAGAGTTGCAGCTCGCGTTCACGGGCCTCGATGGCCGTCGATAGAGAGATTCTCATCAAAACCTAAGATCTAGAAAAATATCAATAGATTAGCTTTCTAAAAACCAGGTGATGAATGGGGAGAGGTCGGAAGTCTGAAGATTTTCGACTCGCTGGTTCGTGGAAGTGCAAGTCGTGAGAGCAAGTGCGACCTAAGTTGCGACCGGCCAAGAAGAGCAATGACTTGGCCCTGTTCCGTCCAGTCTCCGCCTCACGCTTACAAATTCCAAAAATAGACCCGCCAAAACCCCAAGTCCAAGTCCGCCATGGACTGTGCTTTCAGCTTGCGGTCCTCCTCCGCTGTCGATCACGAAGCTAGTTTTCGCCGAAAAGAAGAGGCATTCGCGAGCTCGGCACCGTTCACCGGTAGCGGCGACCAGCCGTCGCAAGTTCGCGTGCGTGCAATGATGATAATTTGTCGTCGACGCGGCGGCCTCGGTTGCCCATTTCTTCAATCATCTTGGCCCACGTATCTTTTTTTGGCTTCTACGCTGCCTGCGGACTGCGTCGGGCTTCATCTTGCGTCTACACTCGGCAAGTGATGGTGACGGCACGGCGGCGGCGGCGGTGCACAGCGCAGGAACACTGTTGTGGGATACGTGCAATATTTCACTTTTAACACTTCATCAGATCAGTTCATCGCGTCGACAACAATTTCTTAACAAACGACGCCGGTCGAGGACGAAATTTTCGTGGTGATGTTCGACGTCATAATATAGAGATTTATGTATGCGTTTTTCTTCATCTCATCGCGGGTTGACAGCACGTCTTCATTAAAAGTCTGCAAGACGTCATCATAGTTTTGAAATTCTAAGATGGAGAAGGGCGTTTTATCAGTCCAAAGACAATTGCATTGTATATACTTTCTTTCTTTCTTTCGTCTCATCGTTCATCTTCGCCTCTCTATCCGTTCCCCATCAAAAAGTACATTTCACCCAAACCCTGTTAGGTCCTCAAAAACATCAATACAATAGCATACGATCCCATAACCCAAAACCCATGAAACACAGCAGGAAGATGTGAAAACATCATCAGAACAGAAAGAGAAAAAGACAACAGACCTATATAGAATTTTCAGCAAAACGGTTAACTCCAGGTATAAACGACGTGAATCCATAAAGCACGACCTAAAAATCGCTCTTTGATGCATGTGACGCGAGATCGACGTTTATAACAAAAACACGGTAAAAACAGCAGATATCCACCCAAACATGTAAGCAGTTGCGACAAAAACAGCAGTAGTGACAAAAAACCAAAAACCCCTATGCAAACAAAGCCCGAACAGTTAGCAGCCGGTTAGCAGCGAGCGTAACAACCACGAAAATGAACGATATAGAAAAAAACAAACACATTTTATGGGGTTAGGGGGGAATTCATCAGTCATAAATGGCATGAAACATGAAAAATCCAATATGTACGCCTTCCTCCTTTTCGTTCCTCTCGCCTCCTCTTAGTCGTCGCTTTCATTGGATTCGATCGTAGAGTCCGCAGTAGTACGCTCATCGTCCGGTAGTTCGCTTACGGCCGAAACATACTGTCCATCACCATCCTGACGAATCCACCCATTGCTCCCCCCTCCTGTAGGAGTTCTTCGTATCCCTCTATACACCTAACCTGTTGGTACATCTTCGCCACGTAGCCAGTAATAGATTCCCTCAATAGAGCCGTCTCGTTGTCTCTTCCATAAATTCCTGCATAATCATTGCCTCCTTGAGCCCTAGGCGACATTGTTCGTTCCGTAACCATCTGTTCTCCACATGTTGATGCAGTTCCCTCTCGGTTCTCAATCTCGGTAAAAGTAGAGTTGGCGATGGAAAATCCGTTGCTGTTGGCCAAAGCTCCGAAAGGCGAGGGTGCGGAAGGAACCGGAGATAGCCGGTCTGACATGTGGTGCGATACAGATTCACGGTGTGTGGTCCTTGATACACTTCTACTGTGGGTGCTCTCTGGAAGATCCTCAAATGCGAATCTGATTAACCTCAACAACCGCTGGCCGGGTTGAGTGTTGTTACTGGTGTCTAGAAGCTCGGTTGTCAAGTGTAATCGGATCAAAGTTTTAAGCTGGGTAACGCCATATTTGTCTGCCATTAGGAAGAGCTGGAATTTTTGGTCGTCGAGCTCGATTTCGTTGTCTTCGGGGTAGGAGCCCGTAGTAGACATGTAGTCGTATGTATCTTCCAGAGTTGCAGAAATCTGGCTCTCCGATGGCGGAGAGAAGGGAGAGACGCCGGACATGACGTTGTCGCAGTCCATAACCCTCGGTGGGATGGTCGGCGGGCTGCGCGAAGAAAAGTTGACTGGCTCTGGTGTCTTTGGTGATTGACGGAGGTTAGACTCGAGCTGCAAGATAGGGTATTCGCCAGTGTATAAGAATTCCAGCAGTGCCTCGAAGATCTTTGGGTCATCGTCTAGCATGTTGATACGGCCTTCACGTGCCTCACGGAAAGCGGGGCGAAGTGCTGAACGGAACCAGTCGCTTCGTGCTGCAAGAATCGCTTTGTGCGCTTTGATGACTTTTTGTTCGTGGCCGACGACAATGTCGAGATCAGAGAAATCACCGGATTGAAGGATCTTCTTGAGGGATTTGCCCACTGGATCCGCGACGGCGGCGGAGTTGCTCTGTTGGTCCCAGAAGTTCGCGGGAGTTGACGATGTTCGCGAAGTGGGGTGAGTAGTGCCCATCATTGAGTTTCCCAAAATATTCGACGAGATGCTTGGGCTAAGTGGTCGTCGTAGCTTCTCCTGCGTAGGGTGATATCGTAGCCGACAGACGATATCGACTGTGCGACGGCTGTTTACTACCGGATCCCTGAGTAGGATGCTGTTGTCGAGCAAACCCGGGAACCCCCATGACAGTTGATTTTCTCTGTACAACGCGACTGTGGTTTTATCCTTTAACTGACGACCTTCGGAGTTGAGTATGCAAAATTGTAGATATCGAATATCTCGTGTCCAAGTGCGCTCTTGCAGTTCGTTATCTGTCATTACGACATATAAAAAGATCCCGTAAACTCGGTTTCCTGCAGCGTCGACATTTTGTTGAAATAGCATCCGCCATACCCAGCCGTCTGGATGTCCAAAATTCGGTGAGTAACTAGTAGTGACAATGTTAGTTTGGTTGCGGTCCATTTCGAAATCTCCAGCGAAGAGCTGCGGGGGCGGGAGCTTACGTCTCGAAGTCGGCCGATAAGTCGACATTTTTCCATCTATACTAAAGGCAGCTTCTGTCAGAGCCTTTCGTTTCAAAAAATTAGCTGTAGGAAAAATAAACCTACAGTCCATGTAACATATTCTGATGATGCCGCATTGATCTCCAACGTCATAGGAGCCAATGGGATGTGGACGATTGATGCCGCCATGGGTTTTGTGTGTTCTAGGTACTGGCGAATTCCACTGCCTTTTTCCAAACACATAAACAAACTATATTCTCTTCGATTTTCTTCGTAGCAGTACTGGAAGTTTTGGTGATAAATCGGCGCTGAGCAACTGGTGCGGGGTGGTAGCGTTGGGCAGCGGCGGCCGTGTTCTTTATGTCGCCGGGAGCTGTGGCGGTAGGGGTTTCAAGGATGATGGCTTGGAGAGTTTTGTTGCAGTTGATGTGTTTGTTGTTAACGCTACTTTTTCTATCTCCTCATATCAGATCAAGCTTTTCTCCAAACATTCCAGCGGGGCTGGAATTGGGGGTGGGTGGAAGGGGGAGGGGAATTTATATATAAATACCCTATGCAATACTGGAGGTTCAGTAGGTACGCAGACAGCCGTTGGGGTGCACCTGGTAGATGTTATTGGCGGGGGAGGGCGGCTCCAAAATATCCTAACCACGTCGTCCAATGTTTCGAATTGACCAGCAAATTCACACTTACGGCGTAGTTGCCAGTGATTGCTTGCTTGTTCTGTCCTTTCGGAAGCTCCCAGAAGGGATGGACCTGACTGCTGGGAAACGGAGCGGGCAAGCAGAGCAGACGCAGACAACAACGGTGTCAAGTTTGCTCGCTAGCAGAAAGGCAAAGGCAATAAGTAAAAAAAAATAAGGCCCCGGTGGTGGAGGTGTGCTTGCTTGTGCTTGCTTGTGCTCGCTCGCTAATTGTCACGCGTAGATGTGGTTGTGGTGTGTGGTTGGTGGTGATGACGGTGATGATGGGAGACAGAGATGATGATTGTGATAGATACCGCTGTTAGGCCTCCAGATCTCCCCGCTACCTTATTTTATTTTTCTTGTTTCTTGAGTGCGGGCAGTGATGGGGAAGGAGGGGAGCAGTAGTGGAAGCAGTAGTGGAAGCAGTAGTGGAATCAGTCTCAGCCTGGACGATGGATGATGGGCTGGCTGTGGGGGAGTTCGATTCGCGCCAAGTTTCCCTTCGCGCTGCTGGATATGGGTGTTTTGTGTGCTGCTCAAGCTGGTTGGTGGAGGGCTCGGGGATGCACTGCTCTTGCGATGATTCGAATTGTCGGAGGGAAAGTGAGGGGAGAGAAGGTCAGAATTTGGCTCTGGATGCTAAGCAACTCGTCTCAGGGCATAGCTGTGGTTCTTCGTTAGAGTGCAAAATAGATCGTCGGCCACGCTGGCAAAGGTCGTGCTAAACGCTGTACAAGGAACACACTCGGCAGGCATGGGGCGAAACTCTTTGCGACTACCACATACGACATTGCGGAACGCCCATGCAGCGCGCAGCTGGGGGATAGCAGAGGGGCCCAGCATAGGATAGCAGCCCAGCGCTGAGCAAGAGACCCTGACACGGCGGTGGAGGGAAACAATTGGCTGTGATTGGCTGGAGCGGGCAGGACGGAGTGAGGGCAGTGGGGGGTGGGAGTGGGTGGCATGGGGGAGGGGGAGGGGGAGGGGTGTGGGAGGCGTGCCAGTGTGAGCTGCTTGCGAACGGCGATGATGATTGGACAGCCTTCCTTAGCGGGCCAGTGAGGGGGAGGGGGAGGGGGGAGGGGGAGGGGGTACGAAGCCTTAGGGAGACGACCAGACGACATCTCGGAGTATCACCGAGCGGGAGGGGGGAGGAGTGGAGGTGGAGCGAGCGAGCTTTGAGGGACGGCGAGGCAAGAGACCGAAGGCAGCAGCAAGCAGCAACAAGCGGAGTCCTCTCCCCTCCATCCTCCATCTCCATTGGCCCATCTGATTACCCTCCTCGCTTTCGGCGGACAAGCACAAAATCAAACATCTGCAAGTGTTCCAAACGGACGCGGATTCGCCATCTGCCCAAATTTGATATCAAGTCTCACCCCTCAATAAGGGCTGAGCTTGCAGGTGCGACGAACAAAATGTCAACCTTACCTCTGCGTTGTCCCCTTGCCCGCACCACCGAAATACTACCAGAAGACTCACGGCAAAAAGAGGGGACTTTCTTTAGAATCCAACCACTCCGCTGCTAGCTAGATGCTGTCAAGACGCTGAGGAAATCTGACCCAACTCTAGACCTGCGCGGTGTTTAATATCCATTTCTCTCCCATGTCACTACTCTATCAAAATCGAACTCTTGACCCTCTTGACCCGGGAAGATGGTGAGCTGGAGCGGGGTTGCACGGGAGAGGAGATGATGTCCTAAGGATCTGGAGCATGTAGACATGTACAGTTCATCGGTTCGTGGCTGGATGGGTCCAAGTTAGGGAGCTGTTTCTCGATCACGCCGGTCCCCACGGGGACAGCGTCGCTGATGCGCGTACCGGGTTGTCGGGACATCCCCCACCACCGACGGGCGAACCCTTGGGAAAACCTTAGGGGAAGTTATTTTTTTTTTGTAGCACCGCTGTGCTAGAGTGATATGTATAAACACAGGCATCGATTGAAACTTGGCCGTTCTATTTTTTATCAAAAGGCCTCACGATGATGGAATTGCATAACAATTGCGATTCAAACTGCGGCGGTAAGGGATACAGATGCATACATCTTTAGAGTAGAGTAGATGCCGCCCGGGGTAAGAGGCCGCCTGAAGGGCACTGAAGACCTTTATGCAACCCATCCCCGCCCGCCGAAGGCAGCAAGCATCAAACCCGGAAACACCGTTGAGTCTTGTCTCCGCAGCCTCAAGGCCCCGGAAATTTGCAGCTCATCGCTTCCCAACTATTCCCAGTGGCGTCAACAATCCTTCGTTGCGCAAAAAGTTGTAAAGGTTTCAACAACCACCGTCATCGCGTTGTTTCAATAAATATGTTGCCGTCCTGAAGTAAAGTCACCAACCGACTCCGCAAGCACCCGCACAACGTGGCCGGGGTGGCGTAAACACGGGAGGCTATCTACGATAATCTATACATGAAACGAAAACGGAAGTTTCACCCAGGCTCCAGCGGAAGTATGTTTCCTCTATCCGATCCGACAGTTCATCACCCGGGATCTTATCATTTGGATATCTCGGCCAAGCGACAACTATTTCGTCCCGCATATTTCTCTAGCCACAGTTTGTATGTTTCGTTTCGTTTACTAAGGCCTTTTGCATGTAACCAACCAGCATCTTTGAATCCCTTGAAATATCCGATGTGTTTACTAGGAGCTGATGTCTCCACATCGACGTTTTACTAGGAGCTGAAGAAGGCATGAGCTAGACCAATGATCAACTTCAATTGGCTATCAGCCATTTGATCTAGAGGAACAAAATAATGCAACTGGGAGGGGTCTGCGGCAGCACCCGGTGGCTATTAAATCACCTGACTTTCCAGCGCCCTATGAGAGTTCTCCCTACGGTTCGCTGGCGATGGCGACGATCATGATCATCGTTTATGCCATACAGAAGCCATATATCTACTTCTATGTTTAGGCATCATCATCAGTTACCAATCTTGGGCCAGGCAGGTCTCAGCCTGCTCGGCTGCTCCTGTGATGGTGGGGTCCTACGTAAGGTTCGCCAGACTTTTTCCTACGGTTACAGCCGGCGAACCCTTGAAGCCCCAAAGAGCGTGATAGGGAACGGGGAAAAGAATCACTTGACTTCGCGTTCATACCTGGTGATTTCAGTAGTAGCGAATAAGACACGCAGTTAAACTCACAACCGTCGACGTGATCAAAAAGTTTCCTGTGTCGAAGTTTATGCGCATAAAAGAGCTTAGGGAAATCTTGCATATGGTTGCATAGCATAAACATCCCCATGTCCGCCTTGTCTTCTTTGCTTGCAGTGAGCACTAGTCATAGCTAGAGTAGATATGTACTCGCAGGGTGCGTTAAGACGGGCACACCCCATACAATTCGCACATAGCAACAGTACAACCATAACTGCAGAGGTTTCCTGAGAAAAGGTAAAGGATTAAGAGCCCTATGGTAGCTAATTTTAACCATAATCATTAAAAGATATTTGGTGCTTCATGGAAGGCAGTGGTCTTGGTATTTCCTATTGTATGGGGGAAAAAGGTCAGGCATGGTGATATAACAGAATGCCGGACTTACCCTTGTACCCAAGTACATACATAGCTCTTACACTTCGTACATTTCGTTACGAGCCACCCGCTTTCTTTTCTTTTCCCTTTCCCTTTTTCCTGAAAAAGCCGCGGCTGGAGATGTACATGATGAGAGAGGAAAAAGAGGGGCATGGACATGGGCAAGTATCGAGGTTAACGCAATGTTAACGCAATGTGTACTCTAAGGGTAAGGTTGTAAGACAAAAGCTGCCAACGCATACATCAAAGGCATGCAAAAAGATCGTTCTGGAAACATTCTGCGAAAGCCTGCGAAACATCTTGCGTTAGCGTTGCTATCACTCTAAACCATTTCCGGAATAGGGTGGGTTTTGATATGTTTAAGGCGCGGAAATGTTTTGGGTGACCTGACCTGCGAAACGAAACTACGAGGATCCCTGGACTTTTGGCCTAGGGAAATGCTGGATCATCAAATATCACTCTAGATTGCGTGCTTGCTCTGAACTTGTAAACTGCTTTCAAAAGCTGCAAAGCTGCAAAACCCGCTTGTCAAGGGATGAGATGGAGATGGATGTTTAACAGAAACATAATAGATGGTGCTTTCTGTTACTAAGCCTTTGAGGTCTGGAAATTATGCATCTTAGCGGTTTGATCTACCGAGCTGACGACGGAAGGATAAAGATAGCTCATCGGAGCTCTCGCTCTTGTTGAGCGGGGTGGGGGTGACCCGGGTGGCCTAGAGTAGATAGACAAGCAAGCTGTTTAGATCTGTTCGAACTGTTTTTGTTTATCTATAGACAACTGTTTGTTTCACGACTGCAGCGGAGACGCACCGGAGACGCTGTCGTGGCTGGGAATGTGATGTGGCTTGGTTTGAAAGCGGGTGGCGGGTGGGTGGCTGGGCTGGACTAGCCGCCACGACCCTGGGAGCCCTGGGACATCACCCCGTTACTTGCTATGACAACAAGCTCCATATCAGCCCCGATGTTTTGGAAGCAGACATAATGAAAAATTTATGCAATGACTTCACTGTGCATCATTTTTCCCGATCTGAAAGCCTGGAGCTGAGCTGGAGTTGATGAAGTCAGGGCATCTTAAAGTTAAAACTTTTTCTTTCCTCAGTTTCCAGTACGATTCTAAATCCTACTGCATGATCACGCTCCGAGATCCGTATCTAGAGTATGATGGTTTCAAACTTCGGAAATCGTGACTGGCCGCTGCTGACGATGACGATGACGATGGTTGATAACTCGTTCTTCAGCTTCAGGCGGGGAGAAAAGTTTCAAATTCCGAGATGCTGTAGTGAGATTCAAAATCCCACTGCTCCACGCCACAGGAAACCAAACACCGAAGCTCAAGTAACAAGTCCCGGGTAACCCAGTGCGGACCCTAAGAAACAGTCTACGGAGCTTAAGCTCTCACTGTCCACCGGCAGTTTACTCCCTCCAAGCTCCCGACGCGGTGATCCCGAAGCTCAAGCCGTTTCTTTTAGCTCTTGAAATTTGTCTCGTGAACCGCACAAGGCCGGGCTTACACTCGCTAAGCAGCTCCAGCTCCAGCTCCAAGACTCCAAGTCACAGCTCCAGCTCCAGGAAACTCGCCTGGCCTAAAGGCTACGTCATTTAGAGGGGGGTATATATTCCCCACCACCCCGCAACCCCTCATTTTTGCCTACCAGTTAGAAAGCAGTTCCATCGATTCCTCCATCCTACATCTTCCCCGCAATCTCAATCTCGTGGTCTCACCTGCTTCTGCTTTTGCTTCCATCATGACGAACAAACCACGAGTCTGTTCTAGTCATAACAACCTGTTAGCTTGTCAGCACTTCAGTATCCGATCAGGTCATGCTTCTAGAACTTAGAACCTCTTTCTTCTGTTTCGAGGATGAGGTGCATTGATTCATTAGGGCCTTATGCTGAATAACATCATAGGTTCTCCCTAGGTTCTTACTTTTGTTTCGAATCTTTCGATGCCCTTTGCACTTTGATGCGGACTGGGTGTACTGGGTCGAGTTCCACCACTTCACTGTTCAGCCTTGTGGAGGGTTAAAGGACTAAAGCTCACATGATACTCCTTCATGCGTACCACTTCCACTTCGCGGCTCTTATTGACAGCTTCACTCGACTTCATTCGACTCTGTTTCACTCTTCTTCGACGAGTGTTTGACAAGTCTACTTGACGCGGCTCTCAGCTCCGCCTCATGCACATATTTGCCTTAAAACTTCATGTATTTCCATTCCCTTCCTAATTTCCTACGAAAAAAAAAACATCACATACATCCTTACATATCATACCTTACCATCATAACATATCCCCCTTTCATCCCCGGTTTCCCCATTCAAGAAAATTTCTCTCTCGGGTCCCCTTCTTATTCTCCCGTTACAAAAGAGCAGATAACGCCGTACCCCAAAGTTCAAAACCATAATAAACCGCACCTCCTTGTAAGGTCCCCATCATCAGATCTCATCTCCACACCTTATCATGCAGAGGTGGTATCCTCAGATCACCCATAACCGGATGATACTGATGGATATCATCCCTACTCCTCCATAGTACCAAACACACCATCCTCTTCAATCTCCTCACTCCTTTCTCTCCACTCCATATCCTCATCTTCGTCTTCATCCTCATCCCCTTTCTCGACGACATCATTCAGTGGTCCCACGAATCTTCTTCCTCCCGCTGGTGGGGATCCTAGACTCAAGCTCGCACTCGGTGTCTTGAAGGAGCAGCTTAACAACTCCACTGCAGCAGCCAAAGCATCATCCTCTGCATTCACTCCTCGTGCAATAACCGGCCTTACCGATCCAGCGCTGCTACCAGCTCTTGGTCTTGGTCTTTGTGGGATGTGGTTAGGGAATGAAGGGGTTGTTGGTGCGCTTCCGGAGATGGTGGAGAAGGAGCGAGAGATTCCGGAGGAGGAGTAACGTTTTGTTGCAGATTTCTGGATGGCGTGACGAATTCCACGGGGGGTGGTGATGCTGCCAGATGGTGGAGGAGTGGTGTCGTCGGAGCTGCTGTCCGAAGCGCCTTCGGCGGAGGTGGAGGAGTCGGGTGGGGTGGGGTTCATGGAGACGAGGATAGATGCCGCTTCTAAAAGCTGGACTTGTTGGTGCTTGGAGATTAGGAGCTTCGAGGTGTAGGACCATTCGGGGGTATGTTCCCATCTAAAACGAGGGTTGTAAGCGAGAAGTTCAGGTAGGAAGATTGATTATGCATCGCTTAATAGAGTGTGATAAGGGTACTGATGATGTGCTCGGCTTAATTTTTATGCCTGGCAGCGGGTGTGGTATAAAGTTTTGTTTTTCCGTAGGATCGGGTCTCCCATATCCCTCCCGTAATGCCACCCGCAAACGCGCAACCAACAACCCGAAATAAAAGAACCTTGAAGATATGAAAAGTATAAGAGAAGGGAGGAGTACGCACAAATGTTTCGTTAAACAAGAACTATGTTTATACCCCTTCCCACACTTATCACACTTCAGTTCACTCCCACTTCTCATCCTTCCCAACTTTCCTGTTGCTCCCAATACACCCGCACCCTCACTTGCTCTTCGACTTCTTGCTGCATTGCTACGGTCTGGTCCATGTCCATCGGCTATCGCACTGCCGCTTAAAAGCGCCGCAGGATTCTTACGGAGGAGTTGTATCGACTCTGGTGTCACCTGTGTCTGGATTGCGGTCGCGGAAGACGAGAGTGCGCTTGTGGTATTTGCAGATGGTAACGCCGGTGTAGCGAATGTCGCAGACGGAGTAGTAGCAGAGAATGCAGCTCCAAAAGGCCGTGGAGGAGGTGGAGGATCCGGTAAGCTAGAAGGCGGGCTCGGGTATCCATGGGTGTTGGGTAGCGAAGCCGCAACAGCTCCAGCACTCTGGAGCTTCCCTAGCCCCGACACATTTACTCCTACGGGAACAGCACCACCCACAGTCATCGCTGACGGAGAAGACAATATCGTGCCCTCGATTGCGGCGGCTACGGCGGCGACGTTGGTGTTGTTACTTGCGGACATGGATTTACGACGGGTGATGCGGTGGGTGGAGGTTGGACCTAGGAGCTTGTTCGTGGTGCGGGAGTCCTGGGTGCAGTAACATTGTCAGCGAAACGGAATGGAGAGGAGATGTAGCGGAGAGCGAGCGGAGAGGAGGATGTGGAGGTGGAGATATGGAAACTGGGGAAGCAATGCATGCTGACTTGCCGCGGGAGGCTGGGAGGGTAAAGAGAGGTAAGATGGAAGTGGAATTACAGTTGAGGTAGTAGAAGCCATGGTCCCGAGCCTGGCTTCGATGGCTGCTTTGAGTGTTTCCGTGAAGCTTGAGTTGGACTTTGTGAAAGTTCTCGAGCTGGATGGTGGTATCCAATAGACACCGGTGCCAATAGATTGCGTTGTGCTTTGCTGTGCTTTTCGGTGCTTCTTGCTGACGATGCGATTCCTTTGCGGGGAACTTGTAAATGTGCTAGTATGTGAAATCCTTTGATTTCGTTATGCTGGATAATTGCCACGATACTCTTCGATAGACTCGTTGTTGACGATGTGTAATCTTTCAAGCAAGGCAGCGGGGAAAAAAGAATAAAGGGCTGGTAGGTTTTCGTTCGGTGGAGCTCTCAGGAGGTGCTTGGAATCCGTTGTCCCAAAAAAAGTACTCTAACCAGCCTAAAGCACCAAATGCGGAAAGCCCTCAATCCGTCTCGCTGGGACTTGCGGCGGGTGAGCGTTAGAGTCTCTCTTTAGGTGCTCTAGCGGACTGGAGCGGGCTAGGCGGACTAACAGAGAGCTTTAGCTTCGCGAATTGCGTTTACGAAGTGGAGAAGAGCCGAGATCGGGTATTAACGAGGGGTGAAAGCAGGCGATATGGAATTTTTTGGCAAAAAAAAGTTTTGGGCGACTGGAGAGATGGGGTGTGTGGGCGGGGGTGCGTGAGGTGAGGAGTGTCGAAAGAAGGTGACAGTCGACTTTTTTCGAGACCTCCTCACCTCAAAGATACTTGGGGCGGTGTCCCTTTCAAGGATGTTGTTGCTAAAGTGGTTGTCCAGCAATCGGCTACTCACCTGAGAGCATTTCACAAATTACCAAAGACTTCTTTCTCCACAACAAAGAGAGAAGAGGCGATATATCAACGGTAGGCTACAGCTACATGTGCTGGGATTCAACCATTTTTTTTCCATCGCCCTGCGCACATGAAAAATATTAGAGCTTGTCCTAGCGATGGGCCTCCGGCGATGCCGCATGGTGGCGGCGGTTGCTGGACCGCTCTCCGTCCATCATCAGGGAATCACAGCTGGTATGGTTATGCCATGTACGAGAGCGATCAGGACTGAAGGCAAGACATGCAGATTGGATGCCTGTTCTGCTTGTTCCATTCATGCCATTCGCTGTTTCCCATCTCGCCTGCAATCCCCAACGTTTGCCTTGTAAGGTGTATGAACCAAATGCCAAAGGCTCCAAAGCCGTTGTTGTACACAGCCATCACCAACTCCGTAGAACTCGTCCATTCACAACTAACTTCACGCAAGGAAAGTTCAGTGCTGATGGCTTTTTTTCACTTCTCAACGCGGAAGGAAAAAAAATTATCACCGGCAAGCAGCGACAAAAAAAATACCCCCACCATCGAAATATCAGATGACCACCCCCCTGCCATGACTGCCCCATTCGGGAGCTTTTAACGCAGTTTTAACGCAACTGTTAGCCTTTACCGGGAGATAATTGAGACACAGACACAGACACAGCAGCCGTGAATATGTAAGAAACAGGCACCGACTCTGCCAGCCTTAAAGAAACTCTTTCATCGATATGGATTGAGCGAGCAGAGAGCGAGCTCGAGGCTTTTAAAGCAACTTCTCCGCATCTCCATGGTTCAACGCCTTGTCAACGACTGGACTAAAAGGTAGCTCCGCACATACGACGCGACCTCGCTAGCGAAAGGCCAATCGAGCTTCGTCAGACTTTCATCTAAAAACGCGAGTGGAGTCGACCGCCCAGAAGCTCTTCCTTGATCCTGCTGTCCGCTAATTACTCGGGCCGCCTTATCCCGTGGTAAAAAAAAAAGTTCCTGTGGCAAAGTCTAAAATTGTAGTCATCGGTGTTGATAAAAAAAATAATTGATCATCGCGGTTGATAAAAAGCCGCGTCTTCTTTGTCTGTGCCGGTGTTGATAACCGCGCGGACACTAGGAAAAGCAAGCTTATGGACAGCGCGAAAAGCTTCTTACTCCTGAAGATCAAAAAGCGCAAGACAGCGATCAATGAACCGGAAGAAAAAGAAGAAAAAAACAAAAACAAAAGCTTAAGTTCTGTCGCTCGCTGGACCTTGAGTTTTCCCTGGATGATCGCAACTGTCATCGCGAGCGATAAATTTTTAGTGCCGAGCGGGAGTGTGGACAAGGATTGGCTGAAAGCTGCGATCGTCATGGCCACAACCGAGAAACGAAACGGATTTCCCCGGAGATCTACATTGATTATGTAAGATATCCATTGTTTCACCCGTTTCAACCCAACAAAGCCGTCGATTTTCGGATATGAATGTAAATGTCTAGGGTGGCCCGATACTTGCTTTGAGTCTGGTATTCGGTCGACTGCAAATATGACGTCAGCATTGTCAACGACGAGGCTCATGTCTAGAGTAAAGGGCAGTGCACGGCATCTCGAAAGAGGATACCTGGGGTAAACGGTACCTGAATCGATGAGCTGTAGATAATGCCGCAAGGGAGATTCGAAGAGCATAGTAGAGATGGAGCATGTAGTCCAGGGGACTCGGTCAAAACGAGAAATGCCACCAGCGATGCCAAGACCTGGCACCGACGAGGAGAGCACCAGCCGCCGTCGCCGCTGCTTACATAGCTTTCTCCACAGTCTTGATGCCTTGCCTCCGTTTCCTCTTCCCAACACACTCCCACTTGTCAACCTCCACTTCCATCTTTGAGATCTATGAGCCAACTATGGCTAAAACGCATCAATTTACGCTGTTTCCTCATACGGCATAAGTACTTTTAATCTCACTACTGAGATGTTTATCATAGTCTTGAATATTCAATACATCCGTTCAGTTATAGATACCGGACATGACTTCTTTTGTGAAACGAGCCCTGCAGCCTTGTGGGCTTAATTTACTCACAAATTCTAGCAAGATGCCATCGGAGTGAGAATTAGATTCGTCTTTCTGCAATAAGTTCAGTAAACCTACAAGATTACAAAATCCTTATCATCATGGGAGTCCCTATTGAATCGGTATTAGTTGTACAAATACTATATTCAGCAAACATGTCAGAATGTTTCAAGGCGGATGTCAATGAAATTGCAGCAGCGGCCGTGTTCCTCGATGATGAAATCTCTCGAGTCTTTTCATACTCACCAAACAACGAACTCCCATAAAGATTGATTCGAGGGCAAGTAAGAGCATTTACACCCAAGAGAAATTGTGTCTGCTAATAAACCTTCCTAATTAGGGTAGTGCCCTTTCCGGTGTTGTAGAAGTCCGAACGGAAATTGTCAAGATTTCCGGATATCATTATTTGCCTCATGCTGCCCACCTCGACGCCCTCCCAGGTATCCTCGATGCCCCCCACAGTTATCATCTACAACTCTCCACATTCTCCGAAGCGAGTTCAATCGGCGACCACTATGTTCCCGGTTCCGCTCTGATCAAATCGACAAAGCACACTTTCACTCGCCATAAAGCTGTTCGTTTTCTAAATCTACGTTCAATAAGATCGGGATAGCCAACAAAGCACCTGAAAAACATAGTATCAACTAAGATGATCTGCACAAGATTTTGTGGGCTTCTCCAACCTCATGCTGGAGGCTGGCGCAATTCTAGTAACGTGGAGAAGATTGATTCTTGTTCCAGTGCCAAAACAGGAAGATATCTATTGATGACACCAAACCACTATCCCATAAGATGCCTACATGAAAGGATGGAAGATCTGTTTATGGGGATAAACCAGATGAAGGGAATATCGGCATAGGGAAGAAACCCAGGATGAGTAACATGTACATGTGTTGAACGAAGTATAGAGCAACCAACGATGGGCTTGCCTAAGTTGCCTTTGTAACCGTGTCAATAATTTCAATCATTCCAATAGCATTAGTAATCCAGGCCTTCAAATAAATTCAATAAATATGATTCTCTCTCAATCTTTGTCATGCCTTCGTGTATGAATCTTCGTGAATCTTCGTGTAACCACCACTTGCTCCATCTTACCCGCTTGGTAAGAGACAAGATCTCTGTAACAAGGCTACTCTAGATACGGCTGAGAAATACAGACATATTACCTACCTCCTCAGCCCGAAGCCGCGTTTCCTTCGCCACCCACGACGTTCGGCGGTGGGGTAACTTAGTAAGACTTTTGTGCCTTGAAGAGACACTTCTTGATCCATGTGAGCCACTGATATAAATCGGTGCTGATTCGACGTGTTCTGCATACATCATACATAAGGAACAAAAAATGTGAGTATGCACATACATACAGCTCAGTTAGATCGTGCGGGGTCTGTGGACACTAGAATGTCTTGCATGCCTTTTGCCTTGCGCCTGTGCATTCAGTCTAGAGTAAGTTTAAGGGAAGGGTGTTTATGCACGACATCTCGATGGAAGGCGATAGAGACGGCGAGCTGAAACTCAGCCAGAGTTTTTTTTTTCTTGTTTTTTTTTTTTTTTTTTTTTTTTTTTGGTTTGAATCATCTCTGTATTTATTTCATCCCAGATTCAGCCAGAGTTTCGACTGAGGGCGATGATCAGAATCATGATCACCTTACTTGGAACACCAAATGTAAAAGATATTTAATTCTTAAATTCGCAACGCCTAGATATCAAAACACAGTACCCCAAAAATGCAAACCGAAATCCCCGAAATCTTCAATCCCGAATGCTGAATACTCCTTATAGTATGTATCCCGAAGCACTCCGAGCGATATCTTTAACTAATTAACTCCATAACTCCGACCACTTCGACGTTACTCGATGCGTTTCCTACTGCAAGCTAACCAGTAGCCCGTCTCTAGGCCATCCTCCATAGCTAATCCCCCACACGCTCCTCCTTATTCTCCCACACCTCTACCCATATCCTCCCCACCCCCATAGCCTCCGTACCTCTAGTTAGACACCCCTCTAAAGCGCCTTCCTTCCCCCCAAATGTGCGCCCATAGGTTTTGGCAAGGAGCTCTCTACACTCTTCCTAACCTCCTCCTGCAACTTCTTAGCCTGCTCCCTTTCCTTTGCCTCAATCTCCTCCGGTGTAGGTCCGTGGCTGGCCGCAAAGTTTCCCGCCCCTCCACGTCCTGTCCATTGCCGTATCGCGGGTTGCTCGGTGGATGGCTCGTGGTCTTCAATTACTGGCTCTATGGTGCCAGTTTGTTGGAGGTTCGAGGGCTCGTAATAGTTTCCCGCGCCGCCGCGACCGCTGGTGGAGGGTTAGCTGGGGGTGCTTGACAAAGGTCTGAAGTTAAGGTAGGGTGGGTAGTAAGTGAGAAGACTGATAGAGGGAGGGGTAGATTGTGTAGAGGGAGATTGTGTATGGGTATGGGAAGGTGGACGAACGTATGTTTATACTCCCCGGGCGTTGCCTCCATCATTTGATCTGCTGCCATAGCATTTGCAACTCCACCCTCCTTAGCTGCCTCAAGGTCTTCGGATCTTGCTTCTTCGGCTGGGATATGGTTTCCTGCGCCGCCGCGGCCTGTTCGGATGTATGGAGCTGACATTGTGGGGTTGTAGGTGTGGTGATGGGGTGCACAGTGTGCCGGGTTAGACGGGGGGTGGATTCAGACGGGTTGCTCTAACGAGTTCGTCAAGGTGAGTTTGTTCGTTCGTGGGGTTCAGTTGAAGATGTGCTTTATGTTTCGGGTCGTCAGTTGAGTAGAAGTTGGGCGGTTGATTATTGATTGTGGAACAGTGAAGTGGAGGCAGCGGTCGGTGGTGAAATTGCGTCGGTTGGAGCTGTGGATGCTATCTATGATCGGTGGTCGCGGTTCGTAATGGCGGGGATCTTGCGGGGATCCGTCTCTAGCGTAAAGTAATCTAGCTCCGCAGCTATTCTAGTCGCTCTGTGTCGTGTGAGCGTGTGAGGTTATCTACGTCTCACTTCTCGAGCGAGCTTCAGGGGAACTCTGTTTTATATCTCCTTCTCCTGGATTAAAAACGGAAATGACGACTGCCCAGTGTATGTCACTCGAGCTTCGAGGTCGCCGAATGCGCATTGGCATGTTTAACTCGGCGATAATAGGATGATGTAATGATGTTGTGCAACGGTATCTCCCTAGCACCAGTCGATAGATAGCTCCCGAACCCGGGAATAGCCACAGCTGCCTGGGCGCCAGCCTTATCGGAGCCGAGCCGTGTTATCAACACCTGCACGCTCTGGAAACCTGAGGATCTTGGAAATATTCCCGAGGAAATTCTAGGCGCATGTCACAGCTGTTTGTTGTCTGATAAAGTTATCCATTTCGTAGATGTGACTAAAATAGATAAGTCGCCCGCGTCAAAAAAGTTGAAGTCAGAAGTCAGCCGAAACCTGGAACCAGCACGCCATCAATGACAGCGGCAGCCAGCGATCCAGTCGTGCATCATCCGAGAATCCGAGATCTCCGGATCTATGGTAACCATATCCATGGCATGTATCTCAATCAAGGGGTAGCTATCTGTGACTATTCTGCATCTGCAGCCAACAGTTGAGATGTCCAGGTGACGCAGGATATCGACGTTCTTGGATAGGATGGGATGAGTTAAAGCTTAAGAGTATGTATAATGATCATGGTATGGACCTGACTAGAATTCTAGCTGAGTTTCAAATCTTGGGAAGTTTCCGTGTTGGAGATAAAGGTAGGGGTTTGGTCACGAGGAATCGGTTCGGCTGGTCGCTGACGGTGAGCCAAGACAGGCATGGGTGGAGCATTGGTGATCCTCGAAAAAGAGCCCACGACGTAACTGTATCGATCAACAGACGTTAGAAGAAGCAGATGTTCCACGATGTAAAAGCTATCACTTTGATAGATCTGAAAAACGAAAGGGTAAGTATCCGGCGGTCAGGTACGAAAGTTTACGGAGGGAGGGCCTTGCCGGGCTTTGCCAAGCAAAAACTACAGTATCCGGGATTCCCGTCTGGTCGGACGATAGCATGATTAAATAGCGCAGATAGGACGGGATGTGCTGTATTCATGATTCTATGACCGTAGCTGAACATGAGGTAACCCCTAGGTTTATAATGTAATATATTGACGGGTTCTACCCGATCCCATCGAATCCATTAGACACACACAAGAAGCTTTTGTGATGATAGCCTACAACGTCCTTTCTAAGCAAGTGTTACAGGCAAGGTAACTCCCTTGGCCTCCAATTTCTCGAACACTGCCCTCAGTACAACACACGAACGAGGCGGTGTTAAGGAACGAACCGTACATTTGATACATCATGCGTGCAAGTACCCCGAAAGTCTAGGTATCTCCTTGAAGATGTATATGATATGGCCACACTATTCCTAGGAGCTATATCAAGGTGACGTATGTAGTTTGTGAGTCTGTAAGGGATTTGTAAGGGGTATTTACGAGTATCTGCACTTGATGAGGTGCTCTTTACCATTTATATTCATTAACTAAATCACGATTCAAGTTTCAAGATCCATAACCATCACCATCGAAAATCCAACATCCACCATGACCTACACGCTCACAATCCAAGCCCGAACCGGCATCGAAATCCCCGATTCTCCCACCCTTCCCTCGAACTATGATGATGTCCCCGAGTGGACGATAATGGAATTGTGGGGGAACGATGTGGGGATGCCGGATATCGACTTTATCTACAACCTACCCGACTCTGACGAATACTCTGGCGACGACCCGGACTTATACCCACGAACACCCTTACCCCCCTTCTATTCGTCCCCAGAAGACAACTCCCTCTGGATCGCCGTCTATACCAACAACATCCCCGGGGTGCACCTCGCCCTAAAATCCGGCGCCAACGTCAACGCCTCTCCAAATCACGATTACCCTAACAAACTCTACATCCGAGGCATTTTAGAGATAGCAGCTTTACAAGGAAATCCCGAGATGGTTCAACTCCTCCTTGATACAGGGGCCGAGGATAAACATTTCGATACATATTTCGGCACCGCAGTTGTGGCGGCAGCATATGCGGGGCATGTAGATATCCTGGAAAAGTTGTTGAAGGAGGGGTTCAATCCTAATACGAAGGTGGATTACTATGAATCTCCGCTGATTGCAGCGGCTACGATGGGGGAGATGAAGACGGTTGAGATGCTTCTGAGTTATGGGGCTGATGTTAATGGGACGGGGTATAATAATAAGACGACGCCACTGATTGCTGCGGCGGGGTCTGGGAGGACTGATACGAGGTTGGAGACGGTGAGAATACTCTTGGAGGCGGGGGCGAAGGTTAATGATCTCGTGGGGGTGGGAGTGACGCCGAATCATACAGCGTTGCAGGCGGCGATGTTTAGCGGGGGAGAGGGGTTTAGGAGGGTGGTTGAGGTGCTGCTTTGTGCGGGTGCCACACCGATGGAACAGAGGGATAAGGATTGTTTGGCGATGTTTGTGAGGAATATGATGGGGGATAAACCGAGGGGTGTGGATTGGTTGGTGAAGACTTATGGGATGGAGATTTCGTGACATATATAGATCTAAAGAGGGTTTCGCTTTTGGGTTTATTAGAATGTAATTAGATTTAATATTTGTAGATATGTAGGAGCTAAAAGTTTACATTAATTTAGATAGAGACTGCCTTCGCGCTTTTAATGTCTTGCAAAAAGGAAACTGTGGGTTAATCAGAGATATGGCGTTGATGTCTGTGCGTAATTTTTACGTGCGCATGCGTAGGCGCCTTGACGAACGCGGGGCATTTTGCGGAGATTATTAGTGGAAGATCATGATATCATGAAATTGAAAGCTAACTAGCGGTTATCACGTGTTTCAACTGAAGGCTAGTAGCTTTCAACTGTCTATTATTTCATTGTGAATGTCGCTAGCTTGCATGTTTCATTGCTTCTTCATGCCGACTGCGAGGAAAAAATAAGCGGTCAGATAACGATACTAGCTAACGGTACATTTCAATGAGTGATATCAGATGACTCGGACTTGTCGATTTCAATATCCGTCGGGAATCATATTCTATGTTTATAACCGTGTCTTGTGGTGTCTTGTGCACTTTCGTTCTTTACTTTTGCGATCCTCCGCGATCCTTCTCCAGTTGCTCTGCTCTGCTCTTAGTCAGCCAATTAGGATTAGCTGTGGGGGCCTCGCTTCATCCCATTAGCACTCACATTAGCACTTAGCGAAATTGCTTCAGGATCGCGAACCCGCACATCAAACATAAACCGATCCTCATTAAAAGTTGTTGCGACCCCTCTCAGGGGAAAACAAAAACCTACGTCGCAATTATCAGCTTAGAATACCCCTCTATTGAACATCCTCTCGACACATTTATTGACGTCAACCACAACCGCGCATCTCGAAGCGCCAATCTTGAAATAATCAGCATTTAACTATCACGTGTCCTTTTCTCTGCTCCGCCACCATACGCGTAACCCGAAGCAGTTCAACCTTAACAACCACCTTTCACTAACTATTCCTCGTACCGCCCACCACCTACGACACAACTACTATCACGAAGCTTCACTTCCGCCGCAACCGCATGCTACTACACTCCTCAACAATGTCGATACAAGACCGCACCGCCGAATTCCACACCCTCACCTCCGCCGTCAAAAAGCGCCTCCGCACCCCCGGCCAACAACAACGTCTTCTATCCGAGCCTTCAAATGCCGTCACTAAACATTCCCGTGGCGAGTTCGCCCGGCGCGCTGCAACCATCGGAAAAAGCATCACCGACACGATGGGGAAGCTTGAACGACTCGCTCAACGTACGCCACCTGTCCTCTGGGTGTCGTTTACTCGCCAGAGTAACCCTCTACAGCTATCATGTAACTAACATGCCACAGTCGCGAAACGCAAAGCCCTCTTCGACGACAAGCCCGTCGAAATCGCCGAACTAACCTACGTCATAAAACAAGACCTCGGCGCGATCAACAGCCAAATCAGTTCTTTACAAACCTTTGTACGATCCGGACAACAGGGGGTATCATCCTCATCCGCCGCACAAGAACACTCAAAAAATGTCGTTGTTATGTTGCAGGGAAAACTTGCTGATGTCTCGGTCGGCTTCAAAGATGTATTGGAGACTAGGACGAAGAATATTCAGGCTTCTAGAGCGAGGACGGAACAGTTCGTGAGCGGTGTTAGACCTGTTACTCCGGTACCGAATGCTCTTGCTAGTCATTCTCCACTGTACCATACGCCCAGCGGGACACCGGGGCCACAGGGGGGAAACGGAGGTGGAGATTTGTTGTTGTCTATTGATCCGCCACAGCAGAGTGCTCAACAGTTGATGTTGATGGAGGAGGGTGCAGGAGGGCAAGGAAGTTACATTCAAGCTCGAGGGCAAGCTATTGAAGCGATTGAAACAACAATCAACGAACTTGGAGGGATCTTTGGACAGTTAGCACAGATGGTTAGCGAGCAAAAAGAGATGATTCAGAGGATTGATCATGAGACAGAGGATGTGGTGGCAAATATTGAGGGTGGACAAAGGGAGCTGTTGAAATATTTTGCGAGTGTTAGTAACAATCGCTGGTTGATGGCTAAGATGTTTGGAGTGTTGATGATTTTCTTTTTGTTGTGGGTTTTGGTTTCGGGGTAGGGGGGAGATATGGACTGGCATGGGCTGGCATGGGCTGGCATGGGTTGACGTGGGATCTGATAGGTTTGGCGGTGATATGGTGAATGGCGTTATAAAGAGGGAAACAGCTGGCTGATATTATGATAATCGTAATTTTTATACTAGAAAAGTAAATTTGAAGCCAAGTGCTACAAAAACAAAAGGAATCCGGACTTTCAAAGCGTTAGCCTGTATCCACCGTTGTATCACCATTGACGTTGCCTTGAAGCTTGATGTTACTCTAGATGTACTCTGGAAATACGCAATATGAAATACACTGTAGTTTACAGCTTTGAGACAGGCTATCTCTATCGATTGTTATTGCTAAGGTTGCAAGCAACATTTTACACAGTATTCCAGGCGGATCAACGTTTACCCATCTATGGTGGCACCGTGGCAGCCTGATTCCCAAACTACATAACATATTCATCCGTGGACCAGTACTTATTTTGAGTCAGTGAAATCTCGGGGCAACGTATTCGGCGTGGAGGGGATGAAGCTTAGTTCATGGAACGGTGGGAGATCGTCATCACGTATCACCCGGTACCGGACATGTTATCAGACTGCTGCTTGATATTAGATTGAGGATTATTGAGTATGAAGGTGCATGCTCGGGAGTAGTCTAGGCGCTAGCCCTATGCGTTACGCAGGCGATGCCTACGCAGAGTGGAAACAGGAATTCGAGAGAAGGATCGTTTTGGTCTCTGGGGCAGCACAGGAACGAGCTACACTACCTGAGGCCTCTGGGAATTTAATAACTACTGCGGGAAGCCAGGATGGCGGGAAGGATGCTGTAGAGGGAGACCGGGAAGAGGATAATCGGGTGTAGCGTGAGAGGGATAATGAAACATCATAAATAACTCGCTTCACTTCGCACTTTTTCTTCCCAGAGACCGAACCCCCAATAATCTCAATTTATTCTAGTAATCTTAGATGCTTGTAAGAAGCTAAAGTTCAAACAAGGACAAAGTCGTCCTTGCTGTCATCATTAATGACAACATAATCACACTCCTCGTCCTCAGTTTCATCAGGCGTCACAACAACCCACTTAGCCCGATCCTCGTTCCGCTTCAACAAACTCTGTCTTAAAGCAATCCGCAACTTGCGTCTTCTCTTTTGGTATTCTTCTTCCTTGTCATCGTCGACGTGGTCATCGCCATCCTGGTGGTCGTTAATAGTTGCCGCTGTATCTGCATTAATGTTAGCTGAGTTGCAGCTCTTTGAGATAGATAAAGTTGCCGCTGCATCAGAATTAATGTTAGCCGAGTCGAGGCTCTTCTTCAAAATAGATTTAGGAGCAGGCATATTTCTATGACCAGGTGTAGCTGTACTCTGCACGAACTCCTTCGCTCTGAGATAAATCTGAGTCCCATAAATCTTTTCCTCCGCCTCCAACAAAGCCTTCTCAGTTTTTTCGTCATTGTTCTCAGCCGCGATCATCACCGCCTTTTCCCAGACCTCGTAAGGATAAACCACTTTCCCTCTAACCTTGGCAAAATCCAATAGCGTCTTAACCGCGTCTGTTTGCCGTGCCAAGGTTGCCGCAACCAGAGTATTTGCCAAGCCTTCAATACCTTCAACACCTTGAACACCATAGCGTTCAGCTTCGTCTTCCGCCAGCCCCAAAGCGGGAGAAAATCCTCTGCGCAGAAGATAATGCAAAACATAAACTCTCCCTTTAACCGCAGCTTTAGTCAAAACACCTCCCTTTGGAATATCCCTAGCTCCCTTCTGAAGGAGGAGAGTAAGAACCCTCATATCCTGTGGATCCCCCGTAATAGCCGCCTCAAGAATACCAGAAAGCTTTCGGATTTTTGCACCATTAGCGATAGCGGTGCGGGTTGCTTCAAAATCGGAACGACGAACGGCTATGAGTAGAGCGTGGTTACGAGGATGGGATGGATGGTCTTCGGGTAAGCGTTGATACTTGTTGTCTATGTTTTTGATGGCGGCTTCGATTTTTGCATCTAGTTCGGGGGAGTCTGTTGTGTAGGACATGGTGATTGGAGGCCACTATCAAGTTGAACAGAGTAAAGATGGATTGAGGAGAGGGAATGGGTTTATATTGGTTTGGAATTACATGTATCTTGGGGGTTAACTATTCAATTTGGGTGTGGGAATGGGTTGAGGTGAACCTACTGGAGGTAAAAATTGGAGATTTGGTGGGCAATGTGGGCACTTGATGGGATAATAATAATAATAATAATCTTTCATTCTGTATGCAACCCTAATGGTTATGACAGTCGTAATTCCTATTACATTTTTCCCAAACCTAATCCAGCGCTTTTCTATACCTAAGAAGGCATAGATCAGGTAAGCGGGGTTCCTCTTGACACATGTCAAGTACCCTTTCACTACAGAGAGTGACTACTTATCCTGAGCACCGGGTAAAGCTCCTTTGAGGGCAAACCCCGGTAACCAAGAGACACCTGTAGGAGCGACACGGGATTCGAACCCGATGCGCAGTTGCAGGGATTCATACCACTACACCAAGATGCAAGGACTACTACCACTACACTACTGCGGCGCCGCCCCCCCCCCCCCCCCCCCCCCCCCCCCAAACTTAATGGGATATGAGCGGTGCAAAAAGGGAGAATCTTGAATGACAACTGGGGTTGGGGATGAGGCAGTCAATACGAGCTGCGGCTGAGACATCTGTCGCACGACATTTTCCTGGTTGATTGGATATGTATGACCAATGGTTTTGTTCTCAATGATAAGCACGCTAGAAACATTAAGCTTATCTCACAAAGCTGAGACCTTTAGCGAAGCGGCTGAAGAGGTTGAAGTGAACATTTTCGTTAACGGCCTCCAATGATCAACGACCAAGCGTAGGAGCAACCTACAAGACTTCGTCGAGATTGAATTCCCTGAAATTCTAGCCCTCATCCATCTACAGTTATGCTTTGAAATTGTCTGAGTATGTTCTTTCTTCAATTTCTATTCCAGATATCCCGATCGACCTTGAGATGTTTCACTCCTGTATCTTGAATGCTAGGATGTCACTCCTACTCTTCTCCCTCTACCTCACTCTCCGAGCCCCCCACCCCACCTCTGCCCTACCTCTCATTTTTCCCCCCGGCCCAACCACCAACCATACATCTCCCCCCTTCGTCTCCAATCCTCGAGGTCGCGGCACAACCGGTCTCCTCTCATCATCAATCATCACTCTCACTCTCTGCGTCTACACCTCGATCCACCTCAACATCGCTTCCGTCAGCGAGATCCGAATTCCTTTCACAAGCTACGGTATCAAACGCTCTCTCGTCTACAAGATATACTGGGTATTCTTTGCACTCTTCGCACCAGAACTCGTTCTTTACGCAGCCTACAACCAATGGACCAACGCCAAGGAGCTTGTCAAACAACTCAAGAAGCTATCCGTCGAAACCCCACCGGCGGAAGAGGGACAGAAGTCGCAATCGAATGTAACAGAAGCCCCGATTGAACCAGACCATCCGATAGAGCAGATTAGAGCTGCCGGGGTAGACTCAACTGCCCCACGGGAATGTGGATCATCCGCAGAGGAAGCAAAAGATTGGTCTAGTGTCTCGATGATGTCCGCTTTCTTCATCGTCATGGGCGGCTTGGCTTACGAAAAAACCGACATCGGTATCAAGGATCCGGACCATCCCCACGTTTTTCTCACACCAGCTGGGTTTCTCCGCCTCGCTAAGGGGGGTTGTCTACATCCCAGTGTTTTAGACGAGCGCTCAATTGCAGATAGGAGTAAGACGGATTACCTGGGCAAGCTGCTGGTGTGTGTACAAGCGTTGTGGATGGTGCTAAATTGTATTGCCCGCAAAGCAAACGGGTTACCTAATACCCTAATTGAAGTGAATGTTGTGGTTCATGTGGCGATTACGGTTGTGGTTTATGTTATTTGGTGGCATAAACCGTTGAATGTTAATCAGCCAATTGTGCTAAAGAACACGGTAGGAGAGGATGCACCGGGGTACCAGGGGGAGAAGAGTTGGCATCATATCACGCCAGAGTATTTGATGATGATTACTCGGGGGAAGGGGTTGGGGTATGTGGTTCTTGATCAGACACCGAGTGAGACGGAGTGGGTTTTTGATCCGAGTCAGAATCTTAATGGAGGCAGGAATCCGGGGATAAAGATGACAGAGGGGATGAATGACGAGGTGATAAGGGTTGCAAAAGAAGATGCAACGAAGAATAATCGCGAATATGCGGAGTTGGTTGGATACGAAATAGGGCCACCCGAGAACTTACCACTGACGCTCAATATCCTCACCCTCCCGAGCACGATGCATCACTCGAAACTTCACAAGGACAACAAACCCCTCGAGAATAAACAGGACTATGTGAAGGCTATCCAAGATCTGAAACTCAACGAACGCATTCATCCAAGAGGGATACTTCTGCTTCGTGGACAGTTCCTCGTCTGGAGTAAACGGTTTCATTTATATGCATGCTATCCCCACCTGGGTGCCGTTTTTCTTTCAGAGCAACAGCTGAGCCTGATCACTAAAATCTTCGCAAACCATGGCGCACATTCCTATTCTGATGGACTCATCAAATATAAGGAGGAATGGGTCGGGGACTACGCCCACATGTCTCTCGTTCCCGAAACCACTTGTACAACACCGGACGCAACGAACTGTGAAGTTGAAGGTTCAATAACTGTGCCACTCCAGAAGGTCGATTACAAGGAAGCTTATGACAGTAGGAGAGTTCTATCCTTAGCTGCACTCCTAAGTAACATCTATGCTGGATGCCATGCAGTGGCCTGGAATGCTCACTTCCCATCATTCCCTGAGAGATTTATTTGGCGGGGTTCTTGCATTTGTATTGCTGCTGGAAGTTTAATAAGCATTTTCCTTGCGCAGTGTAAATGGTATGTTGATTGCCGAGAAGATCATATACCACAGTTTGCTCGGCCAGCTGCGAAGTTTACGGTGAAATACCTGACCCGTGCTGTTATGGCTTTGTATGCTTTTTCTAGAGCGTTTATTGTTATCGAGGCTTTCATTTCTGTGCGATCTCTTCCAGATGGGGCTTATAGAACGGCTGATTGGGTTGAGCTTTGGCCGCATGTCTAGTATTGTTTTTTCCTTCTGTAGTCTTCAAGAATCTAATTAGATGGTAAATTGTTGGGGTTTGGTTATGTGGGGATTAGAGACGCCGAATTCAGACTTCCTGTCACTTCTGCTTTCCGTAGTTTGTTGCTCGCATGGAACCCCCCCCCCCCCCCCCCCCGAAACGCATGAAATCGTTGCACCCTGAGGATCTCACGTTTTTTCTCAGAAGTTAGCCCATCAAGTAGGAACGACAATGTGACGCCTCTATTCTAGTTTTTCGCCCTCAAAACGCAAAACATGCAAAAGAGATCATCTACCAAAAGCCCCAGCCCACAAACCGCAAACACCAAAACCAAAGAAAGGGTATCTACTGCTTTGCAGCCTCAACACCGCTGTTGAGAGCCTGCTCGGCCAACTTCGCCTCACGTCCACCGTTGCTACAGACATTGTTAGCGTGGTTCAATATGCAAAACAAATTGGGAATGGCGTGGAGGAGCAATTGACGTGGATCCACGACGAGACGGGAACTATGCGCTACCCTACACGCCCGCGCAACTCCGTCGCAACCAGGCACGTGCTCACGGATATATCCACCCCGTCAAACTCCGCTAGCACGTCCCTGGAGCGCCGCGAGTCTCGCATACGTGTCGCGTCGTTCCCCACCGTAAAACAAAGATTGGAGTGACATACTGCCAGTACTGGACGTATCTGTAACCCTGGGCGAGCTGGGCACACTCGTTGACGAAGTGGCATCCAAACAAAAGGTAGTTGGCGGGCTGGACGGCGAGGGAGTAGCGCATGAAAACTGCCGAGTAGACAACGAGCGCGGCGGTCATCTTGCCAGAGATGCTGTCTGGCTGTTAGCTACTGCTTTTTCGCTCAATCGCGGACTGTGCGGGCGGGGAAGACGCGGGGAAGGACGGTAGGCGTACACATCGGGTTCCTTGCGGGAGATGTCCAAGACGGCGGCAACGGGAATTCCAAAGTTAGAGGCGGGGCCCCAGAAGTCTGCTCTGAGTTAGTTAATGCCCTTCAATTCTTCAAGTCCCCCGCCAGATCCCTCCATTCGCTGTGACTCGACTCGGAGCTCAGAAACACGTACGGGTCGAGCAAAAGTAGTCAGTGTACTTGTTGCTGCGAATCTTCGCGTTCAGGGCTTTGAAAACGGCAGCCATTTTTTGGGTTGTGATGGATGGAGCTGTGGTTGTCGGCGGATGCGCTCGTTGACGTTGCTAACTTTCGTCGGTACTTAGCGGCTTTTTGCGCGGGTGCTTACTGATAAGGGTACGGTCTAAAGTGCGGCAACGGACGGAGTTACGTGTGGAGGCGGAAATTTTACGCGGGCTTGGCGACTCATGACCAATCACTCGTTATGTTCCTCATACATATCATCTTTTATAGGTGAACTTGAGCCGATCAAAAATCCAAGCTAGCACTTCAATTATTTGAGCTGAGCCCACACATAATAAGCTTAAGACAGCTTAGGCTCATATGGCCATTGGCTTCAAGTTCTGAATCGTAAAGTTTACAATCGCCGGCTTATACTTAAGGCTCATGGGCTTGAGCCTGAAACTTCAGCCTGACCGGCTTGTGTCCATCACTACCTCAATATTGTGTAGATGTGTAATAATACTTATCTGGCAAAGGAAAAAGGCCATTGTTCTGGATTTCCGAGCGGTTGAAATACCTTGATTTTCAAGATATCTATTCTGTGTGATTTATGATTCTACACAACTTAGAATTTTCACAATTGAAACTGAAGCTGTCAACGCCTTTGTACAAAAAGACGTTACGCTAGCCATATATGGTATCAATGAGTGATAAAATATGGTGGATGAGCCATTGAAGTTCATTTGGAAAATATTCTTACGAGCTCAAGAACTGCTGGCTAAACCGAACGATTTTGTTGCACTGTAATAAACTGGGGGCAATAAACTTACATAATGGATGACCTCCCACAAGTCATCAGCATAACTATCTAACTGCATCGTTTTAGATTTAACGAAAATGCTGGAAACATCGACGCGAGACCTGTAAATAAACGGATCAAATAAATAGACAGAGTGTCAGGATGGTCTAGAATTCTACGACGTCATCGGCCCAGACATATATCACATTCAGCACAGAAGTATGTAGAGCAAAATGTGAGCAACCCAGCGCCGAGCGGTTTAAGATCGCTTATGGTTACCATAGGCTACGATAGTTTTCTGCATCACAGATATGAGAACTACAGTCTTGGGATGTATGAGCTAGAAAAGATAAATTCCGAAAGCTCCGAAGATCTACGAATTTCATCTCCAATCGTTTTCGGTATAAGTTCCCGGCGCGGTGTTTGGGTTTCTTGCCTTGGTTACATAGGCGTGGGCCCTGGTCCCATCCATGTTTCTCCCAATTGGGCCGTTAGGAACAAGTAGGCGAGACCTAGAGTTCGGTCTTCGTCCTCTTCTTTGCTTCACTTGCTTTTGCTCTTCAGGCTCTACGCATTCCGTTTTACGCACGTTCAGTCTGATCGTTTTAATACTAAGTACGTCCTTTTTATGTCAAAACCTCCGATCTCAAGCTACTTCATCCATTGCTCTCGCATAGACGGTTAGTCCGGTGCTGCGATGATATGGTCATCTGTGCATGGATCATGGTATCTCACTCGTTAAGTCATCCAACTTTTGCCCATGCTTTCCATTCAACAAACTAGTGGACATACAGTGAATATCCCATCCAGAACTACTTACCGCGTGTTTCTTTAATCAGTGGCAGTAATTTATGGTATCTAGATTATTTCAAATGGGCCTAAATTAAGAAATTAGCAACAGATGAGTATGCGTTCCACCGATTCCAGAATCCGCGGTGAACCCAGTGATATTGCATTAGTAATCTTCTACGAGTCCTTAATCTTATCTATCACTATTGGCGAGTAAATACTGAAATAATGCACATATAACTTTATAAGCAAATTTTGGGAGTTAGGGCTCTCTACTAAACATGTTCTGTACCACCCCTAACCCGAGAAAGATTGTGATAGGCTATGTAGAACTTGGAACTTCTCACATGCGTCGTCATCCATACTTAAGGCCTCTCATGATCTCGCATTCCCCGCACTTTCCATCTCCACCTTCCCACTTCAAACTTCAAAGTTCATCATGGCTTCTATCCCACCCTCCCGAATAACCATCTCTGCTCTGTACTGGCAAACCACAACCTCATTCCAAAACCTGTTGGACTTCTTCGATGAATCAAGGGATGGTGCCAATACCACTTCGCTACCCGACGACTTCGGCTGACTGAAGGTGTGATCCGAAAATGTCGGAGCCCATCGTCGCGGAAAAATGTCTCTTGATTATCGACTACGAGAAGCGTCCTCAATCAAGGATATGGCCAAAGATTTCCTAAAGGATTTAGACAATTTTTTGGAGGAAGGTGTGTTATCGAGCTCGTGGTTGGGTTTCACGATGTATATTGATAATAACTGGACAGCACTGAGGGCTGCGACGGAGGATGCAAAGCCAGATGCAGACGTCATCCGAGACGCTATGAATTTCATATCGGAGGAGGAAGGGACTACAGACATGGATCCTGAAATTGCTTCGACAACGCCACTGAAGGAAATAATTAAAGAGATTGGGAATGCCATCACCTGCTTATACCGACTTTCGATATCTATCCAAAGTCCTGCGTCGCAGGATAGATTAGAAAAAATGGAGAAGATAGTCATGTCGCACTTTGAGCCGTTCGACATTGAGCACGTACGTCAAGAACAAATACGAACTTGGAAACGACTACCAGTACTTGATCGAGCGTTTAGGCAAGGCGAATATAAAACCGCGACAACTACTCAAATACCACAATGACCATCATGTCAAAGTTATCGGTCGCCGTATAGCCACAGATGGCGATTTACAGCCAGGCGCAGAAGGTGATTCCGAAGAAGCCGGTCACGATGAAAATGATTACTACAACGATTCTGAAGCTCCGACCGACATGCGTATTACCGTATCCACAGTCTACGGAAACGGCAGCAGCTTTAGTGAGGTAGAAGCCATTAACCTCGATAGCCGCTCGGAGACTGGGTTTCTACAACTTCTTATGCATCATCTGCTGCCGAACCTGGAAGCTTGAGCGTCCAGCACCTCCGCGTGGATATGCTACAGGACCTTTTCAGTGTCCTTATTGTATTATTATTTTCGAGACCGAAAGTCGTGCCTCATGGAAGTAAGTTTGGTAATGCAATTAACGCATCACATCGTCAATTTATTTAAGCACAGTACTAAATTCGATGCAACTTAGGAAGCACGTTTTTCAGGACCTATGCCCCTACGTATGTACATTCAAAGATTGCCCGCAAGCATCGCGTCTTTTCAAAGGATGTCACGATTGGTTCCATCATGAAACGGAAATGCACCGGCGCGAGTGGTTGTGCAGTCAATGCAACAGTTCCTTTCCCAAAAGCGATAGTTTCCGGAAACACTTGGAGAAGGAACATCACAAGCGAATGGCCACTGATCAAATCGATGTTATGGTAGAGCGAGGTTCAAGGGCCACAGAGCACATGCAGAAATATCCTCTCTGCCAGACAAAACTGAACCCTTGTCAACTCCGAAGCCATTTAGGAAGGCATATGGAACAAATTGCGCTATTCATTCTCCCCGGTGCGTCGGAAGAAGACGAGGAGATTGAACAGGATCCTGACTCGGACGATGAAATCGCTTTCGAGGAAATACGAAACGCCGGGTACGAAGGCGAAACTATCGGTGTTATCGATCTTGTCAAGTTCATGGCGAAGACCTACATCAATACAGGACCCGGTGTCGGCGCTTACGATTCTGCAGGATATGCTCCTATCCATAGGGTAGTTCAAGCAGGCGATTGCAAAACGATTAAGTTGCTTTTAGACAGCGGCGCCGACCCAAATGCCCTTCTACGAAGCAGAGACGAACATCACGGCAAAGGCCCACTACATATGGCCGTGGAGAAATCCGATTACTCAGTGATAAAGTTACTGTCGTCACAGAGCGGCGTTAATGTCGAGGCCAAACCTCAATACTGGCGTCAGACGGCACTCATGGAGGCTTATCGAAATGGCGATGAACGCAGTGCAGAAATATTATCACGAATTCGAGACGATATCCGACTAGTCAAGTTAACTCTCTTCGATTTGGCATGTATCAAGGATGACTGGCGAAGCGAATCTCAAGCACGTGTTCAAGAGGACATTGCGAAATTCCTACTGGCACACGAAACTTTCAATGTCAATGAAAGCGATCTGGAAGGAAAAACGCTGCTTCTGATGGCTTGTTTTTGGGATTATTTCGCTGTTGCAAAACAACTACTAGCATGCGAGGATACCGATGACAACGCAAAAGATAAAGACGGAAAAACGGGACTCACCTACGCATGTATGGGGGGCCATAGGAAAGTTATTGCAGAACTGCTAGAACGAGATGATATCGATGTTAACACAAAAGATAACACGGGAATCACGGCACTCATGTATTTGTGTTGACAGGGCCATAGAGAGATTGTTGGGCGACTCCTAGGGCAGGAGGATATTGATGTCAACACAAAAGATGATGCGGGAATGACAGCTCTCATGTATTCCTGTCGACATGACCACAAAGAGATTGTTGGGCGATGGCTCCTTCCGCCCCCCTCGAAGATCTCTTATGTATGTTAAATCCAAGTGCAATATTTACAAAGAATGTTGATTTCAATATTTTCCAAATGCAATGAACAATCTGAAATACAGACGATGTTCATTTCAGTTTTTTTTTCGAAATATAATAAACAGTCCGAAATACGGATGATGTTCATTTCAGTATTTTCGAAGTACAAGGTTACAATCTTCAACGCTGTGTCATGTATTTCAAGTTTTGCGAAAATATATTTCTGTAGATCCAGAGAATGAGAATCAGACTTCACCCTGCACTCGCTCAGACTCCTGCTATCGCTCGCGCTTTATCAATCAACTATTCGGTGCTCTCGTTCTATTTATCGCTTATTATCCGGCGCTTTCATCTTTATCACCACAGTAAGAGTCGTGATGAAATACGTCATGGGTTTACGCAGTACACTGAACAACAAAATCCAAGGCGGTCGCAGCAACCGTCGCTACACTTCAAAAAGATGCTGCGACCTGCATGCATGACTAGTTTCATGGTTATCTAGCTGAATTAGTACCTAGTGATATGGTTAGCAGGGCCTCGACTACTCTGGTGAACTCTGGTGTGCCACTATATGCTGATTGAGTTAGCCAACCATAGAACTAGCTGCCATGTATGCAGGTCGCAACAAATTTTGAAGTGTAAGTGACGGTTGCTGCGACCGCCTTCGATTTTGCTGTTCAGTGTAATCGTGCCGGATTGATTATTGGCCCGATTCGGAATAATGGGGAATAATGGGGAATAATGGTATCGTCTTCTTTCTTTTCGCTACGTGTTTGTGTCTACCTATTTTTGTCTATACTAAGCTCCTGTATTTTCCTTCAATAAACTCCTCATCGTACAAACAACTTCTCTCGTCCCGGTGAAAGCTTGAAAGCTCCTTTCGATATCCTTTTTCTTTATAAAAGGGCCACCGAAGAGTCGAGGTTGGCTCATCAACCAAAACATTAGCATCGGAATTCGCTTCCCTATTCACCATCCCTTAGTTTCCAGGGTCGCCGATGATCCCTGCTAGAGCGAGAGCCCCTTCCTCGCGGCATGTCTTTCTTTTCTTCACTGATGTTATCAACCTTGTTTTTTTCTTATCGTTTGCCTCGCGGCTACCTTCTTCTCAAAAGGTTTTTACCGGCAGTCGTGAGGTCGTTTGTTTTGTTTTGAATCAACTTTTATTACGCGATCTATGCACTCTGAAAGAGTATGAAACCGCCTCCGCCTCCGCCTATCCCTCGTCGTGAGGTCGTTGTCTTTTTGTTTCTTTTCGTTTTATAAAAAATAGTCACCCTTTTTCGCCCCTGCAGCCATAGGATACCCGCGGTACAAAGTTTATCTTACTTAATCCCCGAACTCCCAGTATCTCTGCCTAAGGGCGAGGCCGGGGCAAGGGGGTCTTAGGTTGGTAACTGGTTGCTTTAGCTCCCGCTCTTCAAGCCGAGTGCTTTGCAGTGAACCCGTGTCTTTCCCATGACATTACCGGTCACCACTTAGAGCTTCAACCTAGGGTCAGGCAAACCTAACGAACGAGAATTCCGCCGATTTCTTCCTTTCTGTTTTCTTTTCAAGGAGCCAGCGTAGTGATGGGCACGAGTCGACTCGGATTGTTTCAAACAAATACTCGACTCGACTCAAAAAACCTGAAACAACTCGAGTCCGACTCGAGTCCGGTTGACTTCGTTTCTTTTCGCGTCAAACAGCGTAACTCACGACTCGACTTAGCGCGACTAGCTCAGAGTCGAATACTCGAGTCGGCTCGGCTCATGCCCATCACTAAACCGGCGTCCTACCACCCTCGTTTCTTCCTCTGTCTTAGAAGTTATTTCGGTTTATTTATTCGTTTGGGTCTCTTTATAAATAGTACTACGTTACTGTTGTTGTTGTACGATGATACTACGATCTCACGCATGGACGGTTAGTCGCCCTTCGAAAAAACTATTCAACTAGCGCTGCTGAATTCTTGACACTTTTCTGTGGGAGTGTGTACCATTTTTCTTCTAGTGGAGAACATGTGCAACCAAAATCAACCCTCCACCTGCCAGCATGTGACCCTTATTGTACTCTCCCTCATGACTTTACAATACAACCGTGCCATTCCATGCTAAGACCAACCCACATCTACCAACCCACATCTCCCCATCTACCAACCCGCAACTCTTCTCCACATCCAAGTCATAATAGCCCTAGCTCTATCACCAGTCCAAAACTCCCGTAGATATTCTTGCATAGTCAGCATAGCACTCGCAAAATACATCGAAGATTCGAAAGAGACTGGGAACTGTGACTCCTTTAAGAGTCGACTGCTAGAGAGACTTAGATCGTCTTTTTTCCTAGGCTCCCCGAGCTCCCTGAGCTCTCCCGGGATTTTGAGGAGCTTGGAGCTTGGGGAGCTTGGAGGTCTTGGCAATCTTGTGAGCGCTGGAGCGTTGGAGCGTTGGGTTACGAATAGCTTTAAATACGGGGTATAATCTAAAGCTGAAGTTAAAATTAAAGCTGAAGATAAAGTTGAAGTTAAAGCTGAAGAAATTTCGTTTGCTATGCGGGGAGACGCATGATACGCAGGATATCGAGATTTGGGATTCGAGATTTAGAGTATTGCTTCATGGGCTCCCCGAGGCATGGTATTCAGTGAGTTCAAGGATTTCAGGAAGTCTAGGAAACCCACCTATGTACGAGACTAAATATGTACGAGCTATGGGTTTCAGCTCTACATATCTCACTGACTCAAGCCTCATTTCATTTGTCCTGCGCATCACATCACATCACATCATATTACCACGCATCCCCTGCCAAACCCGATCTTACAAGGAATTAATCTGTACTCTAGCTATCCTTTCACAAGAAAAAAAAACTATCGCATTCATTATCGATGGTATCATGGTATCGTGATTCCTCATTAACTATCCCTGTGTCCCTGTGTCCCTTCCTCTGTCCCTGGTCCCATCCCCCATCCTACTTTTCCCCTTATCCCTTACTTCCTCTCCCTCTGCATTCACTACCCCCCATCCCCAGTCCAGTCCAGCGCAATAATTACCCCCCACCCACAAAAAAGCAAACTCCGAATTTCCCCCAAAAAAAGAACATGATCAACAATGCAAATATGACGTAAAGTAAACAAGTAAACTCATTACAGTAACTAGTTTCCCTAAGTAAACTGGCTATAATTCCCTAATTCCCTATGCTACTATGCACGCTTTCCTAACTAAGTAAACCCAAACCAAAAAAAAAACAAAGCAAGGAGTAAGTCAAAGAAAAAACATAAGTTGTGATCGGTGGATATCAAGTGGCGTCTACTGACGAAAGCGAAGAAACAGTAGAAGAAGCTTTCGACGAAGAATTAGAAGCCGACGAAGATTTCCTGGAAGCCGATTTCGCGGGGCGAGGTGGTGGAGATGGTTGATATGAAGGGGCTGTATGGAAAGTTACAGAAGACACTGGGGATATATCTTGAGAACTCCTTCCGCTTTCTGTATCCGGCTTCGACTCAATCGAATTCCTCTGGGTCCCCCGGCTGATGATGCCACTACCACTAAACACCGTTTTTCTCTGTTCCGGTTCGCTCTGCTCCAATTCGCTCTGCCCAACCCCATTTACCCGATGATTCTTAATACAAATCTCTCCTTCCAACCCCATCTCTCCAGGTGCTAGTCCTATCCTCCCGGTTTTAATGTCTTCCCCGTCTCTGTCTTCTTTGATAATCTTCTCTGTGGGAGCACTAATCTCACCCTCAATTATCCTTCTTTTTAACTCCTCTCCGTCTAATGACTCAGTCCTCATCAATGTTCCTTTTCTACTCGCTTCTAGTAATCGCGTGCCAAGTACATGCATCCGCCCCTCTTCCTCTTGTAGGTATCTTGAATGCAAATCCGTCGAGCTGTTTCTTCTCGATCCCGCTCTACTGATACTGCGTGGCTGTTCCTCCTCTACCAGCGGCTGACTATCAGTCGAATCCCTTCTCTCCTGCTGCTGCTCTATGGAGTCTGGGTGTCCGGGGGCGTTGTCAGGGGGGTTAGGAGGGTCGATAGTTTGTTGGTATTCTACAGTCGGGTGTTGTGGAGGCTGGAATTCAGGTTCCTGAGACTCAGCGAGACGGTGTTCCTCCGCCACCACTACCATTGCAGGAACTGGCTCTACACCTTCTACAGACGTAGCAGGGAGTTTACAGCTGGGATATTCCTCCTCGAAACGCATGATGACGCGGAATAAGGTGTCGTCAAGAAAGAGGAGACGACGATGTTGCATTTCTTCTGTTTCTCCGACTGCTGCTCTTGCTAACGCTGGTTGAATCCTGGCTTTGATATTGCGCGCCCGGGTTAATAAGGCTTTGCTCATCTCGTTTGCTTCCTTTCCTGTTGTGCTGGAGTTTCCGAGACAGACTCCGAGGGCTTTGACAACACCGGTACCTACAACGTGATCATCCTCTTCATCTTCTTCGTCATCGTCATCGTCACCATGGGAGGAGGGGGGAATAGAAGGCGCAATAGAAGTTCCGTTTAATGTCGAGCCAGCAATCGTAGATTCATTCTTAATAGTTCCGACGATGGTACTACCAGCAAGTTCTTGTGACGATTCCATCTCCTCTGATGTTCTGTTTACTGTCGTTTGCTCTACTGGTGTGGCCAAGTTATTAACCGAATCAGTGACATCATCTCCACCCACGCTCCAATCATCGTTGCTGGCATTTGCTTCCATGTTGCGCAGGCAGTAGGCGAGGAGTTTTCGTGATAACCTGTGAATAACGTCTGCCGAGTCCACCGGCGGATCATCTAAATCAATCCTCACAATAGTCCTACTCACCTTCACCGCCGCCACCAGTGCCGTGTAAAGTGCTGCTCCCTCCTCCGCGGTCGCCTCCACTCGTGTCTCCGCCACACTCTGTGACCCATCTCCTTCACCTAGTAAATTATTCCCCACAATTCGGAAGTAGGATAACTGGGGGATCTGTGGTAATAACTCGCAAAGGGCGATGGCTTGGTCTGAAGACATGCCGGTTTTGCTGAGGTCTAGCTTGCGGAGCATTTTTAGTTCGGGGAGGTGTTGGCGCAGGGCATGGAAGGCGGAGGGGGTGGTGGAGAAGAGGGCGGGATTGGAGGAGAGGTCGAGGTGGCGGAGGTTCGAGAGAGTGGAGAGGGAGGGGAGGAGACTAGTGAGGGAGGTGGGGTTGAGGGAGCAGGCGGAGAGGGATAAGGCGGCAAGGGGTGAGGTTTCTATGAGGGAGCAGGATAGGATGTTGATATGTTCCTGTTGCTTTTGTTAGCTCGTTGTTCCTACTACCGATATTTCCAAATGTCTAAATGCCCATAAACCCCCATGGTTCCCAGGATTTCTAAGCTTCCTGACTCCCAACTTGGGGGGAACTTTATGGTATTCCCATTGTGGGTAGTTCCAAGACCTCAGGGTATCAGGCCAGAATCAGGGCACTCTCTAGGGCTTCTTTAACATACCGAAACATCCACCCCCGACAAATCCAACGCCTCACAAGCCCCAGTCTTAAGCCATGCCCCAATAATCGCCAACCCGTCATCATTAATCGGATTTTGGCCCAAACCCAGCCTTCTCGTTCCTCCCTTCGTCACTCCCTCTAATATCGTAGAAAGTTGCTGCGTATCCAGCCCGCAACCCGCCAAAACCAGCTCCTCTAAACCGTACCCACAGAGTCGATCCGATAGAGCTTTTGATAATAACGTAGCCGGATCATCCATCGTTTTATTCACCATTGGTGACTGTGGGGTGGTCGGAGTCCCTAAACTCTTTATACTCACCGCACTCGCCGGCGTCGTCGGGGTCATTGGAGTATATGGCGTCAACGGAATGTTCGGCGTCACCTTCATCCCCCTCGGCATTAATATCCCACTACAATCCAGTGCCCTAAGACTTCTGTTCATATGAACAAACGTACTCAGCATTCTCCACCCCTCTTTCGTAATCCTCTTATTCCCCTTTATACTCAACCTCTCCACAGCACCTCTCTGTTTTCTCGGGCCTGTATCATCCGGATCCAACTCCGGCTCTTCTTGTGTGATTTTCTTCACGGCGCCTAGGCCGGATAATAACATGCGAAGGATATGGTCGTCAATATCGCAGTTTTCTAGAACTAGTTTTCGGATAGGCACCAGGGCAAGGAAATCGGCAAGGGTGACGAGATCGTGGAGAGGAAGCCGCAGGGAGGTGAGGTCGAGGATTGGTAAAGTGGCCGGTAACCGCTGATGGAGGAGAGATTCTTTTATTACAGTGACGATACTGGTTTCTCGCAGTTGGCAACATTGGGTATAGATTTTTAGGGGGTTGGTGGTGGCTTTGGGGTGGACACGCTTGCGGGGTTTGGGTTTGTCGGTGGAGGTTGTACTGCTGGTCGGGGCGGGAGATGCTGTTGATCCTGCGGGGTCGGTTGCTGTGGACGGTGCAGAAGAAGATTTCAGGCGATCTTGAGAATCTTCAGCTCCCTCCTTCTTTTCTGATGGTCCGTCCTCCTTCTTCTCCACTCCTTCCGCCTTTTTCTCCGCCCCATCTTCCACCGCCCCAGCACCATCCGTATTGGCAACCCCCCCTGGTGTCTCCGTCCCTGAACCCGCAGTCTCCGGCGTCCCATCCTCTTTCAACCTCCTCATCTTCTCCCTCTCCTCTCTTCTGCGTTTCCTCGCATCCTTCCTCTCCTGCACATCCTCGTGACACGGCGCCACCTCAACATCCACACAAAAGCTAACCTTCCTTAACCTATTCCCATCCAGTTCCGGTATCCCACTCCTATCCCTTCTCGAATCCTTATTCAAAATAACCCTCTCACACTGCGGCTGTGGCTGCTGTGACGACCTGCGTGAAAACGCTTCCCTTGCCGTAGCACCAGAGCTTGACAGTCTTCTGAGAGTATTGATTAAGAACCCCGCCGACGCAATAGATGTAGTAGCACTAGGTTTTTGCGGTGCATTTGAAGCCGGGGTTTGGGAGGCTTGGGATTGCGATGGTTGGGAAGCTTGGGAAATCGGCGTCTGGGATTGCGAAGCTGTCTGCGTTGAATCGGTGGAAGTAGGAGTTGCCGGAGTTGTAGCAACGTCGCTACCGGAGGAGGAGAACTTTTGGGAAAAGCTGGCGAGCCATGAGGGGCGGCGGGAAATGGTGTGGGTAGCTTGTGTCTCTGCAACGTGGGGCGGAGATATCGTGGCTTTTCCCGGAGCTGGCTTCAATGCTGTGTCGAGAGTTATGGAACCTTTTCGAGGGCGCTCTCGCTCCGGGCGCTCGGTGGATGTGTTGGTTGTTTGCGGAGTCGAGTGGGAAGAGGGAGTAGATGAATCTGACATTGCGGTGGTTAGCTGGGTACGGCGTAATAGCTGTAATGCTAAGTGGAGTTGAGATTAAGGAGCGACAAGAGGTTGTGCTCGCAGGGCAAAGCTAAAGTTAAGGAAAATAGCTAGGCAGGCGCTTGACAATGGTGACGGTAACACAGAGAGATAGAAGGATGAGGTAGTTGTAGTTTTCGGTAACGTATAGTAATCAAGCTGCACACCAGGCGCAGCTCGTCCACTTGTTACACTGCGACGGGTCTGTGTAAAAGTAGGTCATATACGAAGGGGACTGTGGACTGTGGACTACCTTTGCTTCCCGACGGTCCATAATGTGAAAGATGCATTAGGTTCCCAACTTCGACACTGGAGATTCCGTTCATCTCCCTGGTCCTCAGGGTCCAACGACGACCAAGAACGTCCGCCAGACTAAGGGATGGTAATGATGCTGTTGTTGCTGCTTTATCGATAAGTCGCACGGACCTGTGGAGACTTGGTAACGATGGGGGCGAAGGTGTGTGGTCGTGTGAGTGGCGACAAAGTGGTATAGGCCAGTAATTCGACTCGGTGTGTGTCTGTCGGAGGAAGAATGTCGGAGGAAAAAGAAAGAGAGGTTCACGATGCGGATCGTTCGCAGCTGCTTGGCTGCTGGCCTGCTTGCTTCCCGCTTGCTACCCGCTTGCTGGCCTGCCCTGCTTGCTCGTCTTCTCGCTTCTACTCTATTGCAAGGGTTCCAAAACGTCAGAAACCGCCGGTACCGGGTCTTTGTGTCTAATGCGGGGAAGTGTTATAGCGGCGCGTGTGTAGGGGACCGCTTACTGTCTTGTGGCGTTGTGTTGTCTTGGCTGTACTCTAACCCGTTCAAGCGGCGCGTATGTAAGTGGAGTATCCTGCCTCTCTCTTCTCTTGTTGGTGGGAACGCCACACCGAAGCCAGAGGCGTAGGTTGTGTTCCGAAAGCAAAGCGTGCATAAAAATCATGTGCACGTGATCGGCTGGCATTATAATCATTTTTTCGAAAGGGTAAGATTCTGTCTTTCGTTGCTGGAACGCGGAACGGTGGAAATATCTAGGCCTTGAGAACGTTCCGTGCAGTTCAGTTCGCAGAGGTAAAACAACGGGTAGCGTGAGGCTTGGCCACGGTCGCGTTTTGTCTATCAGTAGGGGAGTATCCCCCGCACTTGGCTGAGAAGCGACAAAGTCGATTCAACTCACCTCTCCAGAAGCAACACTGCGAGACTCTACCGGAGACAGCCAGCAACAATGCTAATGATTCAACTAATGAATACTGCGATGGTGGGAACGCGTTTTTGAACGCGATAATCGTTTGATAGAACTCGGCAAGGTCTGCTTCGCATATATGTTTGGTCTGATTTGCAGACTGCTTACTCTAGTCACAGGAACTCAAGGCTCACTAAGTTATCCATAGATTCAAATTTTCACTGCTACTGATATAATACCTTGTAGTTTGCTGGATATACAATGAAGAAACTTGTTAATGCATATATCCCCTGTATTATTTCAAGCGCTAGTTCCGAGCCCACCATGGTAAGATCCACTCAGAAACCGCTCGATAGCATTTTGCTGATACATTATTAGCAGGAAAGCAAGGATGTGTAGAAGAAGTAAATGTCGTTTTTTGTTGCTAGTACAAAATGGCGTAAGGCTTTTATTTTTTTTTATTTTTCATTGGCATTGTGTACTTTTAGTTTGAGATGACTCGATCACTAATTTTATTGAGTTGTCACTGGAAAGTTTATGACTAGTCATTGTGATTTCGATGAGTCGTCATATCACTATTTTATTGGAGGACCCACTGAGCGAAGAGAAGTAGGTGGCGTAGCCTCCAAGCGAAGCGGAGGGAACGCCACACCGGAGCCAGAGGCAGAGGTGAACTCAAGCGTTTCCATCAACAGGTAGCGTGAAACTTGGCCACAGTCGCGTTTTGTCTGTTACATACATATGTAAGTAGGAGAAGTATCAAAGCTTCTTCAACTTTCTCTTCAGCAACCAGCGATCGAACAAGAATATCTATTCGCGACACGACAAGAATACACGAAGACCAAAGATAGATCGGACAAACAACAATCTCTAACTGGCTAGAGTTAGACTATTGAAGACTGACTTGCTAAATTCACAAGAACAGAACGCGGAACGCTGGTAGTATATCTGAGAAACTACGGATTAGATGTGAGAACGTTCCGGTTGGCTCGGTCAGAGATGACCGACCAGAAAGAACACTGTAGGTCTTCTGACTTGGCAGAACGTAGCGGAGCGGCAGGGGTGGATAGAGCGGGGCAGGCATCCACTCAACCCGGAATAAAGGAATGATTGGCACGTAGTGGCAAGCATGGAATTTTATAAGTAGAGGGGGTCCCCGCCTCAACTGGAAGAAGAGATGAAGACATCTTCAACCTTGGGATTGATAAGGTGATATTATGTCGAGACGCGGCGATAGCGAGGAACAACAACAACAACAACAACGAGCGATAGGGATTGGAGACGAGCGGTGATTAGTAGAAACTGAAATGGTGTGTTATATTTAGGAGATTAATCAGGATTTTGTAGGTTTTCGGTTATAATAAGATGTCGGCGTCTAACCACGAACGTCTTCCGGTTGTTTTGCTTTTGTCGCTTCAAAAGGAATCATGGTTCGATGAGATGCATGTGAATCTCCTTTCTAAGTTACGCAAACACGCGAGTCATGGGAGCCTTGACGGAGAGCGATGCTGTGTCGTATCGCTAGGATGACGAAATTGTTTCCGTTGTTGTCACCGACGCAGCATTAGTCAACGAAAAATTTAAAAGAGTTTCTCGGAAGTTGGTGGAATACGCAAAGGGAGGCGGAACCGTTGTTTTTGGTGGAGTTGTTAGTAGCTTTGCACGCCCCGACGACATGCGCAGCTATTTCTCGCATGAATGGAGTTTATCTTGGGAAATGGGCAGTTACCATAGGGAGGTATTTTCTGTTAACCAGTGGATTCTTTCTGTTGAAGGTCGTGAGCGTTTCTCTGGACTTCCGAGTTCTTATTCTATGAAAGATGTTCAAATTAAGGGAGCGGACCAGAAAGATAGCATTTATGTCGGACACGGTGGTGCGACAGAGAGTCCAATTGTGTTTTCAAAGTCTGGCAATGGGTACGTTGGATGGATCGGAGATGTCAACACTGAGGATGAGACTATCCAGGTGGTGAAGGTTATGTGTGGATTTGATGATCTTGGGGAAAGCTATTGGAGGGAAGGTTATGTGGTTGATGTTTTTTGTCGTTGGCGGCAAGATTTGTACTTGTGTTGAGGTAGTTGTACTTGTGTCGAGATGAGTTTGCTGCGAACGTCATGGTTTATCACGTTGAGGGTTAGGGCTAATTTCATTGATGTGTATTTTATTTCTGATAATTGGGGGGAACCCTTGAGGACGAAGTCCGAAAGAGGGGCGAAGCCATCTGAGCGTAACGTCAGAGAGGCTAGTTATAGCTAGGGGCCAAGCACCCCAGGCGTCCAGCAATAAAGACCTTTGCGAAGCAAAAGGGACTGGAGGGCAAGATTTCATTCATGCAGTGGCAGTTGGGTCTCATTGGTGTGGCTTTGGTTGCTTTTCTCAGCGTAAGTTATCTATGAATTCAAATTTTCACTGTTACTGACACAATACCTTGTAGTTTATTGGATATATAATGAAGAGAGTTGTTGAGGTGTATATCCCCCATATTATTACAAGCACTAATTCCGAGCCCGCCATGGTAAGATCCACTCAGAAACCGCTCGATAGCATGTCGCTGATACATTATTAGAAGGAAATCAAGGATGATTCCAATGGAGTGGAGAATAAGAAGTAAATGTTGTTTTTTGTTGCTAGTACAAAACGGCGTAAGGCTTTTATTTTGTTTTTTCGTCGGCATTGTGCGCTTTGATTTCTTTTTCGTCGGTGTTGTGTACTTTTAGTCTAAGATGACTCAATAACTAATTTCATTGAGTTGTCACTGGAAGGTTTATGACTAACTAATCATTGTAATTTTGATGAGTCATGATATTAATACATATTTTATTGGAGGACTCACAGAGCGAAGCGAAGTAGGGGGCATTGCGTAGCCTCCAAGCGAAGCGGAGCAAGCACTACACCGGAGCTAGAGGCGGAGGTGAACACACAACTGGTAGCGTGAGGCTTGGCCAAGGTCGCATTTTGTCTATAAATAGTCGAAGTAGCCAAGCTTCTTCAACCTTTCTATTCAGCAACCATCGATCGAACAAGAATATGTACTCACGACACGACGAGAGTTACACGAAGATCAAGAATCTAACAACGGCAATTTCTAGAGTAACTAGCTAAAGTATTGAAGACTGACTTGCTAAATTCACAAGAACAGAGTAAGTTACAGAGATAATGAGTATACCTTACCATGCTAAGGCGACTAGAAAAGATTCCAATAAGCTGATCGAAATTAGTGATTGTTATATAGTTACACAGCCGGAAGTTTTAGACGATATTTCTAGCTGTTGTTAGTGATGGTGCTTCGCTGGCCTGTTGGGTTTTTTTTATTGTAGACTCTAGATCTTCATTGACGTACATTTCAGCGTAGGTAAGTTGCTCCTGCTCCTGTCTGTTCAAAAGGAGGCCTGTGTGGACTGCTAACCTAAGTACTCTAGACGAGTGATCTCTTTAGACTTTAATATCACGGGCCACCAGAAACAGTTGGTCTGACTCATGTCAAGATCGTTGAATATCATCATGCAGTTCATAGATCGCCTGATCACTTACACTTTTCCGAAGTTCGAAGTTAATCTTGGCATGTATTTTTTTTAACCTATATAATGTTTCTCGGTGTGGTGGAATGACTTTAAGAAGGTGCCACCCGGGCGAAATTGTTCTTCGGTAGGGACTGGGAGATGCCGATTAAGTAAAAGAAGTCCAAGCTGTGGTTCTGCGAGGAAACAAGTGGAGGGGTGATTTTTCGGAACGGGCTGATCCTCGCAACCACTCCATAGCAACCACGCACCACACTAACTGTTGCATTGCGACAAAAATTTCTATGAGTACCGCAACCTGAAAAATAAAAATAAGCCGATAAAAGAATGCTAGAAGGCAATTTTTACTTGCAAATATTAAGTGAGATTTTACAGAAAATTTGTGCATGCAAAAGTCAGCTAACCTCCTGCAGTCTAACCTCATGAAAATTTGACATTTGGCATTAACTGACACGTAATCACTGCATACCATTTGATAGCTCTGGTATCACGTGTCCACTGCGTGCCTTCAGCACACAACTTCCGAACGGATGATTTTGTCGCACATTTTTCCAATTAATTATTTGACAGTAACCCAAGTGTTGAAATTTGAAAAAAGTTTTTATTTTTGCAGGGCCACAGCGGTGCATACATAGACTTGTGAGGTGTGATGACGGAACTTCCACCTCTAGCTCTTTCATGCCAAAATTTCTTAAGAACTCTCACCTCACGAGGAATATCCGCACTCGCTATTCAGTCGAGTATCTAACTCCAGAGTAGATTGGAGGTTCCAGTCGACTCGCAAGTTCAAGAATGATAGGTTATGTGCGACGAAGAAGATCATACACATTACATAAGTAGCGAGTCTGAAATCAAGTACGCACGGTTCGCCCGCAGACCCCTGGGAGCCCGGGTGAGAATCATGCGTGTTCGCCACTCGCTGCGAAGTAAAGAAGCTTAAGCCGCTGCTGGCATCTTAACCGGGATGGACCGTAAGACAAAGGCCAAAACAAGAGAACCAACATGCAGAAATTCAGTGTTGGGCAAGCGTTAAATCCTAGCAGTTAGTTCCAAGACGTCAGCGGTTCGACGGTCCCCCATGCTTGAATGCACCTGTACATATGTAGTGATGTGGAGATGAAACCGATCGGATGAAACCGTCAGACCGCCGCAATGGCAACGCCTTGGGCATTATGGGCTTTTTTGGTGGTCAGCTAAGATGCCCGATGGCGAAGACTGAAGACAGGTGTGAAAGGAAGGGAAAGTTTTAACTTTCGTGCATCTTGTGCACCTTAGCAGCTAGTTACATATTATTCGCATTTATTCGCAATGAGCTAGCTAGGCAGCTAGCTGTGAAGGCTCGTCCAGTAAAGTTTCTACAGATCGATTTCGGACCCGATGCTCTTCAAGACTCGAGATCGGTTTCAATATGACCCGAATCCAAGTCCTAAGTCCGAATACTGCGTTAGGAAGCTTCGAGCTTTGCAGCGGTTTCAGCCAGCACTAAGCAACCCCCGAGTCGTAGATGCTATGCATACATAACGTCTTACGTCTCGCTACACCAAGCGCCCGAGTTCGCATAAAAACCCCCAGCAGCGGCCAGCCTCCAGCAGCCTCCAGTGCCCCCCAGCGGGCGTCTGCATCATGTAACACATTCTGACATCTGCGGTACATACCCATAAATAGCTCAGTATAGTTATTATGTAACAGTGCTTATCCGTCCGAATCCACGTTCACACATAACCATCTAGGCCGTCACGGTTTGTGCCTTACAGTTCCGCACATCTTATTAGCCAAGCCAACAGTTTCGTACCACTGACTTGTACACCCCCTACTCTATTTCCGAAGATCTGGCAGTGGCGATGTACGGATAGGGATAGGTTTACCGTTATGGGTTATGGATGAGTTACTTCTGTAATACTTGTGACTACAAGTACAATACCCAACCCAAGACATAGCGTTCCAAGTTCCAAAGTTCGTCACTGAGTGGTCTGAGTGATACAGAAACGGTATATGCAGTTAAGTACTTAAAGTACAGGTTTCGAGGGCCGGGTCGAGTTCTAGAAGTTCTGAGTTCGACAGTTGAGGTTTGAGAGAGCAGAGGCAAGATGCTAGAGATTGGGTATTCAAATCAGGAGGCAAGGTTCTAAGTCTATTCTACGGTTAAAAGTTGCTTTGTTCTTTGTGCTCGAGTTTCGACCCGTTTGATTGCACGGTGTTAGCTAGCTACTCTAGCTCAGCCTTACATATCGGTTCGTTTTCCTATGCGGCGGTACATAGCTTCAGGTATCAAAGGTTCGAATGGTCTAGGGTCAAGTATTAAGTGTATGTAGAGTAAAGGGTCGAGTTCTGGGTCGCCACCAACCCCAACCCACGCTAGCGCCTGGTTTTGTGTGAGGATACGGCGCAGGAGGCTTTACTATCGAGGTTTAGCAGGAATTTTTACAGCGATGTTTAACGGAATATTTACTGTAAATGCAGGGGGGTTGGGCGCTTAGTAAATATTTTATTTTCCGAGGTTTAGCAGCGTGGTTTATCTTTGAGACTCAAGTCAAGCAAGCGTGACGTCAATTTTGCAGCTCTGTGTGACTTGAATAATGATACCATAAACCCGCGATGTAGCAACACTTTGCCACGCCGGTGGCGGTATCTGCTGTAATTTGAGATAAAAATTCTTGCTAAACCTCGATACTTGTTTCCTTAAAAGTTTTTTATGTATTTGGGGGGGCCCCCCTGAGCGCAGCGAAGGAGGGGGGTTGCCCCGAGCGTATCTAGAGTAGCGAGACAAGTGAATGGAACGAACGCCACACCGAAGCCTGAGGCGTAGGTTGTTCCGAAAGCAAAGCGTTCCTCAGAAACTACTCTAAAGACCCTTCCGAAGGAAAGGGTAAAGTGAGCTGTCAACGATCACAAGCTTCAGGTCGGGTCTCCACTCCAGCCTTGCGTCATGCCTTACAACAGCTGCCAGCCTCGCATCATCTGCACATAGCCTTCTTGCACCATCAACACCATTGTCGGCCTCCACCTCCACCACCGTGATGCATTATCACCACCACTCCCCACAGCATTCGCCCATTTGCATATCGGGGCAACTGTCCCCTTCATCGGCACCGGCAGCGGACCGGTGTATCGGCACAATCCGGTACATTGCACTCCGGTTGGACCGTGCATTCCGATAACGAGCTTGTTAGCTGGCGATGCAATCATGCATTAGACTGGTGTAGCACGGACGATTATCGTTCACCGGCCAATTAAAGTCTTACTTTGAAGCCGCGGATAAGATAGAGTGGCTCTAGCCAAAGCACAGACGAACGTAGATCCGGGGTTGTGAGCGAGCTTCACATAACTTCACGATCGGATAAAAGTTGTGAGAAACGAGTTCTATTAACGCACAAAAGAAAGACCGAGCCAACCCGACGCAAGAAAACGAAACAAAGAGAAGTTCTTCAACTTCAGAGATAGTAGTCAACACTTGAAATGAAATCTTGCAGACAGTAAGAGAAACTTTATCAACCAAATGACGGAAGATTCTTGTGATCGAGTAAGAACTCCATATATTCCCATTTTCCCCACAAAACAGACCGGCGCGGTATAAAGTACAAGCAGAAGAAATTGTCGTAACCGATCCCAACACCATTTTATTCCAAACATTATCTACGTCCCCAAACCCATCACTCAACGAGGCGATCCGCTTATTTGAAGGCCTTGCCGAAAAGGAGGAGCTGAACCTGGTCGTAGAGAGACAAGACTCCGGCACCAGCAACACCACGAAGGATGTTGGCACCAGCTCCCTTGAAGAGGGAGGAGACACCCTCAGCCTTGACGATGGAGGAGAAAGCGTGCATGGAGGACTTGTACTTGACGGCCTCACCGGAGGTCTAAAGGGTGTGTGAGTAGCTGTTGCACACTCACATGGAGTAGGATTATAACTTACCATCATCATACGACGACGAACGGTGTCGAGAGGGTAGGAGGCAATTCCGGCTCCGGTGGTGACACACCATCCGAGGGCGAAAGAGGCCAAGAAGTTACCCTCAAGCTTGCCGGTAAGGACGACAGGCTTGATGGAGTCGTACATACCGAAGTAAAGACCACGGTAGACGACAATTCCAAGGACGGAAGGTCCGAATCCACGGTAAAGACCGGCAATACCGTCAGAGGCGATGGTCTTCTTGTAGACGTCGACGAGTCCCTTGTACTGACGCTCTCCTCCGGTCTTGGCGGACTTGTTGTCGTTGGCAAGACGGGTACGGGCGTAGTCGAGGGAGTAGACGAAGAGGAGGGAGGTGGCACCAGCAGCTCCTCCGGAGGCCAAGTTACCGGCCATCCACTTGGCGTATCCATCACGCTCCTTCTTGTATCCGAACATAGACTTGAACTTGTCACGGAAAGCGAAGTTCAAAGCCTGGGTAGGGAAGTAACGGATGACGTTGGCGGTGTTTCCACGCCAGAGGGAGACGAGACCCTCATCGGCCATGGTGCGCTTGAAGCAGTCACCGATACCGGCGTACTTGCGGTCAAGACGTCCCTGCTTGATCATCTCATCCTATGGAGAGGTTAGAGGATATAGTCGACAGGTGGCGGGGTTGTCGAGACGAACCTGGTTCTGGATGAGGAGCTTGACACGCTCGATGGGGGCGGCAGCGGTCTTAGAGACCGCGGCGGACACACCACCCATCATGAAGTCGATGAGGAAGTTCTAAAAGACAACTGTCAGTAGCTGAATTGACATGATCGGTACCCCGCTCCAAGACACGTCTCAAAAGCCTCATCGAACAAGTGGACCGTGCTCGGTGATCCATCAAAGCGGACCTGATCCGAATCGATAGATTAACGATGAGGTGCACAGCTGTGGTGTTCGACGAGAGCTTCCAAGGGCATCATGGGACGAAGCGACGACAACGGTGAAGAGTTTTCTCGGTAGTCGTCGGGAGTGTGCAGGAACGGTAGTGCAATACTTACAGACTGCTTCTTCTCGGTAGCCATTGTTGATGATTTGTGAGGGGAGTGAGGAGAGAAAGAAAGTGAAAGAGCGGATCACGACTCTTAAAAAGGATGGAGCGGGATGGTGGGAGTAGCGGGAATTTCTGAGCACAAGAGAAATTTTAAGGAGACAACGGGGTGGGGTCTTGGCATTTGGGCTACGACAGGTAGTCGGGAAAACACGGCGGCACCAATTAGATCAGCCACTGCCACAGCTACCGACTCTTTAGACCTTTTTCCGCTCGCCGCACTAGCTATTCCCCATTTTCTTTAACCTCGATCTTCTCCAGAATTGAAGATCCCGTTATCCAGTAGGCTTCAGCTTTGTTCAGACTTTTCTGGGTTCCGCAGCTCTGCTGGCCGTTGTGGAGACGCTGATGAGGGGAAAAGTTTTCAGCGTTCACGCCGGGCGCTGTCAGGGATCTGGATATCTAGTTCTTCCGTGTTGACATCTGGATACGCTGGAAAAAAGCCGCCACTTTGCCAATAATAGCCAGTAGAAAGACCTCCATTTGACGTTACGCTCGGAGCAACGGTACTTCGGCTTTGCTTCGGATGGTTTGTCTGCCATGCAAACAGGACTGATTGCCGATGCACAGCACTGGATTTACGGGGAAATTTGGCCGCGACGGTGGTTTACGAAATTTGTGGCAATTTGTGACAATTTCAACACAGATTGTGTAACAGAACAGGCAACCTGCATAGAAGCTTCACAACGCGGTTTTCCTGGGACGGGATAAACGACAAGTGTAGGACGGCAGCTTGCGGGGACAAATTATTGGACTTAGGGTCGCTGCCATCGTACCATACTTTTTTTACTGTCGCGTGAGGAACGGAGGTGAGGGTCGGGCATTGGCAGCCATAAGTCCGGGGCATCGGGAAAGCATTTGCCACGGTCCACCACAGCTTCAACGAGCTTCAATCAGCCACAATGGATCCAATAACTTAGAGTAATCCGTTCATCCTCGTGGTATGTACAAATGAAACTCTAGCCAAAATACATGAAAATCGCAATTTTTTTGACACGTAGGTCCACTCCCATTACGCCGTGCTTAGTTCTTCTTCCGTCTCTTCTTCTTCCGCTCCCCATCCCCACGTTCCTTGATGTCCACCTTTCCGGCCTCCGCACCTCCGGCCTTCTTTGAAACCAGGCCTTCTGGTTTCCAGTTTTCCGGCAACTGCACTCCATCGGCATTTCCGAAAGTCTCCTTCCTCCATTGTCTCAAGATCTTCTTCTTGCTGTACCGCTTCTTGTCCTTCTGCTTCTTGTCCTCGTCTCTGAACGTTGCGTATTTCTTGAGACCGGCGTAAGCGTTAAGGTCATTATCATCTGCCGCTAAAATATCCAGTGTACCGAGACCATACGCTTCTGGCGTGGTTTCACGATAGCGGAACCCTGATGCATTTCCTCCAGGAAGCTAAGGTAGTGTTAGCATGGGGCGATCGATAAGAGCTTGTGGGTGTAAGCGAGCCCAAAACTTACCTCTGCATCAAAGTCGAAATTGTCCTCGACGAAACGCTCAACCTTGCGACGGGTCGAACGTTCCTTCGCCTTCTTGGCCTGTTTTTCCTGGAGAAGCTGCTTCTTTGTCTTTTTGTTTGGCTGCTCCTCCTCATCGGCATCGGCCTCACCCATCTCCTCATCCTCATCTTCATCGGCAGCTTCGTCCTTGACCTCGGCATCAGCTTCCTCCTCGCCCTCATCCTCATCAACGGCATCATCCTCGAAATCGGGGATAATGTCGCCAATGTCAATGTCGTCGTCGAAAACAGGCTTCTTGGGCTTCTTGTCGCCCTCGTAGTATTTGTCTCCAAAACGCTCCTGCATCCACGCATTCCACTCATCGTCACCAAAGTCACCCTCTAGTAGCTTCTGCAACATAGCAGCCTCCGCCTCGTCATCCTCCTCACTAAGCTCAGCAGCCTCCTTGACAAGCTTCAGCTTCTCCATAAGCTCCTCAGTCTTGAGCTTCTTCAGACGTCCCTTCTCAATTTCCCGCTGTGCCTTCTCCTCCTCTTTCTTCCTACGCTTCTCCTCACGTGCTCTCTTTCTCCGACTCTTCTCCTCACGACGGACAGTGTTCTCGTTGATAGCATCTCTGCCATAAGAAACAAGCTTGGCACGAGCCTCGGCGTTGGGGTCCTCGAATCTCATGTTGTAGTTGGCCTCAAACTGGTCGGCCATATCCTCCTCCTCCGAGTCGTCAGATTCGAGAGGCACGTAAGCCTTGTTGGTCTTCGTCCATACACGGGAAGCAAGGAACTTGTTCAGGAACTCCTCAGGGTTCTGGTCGGCAGTCGAAGGGTCGGGGAGGTCGCTCTCCTTGGCCTTCTTCTCCTTCTTCTCCTTCTCTTGCTTGGGCTTCTTGACCAAGAATCCATCATCCTCGTCACCCTCATCCTCCTTCGCTGCCTGGTGCATTTCCCTGATCACCGCAGCCTGGAGCTGCTGCTGTTGCTGGACGAAAGTCTGGGGTGCCTCCTCCTCTTCCTCCTCGTTGTCACCAGTGTTACCGGCAAGAAGGTTCTCACGGTGGTAGTCGCGCAAGTACATAGGCTTCTCCTCCTTGGTAGCTCCGGCAGCGGTCTCGTCAACTGGGGCGAAAAAGCTGGTCTTTCCGTCGTAAAGGCGGGGGTCCTTGTTCTTAATTGCCTGTAGAAGTCCTGAAATCTGCTGGTCGACCTCTTCCGTAGCCAAAACCGCAACATCGTCCTCGTCCTCAGAGGAAGACTCGTCGTCTTCAGAGTCGTCATCGTAGTTGTTCTTCAATTTCTCCTCCACTGTAAACGGTCAGTAAATCTCTTCACTGAGTAGCTAGCCTACTAGCACATACATCTCTGCATTTCCTCTCTCTTCTTGTTGTGCTCAAATCTGCGTGCAAACTCCGTGTTGATCGTGAATCCACCGGCGGAGGGAGTATCGGGGGTGTCTTCCTCATCATCGTCGGAATCGTCGAGAAGGTTTGTCTTTCCGACCTTCGGGGTCTTTGGCTTCTCTGCAAAAAGCTGAGCGGAGGGCGTGTCGGGATTAGGGCGGTAACGCTTTCCGAGAAGCTGAGCCGACGGCGTGTCGGGAACGGGGACCTTATTCTTCTTCGGACGCGGCATTGCTGTTTTCGTGTTGTTGAACAGAGGTGTAGTGGTGTTCCTTCGAAGTTCGAAAGAAAATGGAAATTTCACGGGCTTGATCACAAAGGTGGTTTAGCGGCGAAGCGATGAGGCGCGCTAGACTGGAACCCACCAAATTTCGGAGCTAAAAAAGAACCTTGTCACACTACAGTCGCGAGATGCTGAGGGACTGCGATGCAAAACAAACCGCGTCGTAAACAACGTCGCGAACGCATGACCCGCCAACGAAGCATAGCCACTTTCAAATTCTTATACGGCATCAATTCACCATCGAACTCGCCTATGTTTACCCTTCAGTAATTTGTCTCGAGCGTCCTCGACATCTACACGATCATGGGCTCCAAGACCGGAGAAGGCCCTCGCCGCGCCAGCTCGGGCCCGAACAAGGCCACCCCTACGCAGTCTCAGACATGGACGACTACTCGATGTCATAGATTAATCCGACCTCTTACTTCGAAACTCGCATCTCTAAAGTCCCTCCAGCTCGTGCCGTCTGTAACTGCTACTGCCAATGCTCTCGAGAAACCCAAGAAGGACAAGAAAGACCCCGCCGGGCTCGCCTACAACCCCAAGAACGATGAAAAGAGAACCTCTCGACGTTCTGGTGGAAGCTTCGACTCTTTTGGAGGCTACAGACGGGATCGGATGGTTAGAGCTTCGAGAACGTATGGCCGAAGTACAGCTAGACAAAACTTGGGTCCACAGGTTGCGGTACCGGTGGTTACGGACTTAATGCCTAATGATACTATAACCGCAGACGAAGGACTGCAAGCAATAACTGGAGGACCCCCAAAAAAGGGTCAGACCAAGAAGGAGCAAGATCCGGCACATCCGGAGGTTATGCTCCAAGCACTAAAACCAAGCACACACCCGGAGCTCTACCACTTGTACACAGGAATTTACACGGCCTTTGAGACCATACTCACGACAACAAAATGGAACCTTCCCAAAGGTCCAGCACCCATGAAGATTTTAGCAGCCCGGAAGGTTGCTCAATGCATCCTTGCTACTATGGAAGAGACTGAATTCGACGATGTCTGGTACGATGCAGCTGCCGATATCGGGTCTCAGGGAGAGTATCTACGAGAGATAGTCCGCTGGCAAGCAATTGAGGTTCTCCGGGAAGCAATCTACAGTAACCGGCTTCCCTCTCAACAAAAGACTGGACTCGGTCTTCCAGGTGTCTTGATTGGTCTCTGCAAGTTCCAGGGTGCTCACGCCGAAGCTGAAAGTCTCCTCAAGACTATGGTCGAGCTTTACCCTTTATCAGAAAACACCAGTAATCCTTCGTTGGTATCTTTGATGACCTCTTGGAGAACCTCTAAGTCAAGCATATTCCGGATAACAAAGGATATGATTATCCAGGAAGGCAGCCCAATCTCACTGGGAAATACGACCATCAATCAAGTCCTCCGCACCGCCGTGGAAGATATTGAAAAATGCCCTGCTTCCGTTAATCTTGTTTCTCGAGCTCTAGAAGCAGGATTTGGAGTCTGGGGAATCGGTTACGTCACTGCGGCTGCAAACGCCCGCAAGGAGAATTCTCGGCGTAAAGGTGGTCGGCGGTCAGAAATAAGCGATTCGAAAGACTGCACAAAGCCTAAGACGGGAAAAACAATCCCGATGCGGATTGGGGAGAGAGCAGAAGAAATATGTCTCCACCTCACCCAACGTCTCGTGGCTGAATGCCAAATTCCTCGAAATACTAAAGCCATCTCCATAATACGTTCCCTCACCCGAGGATTCCTGGTACAAGATGAGCTCATGCGTACCTCTACCGAAGAAGAATGGGAGACCTGGTACCCTTTAGCAGCAAAGGTCACCATCCTCCTTCAAGACCTTGGCTGCGACCAAGATCAAGACCTCGAAATCGTTAAAGAGCTTACCCGGTGCCTCTATGATCTCCGTGAAAGCATCGGAAAAGACGGACTGCAATCTCTCGGCGAGTTCATCGCCTCTTGCTACGAAGGCTTGTACACCAGCACTGGTCAATCCGTAACCGGCAATGATGAGCTTAAGAGCCTTGTCTCCCGTCTCCTGGCTTTCGTTTCCACTGGTATCTTTCCAGCTCTCTCGTCGGTCAATACACCTGATCCTACCGCTTCTCCCGCCAGGCCTGGACAAGTATTGGAGACCCCGCTTAAGCCTGCTGTTAGGATGGTTACTTTCACACCCAACAAACGCCTCGACGAGGCGGCAGAGAAGGAGCGTTATTACATCTCGCAGCTGGCATTGCACACCGCTCTCGGCTCTTCCGCTCTTAAGTTCACCAAAAACAACGAGAAATGGTACAGGTGGGTCCGTCATATCGAGTACCAAATCATCGGCATGAAGGTTCGTACTCCGGCGAGACCAGCAGTTGCAGCAAGGAAGGGATGGAGATGGGAAGAGGGATTGGATGAGTGGGTTGAGGTCGGCGGAACACCAATGGAGAGGAGGAGACCGCAGATGGCTTTCAAGAAAGTCGAAATTTCTATCGACAAGAACCGCAAACGCACTTGGAGAAACGAATATCAAATCTTTTCGAGCTACGACGAGAGGTCAGAGGATGTTGAAGATGTCAATAACACTGCCAGCGATGAGGAGCAGGACCAAGAATTAGTTGAAGTCGTGGATGAGGTCGACGAGGGAGAGGAGACGGTGGTAGAGGAGGACCAAGATACGGCTGTTGAAGAGAATAGCGATGGGGACGTCATCATGCCCTCCTCTCCACCACCAATTCCCATCACCAAAGATAACTCAGCCGGCCTCTTTGACAGTGACGAAGACGAGGAAACCGAGTCCAATATCAACTACTTCGACAACGATTACTACCAGCCAACCCCAGCAAAGCCTCGCCAGAGGGCACCTAACACCGACGACGAGGAATCGGAATCAGACGAGGCGGATTATTCCAACAAACCCAAATATTACATCCCAACTCCCGCGAAGCCACCAAGAAGCGTCAGAAGATCACCGAGAAGTACGCGGCTTATTAAGAACAGCTTGCGAGCCTTTTCGGTTGTTCCTGGTACCAGTTCGCCGACTAGGAGTTCTCCATTTATGCAGCGGAACCGGGCTTTCAATCGCGCTGCTTCTGGATTGAGGATGAGTTCACCGCTACCACAGGGGGATGATGAAGAGGAAGAGGACGAAGAACAGTACGAGGATGCACAAGGAAAGCAACCGGTTGAGTTTATCGAGATTGACTCTGACTCCGACATCGAGGTCTCAGAGCACTCGCCAACCCAAGCCGAGGAGACTGAAGACGTCGAGATGGAAGAGTTCGCAAAATCTGAGTCGGAGGCGGAGGAGTCAGAAGGCGAATACATTCCCGAGCAGCCTATTCCCCCAAAGCGTCCCATCCGCCAAGTCCGCCAAGCTCAGAATTCGCGGCAGTTACGAACCAGAACACATGTTTCCGCTACCCCCACTCCCTCACCGCCACCTCGACCGAAAAGAAAGCTCTCTAGCATTTCTAGTAACATTGCCATCAATCCGGTTAAAAAGCGAGCAAGATTATCGGAACCATTGCCGAAGAGGAGTGCCAGGAGTTTCCACAAGGATAGTGGGTATCAGGAAGAGCCTAGCTCGGAGGATGAGTTGAGTATCCCGAGTAGCAAGGCTTCTTCGGTGGTAGGAAGTATTGCGAAGAGGAGGCAGAGCGGTAGGAAGAGTTTGTTAAGTGTGACGGCGAAGAAGAGGAGACGGGTTACGTTGCCGGAGGTTGTTATGGGCACGGATGAGATGAGTGAGGATGAATTGGCGTTTTGAGCGAGGACGATGAATTAGATAACCAGGTGTTGTTTTGTATATTCACAGCGCGGTGAATTTATTACATCTGGAGTTACTTATTGGGGGGTGTATTACATTTTTATCTTTTATGGAGTTAAGGAACATAGGGATGCTTCTTGGTTATTGTTAGCGCGATGGGCAATGTACTTTATATGAGCGGAAGTGTGATACCAGAGGAGGGGAGTAATGCAATCAATAATTAGTCCATATGCGTCTATGCGTAGGGCCAATAAGCGTACAATTAATTTTGTGAACATCAATTTGACTGAGCGGAGATTGCTTGGAGGTTTCAACCTCCTTAGATCAGGGTGCTGGTGATGCACCATGCATAGCGCGGTAAAGTGCATAGGGTTAAAGCCCTAGTCTCGGGAACCTCTCCGTCACCCATCTGTGTCTATTTGAAATTAAGCAGGATAATCCGACATTACGAAGTATTTTACCTGTTTGAAATCGCAGCATACTTATATCGTACCTAGCACCAACTTCCTCCGCGTAGCGACCACGGGATGACGTCTTCCTCCCATTCCTGCTCTCGCCCGCTAAAAGAGCCTTCCATCCGTTAACCTTCTTTAACGCCGCACCTCAGCCCTACATAACACCCACATTTCCACCCCTAACCTTCCGCGGTAAATGATTTCTCGCCGGCTCATTTCGAAGGCACCCCAAAAGACTAGCCGCCACAAACTCCAACTCCTCGCTTTACGCCGTTTCAACACCTATCCGAGCTGTTTTTACGAAGATACCACTGTTATCCATCACAAAATCAACCATCCAATCTCGTCGATATCTCATAATTTTGAACCAGCCGTTCACAGCATGCCGGTCGATTTCGATTCCTTGCTCGCCTCGCTACCGCCGGCACCGTTTACAAATCACCCACCAAGAGACCCGGCGTTGAGTAATACTATTACGGACTTGAGGGTACATCCTGCTATTGAGTCAGCGCTGCATATCCTCAACTCTGATTTAGCCTCCGCACACTTCCTTTTAAGACATATGCAGTCACCTCCGGCTTATGAGGGGATGTATCTACATGGAATTTTACACCGGATTGAGGGGGATATTCCTAATGCAAAGGCATGGTACGGGGATGTAAAAGACTCGGAAGTTTTTAAGAAAGTGTGGGGAGAGGGGGATGCATGGGAGGAGTTTCTAGAGAAGATAGAAGGGATGAGGAGAGGAGAATATAAAGAGGAGGAACTTAAGGATCGTGGAGAGGAGGAGATACGAATGGTGCTGGATTATTGTAAAGAACGGTTTGGGACAGGGACGATGGAAGATGCGTCAGGGTGCTGGGTTAGGCCGAGTGCGAAGATACAGAAGGCGGGGCAGGGGCAGACAACGGGGGATCAACAGAGGGGGGTGTTTTAGAGATTTTTGAGGGCTTTTGAGCGGTTCTTGTAGATACAGATAGTAATCTTTTGTGTAATTGCTTGTGATTGTAGCACTCATGATGTCTCACTCGAATATTACGACCATGATCGTCGATGTGTGCAATTTTCCATGACAAATCTGCCTTAAATTATGCGTTCCACACTCTCTTGAATAAAAAATTAAAAAGAACAGAAAAATGATTTACTAAAAATGAGGCACAAACTGTGCCCAGTCAACAGTTTCATAAGCCCCAGCTGGAAGACACTGATCAAGATGAATGCCTCCACCACAATGAAAGCTCTGGACAACATATACAACAATAAAAAAGGCCATATGAAAGCCCAGGCCAGGACTCAGTCATGTATCTTCTGAAACACTTCGAGCATTAACTCAGTTTCTGATTGTTCCAGTGCTATTGGAGGATGCCTCTGTGAAGTCTGTACTGTCATTGTGGCTTGATAAAGCTCTCCATCTCCTTCTTGAATACATAGTGTTGGTGGTCTTGATTCTCTAGGAGATGAAGGTAGAGTGCTAAAGTTCTGCAAAAAGCTAAAATGTGATAAGATGGACAAAATTGCATAAGCTGGCCCTCTAGCAGCAACAACCATACAAGAAATTCTCGAAAGCAACCTTTCATAAAAGCTGGGGAAATGTACATTGCAAGCAGTTAAGTGACATGCTTCATAAATGCCACTGAGGAATGTAAATAACAGCCATATAGTACTATTGTGGAGAGGGTCAGGACTCCATGAAGATGTTGGACCATTAACTCAATAGTTTGATGGATCAGGAGTTGTGCACTGAGTGTTGAATGTGATGTAGCTATTAGATTTGTTGGTACAGACGTACTCTTCTCTTACCAATGCTTCACAATCATCAACATGATCACCAATATTGTCTTCAGAGCCCTGGTCATCTTGTAAGTCCTAGTGTGCATGTAGCATTGTCAATAGGAATAGTTGCTGTTCTGAAATGAGTACTGGGTTGGAAAGGTAATGGTACCCAGTTGTTATGTAGTTGTTCCAGTAGAGAAATTGCACTGAAGCAGGAGTAATCCCTTGGGATTGGATTTCTCATAAGTCTGAGGGCATGCATGGCCTCCATATAGCATTGTTAGTTTTGAAGAGGCTTATTATTCTTTTGAAATTCTGAGTACTGTATTTCCTCAGTGTTATACCCTTCCTAGAAGATATGTTAAGAGAATGGGGATTCTCACAGGTAATGACTCAAGTTATAGGACAAGAGCCATTATGGGCTGCCCTTCATCCACTTCTCACAGGAAGTGAGATAATAGGGGGCCAGGAAAAAGAATAGTCAGTTATAAAAGGTATTACCCTCTGATCTTGTCAGGCCACTTGTGCCTGTCACAGGAGATACTCCCAGTCATTAGGAACTGACTATGCAAAACCTGGAGTACTAAGAACCTTGGGCCCTGACTCAGGAACATCTCAGTGGCATCTGCAAGACAGGGGTAGACTACCTATCACAGTAACCCCTCTCCAACAGCTGCTGTGGTCTTTAGTAGCCACAGTCAGAGTAGGACTACCCTTCACCCTATTCATACATTGTGCCATGTCACACAGGACCACCCTAACAGGCAGACACAGAAGGGGCTAGGAAAGAAGAAAGGCACACCAAGGAGGGAAGAAAGACATTCATAGAAGAAAGTAAAAAGGTTGCTATATAGGAAGAAGAGGAAGCTCATATAGTATAGGAGAGCACTATACTACTGGACATAAGCAAGGTCAAAAGGAAAGAGATGCACCTGAGTAGAGGGCAGGGCATTGAAGGTAAGGACATATTTAGTATTGATGATGAGGATGGGGGATCAATGGACTGGAGGAACAATGTCAGATATTTAAGAATGAAGTGAATGAATGTTACAGCAGAATGCCAAGTCCAAGTGAGTATTATATGTTACTGAGGAAGCTCAGTAGAGATGATCAGGAAACCTGAAGGAGCAATACTGGATGTCAACAAACAAAACAAATATACAACAGTGGAGTCTAGTCAGCTAAAGGGGATAAGGATTGTCAATGGGCATTAAAGACTAATAGATGGTGAAGTGGCCCTGAGGTAGCTGAAAATGCAGGAAACCTATCTAGAGACAACCTTCAAATAGCATGATATGATGAAACTAAAGCATGCAGTCAGATGGACATAGATGCTGGATCCTATCAGAGGCTACATCAAAGCCAGATGATATCTACTATGGTGGAGTGTTTGCAATGCATGCAGACAGCAAAGGAGGCTGCAGACTAATGCAAGGACTAATCAGGAAATCTGGTAATAAGGTATACACACTTCACCAGAGCTGATGCTGTAATTATAAAATATGATATATGCTTAAATACCCTACCAAGGTGATATTATTAGCCATGACACATTGACAAATGATGAGTTTCATGATAATGCATCTGCAAATGATGAAGAAGATTACCAAGAGTCTCCCAATTGGTTCAGAAAGTTATCAGAGCAATTCTAGACAGTTTTCCAAAATATGGAATTTGTATGTGAGAAATATCATGTTTGCATTCTCTCTACCAACATCAACCCGTACTTGGCATTCCAACAACTACAACATACTTAGTGGGTATATGAGTAGGGAGCCCAAGTCAGAAAATATAGATACAGAAAAAGCCCCCACTTGAAAAACCATCCACAAAGATCACTCAACCATCCTATCAAATACAATTACATCCCAGAAAGATATTATTCAAGAACCATCATAGGATTGCTGTTAGTCATTGAACACAATTCCTCTATGAATTACCAAGTCCCCTGAATTGATTACAAAGACCCTCAAGACCCAACACCCTCACAGATTGCCATTCACCCTTGGACACAATACCCAATGATCCTAACCACTCCCTGAGATAAGCAGCAGAGTTTAAGATTATTATGTTTCTTACTCATTCAAATATAAGAGAACATCCCCAGAGAAGTAAATAATTTCTATCATTGAAATTATTACTTCTCATTTTTCTTCATGTTGAAATTGAGTTACCCTACCATCAGCCACCTGATGGCCCCCAGTTTATACAAGTATTCATTTAGCTCAGATAAACAAATAACTATATAAGGATAAAAGGAAAGGAAACAGAACAGTGGGAGGGCAAGTCCTCTTATATATATATTTTCTCCTTCCATGCTAAGATACCAAAGACACAAACCCTAAACCCTACAGACACTAACAGAACATCCTAGAACCTCTTGGAACACCTTATTACAAATGCCACTCATAGCAATCAACAAAATAACTCAATGACATCATAGCACATATGTCTCACAGATAAACATGCAGCCACACAAGCATGTGATGCCACTAAACATAACAGGGACAAGGGAAGAACAAGGGTGCCAAACAAGGAAAAAGAGTGCATGACTGGGAGAGGAAAGTCAAGCCGTGACAGCCTGGTGTTTGGTCATTGTGCCAAGGTTGCTGGCATTTTGCTGTTCAGCATGGAGAGGCTTCCAGTGCCCCACTGAGTGAAGCACAAGATGAAATGCAGACACTCCGTGGAATGCTGTCAAATTTTGACATGGCAGACATCTACAATAGAGATGAGACTGCCTATTTTTGGAGAATGCTACCGGACCGTAGTTTGGCAACCCACCACATGGCTGCAGTGAAGAAGGATAAAGCGAGGATCACTGTTCTTATTGTTTGCAATGGCGATGGGACAGACAAATGCGCGCCGTGGATAATGGGAAGTCTGAAAAACCGCGATGCTTCAAAAATGTCAACCTTGCTGGCATGGGGTTCACTTACCATTCCAAGAAGACTGGATGGATGAATACTTCTATCATGGAGGATTTCATTATTTCCTTCAACAGTCGGATGCGTGCAGAGAGAAGAAAAGTTGCCCTCCTATTCAATAACTTCTCCGCTCATGAAGCTGCTGTCCGGAACATTATAGGAACAGGGAACTTGTCCAATGTCAAATCTATCTTTCTTCCGAGAAATACAACCTCACACTATCAACCATGTGACCAGGGCATTATTTCATGCTGGAAAGCCAACCTCTGAAGACATTTTATGCAGTGGCATGTCCATCAACTGGATGAAATGATGGATGCTACAAACCGCTATCCTTTACCTATGGAAGTTCCCAAGGTCACCTTTCTTGAAGCCATTCAGTGGGAAATTGAAGCATGGAGAGAGGATATCAAAGAGACAACGATCTTGAGTTGTTTTAGGAAGCGCTCTGTCAAGGTGTATGAACCCAGTCACATAGAGGGTGTAAGATGTTCTGGATTGGTGAGGATAGGTTGGAACGATGAGGATGAAGGAGAGGTTTATGGGCCAGAGTGTGAATATCCAGAATATCGGATTACAGGACCGGAGTTTGCTGAGGCGGAAAGTAGCGTGGAGCAAATGTTAAGTGAACTGCATAGAGCAGATTGTATCAGGGACATGATGAAGATGTCGGAGTTTTCGAATCCTATTGATGAAGTGGTGGAATATAGCATGGATGACACAGAAGTTTGTTATTCTCTGCTCCGGAATTTTGGGTCAACGCTGATTTCCTCATAGGATCATATCTTGGAAACCTATCGGCCACAAGGGAAGACCATCGACCTTGATTCAGACTCCAGTGATGACGAAGCACTGATCCGTGAGGTTAACATTAATGAAGCCATCAATGCCCTGGAGCGGTTGTCAATGTTTGAAGCACAATTACCCATGCAGGCTGCAACCCAGATTAGAGCGCGCACCATCAGCTCCTGGAAGTGGGAGCTCTACCAGCTCAAGCTTGATGAGAAGTGTAACCATAGTATTAAAAGCTCCATTACCAGCTGGCTTACAGGCCCGGCTGGGGTGTCAGAAAACCCCGTAGATCTCACTTTGAGTCAGGACTGTGGCTTTTAAGGTAACGAAAATTACAACAACTACCCCACTTCTTCTGAGTATTAAGCTAAGTTGCGCATCTAGTTACAGTATTATTCACGATCTTTTTGGGTGTGTGGTGGGATTGATATGTGGGTTAAGAGGATCACCGGTGGAGAGGATACTTCACGGGTGGTGGTGGGTTAGGGCTATGTAAATGTCAAGCATTCTGTATACAAGAAATACACTCTATAAGCAATGGAGTTGCCGGACCCGAGCATTGCTTATAAAGAGGTTTGTCTGTATACCCAAATTGAGGTTTTCGGGGAATTCTATTTCGTATCCCAATAACCCTGGGTATTCCCGGTTATTGACTCCAGGGTCGTATGTCGGTATCGGAATGGCCTGGTCGGGGGAATTATTGCTCCTTATTTCCGCATCCCCACCATCTGAATCCGAGTCGCTGCTATGCACCAACACGCGACTAAATCGCGTTTCATACGCCAATCCAGACTCAGTGGTCTGCAAAAGAATCCACAGACACTTCAACCCCATAACAAGTCCATCCTTCCCCGAGACCGCAACGATATGTTCCGGTATAAAGACGATCCAACTCGGCCGGAGCGGTGACATCATTTTCCTTCCAACGAGACTCAACACAATCGGTTCATTAATATTCAACGGTTTGTACCACTAAATAGCATAAAAAATGACCGTAAACACCACATGAACCACCACATTCAGCTCAATCAGAGTATCCGGTAACCCCGCGGCCTTCCTCGCAATACAATTTACCACCATCCACAATGCCTGTGCACACACTAGCAACTTCCCTAACCAATACGCCTTGCTTCTATCCGAGATGGAATTGTCGTTTAGGATGCTTGGGTCCAGGTACCCATATGTAGCGAGGTGTAGAAATCCAAGTGGTGTAAGAATCGCATGTGGATAATCCTCGTCATGGTGCTGAAGACCGATGTCGCTTTTTTGATACGCGAAACCCCCTATTACAACGAAAAAAAACACCGAAACCATCGATACATTTGACCGATCCCCGACCTTCTTCCCCTCAGGTTCTTGGGTAGCGTCATTTCTTACATCCTGCATCTCACAACCCTCGCCCCCTTCCGCAGCCTGGGCCCCTAGAAATGGTTCATTCTCGCTCTCGCTCTTCCCCTTGGCCGATAGTTCCTTTAGTTTATCCCGCAGCTTCCTCGCATTCATCCACTGATCACAAGCTGCATAAAGTACAAATTCCGGTGCGAAAAGCGCAATCGCCACCCAGTAGATTTTGTACACTAGCGAGTATTTGATTCTGATAGGTTTGCCGCGGAAACTTAGATATGGGATCCGGATCTTGTTTACGGCGGCGATGTTCAGGTGGATTGAGGTGTAGACGCAGAGTGTTAGGGTGATTATGGAGGAGATTATGAGGCCGGTTGTGCCTCGGCCACTGGGGTTGGAGACGTAGGAGGGAGATGTCAGGTTGGTCGTAGGGCCCTGAGGTAGGGGCGAGGCGTCAACAGTTAGGGAAGCTTTTAGGCTTAATCAGAGGTTTGAAAGCGTGAATAGTATCATGGTTGCAATGCGAAGTTGGGCGGAAGAAGAGTGTAAAGCTGGCAATGTGGTGAAATGAGGGGTTAGGCGAGGGCTTAAAAGCCATCAACCCGGCATCTATGGAAAAATAAACAATACTGCGCATTGCTTATGGGGGTAATGTCAGGCATGATGCTTCGAATAGCTTAATAGGGTCAGATTATGACAAATTTTCAACTTGTATAACCTAGGGTTGGCTGAGTCCAATCGGTGTGCACGCAGCGTCGAGTGACCAGAGATGATATGTATGGTCTTGGCATTTTCGGCGCTTCTAGAACCTAGTGCACGCACGCTAAGCGCGATATAGCGAACCCGCAAAAGTCTGATACCATTTTCCAGCGAATCCATGCTTTTAACATAGGTGTATGATGCATGGTATGTCAGCTGAGACAGGGTTGGACAGGGGATAAAAGCTGAACATTGTGGCTAGTGTGCGGTGGCGCAAGCCCAAACCTTCGATTTTTTCATTGAAAAACCAATGATAATCTGCCGACGGTATGTGCGATTATCATAAGCTAATTGAAATATATTTCTATCGGTTCATTGTTCTTGTATCTATGGAAACGTATCATGCATACGCGCCCATCTTCAAAGTCTCAATTCGCGGCTGAGTGGTATCAGACTTTTGCGGGCTAGCAATATATCAAAAGTCGGAACGATATCCATATGGGCTGTCACTTGAGGTATTTGGAAAGATATTATTTATGGAAGCTCCTTAAAACCCCGCGGTTTTGATAGTTTTTGCAAAATAACTGGTATTGTCACACGACTAACTCAGCAACCCCTAACATTGAAACCAATTTGCCATAAAACCAGATCCTCCGCAGTGACGTAAATTGCATAGCAGAAAACAGACAGATTTGAAACATGAGGCCAAAACTCTAGCCAATCAAGAGTCGTGTAAGCACCATCCGGAAGACTTCGGACTGAAATAAATGCTTCAACAAGGAAAAGTCAGACAGGTACATATACTTATCCCCCGGACGCCGAAAAAAAGTTCATATTGGACCTCTGGAACTTAGCGTCATTAGCGCGCCTGATCAGGTAACCTCCATATACATCCCTCAGCCGCGTCACTTCCTTCAGACCCCTGCTTCCCATACAAAAAGAACGCTAAGTTCCAGAGTCCAATATGAACGTTTTCGGCGTCCGGGGGATATAACAAGTAAAGAATAAGACCAGGTAAAATATCCCTAATCGAGTCTGCTTACCAAAAAAGCATGAATAATTTGCGGGACCGAACATCGGTGGACGTGGAGGATACGTTGATTAGGAGGATTCATGAAAGTCCCTAGCTGCGGATCAAGAATCCGTCGAGCTGTTACTTGATTGTTTAGGGTTGGTTTTAGCGCCTAACCTTCTGCTAGTTACCCTAATTGTCGTCAGCGCTGACATGAATGGCCGCTTGGAAAACGTTGACAACCACCAGATTTCGAAAGAATGAATTGCTCATTTCTCAAAATCAATCATCTGGGTATTCAGAGCCCGGAAAAATTACATTAAGATGTTAGTAAGAGTGAAGCATCCTGAAAACGAATCTGAAGTTGTTTAAAACGCCAGCTCAAGATACGCAAGCTAATGCAACCTCGATTCCACTATTTCTGCATCCCCACGTCAAGATACATATGATTATCGTACCATCCATGAGAAAATTTGTGTATATCTACCCCGCACCCCCCTATGATAACTTTCAGAATCGCTGCGTACGCCCTTGAGATTTTTGAAAATGTCTCTTGCTGAGATCAAGATTTTTGCTTTGTACTGGCAATCGATAGCCTCCTTCCATCGACTCTTGGACCATTTTGCCGAACCTGCAGATTTGCCAGCTACTTTACCCGATGACTTCGGAAGGCTGAAGGTTTGGGCTGAAAACGTCGGGGCTCATAGGCGTGGTAAAACCTCGCTTGATCATCGGCTTCGTGAAGCGTCGTCGGTGAGGGATTCCGTCAAGGATTTATTAGTGGATTTGAACGATCTACTGAAGGAAAGTGAGTATAAACAGCAGATGACCACAATGAGCAGTTGCTGATACTTCATGACGTTGGACATTGCATCCGGAAATTCGCCAGTGGGGGAATACGGCGGAATCAATTCAGAACAACAGGAGGCTTACTCTGACATGGACGACGAGATCGCGTCAACCTCACCGTTGAAGGAAGCAGTAAAGGAGATCGGGAATGTTATCAACTGTCTATACCGACTCTCAATCGCTACCCAAACGCCTACATCTCGTGACAGGCTAGAACGGATGGAAAAATCGACATGTCCTTTTACGAACCATTCGATATCGAGCATGTCAGCAATAAGTATCGGATTGACGAAGAGTATCGGTATTTAATAGAGCGGCTCGGTAAAGCTAATACTAAGCGGCGTCAGTTACTCAAATACCATAACGATCACCGCGAAAAGATTGTGGGTCGACGTGTGATTGCCAATGATGGATTAGATTCCGGAGCAGCGAGAGTCGAGGACACAGAATTAGGCGAAGATTATTATTACTCCGAGGCTCCAACGGATATGAGGACGACAGTTTCGACGGTGTACGAAGGAGATTTTGTTGATGTTGAACCGGTCAATCTGGACAGTCGTTCTGAAGCAGGATTTTCAATGACGTCATACGCAACTACGGCTATCGGAAACGGAGATCTCAGAGTACCGCCTCGGTCACCAGGATTCGAGAATGGTCCCTTTCAGTGCCAATTTTGTTTTGTGATTGTTGAGACAGAAAATCATGTGTGATCTATCTACCTTGTTCGATGCTAACTTTCCTTATCAGGAAACATGTGTTTCAGGATCTCAGGCCATATGTATGCACTTTCGAAGACTGCCCTCAGGCGTCGCACCTTTTGAACGGCCGCCATGAATGGTTCCATCACGAACAGAATTACATAGACGAGAGTGGTTTTGTGGTGAATGCAGCAAGACCTTCTCTTCGGATGATCGGTTTCGGCAACACCTTCTGTAGCACAGGGATCGGTTCACAAGGGAGCAACTGGATATCATGGTCGATAGAGGCTCAAGAGCAATGGAAGAAAAACAGAAATGCCGACTTTGTAACGAGGATCACAAGCCTAAACAACCTATGAGGCATTTAGGAAGGCATTTAGAGCAGATTACTTTATTTATTCTCTTAGGAGCTGTGGAATACCAAGTTGGGGAGGAAGAAGAGTCGGATAGTGACGACAATGGCGACGATGAGACATGTTTACCCAATAAAAAACGAAGCGACAAAAAGTATAGACGCTCCTAGCGGGAGTTATTTCTCTCAATGGAATAACTTGGGCATCGGTAAGCTTTTTAAAAGTCAGTTCACCGCAGCTCAAACCTTTCTAAGAACCGGAATTGGAATCAATGATTTCTATGACGATGGATATCCTCATTTACATAAGGCGACTGAGGCCGATGATGTAGAGTGGGCTACTCTGTTGCTTGATACCGGTGCGGGTCCGAATGCAAGAATAAAGGACGTATTACAACGGCAGCCAGTACACATTGCAGCCATAAATGGAAAGAAAGAAGCGATGCAATTACTCTTATCGCGGAAAGAAGTCGATTTGAACTCCAAAGATAAGAGTAATTTTGGATCAACAGCCCTCGAATTGGCTTGCGAAAATGGCCATGGAAGCGTCGCTAGACTTCTGCTCATGCAGGATGGTATTGATATCAAGGACAGCCCTGCGGCACTTGTAAAAGCTTGCGAGAAAGGCCATGAAGACATTGTAGAGTTACTGCTCAGACAGACGGATATAAATCCCAACGCTCAAGCATTGGGCGCTTAACAGTCTCGCAGATGGAAACCATTTAGGGTGGCCTGTTGGAAAGGGAATGAGAGTATTGTTAACATAAAATACTCTTTTCCCACAAGGACATCGAAGTCAATAAAAAAAGTGACACCAATTATTATGGACGGAATACGGCATTATACATAGCGTCTCACAGCTACATAAGAAACAACGATTGCATTATCAGAGAGCTACTTGAACGAAAGGACATAGACATAAAAGCAAAATGCAGTCATGGACGTACTGCATTAATAGGTGCATCCATGCTTAGAAATGTGACAGCTGTAACGCTTCTCCTAGGGCGGCATGATTTAGACATCAACGCAAAAGACGACGAGGGTAAAACGGCTCTCGACTATGCACGCCAGAAGAAATATTGTGATATTGTGGAACTATTGGAGGGTGTGGTGCAGGCTGGTCTTGTAAAATCAATTAATTGGATACGGGAGAGAGGGGCACATGATACATCTGAGGATATGTATTGGTATCGGGGCCGGGCATACGTTCAAATCTGTAAATCTTAGCAAATGAACTTAACCCAGTACGTCGGGAAGGAGGTGGTGGGTGGGGTGGACACAGGCAATGTGGAAACCCATCTCTCCCCTCGTCCGAACAGAGAAAGCTATGGAGGCCATCTTGGCTCTCCTTAAGAAAACGGGGGTTGACAAGATGCCGGCCGGAGAGGCACCCGAGGAGTACGGGGAGGTTTAGGAGGATGAGGTAGAGGCTAATTTACGTATGTAAATACTTTTGATGTGTCCAAGACCCCAACTGTATGTCATTGTCACAGGGCGTGAAACAAGATAAACAACTCCAAGGTGTCCCTGCCAGCATAGAGTCATTCGATAGAAACTGCTCCGTAAATTCGATTTAATCCCCAGGAAGAGGCAGACAGAAATGCTTTATTTCTCAGCCACGACGGCCACGATAGCCCTATTGTAAATTGTTTACCTAATTTCGTCATTCTTATTTGTGTTCATACTTATTGCATGTACCATATATAGAACAACAAAACTCTGTCGTTTGCGAATTGTGTTTCATTGGATATCCTGGACAAAACATAGCTATATTACACAGAAAACAAACTAAGCAAGCTTCTAAACATAAATAGTGTCGACTGGATCTCATGAATCAAAATTTGCCATTTAGTTCTCTCCCGAAATTATAGAATCTCACATGATTATTTTCCCCAACACCTGCTCCTGGGGGATATCTGCCTCCATAGACCACCTCCCATTTCTCTACCGTCTTCCAATCCAGGTCCATAGAATCGGTCCTCATTTCCGCTTCCTTTCCCGCTTATCCTTGCCCCAATTCTCTAGCCTCTCTGATCAGTCTTCTCCTTCAAAGACACCATTCTCTTACTCTCCTTCTTATTGTTGTGCCGGACATTGTCCCAGTCCTTTTGCCAGCGAACAAAAAATATCGTGCCATGCCATTGTATGAGAATGCTTATCCCCCCTTAGTTTGGTGATTATTTCAAGTGCCTCCTTCATCCTAAATATGTGCTCCTCGTGTTTAGGCGTTGTCGCTCTGCAAGCATGTGTGTAGTGGAATATGACTTGTGCAGTCTTGAGGTGTATCTGACCATAGGTTTTCCTGACCATTTTAACCTCATGCTTTAGATCATTCAGTTTATCCGGGCACTCTGGCATGCAATCTTGCACTGAGCTGTCAAACTGAGCACGTAATCCTCGACAGCGACAACGTCAGTGTCATGATCTCCAAGGACCCTTATCTTCAGGTTCAAGAGTCCCACAGCTGTATTCCGGGTTGTGAAACGGAGAGAGCACGCGAAGTGGAGGTAGATGGATTTTTCGATGAATTGATTGAAGAGAAAGAAGACTCGGAGAAAACTCGGAGAAAACTCTAGATACAGGCAACGTGGAGGATGGAGGTGGAGAAACGTGACTGCGCCACGGTGCACGCACAATCATGGCATGTCACCCATAGGGCAACCGCATAGGACAACCGCGCAGGTGAAATATCCACCGCGCAACACGGGCCTTAAGTAGTTTTGATAAAGCCTTAGCGCGCGTTATATCTTCCAACATTGCCCAATATTCATATACTTTCATGTGAAGCTACCAAGAGTATCGATATGCATAGAACCAAGGACTTTCTCTCTCAACTTCTGCACAGACTCCAATCTTTGAATAGCTTCGGAAAATTTCTTGTCATTATAATACTAGACAGCAACAGTATGCATGGCACGTAGAGTATCGGGGTGCTCTGGGCCCAGGATACGTCTTTGTAATTTCAGCATTTGATCCGATACTTTCGAAGGATTGTCATGGAAACCGGGGGTTACTGCGATTAGAAACATATTGTTGCATTTGTCTCTCAATTCTTTAAGGTCGCTCGCAAGTACTGTCGTTTTGAGGGATGTCGTGTCTGAATATCTGCCAGCCACTATTGTATTTCCATTGTTCTTGATAATTTCGCCTTTTGCAGAGTGTTCCATCTGAATTTGAGTCTTCGGAGGTCCACCGCTTTGCATTTGTCCTTTTCCAAGGAGATCGTCAAATTCGTGAAAGACTACTCCAAAACACTTCTTCAGGTACTCGATTTCTCTATGATCCTGGCGCTCAATTCTACGGTCCCGACACTTAATCTCCTCTTTTACGCTTCCCAGTTCTAGATCCTGCATAGTACTGTTCACGTTCTTCTGAAGCTGCTCATACTCATTCACAAACTTTTCGTGTTCATTTTTAAGGGCGATATACTGAGCATTCGCGGTGTCACTGAGACCTTGCTCCATCACCAATGACTCGTAAAGTATCGCCATTTCCGCGCCATACTGCTCGTTGGCCTGTATGATATTGGCGTTTTGAGCTTTGATATCAGCCACGCTTTGTTGCGATGTGGCTGTTATGTTTTGTGAGGAGAGGCAATCAGTGGCAGTTTCGTCTGACAAGGCTATTTTTGTGAGGAATGGGAGGACATAGGACGGGTGGCGAGACGAATGCTGTAAGGGTGGGGTTGTGAGGATGGCATTTGTTGTTGAACTGAGCTCGTTGGCAGAGGTAGGAACAATGGGAAAGGCCAGGTCCTAGACGGAGGTATTAGCTTTTGAACGTAGCGACATAAAACTTGTGTATGGACGGAACCTGCCTCGGGGTAAGACTTGGATCCTCAATGAGTAATATTTTCAGTCTTGGGATCCGATAAGCCCTGCCTGAGACTTTCAATCTTCAACATGAACCACAGTGATGAAACTCACCCAATGCTCCGTTCTGTAAGGTCGTCAACTCGAGTTTGAAGGCGGCGGGGAGGGGTAGAGAGTAGAAAGGTTGTGACATGCAGACTAGAACATCTACAGGGCTGACAATCCACTTTATTCGTACAGCCGTACAACAACCAAAACCGTGAAATCTGTGAAATTCTCGATGCAGAAAGCCGCAATGCCGGTGGCGTAAAGGTTTGCTTCCTAGCACGTAGCTTCACGTCTCAGGGTGCAGTTAGCTAAGTACTCTAGAGTAGATCACATGGATACGCACTCAAAAAGCCCAGCGACACTTCTGTCAAATCACTCGGTCTCTCAAGAAAATCCCCTCGCTTTTCGCAGTTTTTTTTTTGCTCTACAAATCGACTTCTGTATTTATTCCATTTCCCTAACTCCAACTGAGGATATTATCCCAAAATCCCATCATAAATCATAAAAAAACTTTTTCCTTATCCTTTTTCCACTTCCCTTCCTCTTCCCGACTATCTATTTACGCATCAAAAATCAAAGCAACAGCATCATCACCCGCAGTGATAATCTCCTTCTTAGTCTGCACAAATCCCAAGATTCCTCCCTCTCCATCATCTCCATTACCTCCCAAATGTCCCTTCAAACACTTCAACTCCTCACCGCTTCTCGCGTCCCACCGTCTCAAAGTTCCATCAATACCACAGCTAGTCAACAACCACGGCTCATTAACCGTAAGTCCCGACACAAACTCAACCTTAACAACCGTGTCATTGTGACCCTCTAAGATCTTTCTAATCGCATAACCTCTCTGCGCATCGTACAACGCAATCTTTCCATCCACGGATCCAGAAGCAAGAAGAGGGGTGCTGGGGTGGAAGGCAAGAGACTCGACGGACTCTTCATGTGCCTTAATAGAAGCGATGATCTGACCCGCTTGTCCTCCTCCAGTAGATCCTCCTCCAGAAGCCATGGGACGTCCGGCAGTGCGCTTTCCTCCGTCGGTGGTCGTGGGGAGTCCAACAACACGGATCTCTCCAGTGGCACCTCCAACCGCAGCCACGGCTCCAGAGGGGGAGCAGGCGACAGAGTACAATCCACCGTCAATGTTGAATCTCTGATCATCCGCAGTCAAGGCGACAACTGACTGACCCGTGGCGACATCCCAAGCGTAGAATGATCCATCCTCAGAAACCGTGCAAAGGAAGTTTCCGCTCTTAGTCCAGACTCCTGCAGTACAAGAGGCAGTGTGGGAGTAGAGAACGTGACGGATAACGAGTTTGTCAGAGTCAATGTCGTAGAGCCAGACTGATCCCTCGTTGGTACCGACGGCGATCACAGGTTCGCTGGGGTGTGCGGCCATCCAAACAACCTCCTCAACCTCCTGAGCTCCGTCGACCTTTTTCCAGCCAGAAGCGGCAGAGAACAACTGGACCATACCGTCGAGGCCTCCAGTGACAGCGTAAGCACCATCCGGGGCGGTAAAGCAGGTGGCAATAACCGAGTCTTTGTGAGCTTCTAGTTTGCGGATCTGGCGCAACTCGCGAGGAACAACGGCGGCATCCTCAGCGGAGGCAGCGGCAGAGGTCCAGATGTAGGCAACGTCGTCACCACCTCCGGTTAGGAAGAGGGGTTGGGTGGGGTGCTGGGCGATGGAGAAGATGGAGCTGGAGTGTCCGTCGAAGTAGGCGCGGGAGTCGTTGGTGATGGCTAACTCGTCCGTGTCCATGTCCTCCTCGGCATCGCCCTCGTCGTCACTCATGGGGACATCGCCGTCATCAGCGACAATTTCGTCAACGTCGGCGAGGTCGAGCTCGTTGTCGGATTCAATGTCGATGGGGGCGGGTTGGTTAGAGGCGGACATTTTGTAGCTAGAGAGGGGGGATTAGAATTTGTGAAGGAAGGAAGGGAGGTAATGGGAATTTGAGAGGGGCTTACAAGCTTTTGTTATCTGTTGTAAATGGGTTGAGAAGGAGGTGAGGTCGCAATTTGTAATGCTAAAAATCATCTGCGCTGCTCAGCCTTAGCTAGGCTAGTTAGACTCATCTAGCGGGGCAACGACAAGGGTCCCCCCTCACAAGGATGGTGGGGCAACCACCGCACGTCATCTAAGCACGTTCCCGCCACGCAGAAGCCATCACGCCTTACCTTACAAACCACAGCTTGTCTTCACCGTCTGTCACTTCAACAACGTCCACCGTGTAATCACTGCAATATCGACAAAGTCCGACAAAGTCCGGCAAAGTCTGACGCACGAGTCCTTCACAACCTCTCACAGCTACATACCGCGTCCGACAAAGAACACCCATCATGTCCTCCGAACCCGCGAACGCAAACCCCACAATCCTCAACCTCTCCGACCTCCCCACGCGAAAAGCAACCACCTCAAAACCCAAGAACACCCTTGCCTCCGCAACCCCCGCCTACCTTTACGATCCCTTCGCTGCCGTTCCAGACCTTGATTTCTCCGGCGACTCTGAGGAGGATGATGAGACACCTGAGCCTATTGATTCCCAGGAGATCTTCGGTATGCCCTCTACCCCATAACCACACCATCCCAGAGGCCTCAGTTTCCGAGTCCGATTCCGAGTCCAACTTCATATTCGGATCTATCTGCGGCCCTGGTTTCACGCCGCAGCTTCGGTTTTGAGTGTAGGACCAGTCGCTGACTTCTCACAGATCTAGTAGCAACCATGTGCGACCCCGAGCACCCCATCACGCTCGGTGAACTCGCCGTTGTGAACCTTGACCACATCTGGATCACCGATGACGACAACGGGCTCACTAAGACTGTTCGCTTGGAATTTACACCAACAATCACCCATTGCCATCTTGCCACTGTAATTGGGTTAGGATTAGTTGTTAGATTGCAGCAGAGTTTGCCCCCAAAGTATAGGATTGATGTGAGGTGTAGGGAGGGGACACATACTACTGATGCACAACTTAATAAGCAATTGGCGGATAAAGAGAGAGTGTTGAGTGCGTTGGAGAATGAGACGTTGATGGGGCTGGTAGGGAAGATGATTGAGACTTGTAAATAAATGGGGGTCGCGTGGGCTGGCAAGAATTTGGGAATCTGGGTGAAATTGCAGGATTTTGGAGACTGGGGATTTATGCAGGGGGGGGGGGGGGGGTTATGGACGGGTATATCATGGGATATTTGGCGTTTCTTTTTGGCTTTGAAATATCAATTATGCGTAGGAAGAATTTATCGAGTTTCTTTAGAAGTGAATAATTCTAACATAGAAGGCATTATACTGATACCAAAGGCTCCAAAGCTCTGTCTGTTTACGAATCTAGCTGTCCTTTGTAGTCCCTACCGATGTACGTAACGGTACATAACAGTACTTATTCCAAATTCCTACATAACTAAAGAGAAACCCCGAGGCTATGACGATAGGGTTTCCTGGTGCCCTTCAGAGTTTATTTTATTCTTCACTTGACGACAAATGCAAATAGAAAGTGAGAAAAGATTGGATAACTCGACTACTCTGCATTAGTAGCGAATCGTAAGCTATGGACCGCCACCCCTGCTAACTACCCTCTGCTCATTACCCGTACCACCTCGTAATAATCCAACCACAGATGTATGTAGCATCGAGATGCAGCTACATAATTGAATTCACACTTCAAAATCCTAACTAGATACCATCACACCCATTCTACCCGACCGAGAAGCTTGAAACACCGATGAAAAAAAAAATATGATTCAGGCCTTCAAAAAAAAAAAGCCTCCTAGAGTTTCAACTAGGCAAGAGGAGTAGAGTAAGAGGTGGAGGGCAAGTAGACGTTGCTACAAGAACAGAACAAAAAAACGTGTCGGCACCATGAATCGAACATGGGTCTGCTCGGAATTGTGGAACCACAACGAGCTGTACTCACCACTATACTATGCCGACATGAGATGATTGTTTCAATTAACATAATATCATATACCAATATGTTATTCCATCTATTTTAGGCATCCCACATGAATGAACCCCACGATAGCTACTCTCGTAATCACCTGACGCCTCTGGGGATCACAATTCTGAAATCTCCTCTTATCAAACAAGATTATCACGGGCAGGGGTTTTTTCTTAAGGTGCTTAGTGAGAGTCGATAGCACAACAGCATCAAAAAAAAAGCACAAACTTAAGCCCTAAAGAGATATAAGTATGGTTGTGTTTCCAGTTTCGTTAAAAATTCTATGTGGAATCATTACCTACACCTGACCGCCCAACCGCCCTACCCTGAGTCCTTAACCCTATCTAAGATTTACCCTTGTTCTTGTTCCCCCTGGCATCCCATCCTATCCTATCCTACCCCGCCCTGAAAATCCTTTCCTCCTAGCAAGCGCCTAGATAAAACATCTACCCCGCCCTACAGGAGCTACCCCACCTCACCTTGAAGTTTTTGGAGCTCCACAAAGCTAAGGTAAGAAAAGTTTGCGCCGCTGAAACTACACAAGAACGACTAAACAAAAAAGAAAGAGAAACAAGCATTACAGAACTTAAGGACATACAAAACAAAAAAAAAAAAGACTAACTCCGTAACAAATTTAGAAAAAAAAAACAGGAAGAATCGGGTAAAGTAAAGAAGTAAAGCGTTGAACAGAAAAAGATAAAAAAACAGAAGTATAAAAGAAAGAGAAAACCCCATTTATAGTAAGACAAAAAAAAGCGTAGTAGAGAAAAAAAAAGAATTAAACTTCGTTAAACTTCACTCACTACACATCCAGTTGAGACATTTATTCCCGTTTGTTCAGTCGTTGGGAACGTAAAAGAAAAGGAGACAATTGCAGAATTTACAGCAATTACAGCTTCGCTTTGCTTCGCTGCGCTTTGCTTCGCAGTTGCTCTCTTGCTTACTGCTTACTGCTCACTGCTCTTTGCTCACTACTGCTCGCAAACGCTCGCACGCTCCGCCTCTGAAGAAAAAAAAAGAATCGAAACAAGAACATAGCAGAAACAAAACCATTATTTCTGAGAAAAAAAAGAAAAAAACACCCCGTTGATCCGTCCATCTATCCTTCGTCCATCAATCTTCCATATCTCTGTTATTCCATATCATCTCTGTATTCCACATCTCTGATTCTCTAGGCACACCCGCTTGTGAGGCCCTACCTACAACCAGACTTCCCCAGATGTCATCCCCCTGCATGCTTTCCTATCTCTCCAGGCTCGCTCCACTCCCCTACGAAGCAAATACCCTAACCATATAATCCACACTCCCCGTCGCAATAACACAGCGCACATTAACCTTTCCTTGTTCCTTCGCTCCATTGATCCCATTAACCTTCCCGTCACCATTCACCAGCGGTTCCTTGGCGGGTGCAGGCGCCCATCTTATACAGCTCACAAAGTGCTCATGCGCATCGGAGATGACCTTAACACATCTACAATCCTGCTCCAAATCCCAGCACCTAATAGTTTTATCATCTGACGCCGAGAGGAGATATTTTCCTCCTGGATGAAACACTAAACCACGGACCCAATTATCGTGACCTGTTAGGGTTTTCAATAAAGTTCCTCTTGCGTCCCAAATCTTGATAGTTTTATCCCTAGAACCAGTGGCGATAAATTCGAGGGAGCTTGTAGAAGGGGGAGGTTTTTTCAGCCCGGCGATCTTGGAGAGCAATGGATAAGCCGAAGGAGGGGCGATGACGCAGCATTCGATAACGTGTTCATGCCCCAGGAAGGTCGCTTTGTGTTCCGCCGTAGCTGTGTCCCAAAGGCGAGCGGTCTGGTCGTTACCGGCGGAGAGAAGCCAACGGCCGTCGAATGAGGGGGTGACGTCACGAATCCAATCGACGTGACCTTGGATAGTTTTGATGCAGTAACCTGTTGCCACCTCCCAAATTCTCAAAGTCTTATCCCTAGAAGCCGACACCAAGTATTCACCAGCAGCTGAAGGGATGAAACGAACAGCGGAGACGGAGTGGTCGTGTCCTGTTAGGGTTCGAATATTTTTGTAATCATTTGCTGGGTCCCAGAGTTTGATTGTTAAATCCGATGAGCAAGATGCTAATAAGATTCCATTTTTAGGACCTCCGAAATCGACGTCTAAAACTGCTTTAGTATGACCTTTTATAGTCATTTCTAATTCGCCGAGTTCCCAATCCCAGATCTTTAACATTTGATCTTCTGAACCGGAAGCGAGGACGGAGAAGACAGGATGGAAGGCGACGCAGGTGACGGGGAGACGATGACTGGTTAGTTTATGACGAGCGGGACCTCGGGGAAGCCATGCGGTAGGGTCGGAGTTTTTTTTCATCAACGAGGTCGGCGTCGAGGAATCTAGCTCGGTTTGCAAGCTGTTGATACGTGATTCTAGCTCCATAATCTGGTGGGGGAAATAACGGTCAGTAAAATGTGCATTCTGTGAGGCTCGGGGATCTGCTGGCTGGCTGCTTCGCTTCGCTGGCTTTGCTTTGCCCCGCGTGCTCGCCGCAGCTCCCCCGAACGCGACGGACCTTCTTTTGTAATCGGACAACCGAGGTCCATTTCTTTTCCAATAACCCCTCATATTTCTTCAACTTTGTTTCGTCTAGGAAATCATCGCCGGCGTCCAACTCTTCCCTTAGAGCCGCGCAAGTGTTTGGTAGGCCGTTGGAGTTTAGGTATGCAAGTATAGATTTGTGTCTGTAATTGGGATAGCGTGATCAGGTTAGTCTTCAATGCTGCATGTGCACACGTGCGAAAGGGGGATTGCATTATGGGTTGTGGGTTGGGTTGGGTTATGGTATGGTCGGTGGTAGACCATCTATGTTTTGGGAAGAATAGAAGTGTATGAATAGACAGACAGAGACAGAAGAAGAAGTAGGAAATTAAGGTTTTACTGACAGCTCGTCTTTTTGGCGAGGAGCAAGGATGTTGATTGTACTCATGGCGATTTCTTGAATTTCGTAGGCGCTGCTAGCATGGAGAGAAGGTTGTCAAGGGCAGGCAAGTTGAGTGTGTAGCAGCAAGCAAGTCGTAGGGTTCAGGTTGGTTGTGTGTAGGCTGTTATGGCGCGCGTTGATGTAATAGGACAGTTGATGTCGAATAGATAAGACTTGAACGAAAAGGCCTAAAGGGGAAGGGGGTTGCTGCTTGCGGTGGTGCTGGTGGTGATGGTGCTGGCCGGATCCGAGTTGTGTCTGTGGGGGTGCTGTTTCGCTCGCGGGTGGGATGATGAGGAGGTGGTTGACTTGACTTGCCAGCCAGCAGTGAGGAGTGTTGTAGGAGTTGTGACAGCAGCGGTGACAATGACAGCCAGCGGTGACAGCGGACTGCGGACAGCACACTGCGGCAGTAGACGGCGTCTCGTTAGTGCGGGCGATGGGTGCCTTCTCGCGGTGTCAGGGCGGGCTTCGTTTGGGCGTTGTTGCGGTCTTGCAGAGGGTCCTGGTGCTGGGCGGGTGACGAGGAGGCGGCAGCTGTGGGTTGACGTTGAAGAGAGGAAACGATCATGGCAACAACGCGAAAGCGAGGGTTAACGTTTTGGCGTCTTGTGAGATAAACAACGCACGGCGAGAGAAGGCGCAGTAGAGGAAGAGGTCGAGGATGAGCACGGGACAAAATCAAATTGCTTGGATTTTTTGCAACGAAGAGATGCACTCTTGAATTCATAACGATGCGCGAAAAAAGCAGCCGTTGGAGCTCACTTTTGTTCTGTGGCACGGTGAAATTAAGCGAGAGATCCCGGGTAAGAACAGCTGCAATTTCCCCGGCATCTACGCGCTGAGCTTCAACATGTTGACAGGCAGGGAGGTGTAGCAGAAAGATATTCTTCACGATGTTTTGTTGCCAGGACCCATTACTCAGAGTCGAACCCGACAAAGCCAGACAAAGTCAAACAAAGTCAAACAAAGTTCAACGAAGCACAACAAAGTAAACCAAAGAACTTGGCAAAGCCCAGCAAAGGCTGACAAAGTTCAACAAAGTTCAACTGTCAACAACAAGCAGCACCTCCTCAACACCACTCAACCCAGCAACAATATAATCAAGAAAAATATATTACCCAGAGGATCCTCCAACGATCACTACCTTCCATCCTTCTCGAAAAGGAGCAACCATTAGCGTATGGAGGTCAACGCGGAGTGCAGTGATATCCTCCTCGCACAGGGCGACCTGGGGCCAACGATCTTTAAATACTCTTGTGCCCGCCCTATTTCCACAGGGACGGGCGTCTCCGAAGAAAGGCCGTTTATAAGCGGGCGAGAAAACTGTAGCTGGTGTAAATGCGGCAGGTACTTCATTGTCTCTAAGCCGCACGGGCCCGCTCAGCTGTGTTCAGCTGTGTTTATGCAGAAGGACTCGCCCGCAAGACCTCCGCACTGTTCGTTCCCGGTTTCTAATCCAAGCCACTTTGGTCGCGGGCCGCCTGCGGGCTCTCGATTCCGAAGCTGAACCCGGGTTCGTACCCCAGAGTAACTTTATTTTACGTGGTCTACCGGATAACTCTATTTCTAACTTCAGCTGTATATACTTGGAGTAGTAGATACGGCTCCACATTTTTCCTGGGGGTTAGTTTTGATTACTGTTCTGAAAACGGGCTTGCGGAATGTGTAGATGTCTGGGGTTAATTGCCTAGAGTACTGTACTGTCATCCAAGCGTACATGTTAACGTTTGCGGATCGGATTGGATTGTACTGTTGCCACCATTATGGCTCTTGAACAAACAATCATGCACCATCACCCATTACCGGGTAACTGACGCGCGTGCAAGATCTGGCATCGCTGTCGGAGTCGGAGTCGGAGTTTCGCTTCGAGGGTTTTTGGACCCGGTGCTCGGCTCGCTCAACTCGCTTGACCCTGCCGATCGAGTGTTTCGTCAAACAATTCGACCAACAAAAATAAACTGTCGAGAGCGGGTCCATATGACCGGTACACATCCTGAAGAATGTGCCCGCGCTGTCCTAGAATTGGCCGGTGCCGCTGTCATGCCCATGCCCTGAAATCTGTAGATGCTCCCGCAATCTGGATTTCTATTTCTGTTCTTATTTGCTGCACCAGGTCCCGACCAGGCAACCAACTCTCATGCAAAGGTAATCGCAATCCACGAACGATGGATGCATCTGGTGATCATCAGTGCATGTCTGGCATGCCATCGTTTGATCTTTGCCCTGTTCCTGTTGATGGTTGCATCGTCGTGCTGGATCAGTTACCGCCTTTTGCACACAGCACACAGCTATCTATAGCGGGGCCCTGACGAGACTTCTTGAGCGGCGACGCCTACCCGCCATGAACGGCACTCCGGCACCAGCTGAACGGGGTGAACAAAGTCCGCGTCTACCCCGAAAGAATGGTGCACCCCGCGCAAATGACTTCACAACTTCCCCAGTCGCTCCACTAAGCGTGACAGATTTCTTCGTGCTGCATGATGATCATCGTGGGTGTCGAGTAACCGTGGTTGAAACCACAAGTCACATCCTCCAAGCAACATACGTTAAACGGGATTATCATTGGCCCTTCGGTACACAACGACGGGATTTATTCCAATTTGTTCATCATAGAGTAGAGTGGATAAGTCATCAATAATCAACACGGAACAAATAAACGAGCCCCAGAGCGGAATCACACCTGCGAATGATAAAACGCATAACTTTGTTGATAACTTTCGTTAATCAAAAACTCCGGATCTGTTTTCACCTGCAGCCATTTACGGGACAGTTCCAATTAAAGATACTTCTTCCGTTTGAATTTCAGCGGGGTAATAATATCGAGATACTTAATGGACTGTTGTATGGCTTCCCTAGAGTACCGCATCTTTGCTATTGGCGATTGCACTTTGATCCACATGGGCGCGGGGTGCTGGTTGTATGGGTGGGTTGTAGTTTTAGGAATAGTACTCACTCAGGCAGCGCAAATCACTTCCCTCCTCAAAAATGTACTTTTTTGCATGTGAACGGACTTCACTTTTGGTCTTTCCTTTCACGACGAGCGCTCAGCCTCCCCCACTGACCGTAGATGTCTGACAACCGCAAATCCAATCACGCGATCTAGTTAACTTAGGAACAGCCCCGCGAGGTACTGGGTCGAGACGCCATCGCAAAAATTGGCAAGAAGATGGGGATATAAAGACGGCGAATGCACGTGTGGTTGAATGAAGCATTTCTGTAGCATTTCTGTATTTCAAGCATTTCTGTATTTCAAGCATTTCTGTATTTGAAGTATTTCTGTATTTGAAGTATTTCGAAAGAAAGAAGGAGGATCAAAGTGAGACGAAGGTGACAGGATATCCTTTCCATCCAGCCTTACCGTACCATACCTTACCTTACCATGCTCCACAAAACATTACGGATACAGACATACCAACATCCCTACAATCCTCAACAATAAAAACACGGTTGACCCGCAACCTCACCCACAAGACCCTGACTACAAGCGAGCGAAGAAATCCGAAGTTTAAAGTCACCAGCGCCTCCCCCCCCCCCCCCCCCCACCCCAAACGCGCATCTAAAACTCCGGAAACTAGAACCCTCCTCCAAAGACCGGACGCTTGACACCACCTGCGCCGAGTCTCACACCCAGCAGCGCAGCCCGCAGTCTCAGCGCAGTTAAACACCCCCAACCACCCTGACCACCTACTACTACTTGACCCCACCGTCGCCCACGTTCTCACCCCACAGTCCACTCTAACCTTACCTCCTACCACGGCTTCCTCCTCTGCAACCATCACCACGGCGTCTCCCACAGAAACCTTTACTACAACCTCGCCCGCCATGACCGATCTCCACCGTCCCATCCCCCGCCGTCCCTTCGACCTCCCCGAAGACTCCGACCCCGAACCCGTCCCGCGCTCTCGCTCGACCGTCAACCTCACCACCTCTACCTTATTCGGGATCTACGGGACCTCTCTCGACTCCCAAGCACCTACGCGCACCAACAGCTCCGCCAACCTTCTCGACCTATCCTCCTCCCTCACCCCTCTCTCGCAGAACAAGCCCACCTACAGTTCCCCCTCCGCCCCAGCCCAGAAGCCAGCGCGCTCACCCAAGGCCCCTAGCACACCGCCCTCTTTAAGTAGCATCTTGCTAAGGATTGTGTCATTGTTTATCTTTGGACTAGCCTACGGAGGATTGGTAACGCATCTTCACACCCGTAGTTTACCAGGCGAAGGTATCTGGAGAGCGGCGGGAGGTTATGGATACCTAGGACTATGGGGAGCAGGTGGTGTGGTGATGGGGAGTTTATTGCCGTGGATTGATGGGGGGTCGGGACTTGCCGTGGGGAATAAGAAGGGGGATTGGACTCCGGTTATTAGGAGTGTTGGTGCGTTTGTGGGGGTTGCTTATGCTATTGTGAGTTGTTCCTGATTTTTTTTTTGTGGTTTTTCTACGGGGATTCGGTTACCTTTGCGCGCGGGTTTAACGTGGAGGGATACGTGGTGGTACTGGCCGCTGGGGTATCGAATGCTGCTACCCGTTTGTGAGTCTCAGAAGCTGCGTAGGCGACACGAGGGTGGGGTGCGTCAGACGATGTTGGAGGAGCGCACCGCACATGGCACATGGATTCCCACAGCGCGCGAACTCAGTGAAGATGGCGGATCACAAAGCGGTTTTTACTTAAAAAAAAACTCGATGCTAATACGATATTTCCTCACAGAGAAAGCTCCCCTGGCAATCTACGGCACAAGTAACGCTCGCCCTAGCACTCGTCAACCCATTCCTATGGTTCCTAGTCGACAGAACTTTGAGTGGACTTCTGTTCGCGGCTACTGTTGGTGCGGCGGGTACGGCGGCGGTTTGGGCTGCGGGTCATCAGATGGAAACGGTTTATGTTGCTAGTGTGTTGTTTTGTAGTTGTGTTACCTTTGGGAATGTGGGAAGGAGATTGGCAGTAAGGGATTAGGGATTTCGCCGCCGGGTATAGGAGGATGATGGGAAGAGGGTAGAGGATTCTGTTAAGGGAGGGGTTTGAAATGGGATCCAGTGAATGAGGGGATAATGAAGAGAGAAGGGTTTCTTTCCAGGCTCCTTGGGTATTTCTTTGGTGTGCTGTGCCTTCCTATACCAGTTTCGAGTTTTTGTTTTTTCTTTTTCTATTCATGATTCACGCCGTTGGATTATGGCTGGAATACTGTGGGGATACATAATTGATGGGATCCAATTTATCATAGGTTCTGGTCTGATTAAAGGGATTTATACGTTTTCGGTCAAGGAGGTTTATTGCGATTGTACATATGCTTTGTTTTTATGTCTTGTTCCAATTCTTTAGGGATAAGCGGTGCGTTTTGATTTTTTAGTTTCCTGTTTTTTTTTTTTTTTTTTTTTTTTCACTTTTTGTGGGAATAGAGACAGAATTCTTCAACTACTTCGAAGTATGAATGGAATGAATCGATAATCAATCTCCCAACTCATTGTATATCCCTCTATTCCATATCTAACTGCAAACTTATGGAGCGATGCATGCAGCTCATACTACGTATTACATCTCATCACTCCTTCAATGCGCTCGAAGCGAGAAAAAAAATCGATTCAAAAACAATACGGTACTCTAGATCAACAAGCCATCCACCAAGGGCCCACCAAGGATTAACCATATGTATCTAGAGTAACTAGTACTACATAGATAGACACTCTACTCTAAACATCATTGGGAATCACTCGTCAAGGACCGTCCTCGCTAAGACTTGCAGATTCACATGTGAACATGCCGATGGCCCCCGGGGGGGGGCTTTGTGTAACCATTGATTAGAGTACGTAACTAGGGCAACACGTGATTTTTGCTTTGTTCAGATGCATAGTGTTTTGAGCTATATAGAAATCTTATGTACGAATGACCGGTATGCTGGGAGTTGCTATATGGGTGCTGATATTGTAAGCTCTGTGATGCCGCTGAATAGACTAGGGTGGTTCGGGTGGTCCGGGTCGCTTAGGGATGCGGAGAATGCGGAGAATAATTAGAGTAGATGCAGAGATGCATAAATGCGGCGCTTCCCGGGCTGCCTGGGCTAGAGGGATAGAGTGATGGATGATGAAGGTGGGGCGGCGGACTATGGAGAAGGAAATGGGGAGTGAGTTTTTATGATTGAACTTTTGGCTCGCTTTCAGATCGCTTTGAAGTCGCTTTAAGATTGCTTTAAGATTGCTTTCAGATTGCTTTCAGATTGCTTTCAGATCGCTTTCAGATTGCTTTCAGATTGCTTTCAGATTGCTTTCAGATTGCTTTCAGATTGCTTTCAGCGAGCTATAAGCTTACCGGGGGCTGGTAAGCTGTGGAAATTTAGGTTAATACTCTGTTTGATCAATTCTACGGAGAGGAAAGGAGAGTCTTCTGGAGGTTTCTATGTCGAAGAGGTCCTTTAGATGTGTAGGTACATAGTAGACTCTAAAACATGCAGTTGATGTTTAAACTTTAGCACCTTTGATTTGCTTTGATATTGGATTGGGTAATAGGCTGGCGTATTGGTGTTTATTAACATTGCATATGTGTAATATTTATTTTTGAGATGATTTGGAATTAATTGAAATTACTGGGGAAATTGGAAAGCAGCAAGCTTTTTATGCCTGGAGGACTGGAATCTTCACACAATCGACAATCAGAGTTGCCGCGCCAAGATGGGTACTTCGCAGGGATAAATGTATGGGGGAAGAGACTAGGGCGAGGTGGAAGGCCGGGTCAGGATCTGGCGCTGAGTTTGTATGGGTACCCCACCATGACAGGGTCAGTTGAGTCGCGCTATTCTTATTGTCAATTGTGTGAATATTCTAGTCCTCCAAGAGATAGAGATGGTTTGGGTCTATGTATCGGTTTTGACGGAGGTAAAAGTTACAGATTGTGAGATTCTTAAAAGAAAATATCGATGTACAAGTCCATAACCCCAAAAACTATGTCTACCTAAATTGAGTTTTGTCTGAAACGCTCCTCCATAATAGCTACAATACTATCACAGCTTCTCTCTTTCGCTAGGCCAAGCGCCGTCGTTCCATATGTATCTTTTACCCCAATATCAAGATCATTCAATCTTCCGAAGTCGTCTGGCAGAGAGGCCGGGACATTGTCGGTCTCGGTAAAGAATTCGATGAGCCTCTGAGAGGAGCCTATCGACTACCAGTACAGAGCGGATATTCTAATCTGCGCCAGAGGAATGGATGAGGACATTGCGGAGGTTGTGGTTGTGATGTGGAGGAAGGAAGAAGGAGCGGGGTATTTATGAGCTGGTTATGGTTGGCGTGGAGAATGGTGATGGATCGCACAACTAGTGTTTGCATTAGCTTGAGGAGACATACGTGTGCAGCTGTAGATGCATGCTGACGTGAATCGTTTCGAAATGCGAAATTGAAGCAATTCCCTGTTCAACCCCGCTTATGAAACAACCACATACTTATTCGCGATCTATTCTTGAACCTTAAGAAGCATAGTCATAAGTATCTCTCCCAAGTATAGGGATACACTCAGTTTTCGCCTACATCGTATGGCCGCACCCTGGCGTTCACGTTTCCAATCACTTCTCCGCTTCTGCTAGTTAAAAGAGGATTGATTAAACTACAATAAGCGAAACAGCAGTGCGACGGATTTCTAACGTCCACTGTTCCGCTACAATCTTCCTTCATCGAGCAGTGGAGGCCTTAGATAGATGTCATTTGAGCAACGACGTTCAAAACTACGTAGTGTTTTTTTTTGTTTTTTTTTTTTTTTTTTTTTTGGGGGGGAGGGGGGGGGTTTACTGGACTCTCAATGATCTCCATGACTTTAAAGTGCGAAATACTCTATATATGTCTCACCAGGATCCTCAAAGATTAAACAGATGCCGTGTCAAGAAAATCAGCAGTGGTGAGAGTTTATGATTCGGGTACTTACTAAACCCAGCCATTAAGCAGTATAGCCGCTTGCTAGACTATATTTCCGTATAATCACTGGTGAGCTCTCTTAACACTGTTGACCCTGGGGTTGATAGTTCAACCTTTCAACTCCACATAATCATGATTACATAATCTCACCATAACTGAAGGTTGCACGGAGGAAAAGTTCTTCTTCCACCACCGTCAACCACAAAACGGTCGCTACCTCAACACTCCACTTTCAGTCGCACCTCCTCGCCTTGTCAACCTAGCTAGCTGCATCCCTTGACGACAAGCTACTCTCTTCCGTGACAATAAAACCCCTCGTACCTCATCTAGAGTATCAACGGCCTCAAAACGTCAAATCCTTATCGCCGCCAACCCCTCGAAAACCAGTTGGTCGATAACCAGTTAATAGTATCAAAAACTAGTTTATCGACGCCTGGTTTATCGACGACCTATTTTTTGAACTCACCTATCGCTGACAACTACATCGTCTTCAGTATTCAACGTTTCGCAAGGACTTAGGAGCTTCGACAGCGCCGGCTCATCGTCTGCAGGGACGTACCATACAGCATCATCAGCTTCAGCACATATACTACGGCATTCAATACTTTAACAGCAGCTTCGGAAGCTTCGGTAGTTCGTCTAAAGGTACGTACATTTCAACAGCGGCTTCGGGGAGCTTTGGTGGTTCGTCTACAGGTAAGTACGCTTCAACAGAAGCTACGACGGGTTCCGTAGAACGCCCTCAACATCTTCATTAAAGTTACAAAAACGACGATGTGCTCATATGGTAATGCGTGGCTCATCTAAAGTTAGAAAACTGTGAGTACTTCATGCTTGGTTTATTAGCTCACTTCAGGACCGGTACATAGCTTCCCATATTTCTTGAATGCCTCTAAACCGTCTCGAATCTTCAAAAAAGTGGTTGCTGCCTGCATGCATGGCTTTGGCTAACTAGGTTGGCACATGGCGGGATGGGTTTTAAGGCCATGATCCAAAATTTTGCTGGCGGGCCCGTGAGTTTGTAAGTAAATCCTGATTAATCGTCAACCCAGCTTAATAGCGGTTGTGGCGGATAATAGGTGGCCAAGAGGAAGGCCGCGGTAGAAAAGGAAAAAGGGAAGTTGTCATAAGTATCTACGGCCATTTTCGACATCCCCGTCTGAATCTCAGAATGCAAACCTTCAATCCCCTTTTTGGAACTCGTTCGATATTCATTCGTACGCAACTGGCCTTCAACATCAATCATCAGCGCACGTCATTCGTGGAATCCCAAAGTTTCATTTCAACAAACGTTAGATACAAATGAAAACTTTGTACATGTAATCTCATTTTCCTAACTTAATTATATCAAACAAAGGAGAACAACTAAATGGCCTTCTGATTATCTGCAAATTGGCGAAGCAGTTTTGCAATTTCATCCTTCCCCTGATCCAGTGCATACGTGAGTGCTGTCTCTCCATCGCTATCTTTTGCATCGACCTCGACATCGTCTTGAGCAAGTAGCAGCTTTGCAACGCCTTCGTGACCACTCTCGCATGCCGTAAGGAGTGCTGTCTTTCCGTAGTGATCTTTGGCATTGACCTCAACATCATTCCGGGCAAGTAGCAGCATTACAACGCCCTCATGGCCTCCTCTGAATGTCCGTATGAAGACCGTACATCCATCGTTGTAATTGCTGCCGACATCGACATCTTTTCGTTTGAGTAGCAGTTTTACAACGTTTGCGTAACCAAATTCACAAGCGCATGTAAGCGCTGTCTTGCCATTTGCCTCATCCTTTGAGTTGACATCGATGATTCTTTGTTTCAGGAGCACATTTGTAAGTTCAGCATGACCATTTTTTGCTGTTATATGTAGCGACTGCAGCCGGCATCCATCTTTCGTCATGGCAAGTGGATCACAGCCAAACTCTAGAAGGGGAGTTGTTCATTTTGCATCTCCGGCTTGAGCTGCCCTATGAATTGGTGTAAATCCTTTACCATCAAATTCGTTGATTCCATTCCCGCTTTTGAAGAAAGTTTCAGCCGTCAATAATCCCCCTTGAAAACGGCATCCAAGACTCGCAGTTCTGGATTTCGTGTCTGCTGTGGCAGAATCCAACGGCACTATCGTCATTTATCCGGTGCTCTCAACTCTTTGCCACAACGAGAGCTGAAACAGCCACATGGCTGGAGATGCCACATCAAACATTTACGGAGTAATCGGAAAGCGTTTACGAAGTGATCGGGTCAATTTCGATAAATTTGGAGGATAACTGGGTATTATTAATGTCTTTTTTTCTTTCTGTAAACGTGTTAATTTCTCTGTATTCTGTCTATATAGGATCATGTAAATTCCTTCAATAGAACTCCATCGTGCAAGCTTCTTCTCCTGTCGGTAAATAGAATAAGACCTCCGAATTGGTTAGGTTATGAGCCCGGCGTAACCTACTGCAGGACCGAATAACCGCCCTACTTTTGCCAAGCCACTTCCAACCCAGCATCCCGATTGGCCAACAACCAATTCACCAAACACCCGAATCACTTCATCCACAAGATGACTGATTCCGCTCCGCCAGGACAACCACTGTGCACCCCGCCGCGAGTGGCGACCATCCTTGGGACCCCGATGATGCCAACCACCGCTAGAAAACCCAACATCATGTTTGGAGAGACCTCCAGCACAATAGAACAATCACCCACCTGCAAGAATACCCCAATCAACCGCGAACCTATGGACTAAGCCCAATTGACATGAGCAGCAGAAACTCTACAGCCCTGCCCAGAATGATGCAATGCAATGCCACTGACCCTTTCGCAAGCCCAGCCAGAGATGCCACTTTCCTGCACAGAATTCAGCACATGCTGGTTACAGCCCTCAAAGACAATGACAAAAAATAGGAGAAACAGTTCCAACAGCAAACCGAACACCTGACAAAATGTCAAGAATCCATCAATGCCATCAAGAAGGGGGGATCGCTTCGACCCTCAAACCCATACAAAAACCCATACAGCTGAAGCACCTACACATCCAACATGTACATAGATACCATGAGATGCGGCCATGCAAGTCAGCCCGCAGCAAGCACAACAATCAGCCCGCATACACCTGCCTATGCACCAAACATGGACCTGGATGCAAATGCCAGATGGGGAGACCCCACTGAGCAAGCACCCTTGAGAGCAAGCCAACATGCACCCAAAGCAATTCCCCACCCAGCCTACAACACCCCTGCTCAGAGATACAGAATCCCACAACCTGCAGCCCAACCCAATGAAGAAAAGACAAGCACCACACTAGGATTTCATCAGAATGAACCAAACAAGCCCACCAACAATGCCAAGCCACAATACCCCAGCATCATTAAAAACAACCTTACCAATATGAAAGAACCTGCTAAGCCACAGAAGCCCCACTGGCAAAATGCCAGCAACGTTGGCACAATGACTAGACACTAGGCTGTCATGGCTCAACTTTCCTCTCCTGGTCATGTACTCTCTTTCCTTGTTTTAGCATTCACTTTCCTTGTTTGGCAACCTTGTTCTTCCCTGTTTCCTATTATGTTTAGTGATATCATATACTTGTGTGGCTACATGCTTATCTGTGAGTCAAATGTACTATAATGTAATTGAGTTATTTTGTTAGTTGCTATGAGAGGCATTTGTAATAAGGGGTTCTAAGAGGTTCTACAATGTTCTGTTAGTGTCGGTAGGGTTAAGGATTTATGTCTTTCATATCTTGGTACAGAAGGAGAAAATTTCCATGTAAGAGGACTCATCCCCCTACTGTTCTGTTTCCTTTCCTTTTGTCCTTACACTGTTATTTGTTTATCTCAACAAAATAAATACTTGGAACCCATTCCACATTTGTCCTCACTTCCACCCTCATCTCCATCGTCATCTCTGTCCTTATCCCTACCTCTATCTTCACTCCTGCCTCCATCCCTACTCCACCCTTGTTCTTGCCTCTGTATCTCTTCTCCAGTCCTCTGGCTTCTGTCCTCTGGTATGCCTCATGACTTCTAAACATGGATCCTCTTCAGTTGCCTGCTCAATATAGCTTTAGAGATCTCATGTTGAAGTCACTTTTGTGGATGTTCCATTGCCTGCAAGTGTAAACTAGGAGCTATCAGGTGGCCAACAGTAGGGTAACTCAATTTCCATATAAAAGAAAAGTGAGAAGTAATAATTTCAATGATAGAAATTATTTACTTCTCTGGGGATTTTCTTTCAAACTCAAATGCATGAGAAACACAATAATCTTCAACTCTCTAGCTTATCTTGGGAAGCTATCAAGAATATTGGGTATTGCATCCAATAGTGAATAGTAATCCATAAGGGTCTTCAGTCTTGAGGGTCTTTGTAATTGGTTTGAGGGACTTGGTAATTTATAGAGGAATTGCATTCAATGACTAATAGCAATCCTATGATGGTTCTTGAATAATATCATTCTGGGACATAATTGTATTCAATAGGACAGCTGAGTGACTTTCCTGGATGATGGCTTTGTTGAGTAGGGGCTTTTTCCATATATATGTTTTCTGAGTTTAGTTCCCCACTCATGTACCCACTAGTACATTGCAGTTGTCAGAATGCCAGGTACTAGGTAGTATTGGTAGAGAGCATGCAAACATAATGTTTTTGGCATACAAATTCCATATTTCAGAAAACTCTTTGGAATTATGCCAATAACCTTCCAAACCAATCTGGAGACTCTAGGTAATTATCTTCTTCATTTGCAGATGCATCATCACTAAACTTATCATTTGTCAATGCATCATGGCTAATAATATCACTTTAGTAGGGCATTTGAGCACATATCATGTATTTTATTTACATCATCAGCTCCAGTGAAGTGTGTATGTCTTGTTATTATATTTCCTGATCTATTCTTGCATTAATCTGTGGATTCCTTTGCAATTCGCATGTATTGTAAACACCACCAGAGTAGATGTCATCTGGCCTTCCTAGGGCCTCTAATAGGATTCAGCATCCATGTTGGTCTGACTGCATGCTTTAGTCTTGTCATATTATACAAGTTGAAGGTTGTCTTTAGATGAGGTTTCCTGTATTGTTGGCTACCTGAGGGCTGTTTTACAATGTATCTGCCTTTAATACCAATTGGCAATCATTATCTTGTTTGGCTGACTAGACTCTGCTATTGCATATTTATTCATTTGTTGACATCTAGTATTGCTCCTTCAGGTTTCCCAATCATCTCCACTGCCCTTCTTCAGTAACATGTGATGCTCAATTAAACTTGGCACTCTACCATAACATTCATTCAATTCATTGTTAAATATCTGACATGATTCCTCCAGTTCATTGATCTCTTATTGTCATACCCCTCCTAGAAGACATGTTAAGAGAATGGGGATTCTCACAAGTAATGACTCAAGTCATAGGACAAAAGCCATTATAGGCTGCCCTTCATCCACTGCCTACAGAAAGTAGGATAAAGGGGGGCCAGGAAAAAACAATAGTTAGTTATAAAAGGTATTGCCCTCTGAACTTGTCAGGCTACTTGTGCCTGTTATAGGAGATACTCCTAGTTATTACTAACTGACTATGTAAAACCTGGAGTACTAAGAACCTTGGGCCCTAACTCAGGAACATCTCAGTGGCATCAGTAAGACAGGTATAGACTACCTATTACAGTAACCCCTCTCCAAGAGCTTCTGTAGTCCTTGCTAGCCACAGTCAGAGCAGGGCTACCCTTTGCCATATTCATACATTGTGCTGTATTATACAGGACCACCTCAACAGGCAGACATAGAAGGGGCTGGGAAAGAAGAAAGGCACACCAAGGAAGGAAGAAAGATATTCATATAATAAAGCAAAAAGGTCACTATATATAGAAAAGCGGAAGCTTGTGGAGTATAGGAGGGCACTACACTACCAGACATAAGGAAGGTCAAAAGGAAAGAGATGCACCCAGATAGAGGGCAGGGCATCAAAGGCAAGGACATATTCAGTGTTGATGATGAGGATGAGGGATCAATGGACTGGAGGAACAATGTCAGATATTTAAGAATGAATTCATATTATGACAGAATGCCAAGTCTAATTGAGAATCATATGTTACTGATGAAGCTGAGTGGAGATGATCAGGAAACCTGAATAAGTGATGCTGGACATCAACAAATGATTGAATATGCAACAGTGGAGTCTAGTTGGCCAAAGGAGATAAGGATTGTCATGGACATTAAAGACTGATATGTAGCAAAATGGCCCTGACATAGCTGACAATGCAGGAAACCTTATCTCAAGACAACCTTTGACTAGCATGATTTGATGAGACTAAACCATACAGTCAGATGGACATAGATGCTGCATCCTATTAGAGGCCACAGGAAGGCCAGATGACATCTACTATGGTGCAGTGTTTGCAATGCATACAGAGGGCAAAGGAAGCCACAGACTAATGCAAGAACAGATTAGGAAATCCAGTCATAGTGCATAGACACTTCACCAGGGCTGACAACACATATATGAAATATGATATGTGCTCAAATGCCCTACAGAGGTGATATTATTAGCAATGATACATCAACAAATGATGGGTTCAGTGATTACACATCTGCAAACAACTGCGAACATTACTGAGAGTTACCTGATTGGTTTGGAAGGTTTTCGGAGTGATTCTACAGAGTTTTCCAGAAATGTGGAATTTGTATGCAAAAAATAATATGTTTGAATGCTCTCTACCAATGTCAACCTGTACTTGGCATTCTGACCACTGCAATAGACCTGGTGGGTATATGTATGAGAGCTCAAGTCAGAAAACATAAATAAGGAAAAAGCCCCCACTCAACATAGCCATCATCTAGCAAAGATCACTCAACTGTCCTATTGAATACCACTATATCCCAGAAAGATATTATCTAAGGAACCCTCATAGGATTGCTGTTAATCATTAAACACAATTCCTCTATGAATTACCAAGTCCCTCAAACCAATTACAAAGACCCTCAAGACTGCAGACCCTCATGGATTGCTATTTACTATTGGATGCAATACTCAATATTCTTGATAGCTTCCCAAGATAAGCTAGAGAGTTGAAGATTATTGTGTTTCACATGCATTTGAGTTTAAGAGAAAATCCCCAGAGAAGTAAACAATTTCTATCATTGAAATTATTACTTCTCATTTTTCTTTCATGTGGATATTGAGTTACCCTACTGTCAGTCACCTGATAGCCCCCAGTTTACAATGTCTGAGAAGATTACAAGCAGTCACCTGATTCGTTTGGAAGGTTTTCAGAGTAATTCTAGAGAGTTTTCCCAAATATGGAATTTGTATGTAAAAAAATATCCTGTTTGCATACTGTCTACTGATATCAACCAGTACTTGGCATTCTGACCACCACAATGTATTTAGTGAGTATATGAGTGGGGAGCTCAACTCAGAAAACATAAATAAGGAAAAAGCCCCCACTTGAGAAAGCCATCAGCCAGCAAAGATTACTTAACTGTCCCATCAAATATAATTACATCCCAGAAAGATATTATTCAAAGAACCCTCATAGGATTGCTGTTAGTCATCGGAATGCAATTCCTCTATGAATTACAAAGACCCTCAAGACTAAAGATGCTCACAGATTGCAGTTCACTCTTGAATGCAATACCCAATGAGCTTGACTACTCCCTGAGATAAGCAGGAGAGTTTAAGATTATTATGTTTCTTACTCATTCAAGTTTGAGAGGGAATCCCCAGAGAAGTAAATAATTTCTATCTTTGAAATTATTACTTCTCATTTTTCTTTTATATCAAATTTGAGTTACCCTACCATTGGTCACCTGATAGCACCTAGTTTACAGGTGTCCTGTAATGGTCCTTATCCTATGACTTGGGTCATTACTTCCAACAATTCCTATTCCCTTAACATAGCTTCTAGAAGGGATATGACAGTAAGCCTTGATGACTTGTTTGGAGCCCTAGGGTTCTCTGTCCAATACCTTGGCCCTGACCATCATAACATAGTTTAAGAAATAACAGGATTGCAAAGAACCCCTTATATACCAGAACAACATCCTGGAAGTAACATACTACCTCATTACCTTTTAAACATAGGGAGCCCTGGCCCCAAAGATGAAGCCAATTACACTCATGGCTGGACCTTCCTACTTGGGTTAAACCTTCTTCATTCCTTTTTTTGGCATTTACTGTCCTTGTTTGGACATCTTCTTCTTTCCTTGTCCCTGTTATATTTAGTGGCATCACATGCTTGTATGGCTGTATGCTTATCTGTGAGTCATATGCACTATGATGTGATTGAGTTATTTTGTTTGTTGCTATGAGTTGCATTTGTAATAAGGTGTTCCAAGAGGTTCTAGGAGGTTTTGTGAGTTTCTGTAGGGTTTAGGGTTTGTATCTTTGGTATCTTGGCATGGAAGGAGGAAATGTGTATATAAGAAGACTTGCCTTCCCACTGTTCTGTTTCCTTTCCTTTTCTCCTTATATAGTTATTTTTTTATCTCAGCTAAATAAATACTTGGACTAGTTCTGCCATTATTCTTGCCTCTGCCCTTATCTCCATCTTTGTCTCCATCCTCATCCTCATCCTCATCTCCATCTTTGCTCTCACCCTGGTCCTTGCTCTGCTGTTGTTCTTGCCTCTGTGTCTCTTCTCTAATCCTCTTACTTCTGTCCTCTGGTATGCCTCATGACTTCTAAACATGGATTCTCTTGAGTTGCTGCTTGACACAGCTTTAAAGATCTCATGTTGAAGTTACCTTTGAGAACATTCCATTGTCTGCAAGCCTTGATGGCTAGTTTGGAGCCCTCATGTTCTCTGTTCAATACCTTCACCCTGACTACTATGACAGGTATCAAGGGGGCCAGCCCTCTTGGCAGTGACCTAGTGTGGTAGCAGTGCATTGATGGTACCAGGGATAGTGATCTAGACCTGCCATATTGGCTGGGCTGGCTCACTGGCTGGCTCCCCCCAAAGGGGGTGGGGGGGGTGGAGGTTACTCTGAATATTCTGCACCCTCCTGGAGGACAGCAATGGGGCAATCACTGGGGTCCAGAAGATGTCTTTAACACTTCCATTACTGCTAAGAGGGGAGGAGAGCAAATCCAGCCTCAGGAGATGGCCTGTCATCACAAGTCTGGAGTGTTTAGGTCAAACAATGCCAAAATCAGATGAAAAATGGGTGCTGTGAGGCTGAGATGTAAGAAAAGTAGCAATTCAGAGGCAGCTTGGCCAAAGGTGTGGTGGTGTACTAGTGCTGTGAGAGTGTTGTACCCCTTCAGTACATTGTTCAACTCCACAAGTAAATCCTGGACTATCTCCATGACAGATGACACTTTGCAAAGATGGTGATTGATGACAAATCTCCACACCAGTGTGCCGTAGCATTCTCAGTCCATGCTTTCAGTCATCCAAAGTCATCTAATGCTGTAGCTGGGGGATCCTTAGACCCATTAAAATGGTTAAATGGCATTGAAATGATGCCACAGATTCCTAATATAAAGTGGCAATTGTTATCCGGTCGAGAGGAATGTCCAAAGACATTTCAGCATGAATCGGGGGCTTGGATACAGCATTCGATGACCTGGAGGAGCGTACTTTGACAGTGCATAATTAATGCAGGGTAAGATAGCTCTTACAAACTGGTGCTTGCAACTCATTTTCTAGAGGTGGGCACTACTGCCTGAGTTAGCGGGAATTTCATGAGGTTAGTCTAGGGAGTTTTGCTGTTGCTTCTTCAATTGCAAGCTAACGATGCAGGAATGGTGATCTGCTATACATAGATAGTATCTGGTAAATAGACTCCGCGCTTTCTACATAGAGGTCACTTAGCTTCATTTCATGTTAGAGAGGCAACTACTCTGTACATAGCCCAGTAGCTGAAACAATGGGTCCAGCGTGTTGTTTACGGTTCAACAGAGGAGAAACAATAACTAACTACACCTCGAGTCATCAGTTGCGACGTGCAGCACGCGAAGCTAAAGAAGCGAAAACAAAGATGGGACACCAATCGATACAGTGATCAAAACATATAGAATAACAGAGAAGGTTCTGAAACACTTCATTGAAGCGCTTGAACAGAACGCGCGATCCTGATGGAGATGGAAGGACAATGTGAGTGACGACTGCTCTAAGAGGGGTTTCGTTGCCACCGCGTGTTTAGCGACGTCATGCTAGCCAAGTCTCCTCGGACGCGCTACTCTAAGTAGTGAAGGACTTCCCGTCGTGCTACTTTTCCGGCGAATCGCGAATCTTCCAAACGGGAGAAAAATCGGCCATCTTTCCAAGTTTAGAGTCACAGCTATTCAATTACATAGACACGATTGTAGAGACCTTCTTTGGTCACGAAAGAAGAAATTTGGTGACGATAGGCAGCCTATTTTCTCGTGTTTCTTCAAGATTTGCGTTTCGCCGGAATAGCGCGACGAGAAGTACTCCAGTAAGGCTTTGGCTTCGGCACAATACCTATGTGCCAATCCTCTTCTGCATTACTAAGTAGTCCGAAACCAAATGATACAACATTGAAGACATAATTAATTTTCATTAAGTAAAGATACATAATTAACAGTGTCGTATGCTCATATTAAAAGAACTTCCGCATCTCTCCAACCTTGGCATCCATTACTCATTCATTACCTACGACTTCATCTCCAACCCCAACGCAGCTGCCCAAATAATCCCCTTCCATTATCCCCCTCCCTACAATCTCCATCAGACACCCTCCGCCACAACACCAACCGTCTGTCCTTCCGGTACGATCTGCTCATGGGCAATCACACTCTCACCCTGTTGCTGTTGCGTATGGACGGTATGCTCATCCAGCAGCTTCAACACCTGCCCTACCTCGAGATGATCCCTGGTATTCTGCATAAAATGCGCATACACCAAGTTCCCATTAACCCAGAGGAACTCGCCACCATTCTATGTTTTTCATTAGCCCTAACAAACCAACCCTCAGACGTAGACGAAAGGCAACTTACCCGTGTAGGATTTCCACCCTTAGTAACACCACCCTTCAAACTCGCAATAACACCCTTGATAATCCCGGCCAACATCCCATCCCTAATATACCCCGGCTTCTTCCCAAGCGACATCGTCCTCGTCATCCCTATTTGTCATCAGCATAACCCAAACCATGTTCCCAAACACAGCTTACCCAGACTATCATAAACCGCCCCCTCAGGGTCCGTATAAAACTCCCATTCCGGCCCCGTAGACGAAGCCTTAGTGGCAGCCTGTGGTGTCTCCGCCGCTACACCAGCACCATTCTGCTCCCCCTGAACAGTTTTAGTCGGTTGCGGGTTGCCATTGGCACCTCTCCTTCCCATCGCGGACGCAAGGGACTTTCGATACTCCTCAATAACCTCCGGCTGTCCACAGCCCACAATAACCAGCTTCACGCCCCTAGCCGCTAGTGCAGCCTGCGAAAGCTCCTGGGTCGCCGCCATAGCCTCAAGGAAGTTATGGCAGCTAGTACAATAAAAGTGACGGATAAAAACTGTCAACACAATCGGAGAACTGGTGGTAAGGGCTGAGAGGGTTGTTTCCGCTGCTGCTTTGGGAACGGCAGGAGCGACACCGGCGCCGTTGTTCGCTGTGCCGATGGGGGGCTCCATGGTGGTGGCTCCAAGGATGGGTTGTGCTGGTTGTATTTCCGCGCCAGGGATGGGGCCGGCTACTGAGGCCCTTTTGGAATGGGAGGAGGGGCGGTGGGAGGAAGACGAGGTCCCGGGAGCTGAGGGATAGAGGGCTAGGGAGAGGGCTCGGCTTATGGCATCGGCACTTGGTAGGGTATCTGTTGGGAGAGAGGTGACGGGAGTGCTAGCTGGTGGAGCGGGGGGTGTGTTCGGGGCTGCCATTGCGGCGATATATTTTTTATTTGCTGACAATAAGTGCTTTATGATAGGTTGTGATTGAAGTTACGGACGAGGTGAAGGATGAGGTGAGTGAGAGGTAATGGAACAAAATAGAAGAAAGATGGGATGGGAACCATTTTAACGTTGCCGGGAGTAGCCTTCGACTCTGAGGTGGGCCCAAGGTTAGCTGCAGAATGCAGAGACGTCACCGGTAGTAGTGTGAGTAAACGCCTCTACAGCTTTGTCGCATTGTCAGGGTGCCGGAGCCGGTTTATGATCGACGTCACGAAGCAATTTAATCACTATAACGCCGGATGCGGTGCAGCGATGGCATCGGTATAAAGATCTCACTGGCCGTTGTTTATCGGGGGTTGGGTGTGCAGCTACGCTCGAGGTGAGCAAAACCAATCAACGAGGTTTAACCTTGTAGGCCCTGTGATTGAGTCGGGCTTCGGTATTGGCTCGGTTAGTGATGGGTTACAGGGTGTCCTACGGATACCCCAAAACTTGGCGATGATCGTCGGATGAGCTGCAGCTACGGCGGTTGAGTTTAAGAATTGCCGGCTTTGTAATTTTTATTCTCACTCGGTCTTGACATTCGATAGTAGATGATTTTCTGCACCTACCGTCACTCGGTCACGCGCACCACGAACAGGGGATGAATGTTAAGCCTGTTAGGACGCCTAGATATTCCTGTTAAAGGTTCCTGCAGAATTTTTATGTGTAGCGTTGGAAGTTGGTGTTAGGTCATCAGCCGAAACGAATCACCGCCTCATGCAGGCCTGGTAGGATTGGCCAGTATCGGTTGCGGCTGGTTGGGCTTTGGTTGGTGCTTGTGGCCTTTATGAAGGATGATACCATATTCCCAGAGGCTCATGGTTATTGTCCCTCTACCTATGTCGTTACGGCCATTACGATACCGTGGACGGTTTATTAACTCTGAAAGGGCGTTGCTACTGAAAAAGTGGTTGCATGATGGTTGGCGTGACGCTAAGTTGAGCCGCGCGAACTTCATTACAGCAAAAGGTCCCCCGGAACCCGCTAACCATGCAACTAACGCGGATGCTAAGCATACAACCGCTTTTTCGGTAGCAACGCTCTTTCTGAGTGCGACCAAAGTTTTGCGCTTCAGTGTATTGGGTCATGGATGAAGTTTCGATGGTTGCTGGGAGTATCCTAATTCTTATTTCACCGCTTACCATGATATATTTAAATCTAGGGATTATGGGAATATACTGGGAATTTTTTGTTCTTTTAAATGAGAGGGTTGATGTTTGTGTACCGCGACTCAGTAAGGATACTGATGCGCTTCGCGCGGCTATACTAGTACTTACACTGAATGAAAACATTCTTAACCGTCTTTAAAACTTCTATTACACTTCAAGAGTGGTTACGGGCTGCGTATATATTGCATGGATACTGCGAAGTTTAAATGCAGCTCCACTACTCTGGTGTGCCACAGCGTACCAATATCTCCGTCGGCCGGATACAGTTTGCTCACCGGTATATTTGATTCCCAAAACTTTTATCTCATATCCCCGCTAATAAGGAGCGGCGTATCGTACAGGCACAGTAAACACCAGAGTCCTATCATTGCCAGCATGCGGAGTGATGGCCATGATTTTCGGCTATCTAAATAAATCGGCGGTTAAACCGAAATATGTGCAACGTGAAATAATCTTTATAAACACCGATCTAGACGTAATTCTACGTATTCCTCATTCTCCGCTCCATAGCCACTCGCGAAAGCAAGAAATCATGAAATTCACCAGCCTCTTTATCCTTCTTCCCATCTTCGCCTCTTGAGTCACAGCCTCTGTCGATGCTGCTGCGGATACTGAGCCGGCACTGGCTCTAGAGGTGTGTAGCCAACATGTACGCAGTAACGGATTTGTAAATCTAGGCAGAACAAAACTGTGGCCGCAAAGGCGCCCCTTGCTACGGTCGGAACAGCTGCTGCTCGTATCACGCATGCATTGCGTATACATGTTTCCCCGTCTTCTCAACTGCAAAGCGTCGTCGGGTATCATGAGCCTAGAGTTAGGATATGTATAGCAAGCCTTACATCATGCGTAGCGATGTTCCGTTAAGAAATTTTCCAACAGAATTTTGCCAACGTTTTTACGTTTGCCATTGAGTCCGAGGCCCTAAAATCCTAGCCAGCCCAACGGAAAGCTGAAACGTTGATAGTGACTTTCAAAGTTCGAGAATGTATCGTGTCAAGTATATGTAACGCTTAGTTTCACGGCCTAAAGGGACATGAAAAGCTAGCTAGCGCCATATGTAACGAGAAACTACTAATGAAACTACCGACCATCTCACTGTGTCACCGTGCCACCATGCACGCTTCCAGAATTACCGTGCACATGCGATATGGAAAACCCCCATCTAGACCATCATACTCACAGCACGTACAAAATTGAGATTTTTCACACGCAAAAATCGTGATTAATTTCGAAGGAAGTTTTTTGAAAATCTACCAAAACAATATCTACCATACTGTACCACAGCAATCGCTATCTTTGTTACAGTGCATTGTGCTCTTAAAGATGGACATTGCATAGAAACGCATGTGCACAGGACTGGGGTACCACGACACAACTCACGCCCGAAGTGCAAGTACCAAAGTCAAACGACCTCACGCCGAGTGATCGCCAGAGTTCTTGGCTATCTCACTAGAATCGCAGTTAGTACAAACCGATCTACGCGTGAAACATTACTCCTAACACTATATAAGACCTACGATAGGATCTAGGAAGATTTCACATTCACTTTCTAGCTCTAGCTCTGCAATAAAGAAATCATGAAGTTTACTTGTTTCTTGATCATTCTCCCCATCCTCGCTTCTTCAGTTGCAGCATCTGCTATTCCGGCTGTCGATACCGAGCCAGCTCTGGAGGTAAGTACTCTACTGTATTATGTTTCCGAGTATTTAAACGTGCTAATGAATTGAATAAAGGCACGACAAAATTGCGTCGGTGACAACAGAATCTGCGAGTTCCGTAGGCCATGCTGCCCGGGTTTACGTTGTATGGTATTAGATGGATGGCTGTGTAGGCCATGGCCACCACGTTAGGGCTTAATTACTTTAGTTTCGAAGACTGGAGGGATATCAAGAGAGATTTTCTAGTGTGACTTCTTGCATATCCTGCAAACATGAGTATTCTCTTGACTATGAAAGAATGTAAGTTCAGAAGACGATTGAAACGGCGGGGGAAGAGGGACACTAAGCGATTGTGCGCTGTAGAGTATGCACATGTACGAATGTAACGTCCATGTTTGGCATTACGTCAGCAGCCGAGACCAACCCCTGTTTTATGCAGACCTTTAGCGACTAACAGTTTTCATAAGCGAAAAACTGCAGCCAATATATTCTTAATGATCTCATTTTTGGCGACAAGGAAGAATCTGACGATGAAGAATATTAATAAACAGACCCATCTCGGAAGTGGTTTGTTCTATCTGCGTTTTCTTGATTCTCAGTATTCCTCTGCTCTAGCACCTAGAGGACAGGCACGCAACCAGAGGAACTAAGTATTCGAAAATCCACGCATCAAGAAGGTAGTGGGGAAATATGTTCAGAGGTGGCCGGAGGAACTACAGGAACTGTGTATCAGTAGTGGTACTGAAATTCGACGTGGAGTAATTGGTGGATTCGGATTCCATCTCGGTTCGGCCCTGGCTTTTTATTCGGTTTTTTCGTTGGTGTTGTTTCCTTTCCTGCTCCTGCTTTATAGATATAGGGAGTGGGGGATTTTGGGTTCTTATGCAGCGAAACAGATGAGAGGATGCACTAAATGGCTCATGTATTTGCTCTTGTTGCTGCTGCATGTGTGGCTCATCTTTAGGGTCGAGAAGTATATGGCGGATGCGGCTATTGAGAATGGGGGTGGTGAATGGTCTTTCGGACAGTGTCTGGCGGTTATGATGTTACTGGGACTAATATTTGATTTCATCGGGGTATACAACGATATCCAAGGTAATCTTAAGACTTTGGATAGAGCTTTATCGCCTATACTGGACTTGAGTATGTTTTTATTCGTGGCATTTGTATCGATCATTACTTGGATATGGACTTTCCTGACATGGGTCATGTTTGTCTTGTGGTGGCTGAGGTATGTATTGGCAGTATTGCCAATATTGATTGCCTTTATTTTTGCATTCTGGATTTCTGTGCTGTTCTTAGAGCTTTTCGTTTCTTTTGTTTTACATGTATTCGGGGAACTACTGGGGATTCTTCTGTCCATGATCCTTGCTGCACCATTATGGTTATGGCTTTATATTACGTTGCTTTCGTTCATTATTAGTGCTTTTCATGCTGTTGGTCTTTTAGATGACCAGCCATGTAACAGTCAAAGTTCACATCGTAAAATCTCACATGCTCCAAGTTAACCCACTTCTTCTCGAACCTTCCCACAAACTAGATCAGAGCCCATAACTCTACATAGTTCGAGTCTAGATTGGTAGGTTAGGACTTGGGCTGTGTTGCTGGAACGATGATCCGCTGTAACTCGACTGCCGTTGGTGGATATCATTTACTAAAAATCCGCAATATCAGGGGGCTACCTGGATCCTCCAGCAAATTTCAAACGAAACGACTCGGGTCGCTCAGCAAGCAAGCGTTAGCGGTCGAACCAGCCTCCAATTTCCTAAATTCTAACCCAGCTGCCTTTTAATTTAGTACCAGCTGAGCGAGGACTTGAGTAAATTACTTTTAACATCCTAGCCAAAGAACACAATGGTGTAGTTGATCGCGACTTCCCACGGCCTAAAGAGAGAGTATATAGATATAGGGTAAATAAGTACTGCGTCTTTGTTAGTTTAAAATCACGGGACCCATAGATGGTAGCTAGAGTAGCTACATATCACTCGGTGGTCAATTTCCGATTGTCTGCACGTCTGCACATATAATCACTCGATCTGAACTGTCTACTCTAGAGTACTCGTACACAACGGAATACTTCCCGTGGACTCTGGAGGGCCTCCAGATGAGGTTTGGGAACCCAGATTCTGGGAAAAGGGGCATCCGGGAATCTTAGGTCTAGGAATCTGAAACACCCCCCTCCCCCCCCCTCTTTATAATTCTGAGCGTTCAAAATCTTCGCTCAGACCTTGGAGACAGTGTCCGGTCCTCCACCAAACACTTAGCGCAGTCTGCTATTCCGTTCTCCGGTATCATCACGTCATTCTTTCTTGGAAACCGCAACCCTTAGTGAACTAAGGCTGTGACTAAAGCACACGTTATCTGAGAACCATGATGTCTCTAACATACGTTACGGTTGGGGAGGTGACCCAGATCCATAAATTTTAGATCTAAGTCGCGGAGTATCATGAATCCCAGATTCTACGGGAAGTATTCCAATAAAGACGAAAGCATATTAGGGAATTTGAAATAAGTAGATGTAGCGATTATTGGACTATGATATACCACTAGATTGTGAATCAATAATTTACTCCGTTACTCCACCCTTCTAACATCCCATCACCTACATGTGATAGAGCTGAGTTTTTCAAAATCAGTCCGGAGTTCGTTGTGGGGGAAGTAGCAGGGATCAAAAGGTTACCCGGAGACACTGGAGTGCGATGGACGAACATCAACTTCAAACACCAGAAGGCGATCCTGAATTCGGAAATCATCAACACAAGCTTTTATTTCATCACCTTCACCAGTCACGAACGATTCAAAATATAACTCAAAAGATGGAAGAAAATGATTGTATTCTCCCTATACACGAAACCGTGCAACTGCCAGTTGATGGCAACGATGATTGTTTTCCCAGCTCCCAAAACCTAGCTGAAAATCCAACCGCAACCCGACCCAGATATGACCCATGAAATATACAATATAAATATAAAAACGTAAATGCAAACCCATGGTAGAAACTTTTTGTTGAATGCCTCCCACCTAACGCCGAGTTGAATCTGCGCAACCGCTCATCACCCCATAAAAACAAATGAAAATCGTAATTAAGATGTCAAAAAACCGGAAGAGAAAATTTAGTTGCTGTACTTAGCACGGAAGTACTTGGCAGCGGCGACCATGTTCTTAAGGGCGGCAATGGTCTCGGGCCACTGGCGGGTCTTAAGTCCACAGTCGGGGTCGATCCAGAGAGTTTCGGGCTTGATGTAAGGAAGCATCTCCTCAATACGGACACGGATCTCCTCCTCGGAGGGGATACGGGGAGAGTGGATGTCGTAGACACCGGGTCCGATGTGGCGGGGGTAAGCCTCATCCTCGAAGACCTTAAGGAGCTTGGAGTCGGACTTGGAGTTCTCAATGGAGAGGACATCGGCGTCAAGGGCGGCGATAGCGTGGAAGAAGTCCTGGAACTCGGAGTAGCAGAAGTGAGAGTGGATCTGGGTCTCGTTGTTGACACCGACGGTGGCAAGACGGAAAGACTCAACGGCCCACTTCAAGTAGGCCTCACGCTCAGCACCGGAGCGGAGGGGAAGTCCCTCACGGAGGGCGGGCTCATCGACCTGGATGACCTTGACACCGGCAGCCTCGAGGTCAATAACCTCGTCACGGAGAGCAAGAGCGAGCTGCTCAGCCTGGACGGACTGGTGAACATCGTCACGGGGGAAAGACCAGCGCAAGCAGGTGATGGGTCCGGTAAGCATACCCTTCATGGGGCGGCTGGTGATGGAAGCGGCGTACTTGGACTCCTTGACGGTCATGGGGGCGGGACGGGAGATGTCTCCGACAATGATGGGGGGACGGACGCAGCGGGATCCGTAAGACTGGACCCAGGCGTGGGTGGTGAAAACGTATCCGTTCAAGCGCTCTCCGAAGTACTGAACCATGTCGTTACGCTCGGGCTCTCCGTGGACGAGGACGTCCAAGTCGAGCTCCTCCTGCTGCTTAACGACGTAGTCGATCTCCTTCTCGATGAACTTCTCGTACTCGGCAGCGGTGATCTCACCCTTGGTGAACTTCTGACGAGCGACACGGATCTCCTTGGTCTGGGGGAAAGATCCGATGGTGGTGGTGGGGAAGAGGGGAAGGTTCAAGTGAGCCTGCTGGGCGGCGATACGCTCAGGGAAGGCAGACTTGCGGTTGTACATGTCGGGGGTGATCTTGGACTGACGCTCCTTGACGGCGGCATCGTTGGTGCGGGAAGAGGTGGCACGGGCCTTGATGGAGGCAGCGTTGGCCTCGAGCTCAGCCTTGACGGACTCGGGTCCAGAGGTGACAGCCTTGGCGAGGATGGCAACCTCCTTGGCCTTCTCAGCGGCGAAAGAGAACCAGTCGGCGACCTCACCGAGGTTCTTCTCGGAGGCAAGGGTGTGGGGAGTGTGGAGGAGGGAAGAAGAGGTAGCGACAACGACACGCTCGGCACCGAGGGCCTGGATGGCCTTCTGGACGATCTCGATGGCCTTGGAGAAGTCGGTCTTCCAGATGTTACGTCCGTTGACAACACCGGCAGAGAGGGACTGCTCAGCCCCGAGGATGGCGATGACCTGCTCGAGCTGCTCAGGGGCACGGACAAGGTCGACGTGGACAGCGGCGACGGTCTTGGGGACAAGGGCAAGGTTGTGGACGATGTCACCGAAGTAGGTAGCGAAGGTGATCTGGGGGATCTTGGATCCAAGAGCGGCGAACTTGGCGTAGGCAGGAGCGAAAGCATCCTTGGTCTTCTGGGGAAGGTCGAGGACGAGGACGGGCTCGTCAATCTGGACGGACTCGGCACCAGCCTCGGCGAGCTTAATCAAAAGCTGCTCGTAGACAGGGAGAAGGGAGTCGAGGAGGGTGATGGGGTCAACAGAGGCACCACGGTCAGGCTTTCCGAGGTGGAGGAAAGAGACGGGTCCGAGAATGACGGGGCGGGTGGTGATTCCCTGGGCCTTGGCCTCAAGGAATTCACGGACGGGCTTGGGCTCGGCGGAGAGCTCGAACTTCTGGTCGTCCTGGAGGGTAGGGCGGACGTAGTGGTAGTTAGAGTCGAACCACTTAACCATCTCCAAGGCGGTAACATCGACATCAGGGGAGGTCTTGGTAGCGGGGCGCTGGAGACCACGTCCCATGGCGAAGTACTCGTCAAGGGCGTTCAATCCGTACTTGCGGTAACGCTCGGGAACGGCCTATGATAGAATTGTTAGCTTGAAATTCCTTCAGTTTCATCACACAACAGGAATTTAACATACGTTGAACATCTGGATGTGGTCAAGGACCTGGTCGTAGAAAGCAAAGTCGTTGGAGGCGATGATGTCGGCACCGGCATCCTTCTGGAGCTTCCAGTGAGCAGCACGGAGGGTCTGTCCGGTCTTGATCAAGGCAGCCTGGTCGATCTTTCCGGACCAGTAAGCCTCAGTAGCCTTCTTGAGGTCACGGTTGGCTATGGGGAATTGAGTCAGTATTCATGATCAATTCCAATGTAGAAGCTTTTTCGACGAACCTCCCATGCGGGGGAAACCCAAAACTGATCTGAGGAGAAGTTAGCATCTGATGCGGGCAGGCGGTGACAAACACACTGATGTCGTCACAATGCGAAAGACAGGCTACTTACGACTGAACCATTTTTGCTATATGTGTCTCGACTCGGGTAACTTGGGAAGAGAGTTCGAGGATGAAGGAGGGATGATGTTGAGAAGGAGAGGGGTGGAATCGAGTTAAAATACGTGGGGAGAAGGGAGGGATGATTGCGGTGTGCTTGGCTACGGGCTTTGGACGGCGGGGTAATCTTCACTCTGCTGCGGATCCCTGGGTTAGCCAGAAAAGAGAAAAAAACAGAATCGTCTAGCGAGTTTATCCCAAAAAACCCTAGCCTATTCTACAAAAACCTAGTTTATACTAGTCTTGGCAATCCCGTGTTCGAATTGCGTGCCTGTCGGGGACCTGTCGCGCCTTTTTGGCGTTGGTTTGTCTGCTTTGCTAGGCCTGCTGGGGCTTGTCAGGGTTGTCAAGGGCTTCACGAGCAAAAAAGATGAGGGGCCGGTTTAGCTAGGGTCAGTGGTTGCGCAGGGAATCGCGGGATCTGAGTCTCAAGTTGCAGAGCACAGCGAAAATCTTTCCGGAAGTAGATTAACAGAGTAACCCTAGAGCCCGCAGCACGCAGCACGTTGAATGGTTGAGGAGCTTTCTACGGATCCGGTTCTGTGTCCTGTTAGACTCTGTTTCGCCCGTCGCCCGACCATCATCACATCTTTCCTGCTGATGGTTTGGATCCGACCTGGAGCTCAGCGCGTGTTGAAAGGCGTGTCTCAAACAGCTACCGTGTCGTGTTGAGGGGGATTGGTGCTCGTGGTTCCCGTCGGGCGTGTCGTATCGCGCGTTCAACGCCCCGCCCCGTTCAACAGGAGGGGAGGCTGCGGGGGTATGCATAGAGTAGGGTCCGCAGTCCGTGCCAGATGGCATCAATGCATCAACGTCATCTCGTTGGATCCCGAGTAACTCTACTCTACTCGTGTCATATGGTTGAACGGAAGCTGCGTGCAGCGTGGGAAACATGGGCAGCATAGCATGGACAACGTGCTCACAGAGATGAGGATGAGGATGAGCGACATTCATGTCTGTGCACATCTGGCATCGTCATCTGAATTGGATTCCGAGTATAACTCTGCTCGTATGTAAGGTTGAACGGAAGCAGCGTGCGTGAACTCATCCTCATCGGTAACTGAACGGTCTAACGCCTTCCATGCAACTATAAACTGGCAAACCACAAACTGCACACTTTCCTACAAAAACAGATATCCATCATAATCATCAATAACATCATCTTACCTATCCATCAAACCGCCCACTCCGCCACATCCTCCGTGGGTAGTACAAAGGGCTCATCAATTCTCTTGATAGCGAATTCACTACAAAGGATGCTGTATCCTCGGTAGAAGCGTCTTGTTAGCGTACATTTCCACTGCTAGCTAGCGTCTCACCGAAATAACCCATGAAGTAGAGTTGGGTTGCAACCCAGCTCAACTCTAGGGGATCTCGTCGGTCGGTAAGATCTAAGCAAAAAGGCAACGGAAAGAGAAAGTCACTCACCACTCATCCGCCACCAACCTATCCAAATCCTCGACAGCCTTTTGCCTTTTATCCCCCTCCAATAGTCCCTGTCTAATCCTCTCTCCAAGTTCCTCAATCCTCCTCCTCTTCCCCAATCCCGCCTGCTTAACAACTTCTGCTGTTAAACAATCCCCATGAAATGCATGTTGACAGGGAAACACAAAGAACTGTCTACTCAACAACTGATACTGACAAATATAGCACTGCTCCCCGGGCTCTACTATAGCGTATCGTTTATCAAGTGCTTCTATGTCCTTTCTAATGTGTTCGGCGGTGATGGAGGATTCGTCCATCGACTGTTTGAGAGCATCGATAGATAAGGAGTAAGATTCCAGGGCGGAGCAGATCTCAGACTTAAAGTCATCGATTACGATGAAGTCAGGGAAGTAAGGGATTAGGTCTTCGATACGCAGTAGGGGACAACGTTTAAGAAATTCGAGAGCGCTGTTTAAAAGTGAAGTGTGTCAAGAATTGACACGTGAAAATCAGTAAAAAGCGGTGACCCAAAACAAACGCACCTGCATGTACGAAACCCCGCGGAAGCGCGGAGCAGGGATAATAGCCAGGATTAGGGAAAGTAGGGAAGGGAAAGAGTAGGATTATGAAAATGGCACCATACCTTTTAATACTCCCCTCCTTCTTCACGACCGTTTCCGCAACTTTCAACCAAAGTTTCTTCCTTAATCCCGAATCCTCTGCTTGCCCCTGAACATCACCAGCCATATCAGCCACAACACTCGCTAACTCAACATTACCATGCTTCAACGCCAATTCCACCGCATCAGCATATTGTCCCATAGAACTATAAATATGCACACAACTTTGAACATGATTATGTTGAATACATAGACGTAAAGCGAAATCTAAATCATATTGAGAATCGGCAGTGTGGGCTTCCAAGTATTGGAGAAGCTCGGACTCGTCGTGAGAGGGGTGAGAGGCGTAGATACTGATGAGAGTGTTGTGGACTGCTGCGTCGTCGCTCCCTAATTGGTGGATGACGTAGCGGAGGTAGCGGACAGCTTGATTCTGGGGGTTTGGTTAGCAGGCCGTTCACTACGCTCACTACGCGCGTGTCGCGTTAAGCTTTGAGGGAAGACATACCTGCGATAGAGGAGCGCGGGTGAACTTGTTGTAGTTCAATAAAGCCGGGATAAGGTTCCTGGGCTTCAAGTTGCTTTGGCGCATAAGGATATCGACGGTCTCCATTGGTACGTTTGCCATGAGGACGGAGGAGTATTTGTAGAACATTTCCGGGTCTGTTTGTCGTTTAAGGACGTCAAGAGCGTCTAACCATTTCTCTCGTTGAACCCAATATGCCAATACGTAGCTGTAATCATTAATTGTGTTTGCATAGTAAAGGAGTTCATATTGTCGTCCGTGAGAAGAAATAATTTCGTAGGTGGTCTTTCTGTCCAAATCGTCCTTGTAGCTAGAAACGAATTGTTGATACTCCTCCTTAACCTTCTTGAGATGTTTCTTAACCTCATCCTCAGTTGATTTTCCCGCCGCAGCATGGCTTGTAATGGTGCTCAACTGATCCTCCAGTGTGTTAAGACGGCTCATAAAACATTCCACCAACCAACTAGCAACCATAACCCGTTGCATCAAACTCTCCATTCTCATCAGCGCCATTTTCTCAGGTAAACGTAGTTGCATACTCACAGACGGTTTGAGAGTGGTCAACTTTGCTAGCAGGTATGTTCTCAATGCATCCTGTTCGCCATTTTCCAGGAATGTAAGGGCGACTTCTTCAAAGGATTTGGAACTCTTGCCGTAGACTTCGGCTGCTGAGATATACCGTCCGTGTGCCACCAGGTAATCTCCGTGGGCTACCGCAACTTGATCCTCCTGCACCGCTGTCTTCGCAAACCTCATCGCAGTCTCGAAGGATTTGTTGTTCAACATGATCTTCCAAACATCTCTATCCTCTTCCAAAACAACGATTTCGAAAATCTCCGTCGTAGTAAATACCCAGAAAGTAGACTTCTTAACATCCGAGCAAAGTCCCAGAACCTTAGTTCCGGGATCAACGATAGCTTCTTGGAAGACAACGGAATCATCAAGCCGGTTGATGGCATACAGATCCGTGCCGCAGAGGACGATGATATGGTATTGCGTCAAAGCCACGGAGGTGATGTGGTTTTTCATCGAGGAGACGGTAGCTTTGGAAAATAGCTTCGAGGAGGCGAAAACTTCTGATCCGAGCTCGGGGGTTGTAGGCTTTAGGAGTAGCTTGCCGTGGTAGACCCCCTCGCCTGTGAGCCAGGCATAGATACGGGATGGGTCTTCGTCGTCGGTACTTTCGGGGGAGATGGAGAGCATGGAGTAAGAGCTTTCGCTGTCTCTAAAGTCCTGAATGCCTGTCGATGTGTCAGGGATATGTGAAGACCATAGAAGGGAAAAGATGCTTAAGCTTACTGGGAGCTTCATTATCGAAAAACTTTGCAAATATGGAAGCAATATCAGCGTGTCCATATCTCTGTATCCTTCCGACCCAATGCAAGATCGCCGAATGAGTTGTGAGAATAACTCTCCTGAGATCCGGTTTCCCAGGCAGCATATCAACCCATAACCCAGTGACCGGCTGTCCTTCTGGGGTTTTATAAACCATCTTGCAATACTTTTCTTCTCTTCTCATAAAAGACTCCTCCAGTCCTTCGATGTAGGTTTCATAAACACACCCATCTAGTGTTCCGACAAGAATTTCCCGTGTAGAAGTCGATGGCAAAGCAGGGGACCACGCAATGCAGTCGATAATTACATTCTTGAGCCTTGACAAGTGTCGGGGTTTCGTGGAACGGGAATGGAGGTAGAAGTTTTCGCCGTGGGTTGTAGAGATGATTAAATGCGAGGCTGTTGGGTCTAGGAAGACTTTACGGATGGTTCCTACTTCGGAGGATTTCTTGGGGAGGTCAATGTCTGTTTCCAGTTGTCAGCTTGGTTGCTCCTCAAGTGTTTTGTTTACACAGCTCAGCACCCGGCACCGGAGCTAGCTCCAAACTCCCAGCCCCGCCCGCCTCCACCCACTCAAGAAGCTCACGTACCATCAACATCCTGTGGATTCGCCAAATCAATCCTCAATATCCTTCCGCTCACAAGCGCGAGGATAATGACATTATTAGCGACCTGTACCGCAGCGAAATGTGCCGCGACTTGGAACTGCAGTTGAACTTGTTCGATATGGAAGATTGGGGAGAGCTCGGCGAAGTCATGCGAAAACCCGCCGGCGTTAAATGATAGGGGATCAAAGGTCATTGTTTCGGTGCTCGACAAAGTCCGACAGTCCGACAAGACAGAAAGAAGCTGGCGAAGTTTGACGGGCTCGAGGAGGAAATGACACTAGGCGCGGAGAGCTCGCGAGTCGCGTAAGATGAGCTGCTTCGCTGCTGAGCTGAGGTACCGAGAGCACCGCACTGTTGCTGTTACGGTGGTGACGTCGCAGGAGCCGCGCCGTACAGTTGGCTTGGCTGCAGTTCTCCACCTTTTGAGCTCACCCGCCACGCGTGTTCGGGGGAAACGAAACGCGACGAGACCTCGAGTCTTGGGGCTCAAGTGATCGGAGGGGAGTATCTCAGGATGAAATCATCTGGCTTGTTTCTCCTGAGTTTATCCAGGAAACATTGATACTTGCGTGGCCCAAGGAAGCTCGGTGGAGACAGCGGGACCAGAAGGCGGGGTGGGGGAGCTCGCTTCACAGTGAAGTTTTGCACCCGCACCGGGCTATGAACGTCCGAATTTCCTACGATAGAGAAACTTTCTAGACCACGTTTAGCTCAATTCACCCGTCGATAGCTGTTTCTCCTCAAAACTCTTCATTTCCGTATCGTCGTCTCTTCAGCCGAGTGCTGTGTAAAAGATACTATCGGATAAATCCCGGCTAAATACAAGCTTATCCTTTCGTCACAGAACGTCGCGCGAAGCAAGCTGCCCACTTCAAACGTCGCGATATAAAGTACGAGATCACCACGTCCGCCATGATTCCAGAGTCTATCCAACCCCTAGACACTGTCGCTGTCATCTTCCATACCTTAAACCCGACTTAAGAGAGTGAATTGCGCATCTTACAGCTATGTCTGCTACATACTTGGGATTCGACCTCTCCTCCTCCGGCCTGAAATGTATGCCCCACCCTCCATGACTTCTGACATCTCCGCTTTTACCTTCGCGAGGTCTTCTCTCACAAATCCTAACGCCCTCCCCTAGGTCTCGCTGTCACCCCCGATCTCAAAGCCGTTCACGAAGAATCCATAACCTTCGACCAAGACCTCCCCTCCTACGGCGTCTCCGGGGGTGTCCTGAAGAACGAAACCGAAAATGAAGTCTACGCACCAGTAGCAATGTGGATTGAAGCCCTTGACTTGTTGCTTCAGCGTATGAAGGATAATGGCTTTGATTTCTCTACTGTTAAGGGAATGAGTGGTGCTGGGCAACAGCATGGTAGTGTGTAGGTCCCTTGTGCTCCATTCTATCACCACCCCCGTGTCCGCCGCAACCCCGCTGACCACTCGTCCCCTAGATACTGGTCTGATAAAGCGGAAGACCTGTTGAAATCTCTTGATCCCACCAAGACGCTCGTCGACCAGCTCTCCCCCTCAGCTTTCACCCACCCCTTCTCCCCCAACTGGCAAGACCACTCCACACAACCCGAATGTGAACAGTTCGAGACCACCTCCTGCTCCGGCGACTCACTCGCCCACACCACCGGCTCCCGTGCTCACCACCGCTTCACCGGTCCCCAGATCAAGCGTTTCCTCCGCCTCCGCCCTGAGATCTACGAATCCACCCCGCGAATTTCGCTAGTCTCCTCCTTCCTCTGCTCCCTCTTCCTCGGCAAGATAGCACCCCTCGACATCTCCGATGTCTGCGGAATGAACCTCTGGTCGATCCCCACCAACTCCTGGGACGAGACATTATTGGCCCTTACCGCAGAGGGATCTAAAGACGGTGCTGCTGGCTTGAAGACAAAGCTTGGGGAAGTGAGCCAACACCCCGGTGAGAACTTGGGAGCGATTTCCCAGTTCTTTGTATCCCGCTATGGTTTCACTCCCTCGTGCATCATAACCCCCTTCACGGGCGATAACCCATCCACGATCCTAGCCCTTCCCTTGCGGCCTATGGATGCAATCCTCAGTCTCGGCACTTCGACCACGCTGCTGATGGTCACGGAGACTTATAAAACTTCGGTGGAGTATCACATGTTCAACCATCCCACCACAAGGGGGTTATATATGTTCATGCTCTGTTACTGCAACGGCGCATTAGCCCGGGAGGAACTTAAAGATACCCTAAATAACGGTAAAGGTGGTGACTGGTCTGCATTTAACCAAGCCGCTCTCTCATCTCCCATTGCCGGCAAATCGACTCCCTCCGCCCCCGCTAAACTGGGTATCTATTTTCCCCTGCCAGAAAACATCCCCAACGTCCGCGCCGGCACCTGGAGGTTTACCTACGACGGCCAGTCGATCAAGGAGACTTCAGAAGGCTGGAATATCCCGCACGACGACGCCCGCTCTATTTTGGAGTCGCAAGCACTGTCTATGAGATTACGTTCCGATCCCCTATTGGAGGAAGCTGGTGATAAAAGGCAGCCGAGGAGATTGTATGTTGTTGGAGGAGGGAGTAAGAATGAGGCGATTGTGGAGGTTATGGCGCAGGTTTTGGGTGCTAAGGAGGGGGTTTATAGACTTGATGTTGGGTCTAATGCGTGCGCGCTGGGGGCCGCGTACCTGGCGGCGTGGGGTGGGGAAGCAGAGGGCGCCGCGTTTGAGGATTGGGTGCAGGAGAGGTGGGATGAAAGTAGTATGGTTAAGAAGATTGCGGAGGGGTATAGAGAGGGGGTTTGGGAGACGTATGGGGAGCTGGTGGAGGGATTGAGGTTGGTTGAGAAGAGTATTGTGGGGAGGGCTAGTAACTAAGTAACTGGTGGAGTTGAAACTTGATGGGAGGTGGGTGGCGGAGTTTGGCGAAAAGGGGAGGGGGAGGTACTAGGTTAAGGAAGGAGAGAATGGTGCCCGATGGCGCAAGCACATGGGTTTTTCTGATAAGTATATATATCGGGTTTCCTGATATCAAAACTGTTGTGTATCAGAAAAGTTGTTATAGAAGGAATCTTTGAAATACAACCCATGCCTATAATTCGAAATATCCCAAGTGCCAGCACCTTATATTTCGAAAAATCGGAAATAGCCACCTCCCTTATTTCAAGATTTTTGAAACAGGAAGTAGCTGGCTGTCGTAAATTTTGAAGAAGGCATTCTCAGCGCGCGGAACTGTAGCTTATTGGCAGTTGAAGTAAGAGTTTTGTCACTGGATCAAACTGTGTTGGGAGAATCGAGATGTAGGCGGTGCGGCAGCTGTGAATTTCCTAGCTAGCGAGAAGCTCGGGGGAGCGTGTGTAGAAGGTTTTGCGTAGGCACGGAAATTACGGCTAGGTATGTGTCGCAGGCTGAGGGGTGAAAATATTGGTTGGTAACCGTTGGAGGGTGGTCCGCAGGCTAGGACATAGCCGATCACTCATCCCTAACCAAAGCGAATGATGCCGAGCGTACTCAGAGCAGCACAGGCGAGTAGCCCGCTCCCTCCCATTAACGATGTACAAAGCAAAGGCAAACAGTTTTAGAAGATAAAACGAAATATATCTTCCATTCTATTGTTCCAATCTAGCCACTCTATGCATTCCGTGATATGTGGAGGTATGCGGGCGCATCCCTTAGCCTTACTCTTCTGTCTCTATTTTCTACTTCCTTTTGCATCAACACCCACTCCCACTTTTTCGGCATTTCTCGTTCCGACAAACACAATACCGGCGAACCAGCTTTGAGAGCCGAAATCGTGATTAAAATACTCAACGTTGGGTAACCGCCCGTCTTCTCGTTTTCATAACCAAACAGATTCTTTCAACCATATGATATGTTGAACGTTTCTAACGGTCGGATTTCGTCCTCCAGTTTTGTCCGATGTAGTTGATCGAAATGAACCCTGATGATTCCTCCAGCAGTCAGCTACCCGGCAGTCGCAGACTGTGGATGTGGGGTGCGTGGTCAGAATTCGTCAAATCTTAGTGCCATACAATGCAGAGAGTAGTACGATCGTGGACCAATACTCGGAGAGTATAGTAAGCGCCCAGCTAAACACTCTAAAGCTCAGTGAGCTGCACCGACTCAAGACTCAAACGTAACGCTCCCCTCTTTGGCACTCTTCAGTTCCACAGTCAACTAAAATCCGGGGTTTCATAAGTTGCCACGGTCTTCGAATATTTGCAATGGACTCCGAACGACGAAACCATCAATCCGCCGATCATGAAAGTCCTGCCTTAGATCTACGCGTGATCGATCCATCTATACCTCTACCGCCGCGATGCCGTACTTTTCGATTATCGGAGATTCCGGTAGACATGAACGTAACCATGCTCCGTGATTATTTGGATTCCTTGCAGGTTGGGACAGGCTTCATGAGAGGAAATTCGAAGGTTTCATCTTTGGCTACATATAGCTCTTGGCAGGTTGCGACGGTCTCGTTCCATGAAGAACCAGATGACTTCCAGAGATGCAAGCCAGGTAATCAAGTCGATCTACGATTGTCAAAGCGGTAGGTTGCGACAGTCCCGTACCATCAAGAACCAGACGCGTAAAAGAGATGCAAGCCAGGTCATGAAGTACATCTACGGTCGCCGAATGGGCAAGTTGAGACAGGAGCATAACCGGTCCATGTTACCATCCACTGTGATTTCTATGGTATCACACCACTATATCAATCCGTAGGAACTACTGTTAGATATGAGTAAGTGTCTGAGACATCCGGCTAGACTTAATATGTATACTGCATATGCTAATGGATAAAACGTAGCGTTATTGCGGTTACGAGGCTTTCAGCACATGCTTTCGGATCATGGAAATCACCGGTTCAAGCCGACACAATGTGGTTGCGGGAATTTCTATGCCTGGAATTCCGGCATATTCGGATTCTTACTTGGGGTTATTATTCTAGCATTAAGAATGACCGAAGCACAACTTCTATCACCGCCCTGTCTCGGAATTTTCTTGTGGACATCAAACAAGTGAGAGCAAAAGAGGTAATTGGCGTCGGCATTTTGCTGCATTCTAACATGGTGTGTATACTTAATTTTAACGATCATAGACAGTGAATCGACCTTTGATACTTATTGGACATAGTCTTGGGGGACTGGTTCTACAAAAGGTAAGTTTCGCGCGTATACCGAAACTGCCAGTTTTATATATGAACATAAATTTCAGGCCCTGGTGGATGCTACTAAAGGCAATTCTGCGGGGGGTGGGGCCTTTCATGAATCATGCGTTGGTGTACTATTCTTTGGAGTTCCTAATCGAGGTCTCGACCCGAAAAGTATCGAATCTTTGGTTCAAGGAAATGGGAACGAACGCTTTCTCCAAGATCTCAGCCCCCGATCCGACTATCTCTTTGAACAAGAGAAAGATTTCGGGATCTGCCGCGAAAGCATGAGAAACTCTATCGTTGTGTCTTTCTACGAAAGTGATGACACGTGTTCCGTCGTGGTAAGTGATAGCATACCTAAGAGACCAACATCAATTCACATTACGAAAAGGTACTAACATGACGAAGAAATCTTCGGATGGTGTATGGGAGCGCTCTGGTCCACCAATTCGCATGGTGTCTCGAGAATCGGCAGTATGCTCTGTATCGAAGGGTTACGATAGAATGGAAATCAGCGCAGACCATTCCAGGATGGTCAAGTTCCGGTCTAAATCTGATGAGCATTACCAGCGAGTCGTGGTTAAGATCAAAGAGATCATGGAGAACCACGAGAAAAAGCTTTCAGAAAACTCATGTACATCAATGGAAACTACAACACCAAAAGCGTATGACATTCCACGAATAATGTCCTCGGTATCGGCGCTAGAACCTTACAACAGAAATCAAGGTATCCGGCATAAACGGATCACTTCGGATGAATGCAGAGATAGAGTTGGAATGACCACAGTCGCTGATGTGACCCTAAAGGATCCACCGCACTTTATGGTTCCATTCCCGAGAAACAAGAATTTTATTGGCGAGTCAAATATTGCATCCTGGTTCAAAGCCGATCGACAAAAGCGGATCGAGGCTGGAAAATCTCAACATACTGGGCATCTTCGACTTGCCCTATGCGGCCTCGGAGGGATATGGTATGTTCTTAGAAACCAAAAATTATCTTAGAAGCCAACTAATTCCACACAGGAAAACACAAGATGTGCTTAGCTTTATCTACCAATGTGAGAATGGCCAACCGGTCTTTTGGATACCGGTCTTTTGGATACCGGTCTTTTGGATCCATGCTGGAAACGTAATCCAATTGGAAGCCGACTGCCGAAAGCTAGGATCCCTTGCCAAAATACCTGGACACGACGACAGCAAGAAGGATATAGGATTGATTGCTAAGCAATGGCTGGAAAGTCCCGAGAGCGGAGAATGGATACTTGTTATCGATAATGCGGATAACAAGTTGGATTTCTATCCGGAACCCAAGAGTACTCAGGCTGAACCAAAGGAAAGCGACAATTTTTCTATCGCGCACGGCGGAATTGCAAAATGTATCCCACGAGGTTCGAAAGGAACAGTCATCATCACTACCAGAGATCGGGAAGTCGCGAAGTATTTAGCGAATCAGAATGTTATAATCAAGCCGGAATTAAGTCCAGAGCAAGCGGTTGAGCTTTTCTATCAGTACTGCTCGAACGATGAATCCACACCCGACGACACCACTGCTTTACCACGGATTCTGCTAGAGTTACAATATCTCCCGCTTGCGATCGTGCAGGTAGCTGTATATTTGGATTTGAATCGCTCGATCACCATATCCAGGTATCTGGAGATGTTCAAAGGTACAAAGGAATCTCAGAAGCGCCTACTATCGAAGCCGCACCACAACCTTTGGAGACTATCTTGACAACCTTCTCTATAACCTTTCGTCAAATTCACCAGCAATCAGAACTGGCGTACTCATTTCTTCGGTTCATGACCTGTATAGACAGAAAGTCAATCCCGCGAGATTTACTCTTTCAGATCAAATTGGATGGTATTTCAGAGGAATCCGTCATCTCCGAAGTACTCGACAAACTGCTCAACTTCTCAATTCTAAAAAATGCAAAAGTTGATTTCGGATGCGGCAAGGGATACGAAATTCATTCACTCGTTCATCTTGCGATGAAAATCTATTTAGAATCAGGCGAGATGGATACCGCTTTAGCCAAGGCATCTACACTTCTAGCCAACGCATTACCCAATTCTCAATACGGAAATGTGGTGGCATTGCGAGTTTATCTACCTCATGCGATGGCATTACTTGCAAATTTGGTGGAACATTCGGATTCAGAGGCTAGCGCTGATTTATGTATGAAGGCTGCCTACAATCTTAACGAGCTTGGGCGTTACTCGGATCTCTGATACTCTCCGAACGGGCAAGAAAGCTATATGTACTTCTCTTTGGCGAAGAAAACACCAAAACCTTACAAGCTATGCAACGCATAGGATATTCATTTCTAAATGGTGGTCGGTTGTAGGAGGCCCAAGAGATCGACGAGAAGGTTCTGGAAGTGAGAAAGCGTATTCTTGGGGAAGACCACCCAGATACTTTGGGCGTCATGCAAAATCTCGCGGCCACATATGCAGAATTGGGTGGGAGGATGAAGGAGGTGCAAGAACTCGAAGAGAAGGTCCTGGAACGGAGGAAGCGCACTCTTGGAGAAGATCATTGGCGTACAGCGGACGCAATGTATAATCTTGCGCTGACATTATATGATCTGAACCGCCTGGACGAAGCTATTTCGTTGATAGAGGAAGCGGCTTGCTCGTATATCCGCATTTATGGTAGTGACCATCCAAAAACGAAAGACGCGGAAGGAGTTGTGAAGCGATTGAAGAACAAAATTGAGCAAGATATCAGAGGGTGACGTGGATTCTACCTATGGGGAGTGAGCAGAAGATAGTGATGAAGCAGAGTAAGCTGTATTCGATGTAAGTTTCTTCTCGATCCCGTCTCCCCAAAACCACTTTCCATTCCGTATGTATTTATCATACAATTAACTAACCAGCACTTCGCACTGGCAGTTTATTTGGAAAAAAAAAAAAAAAAATGTCATGGAACAGAGTTATGTACGTAGCTACACATGTATGGCCAATTATCACGAGTTTCTTTTGTTCTGAATGGATATCTCCCGTGTGAAGGACAAATTGCACACTTTTGCGTTTGTTGAAGTTTCTCAATGCAGCGTATTGTACATCTAAAGCCTTGAAAGTTACCCCAGCTTCGTTCCAGCAGCGAGTGGGGAGTCAAAATGTAATACAGGTTAATAACCCCTTTGAAAACCAGAAAAACTAAACATGTTTCACGGAATCAAACATGTTGATCATATCGACATCGCGCTCAGATCATGATACCGCTCTAGTAATACTGAAATATGGTCTAGCTTCAAAGAAGGTTGCTGGCGTGAGTTAAGTCACTCACCGGATTTTGATATATGCGGTCATCTAACCTCCGTCGATCGCAGCCTGAGGTCTCGCCTGGACCATTAGCATGTGCCGTGTTGCAGGTGGGGTGGGGGAACTGAGATTTTAAGTCTCGTCTTCCGGTCCTATAGGTTACAATGTTTTACCGATGTATAACATTCCTAAGGAGAGCCGAGCTCCAGATCTGTAGGTTCAATCAACTGCATAGAAGGTCGTTGACGGTGTTGCGTCGAGTAACATCTTATGTCTACTTGATGAGGCATGCGGCCGGTAGCGCGGGATAAGTATAAGTATCTACTACTAAACTCTGCTGCCTGATTATTTATCTGTGTGTGAGTCGGTATCAAAAGGTTAGGATACTGAAGATGCGAACTCCAGTAACGTTACTTATGGCTAGTGTCAAAACTACACCTTTCGCTGTAAAGGTGTCTTTTTAACATAGGTGTACGTATGATGCGTTATACTGAATGCAAATATAACCTATCAAATCTACATATGTCGTATTACCCTTGTAATCACTACCGTTAATTCTGAACTGAGCCTCGTGTCACATTTGAATGCACTACTAGTATAACGCATGCGGCATCATACACCTTTGTTGGCAGCGAAAAGTGTATCAGAGTTTTAATCACTAGCAATAAGTAACGTTACTGTAGTTCGTATTTAAAATTTATTCAGCTGCACTCGAAAGTCGAATTCCCTCGTTTGGACTGAACAGCAGAGGTCCATCTAAAATCAAGGTTGAAGGATTGTTTGGATTCTTGAGCAAAGATACGGGATTTTAATGAACGGAATTCGTATATAAAAACACTTCTGTCTTCTTCTGAAAGCTGAGCATCATTATCTCTATTAATCTCAGTATCAGCAAACTCAGAAGTCCCTTAAACCCCAGGCCCAAAACCAATTGATAACTTACTACTACCCAAGACATCGCTTAATAAAAATGCACTTCTACTCCCTTCCCCTCCTCCTCGTCTTCACTAGCCTCACCGTTTCACAAACCGCCCAACCCTTCAATCCCTACGACTGTACCCCCAACACCGGCTGGACGCAATACAGCGTCCGTAACTGTGCCGGTAGCCTCTCCTCCCTCCTCTGCATCCCCTCCCATTCCCATTTCCCACCAACTATCTACTTATCACGGATCACCTTGCCGGGCTTGCCCCTCCCCGACCCCTAGCTAACATCCCCTCAGGTGATTGTACCAACATCGGAGGCCGAGCCTACTCCATTAATCTCGTCCGTAAACAGGGCGATAGCAATATGGTTACATGCTGGGTATATTCCAGTAACGGATGCCAGGGAAATCATCAGGGGGTGGGGATTTGGAACGGTGTCAATTCAGGTTGTACTTATGTCGCTGGAGGGTTTCAGTCTATGAGGTGTTATTTTGGATGTTAGGTAGGCCGGGGCGGGGCAAGATGGGTAGGGGGGGGGGGGGGGGGGGGATGGGAATATGGGCGGGATATGGGAACGAAGAGGCTTTGATGCGGCTTGATGCAGCGTAGGGAGTTAGGGAGACGGGGCCGGTTGGATGATGAGTGCTGGGTGCTGGGTGCTAGGTACGGGGAGTAGAGTTAGGGGAAGGAGGAGCGGGGAGTGGAGTATTGAGGCTCTGGGGGAACTTTGCAGTGTCACTTGTTGAGTCGTTCACTCGTTGCAGGGGAATATGGGAATTGATATTTGTTAAGTACCACTTTACTAGCTCCTACACTTCGTCTAAATCTGACGGTGCTACAATAGTGACTAGACTTAGACATGCAGGAAATCACACAGCATCACTGTTTTACGGCCTACTCATTCCTTTGACCTCTACCTAGCCTTGATAAACCACTCGCGCCTTGTTACAGAATCACAGCATACCGGTGAGGGCTTGATAACGTAAGATGCACAACGCTTATGTACGGCTATATAAGCTCTTTTTTTATTGATATCGCCAGCGACCACAACTTCGCGTCATGGAGGTTTAATGCAAGCAGAAGTCAGAAATCTAGGCCGTCCAGCTGAAGGCTAAAGACAGGCTAAGATAGAAATATGTGGCGTGGAGTGCCGGTGGCGTAAAACAAGAACTGAATTTTATCGCCCAAAAAGTTAATAACAATACACAGAGACTGTAGGCTAACACAACTAGCCACTAAGGGCCCTGTTATCACAAGATGTTTTTGTCTTGTGGTGATTTTTACTATGGGCATATCTTAAGTACGTCAAAACAATTGAGACAAACCTGCATGGTCACGGACTTGTTGATGCTGGTTATACTTAGGTGTGCTTTGATGTACACCTCATAAACTCTTATAAATAACAAACCCTTTGTTCGGCCTCTCACTATTCTAGCAATCTCACATCCAGCACTTCATAGTCCAAGAACAAGAAAGTCACGACCATGAAGTTCCTCCTCCTCGTCCTTCCCTTGTTCTCATTTCTCGCCGCTGGAGCCGCGATTGATCAAACTGAATCCCTGGACCAAGTTACTGACGTCAGTCCACTCGAAGGACGTGAAGAAGTATGCTCCCCCCATTCTCAGCACGATGTGGTTACTAACACCCACACCTACCAGGTCTCCAGCAATGCATGCAGCCCCCAAGGCGAAATGTGCCGGGGCTTAGGCCGCCATCCACCTTTCTGTGGCAGTATAGTATGTCGGTATCATATTTGGGGTTTTAAAAATAGTGGATATTTGTTTTTTTTTTCATTAAATTATTTATTATTCTGTCCCCGGTATGGGGCACGATAATTTAACCTACTCCAGGCACTAGTGGATATTTGTGTATTCCTAAAGAGTTTGCCAAGTTTCTCAAAGCGCTCTAGAGAGGAAGGCAGGGGGTGGGGGTTGGTGGGGATTTAGGTCCTATGGGAGAAGGATAGGAATTGAGGAAGATTGTAAGCTAGGATCGAGTGATGGTAAGTGAATACCTAGACTTTGTTGCAACTTGGCTTTTCGTGTCATGTTACCACAGTGTTGTAGGCACTAATGACTGCATATAAAGTGTGCTTTGTTATCCAGAAGTGTTTGAGTTATTACCAGCCATCGAAACAGTGTACTAACAATACGTTGCATACCGGTGAAGCCCTGATACCGTAAGATACTATGCTTATGCTTACACAATCTCCTTTACATCGTTAGTTACACCTCTATGCCTTATGAAACTTATCCATATAAGCCCTTTTTCCCCTTCATTCCTCTTTTCTATTGCCATCACTCAACAATCCATACTCCTTCTAGTACCAATTCAGTATTTAATTAAACTCTCAACAATTATGAAGTTCCTCCTCGTCGTACTTCCCTTGTTTTCACTACTCACTGTGGGAGCCGCAATCGAGCAGTCCTCCAATCAAGCCGACCTCAATGCACGTGAAGAAGTATGTCCCTGAGCCTCAATGTATCTTCTAATCTTCTACCACAGCGCGTTAAGAATCCTTAACTAGGTCGCCAGCAACGCTTGTACACCCCGCGGCAAACTGTGCCAGGGCTTTTCACGGCCTTGCTGTCCTGATCTAGCGTGTCAGCGTGTTAGGTTTAATTACGTGTGTATTGCAGTCTAAAGAGAGCTCGAAGTAAATTGTAATGCAGTGGGAGAGATACCCGGTATCAAAGTATAAACTCTAAAGAGGAAAGAGGGGGATAGAAATTGAATATGCTTGTGTTGAGCTATATAGGGAATGATGTAAATTATGAGACACGGGACTGAAGTGACATGACGAACATGCGACTCGCAATAGAATGACGAGTGATAGTGCCTGAATACAAGCCCTATGAACATAAAACCGCCGTGATTCCGCGGGCATACCGGTGGGAATCGCGTCAAGCCCGGCGGGACCGTTGTGATTCCCGCCGGTATTTGCTGTTGTTATTCCCGCCGGTGTCTTGATTCCCGCCGGTATTTGCCGTTGTGAATAATGCCGGTGCCTTGATTCCTGTTGGTATAAAGGATTCCCGCCGGTGTCTTGATTCCTATCAGTATGGAGGGAATCACGCCGGAATTTTGCTCCACATTACATTATCACCACGGTCTTTCTCTTCGTCATTCTCGTGTCCCTCATCGTCCTGGGACTCAACTCAACCAACGTAGTAATCTCGCCTCAGCCAGATTACGATGTTCGATCCCTTCTTCCTTGCCTCCTCCTCGTTGTCCTCTTCCTCGAGCTTTGAGGGGAGCTCTCGGAGGAGCTGTTTGAGGAGCTGTTGTAGGAGCTGTTGGAGGAGCTGTCATACGAGCTGCGGGAAGAGCTTTCGCAGGAGCTGGAGCTGTTGAAAAATCTCTGCTGCGCAACATCCTCCATCTTCCATGTCTGCCAACCCCGCATTCTGGTCAACGAGTACACCACCCATGTCTTCAAAGCAGAAAGGCTTATGATTCTAGTCAGGGCACACCCTATCGCAGTCACACACACGCATACAGACATTGAGAAAGGCTTCTACCGTTCAGGCCGTGGTCGGACTTAGACTTGAACATTCCCCATCCTCAACTGCCGTCATTCAAAACTGCCTCTGCATCTCACATCGACAAGAAGTTCGTCTTAGTCCTTCTTTATTGAATAACAACTAACTGAAATTCCCGGTGTCTAGGATCTCTACTATTCCTTGGAGCTCTCGTTGCTGGTAATGAAGCTCTGTTCGATTACGTTGACTTTGCAGGACTAGTTGATCTTGATTCATGTAATTAATATATATTCAATTTAATGACAAATTCCATAGAATTCAATGCAGTAGAACCGAGTGACCCATAACAAAAAAGACCCATGATTGCATGATGCCAATACTCGGTGCAATTCAAATACCGCCGTGATTCAAATACCGGCATGATTCCTGTACCCGGAGTGATTGCTAAACCCGGAATGATTCACACCAGTATACCGGTATAATTCAGGTTAGTACCCAACGGGATTCAGGTCAGTACCCGATGGGATTCAGGAGCCCCGCGTGAATCATGGGGTCTCACTTGTCGTGAATCACGCCAGTATACCGGCGGGAAACCCAGGGAATACCGTAGGGTTTTACCACAGTAATGAACGGTTTCGCCACGGTTTTTCGGATAGGTTTCCCGCCGGTTACCAGTGGGATTCACGCCGGGCTCTTGAATCACGCCGGGTACAGGAATCACACCGGTTTTATGTTCATAGGGTAAGCACAGCGTGACTTTTCGTGTAATGATGCAACAGTCTTGTAGGCACTAATGACTGCATGTAAATTGTACTTTGTTACCTAGATAAGATAAGTATTTGAGGTATTACATGTAACAATACACAACATACCGGTAAAGCTTTGGTACAGTAAGGTATACACTGCTCAAAGTTACACGATGCAGTCCATGTGCCTATCTAGTATCTACGCCTTATGAAACATTTCCATAAGTATTGAGTTCTTTCTCCTTGGCCCCACTTACCCTTTCATATCGCTATCACTCAACTATCCATACCCCGAGAGTCGACTACCGAAAATAGTAACTACCACTCCAACCCTCAGCAACCATGAAGCTCCTCCTCCTAGTCCCCGTGTTTTCACTCCTCGCCGCGGCCGCCGCGATTAACCAATCCCCCGACCAAGACGTGAGTAACTCATCTGACCTCTAAGCTCTCCTTTTAAGATAGAGTGGTTAATTACACCTGAATGCAATAGGCCTCAAGTACCGCCTGTATTACCAAGGGCAACGCGTGCTCAATTTACCGTCCAAAATGCTGTCCGGGTCTTTCTTGTAGACCTGGGGGAAGGATTTTGAATGTCTGTCTATAAATGCTAGCTTAGAAAGGATAAACGGACTGCATTTTGTTATGTATCAAGAATTTAGGAATTTTTGAGTCTGGACAAAGTTCTTTGGGGGTTGATGACAGATGTTGAATCTGGATGTGGTACAATAGTTATTTCAGAGTTTAACCACGTATGAGATCACTAGTGAGTCGATCGATTAGCTAAGCTATCAGCAGAATTTTACTCTTCAAAATTACGGCTGGTCCGTGGAATGTTTTGCTAAACAAACTTTATCGCCAACCGATACACAGCATACCGATGAAGTCATCAAAACGTAAAAACTATCCCCCGCATGATAGTAGATGATAATTCTGTAGGATTGCAAATACTACGACTTATCTTGGTGGATCATATCTTATCTCGTCACCAGAAAAACACTCGCAGTACAATTCTAGATATCTCGGCCATACAGAAGAGAATAATCACACGATCTCTCTTACATCGATTCTTTTGCTCTTGGCTGGAGGTCTTACGCCGTACGAACTTTTTATAACCCCTTTGCTTTACTCCTTCCTGTCTCCAACGGCAATCGTAAATCCAACAATCTACACACATCTACTCCAAAGATTATTTACTCCAACACTCCATACCGGCAATTATGAAGTTCCCAGGCCCCCTCTTGCTCCCTTTCTTTATACTTTCATCCGCCATCACCACGACCATTGATCTAGATAAATTGCCCGACGTCAATGTCGGTTCATTTGAAGACGTATGTGAATCATAGTATCCTTCTATGCTGTAGCGCGATGTGATTAAGTACTTACACGCCTCTTACCAGAATTTGGGCGTTGCCGACAACACAGCAGCATGTAACCCTCAATACCGAGCATGCCGCAGCGGCAACCTAAACTGCTGTCCCGGTCTGACTTGCAAGCGGACTAACTGGGCTTTGTGGACGTGTGAATGAATATTGGATCAGAAAGGATTGATGTGAAGGAGAAGGATGATAAGATTTTCTTCGACAAGTTGAAGGGTTGGGAAAGCTGTATGGGTAGGACTCTAACGGATAACTTTAAGAGATGGTTCTCTCACTCGATATGTGTAAATGCAGACCTGTTTGCTGCCTTGCGGGCTACCTTACACGCTACAGTAGGTACTTGTGTGGCGCAGTTGCGATGACCTCTGCAACGGCCTTCGAAGCTGTCTCAATTGATTTTTCATTTATCGAGTTACGACCTGCCACAAAACAACATGTGAACGCTGCCCAATGTAGGTATTTTTCCAGAGGTTGCGTGTGAAGCTGGAAACTAGGGTTACGCACGTTGGATGACGGCTTGCTTGTCCTGAGTCGGTAGACTGGCGGGTTGGCATGACAACCACTCTTCACCCAAGAATCTCTACTCCACCTCCACATTTCTGCTCCTCGAATTCAACACCATCTCCAAATCACACGATTACCTGACACAACTCTCCGCGACGAAGATACCCTTTCTTCACATCATTATTGAACGCTGGATCACTTCATGTCTCAAATTCATGTACTACGAGGGCCCCTCCTGCTGTCTTGCGGGAGCCATTCCATGTATGACATCCCCATGCATTTGCCAAGAATCTCTGCTGAGTGACAAAGGACGCAGGCGCGACTCGGTATCGTTTATCCGAGTACTGGCTCGCCAAAGATCGATCCGCTTCCTATTCTTAGATGGTTAGCGCTCAGCTGGACTCGAGATTTCGTCAAGCTTTCCCTGCTCACCGGTGGGTGGCCCAGCCCGCGCTCGTTCGACTCTGTGCGACAGACGGCAGGGTTTTAACTCGGTGGCGGGTAGGTTGCCGCGCCAACGGATGTTTGCATCGCGAACCAATCACAGCCAGTCCAGGCACTTCGCCAGCCAATTAGTTGTGAGCTGTCAACCCTGTCACAGCGGTGGTTGGGCACGTATCTAGGCGGGCTCCTCATCGGCTTAAGCAAGTGAAAATTGCTGAAGCTGGGAGCATAGAATTGCAGAGGTTGGTGCAAATCAGACACGAGTTCAGTCAGCCCTCCTCGACTCCAGGCATCATCAGACCCCAGCTTCCGTTCCCGCTCTTTCTACTGTCTACCTTACAATCCAAACATATCACCAAAACCCTTCTATTGTGCAGCACACGACCGGCCTCGAGCCTCTGCCACCTAGTCGTCGCCATTGCATTTCGCGACCCGCCATTCGGCATTAGGCCTGACATAGATCGGAACCTTTGTTTACGCCTTACGAAGATCTTACCAATAGCCTGCTGCCTGCCACTGGACGTTAACCCCTCCGCCGCCGCGAAAAAGTCGTGGACGGAAGGACTTCTTACAAAACTCCCTTACCTTGAGGAAGTGCACATCAAATCGCCAAAATGTCATCACAGTCGCAAGCAACATCATTGCCACCACTGGCGCCGTACAGTCCGAGGGTCGATGGAACTGGAGTAACGCTTCTGGCGCCATTACAGGGTCTACCTTTTGACAAGATGGTTGAGAATGGTAGGCTAGCGACGTCATTGCTTCAATATCAATACTGATGTTTGTTTTGGTTTACAGGTGAAGGAGCCCGACACGCTGGAAACCCCGAATACTATCGTCTCATTCTTATTCATGGACTGTTTGCGACCTTCGCGTTTCTCATCTTCACACCGGCCGCTATTATCTGTGCGCGCTTCTTAATCCATGGCCCGCGACCGAGACTTTCTATGGCAGGCCACATCGGCTTTCAAATCGCAAGCGTTATTTGTCTCACGATCGCTTTCATCTCTGGTTACTTTGCTGTGGACCAAGGCAGCTGGGGAAGGAATCCGCACCATGTAAATAATAATCGCACACCAGGCGCTCACGCATTCAACTGACAATACCACAGATTATTGGCGCTACGCTCTATGCTGCTATGCTTTTCCAGGTCCTCTTTGGAGCATTTGTTCGCTGGAGGGTCAACCGTCAAATTACAAGAAGCGAGGTCCCGCCGTTGCATAAGATGGTACCTCAGTTTGCCCCACATATTTATGCACATTCTAACCAGAAATGTTAGATTCACCAATGGCTTGGTCGCGCCGTTTTTATGCTCGGACTTGCTCAAATTCCTCTCGGTCTCTACGTATACGGGTCCCCAAAGTCCCTGTTCATTCTATACGCCGTTTGCGCCTTCATGTTTCTCGCTTCCTGGTTCATCCTCGAATACCTTAAAAACCGCGGCTGGTTTCACCACCGTTACGGTGGCGTACCCAGCGGCCCCGCGCTAGCTCCCGAAATGACCGAGAATCGCAGCCGCAGCGACCTCCGCAGGTCACCCGACATGGAGCCTGGATACAGCCGTGTTGGTGCAGATGAAGATGTTATCCAATCTCCGAAGAAACCGCGATTCGGCTCTTGGTTCAACCGGCGTTCCCAGCGACAGGACGAGACAATTGGGGTTCCCTACAATCCTCCCTCTGTTGTTTACGACGAAACAACTAGCGCCGTGAGTAGCCGAGCGCCCACTGCCTCCCCTCTCGTCGGCGGTCTTGCCCCCCGTAAGGAAAAGGTCCCACCAGTCCCCCAGGTCCCCTCCCGATACGACAACCAGCCATACCCCTCATCCGGTAGTTCACTGCCCGACGTCGACTACCAGCGTCGTTATAACAACCCTCCAAACCCTACTGGTCTCTCCGATACTGTTCTCCGAGACAGCACCACCCTCGGCCAGCGCCCTCACCAACCACCCCTAGAAATGCCTTCTCCGCGCTACGGGGGAGGATCCTACGGCAGCTCTGGAAGCCACATATCCGGAATCCACTCCCACGTCGGCCAAATCGAACAGATGCCCCACTCTCCCACCGGCGGCTACATGGAAGCCGATAACGGTTTTGTTACCTCTCCCGCACAGGACTCACCGGCTCGCCCACTACCCCTCCCGCCACACAGAAGAGAACGCTCAACAGATTCTAGCAACCGTCTCCCAGTTACTTCCAGCATTGGTGGATATTCTGACATGGAAGGCGGTCAAACCGTCACCATTGACAACCCCAGTGGTGGCCCTAACGTTGCAGTCCAGGTTAAACTCAATCCCGACGGTAAATCGGTCACTGTCCGCCGTTTACCCCAGGAGGAGGCTGAGCAGGAGCGCCGGGAACGAAGCAGGGTTAGACGCGAGCGCGCGTTACACAGAGAGATGGAGATTGGCCAGCAGCTGGAGACGCACAGGAGATCAGAGAGCATGAAGAGAGGGGAGATAAGGCAGGACGTACGACCAGACGACAGCGTTATTAGCGAATCGATGGCAACTTCTTATACGCCAAGTGTTAGTGGACACAGTACGACTATTGCTGGGGCTTCGGGAGGATTACTCGGAAGGCCGCCGACGGATGTTACCCCCAGCCCTGTTTCCGAGGGGCCAATGAGCTCCATTAGAAGCCCAATGGTCGGAATGCACCCCATTCGCAGCCCGCCAGCGATGGCCAGTCAGAGGGCCTCCGTGACCTCCGGGGGTACGGCCGAGAATTCTGAGATTGAGCAGGAGATAGTAAAGGAGCAGAGGAGGAAGAAGAGGCGAGAGGAGAGGGCTGGACAGGCTAGCGGAGATGGTGGGATGTATGGCCCCCGAGGAACCGAGAGTCAGTGGACCTAGGAGGTCTTGTGGGCGATGAAAATTTATGAGGAAGATGATGAGAAGAAGAGGAATGGGGGATAGATTTTCAGTTTTATGAGTTATGGTTTTGCTATTTTTGGGCGGTGATTTGGATTTGTTTTCTGCAATTTACCCCATATATATGGGTTGATGTTTTATTATCCTTACGGGGTTATTGAGTTGCCGGTGTTTTTAGCCTTTTCTTATGGGGATTAAAGTCGCTTTTTGCGTTCTGGAGTTAATGAGGTTTATGTTCTTATGATTGATGAGGCTTTACGTAAGCCGATTTGTTAAATACCCTTTTGGTTATTAGCGTAAAAAGGAAGAGGAGGAGCTTGGAGAGAGTTATGTACAGATTAGGGTTGAATGAAACACAGCAATAAGCATATACGGGCCTGCGGAACGTGAAATCTTGAGCTTGAAATTTGACGTTAATATATATATTCAACACAGTTTGTCACTCGGCCTAGGCAAATGCGCGAGGTGCATAACCTAAGGCTTTTGATCGCCGCGCCATCATGCGGGTTCATGTGAAATGCGAGAAGAACGCCCCGTTTCTTCGAAATATGTGGCTGAGGTAGATACATCATCGCTGATGCCTAGACCAGCGTTACGATCAATTGCGTACAAACCTCTACCTTGATTAGGAAGTAAAAGTGCAGTGCTTAATCGACAGGGAATCAAATTACATACATGGTGATAGGATGCTGAATATTTAGCTAGCCTGTCGTCCTCCCTGTATGTATTCATCAGAATTCCACGGCGAGAACAAAGAAAAACAAGCACGACAAATCTTTCTTCGGAATTCCTTCATCATTAGGTTCGAAGTCAAAACAAACACCACGAAATCCGAGACATTTCAAACGCCTAAGACGCCTAAATCAAACGATACACAGTATATTTTAGTGGTTATCTCAAACTATTAGCAATGACGGCTATCCAAACGGGTATTTCTTCAATATGTTTTGCTGTATCGAGCTACACGTAGCTAAAGGTTTTGTTTAGCATCAAATCAGACTATTTCTTCGGTGATAGCTGAAGCAACACTTTCTGCGGTCACGGCAGCGGTTAATGCGTCAACAAACACCACGAAACACCGGGACTGGATAGAATGCTCATCACTCGAGCTCGACTCAGACATCGTGGGTCCGGCGGTTAGTAAAGAAGCTTCAATACGCTGCAATAGTGGACCCAAACTAACTATTTGTGATTAAGACACGCATATCAATTTATATAATCATTTTTATGATAATCACTGCGGACGCAGCTCTTCAGTCGATCCCTAAAGGCTGTGTCGCCTGCCCACGTCTAGAGGAATTTTACCGCTCTCTGTTTATGGCTTGCAACTACACGGGATTCGGAGCAATCCTAATATCCATCATCAAGCATCTTCGCAGTTGGGGTATCAATGTCCACATCCAATATATAATTGCGTACACCAGTGGTACGCTTGCATTTCCGTGGTTCTTCAGGTCTGTATACGACAACAGACAAAAGACTTTAAAAATAATAAAAATATATCTACTACGTCGTATTATATGTATAGATATGTCGGTTTTTTGGTCAGCTCAATACTGGATGACTTCCACCGTTACTGCTCTCGGATATCTGGCCGTATGTTTTACCATTTGTGTTCATGCAGTATTTATCGGGGTGTTCAGCATATTTCTGTGACAAAGATGTGGTGGATGACCCACTTTTTGGGGGAGATTCTAACTGCCCTCCAGGACTTGCAAGTAATTTTGGTCAGGTTGCAATGATTGTCATGCCACAATTTATCATGGGTGGGGTTATGATATTTATCTGTGATATTTTTGAGATTTTAAAAAATACGTTTTTAGATCCAAAGCGGCTTAAACTGCCCCACATACTGTGTATGGGGACTTTTGTCTTTTTTGTATACAGGATTGAGAGCCGTTTAGAAGATCCTGGTGAATGGTCGTTTGAACAGAACAGTTGATTCTGCGTTGGCAAACGTGTGTGGAGCCACACCTTACTTATTGCAGCGAAGTTACATTTGACAGCTACAAATCTACGATCAAGGCGATAGCACAGATCCAAACGGACTACTTTCGAAGCTGTCTTGGACTACATATGCGATCCGTGAACGACGTGATGTTCACCGACATAGCCATTCTACCTATAAAGGAACGACTTCTATATTTATCTGCCAAATTCTACAACTACGTCATCGCCAACCCCACTCACTGCGTGCACTTTGCCTTAAGAGACTCCATAACCCTTGCACAATCAGCGAAACACGGCTGGTATGGATCATGCTCTTCCGCCATGGAACAGTACGGTTTGACAGTTCCCCCGGATCTCACTCCTCTCAACCTTAAAGACATGAAGACACGCCTGGAAGCGTCTGTATTAGCAGATATCCAACAACACGCTGCAACATGTCTCGCTTGGAGATACACCAATCCATTCCGCTGACATGGCGCCGTGAACGATACACCACATTGGAAATATCTTTAGCTGCAGCAATAGCCAGTCTGAGGTCATCTACGCACTTCCTGGATATCGAACGCCTCCGATGAGTTACGGCAAGCCGACGAATCGAAAGGAGCGCCAGAACTTGCCCGACTTGCAAAGACAAAGTGGAAGATGAGAGACACACTCTCCTGCATTGCCCGGTGTTCACGAAGGAAAGAAGCAGGACGGCTGTCCTGCGACGCGTTAAAATAAAAATAAAAATAACAACCTTGTATTGGAAATCCGTGAAGTGTTTTCACAAACTGTTCGACTTCTTTGGAGAAGAATGGCGAGAATTGTCGTCTACGTTATCCAATGATTTTGGTCAGCTGAAAGTATGGGCCGAAAACATCGGTGCTCACCGCCGAGGAACATGCAAATTCCCTTGGCCACCGTCTTCGCGAAGTCTCCTCGATCAAAGATGACGACTGTGAAGGAGCAGTTGATACTGCACAGTAGATTTAAACCGTGTCTCGGAAGAAATTAAGGCGCCAAGATGATCAAGGTGCATAGAGGGAGCCTAACGTATTAAGAACATTGGAAATTGCGTCGAATTCGGGTAATTCCGAAACCGAGGGAGAGAATGGCAGTGCTTCAAAAACCACTCCAGACTCGGAATTATAATAGTCACAGTCGGTTGAACCATGTGAAGAGGACGAGATAAACTCTACCACACCGTTAAAGGAGGTAATTAAAGAGATGGGCCAAGTAATCCAATGTTTATCTTGGCTCTCCATCGCGATTCAAACCCCAGCATCACAAGCCCGCCTCGAAAAAATCGGAAAAAATCGGTATGTCACACTTCGAACGATTCGAAACATTGCACATGCGCCACAATTTTCAAGGACTCAGCCCTGAACATTTTGATTTCCTGGAGCGTCTAGGTCTAGTTAAGGTAGGGCAAGCAACAAACGGCTCCAACTTCTGAAATATCACACCGATCATGAGAGGATTATCGGTCGTCATGTGACCACGGAAGTGGATTTCTTAATGTCGGAATACCAGAGAGCAGGAGGAATGGGATAAAGAAAATGATTACTAGGATTTCGCGGCTCCCACGGCCGATGTAAGAACTACGGTATCCACGGTCTATGGGGGACATAGAGCTGTGTTCCTGTGGATTCAATGACGAATGAATCCTTGAACCTCGAAAGCCGCTCTGAGACGGCGTTTTCGTTGACATCGTATGCATATTCTGTTTACTGCTTTGTCATTCTTGAGACAGAGGATCGTGTTTCATGGAAGTAAGAAAGCGCTTTATTTATTGCACATACCTATATCACTTCCAAAGTACTGATGGTACATGAGTACTAGTTAATAGCACGAAACAACATTGATATTAACGACACGGACAGGTCTGATAGAATAGCACTGATTAGGGCATGTCAGAGAGGTCTTGTGAGCATCGTACAGTTTTATGTCCTACTCAATAGGTTATGGCTTTACAGATACGTCAGACTGGACTTTCCAAATTCTGCGAACCCCCTCTTCACGTGTACCATAGATACGTATCCTATTCATCAACTCCAAAGAACACATCCTCAGTACCTCTCTGCTCTAACTACCGTTCCACGCGTCCATCCAAAATATATTCCTCAACGGCTCTCACAGCCGCCCTATGACGTGAACCCCTGCACCGCCCCTGCCGAAATTAGAATTGCTCCAATTCCCAGACCAGTCCTGAACCAGCAGGATTAGTCGATCATCACCATGCAAGTTTCGGATTTCCCAAAGCTTGGAACTGGAAGGGAAGCTCGCAAAGCAAAGCAGCTATGTCGCTAGGCCTGTAGGTCGCTAGAGTAGGTATGAAGAGCTGTCATCGATCCCATCCCATGGAAAAGAAGATTTTCCGACCTGATCTGCTGTTCTGCTGCTCTTCATTCCTCATTCCTGCGAAAACTTAACAAACACCTTCAATCCGAGATTATTCGACGATTCTCCGGAACGAACGAACGAACGAACGAACGATAAAATAATTAACAACAGCGAGGGAAAGCTACGTAAGCTACACAATCGAATCACCTGCCTCTTGAAGCCCCGAGCTAGGAAAGAAAAGTGCAACACCACGCGCGATCCAATTTGAAAGATGGCAACACCACGTGCTGGCGATGGCTTCGTATCTGGAACCTCTGGATCAGGTCCTCCACATCCATATCCCCTTTCCACCTCGCCCCCTCACGACGCGACACCAATCTCACCTCTTACCGCCTCACCAACCGCCGTATCTCCCATATCCCCCGTATCGCCAGTCTCCCCGTCAGCCACCGCGCGGCCACCACGACGCTCGGGAACTTCTTCCCTGACAGACAGCTTCACTTCTTCCCGACCACCTCTAGGTGCACTAGCAGCTACAGGCGAAGCTTTCGGGAGCGCACCCAGTTGGAGCGATCTAAGAAGGGCTTCTAGTCGGAGCTCTACTGGTAGCGCCTCTAAGGGTAGGCGGAGGAGCTCGGGCGTGATGGCGAGTACGCCGGTTGCTATACAAGAACGACGGAGCGAGGACGTTGGAAGAGCTACGGACCGATCGGAGGGAACGGAGGGGAGGGCATGGACGAAGCAGGAGGATCCTGGAACTAAATTAATGGAGGAAGCGGGGGAGCAGCAAGCGCCGGGTTCTTCGGAGGATGATGACGAGGAAGAAGGGAAACATGGACCGTGGCAGGCGACGATAAATGGGCTGAAGGCGTTTTGGAGGTTCTTTACGAAGCCGTTAGGGTTTTTTGTGACGATATACATGCTGAATGGTAAGCTTCCTTCTCATCTTTTGCATTCTCTTTGCGAGCTGTACGAGTTTCTCGGTCATTTCCAAGCTTTGTGGACCTTGTGGGAGTTGTCGGACCTCCTCGAACTATGCTAATATTGTGATCCCTAGTCGTCGCCTGGGGCGGAATGCTCTTCCTCCTCCTCTGCAACGCCGCACCCGCCATGTGTCAGCCATCTTGCAACGACATCAATTCCCCCCGCCGTATCTGGATCGAAATCGACTCCCAAATCCTGAACGCTTTATTCTGCGTAACCGGTTTTGGCTTAATCCCCTGGCGATTCCGCGACCTCTACTACCTCCTATCCTGGCGCTTGGGCCATAACGAGGCCCACTACCTAAAACTCCAAGAAATCAACTCCGCCTGGTTCCGCCCCGCCGCTGGCACTGCTGCAATCCCAGAAACAACGATCGAGGAAGGGACTCCTCAGGAAAGGGAGACGAAAACTGGGGAGAAGGCTCCAGCGACTGCAAGGTGGAAATTGGATTATGTTATTTGGCTTTATGTTTGGAATACGTTTTTTCAGTGCTGTTTGAGTGGGTTTATGTGGGGGATGAATAGATTTAACAGGCCGCCATGGACGACGGGGCTGTTTGTAGCGTTAGCATGTATTGTGGCGGGGCTTGCGGGTGGGCAGGTTTGGTGGGAGACGAGGAAGGTTAAGGCGGTGGAGAAGGGGGAGGGGAAGAAGGGGAAGAAATTAATGGCGGAGAAGAAAGGGCAGGCGGTGTGATAATTGGCCGAGGGATTTTAATAGGTTTATGATGACATGAAAATGGAGGGGGTGGCATACATATGTCATTTGATTGCGATTTGTTTGATGATTTTGTTTTATTTGTGCAATGATACCATGGGGTTTTGGTTAGGCGTAATGGGATTTTTATGTAATACTTATTCTACCTAAGTACACATGCGGGCGGGAAATTGATACCAAAAGAGTTTAAAGTTTAAAGTTTAAAGTTCTGAGAAGCATACGCGAGTGATCTGATCCGAACGATCCGAATTCCGAGTGATGAGTTTGATGAAGAGGCTAGTGAGATTACGTGAGACCCTCCTAATTACTCTAGCTACGGGTGTCCCTGAATCTACATACCTACGTCATCGGCCCGCGATGGTCATCAACTCAGGAACCAACGCTTAAATCGCATCTCAATCGCGTGTCGCAACCTGAGGATAATGAAGTACTGATGGAAGTCGATGATATTTCGATGCAAAACAAAAAAAAAAAAGCTTTGGACACGACACGCGATACGTAGCTATGCGGGGTAGATCACGCGACTAAGACCGCGACAGCGACTCGGAAAGTATCATTCAGAATTCATCCATTACCATATCCATAATTACATTACCACCATCATCTATCTATCCCGGGTATCCTATATCCTGTCCTTACAACTTATTCCTAACCAAATTCTTCTCCACAACAGCTCTCAGCTGTGCAATAACCTCCTTCGGGGAAGGCGCACCAAACACGGCGGTTCCAGCCACAATAACATTCGCCCCCGCCTCCGCCGCCTTCTCAATCGTATAATCTGACTTAATCCCACCATCCACCTCGATATCCAAGTCTGGGTACCTCTCTCTGAGTGCTTTGACTTTGGGTACGCATTTTTCGTTGAACTTTTGGCCGCCGAAACCGGGTTCTACGGTCATCACTAGCACCATCTGTATTTGTCAGCAAGTGCATCCAGCATCCACCAGGGCCCCTACTAAGCAGACTACGCAAGCCCCTTGCAGGTGGAAAGGGGAGTGGCTGAGGGGAATGGGTGAGTTAGGGGGAATGTATGAGATCTTACATCAGGCTTCTCACCCTCTCCGTCAAGGAGAGGATATAACACATCAACCTCAGTACCAGGCTTAACCGCCACACCAACTTTCATACCCGCCGCATGAACCTGCTTGATAAGCTCCGCGGGGGGTGTGTGAGGAGCTTGAGATGCCATCGCCGCTTCGTAATGGAAACAATATAAGTCGCAGCCGGCTTTTTGGAAGTCGCCGACCCATTTCTGCGGCTGTGGATGGTGTTAGCATCCATTCCCTGCGGCGTGCAAGCTTCGGAGATAGCTCTACGGAGCTCTAGCAACGTACCTCAGCTACCATCATGTGGCAGTCGAACACTCCTTTACTCCAATCCTCGGCGCGTTCTACCGCTCCTCTGATGCATGTAACAACCGGGGATCCAATAGTGATGTTAGGAACAAAGTGACCATCCATGATATCGATATGTAACCAATCGGCGCCTTCATCCTTGATGATTCTTGAGCATTCATGTGCGAGCTTTCCGAAGTCGGAGGCGAGGATAGAGGGTGCGATAATTGCTTGCGGGGCCATTGTTGTTCGTATTGTAATTCGTTATGTGAAGCAAAATCTTGTAAATGGGTGGGATGGGTTGAACTCTGTCGGATTTAGGTTGGTGGGGGGAAAGGTGTTATGGCTGAACAAGAGATAAGATAGCTTGGTTAGTGGGGTTGGCAGGAAATGCAGGGATATGCAAGCTATGATGTCGGCGGGAAAGCCGGAACCCTAACCCTACAGGGATCGACGCACGCGTGACAAGCGCGGTGGGGAAGGCGGCAGGCGGTTGTAGCGTGGATTAGGATGTTTTTATTGCGCTAAAATCAGTAAAAATGCAAAGAATCTATTCAACATTTAAGAAATCAAGTGACCTCAAACTCCTCTCAAGCCTAATCTTCAGAAATATTCTCTTCGCCAGTCTTCTCTTCACCAGTCTTCTCTTCACCAGTCTTCTCTTGAGCAGTCTCCGCTGGGGTGGGCGCAGTCTGATTTTGAGTGCTCAAGCTCAAAACGTCCAGCATCGACTGTTCAAAGGCTTGGCTTCTAGCTATCCTTGCCCGAATCCAGTCAATTGATGAATCAATTCTGATGTCCTTCCTCGCTAATAATAATTTTACAACTTCATCCTGGCCGTGGACAAACGCTAAGGTTAGCGCGGTTTCTCCCTTCGTGTTTTTGGCATTGACTTTAACATTCTCGCGTGCAAGAATGAGCTCGATTGTTTCCTTATGAGTATCTATACATGCCCAATGGAGTGCTGTCGTTCCATCCTTGCAGTGTTGTACATTCACATTCACCCTACTACATCCCAGGAGTTCTTTTGAAATCCTGTGATTCTTATTACGACACGCAGCAATAAGCAATGTATCGCCCAGGTCGTTGATCAAGTTAGGGTTGACATCTTTTCGGGATAGAAGCATTTCCATGATGAATTCCTGCTTGTTTTCCACAGCCTGGTAGAGCGCCGTGTTGCCTACTCCGTCCTGTTTATTGACCCTCACATCCGTTTGTGTTAACAGAATTTCGACAATATCTTCAAGACCTGTTGCACATGCCCACATGAGTGCTGTCTTTCCCACTTCGTCGCTTAGGTCGACGTTGATTTTCTTTCGTTTCAATACTGGGTGATCCAATAGTACTCTCGCAGTTTCTTGCTGCCCGTTCCGACAAGCCCAGATGAGTGGAGTCCTATCATCATCATCATGTGCGTTCAGGTTGAGATCATCAAGCCGCGACATCAAAAGTTCCACCATGGGTCTTTCCCCAGCCGCGCATGCCCGTATGAGTACCGTGTCTTTGTTCTCGAATGTTGCGTTCACATCGACATCTTTTCGCGCTAAAAGTAGTCGGACTATATTGCGGCGCGATTGTGTGTATGCTGCCATGAAGGCAGTTTCCCCTTTTTTATTCTTTGCGTTAATATCGAGGCTCCCGTGCTTCAAAAGCAGGCTCACAATGCCTTCATAACCCTGCTTACTTGCGAAAATGAGTACCGTCGTTTCATCACCATATCTCAAGTTGACATCGATAACATTTTGGGATAGCAATAATCTCACGCTATCTTCGTTGTTCTGGTGGCATGCGTGAAGAAGCGCTGTAAATCCACCTTTATCCCGTGCGTTCACATCAGCAGTTTTGCGTGCCAGTAGCAGTTCCATCACAGCCGTGTGGTTTTCCTTAGTGGCGATATGTAACGGTCGCTTTCCGTCAAGCGACATAACTTGCATGGCACCAGAGTCGAGAAGTTGAGTGACCTTCTGGACGTTACCATCTCCAGCGGCGCGGTATAGAGCGAGGTTCTTGTTGGCACTGTCGTCATCGTCGGCGTGAATTCTAAATATAGATAAGAAACGCTGGGTAACGGTTGTACTTTTGGATTTCGGATTACAAGTTCTCGAGATATAGCCTCCAAGATCGGAGGTCGGACCGGAAACAAAGTCGGATAATTCGCAAAGCTGAGTAATCACTTCGTTGATCTCCTTTAAAGCTTTCTCCAGTAGTTTCTTCGGACTGGTCCCCTTTTCTATGGCAGCGTCTATTGACCCGGGTCGTCCCAATTGAGAGTCCCCAGTCTGGCAGTCGATTTTATGTCCAGATTTATTCTTCGCCGCTATTTGTACGATTCCGATTTGGGATGCTATTGGACGTAAGTTACACTTCATTTATCTGCTGATGAGACGGCCCACTTTTATTCAGAGCAATGTTCAACTTAACCAACAGATCCTTTGCCTGTGTCTTGATCATATCCGCGTCACCGAGACTGATATTAAGCGAGCTAGCGTGGTAGAGCTGAGAACTGATAGACAGTCCCTCAAGTCTTTTGCAATCATCTGAAAGGATGCCCGGGGTATCCACAAGATCGCAGAAGTCATTCTCGAATTGTTGAAAAGCTGAAATAGATGTACTGTGCAGAGCGGATAACGTCATACCATAACAGTAATCTCTGATTTCTTCGGAGGAATGCATGATGGCAAATCCGGCGGTATCGTTGACGGGAGGTGGATGTTTCCCAAAAGTGTGAAGAGGTTACGGTGGCCTTAATATATCGACCCTTTAAATTTGCACTTCTCACACCCCTCGGTTAAGCCACGATGTATAACGGGTCTTCGTTCGGAACAGTAAAGCCTTAGGCGTACAAATATCTGCTCCGGTTCCAAACTCGTTGAATGAATTTCGAGGCAGGCGTGGTTGTGGTACCAACAAGTATCACCGCACCTTCGATGCACGGTGTTGGCACCACCTCACTTGCTGCGCTGAGTCTAGGGTTAGGTGCGAAACCTAGCCGGAACTTTATCAGCCGGAACTTTATCTACCGTCATTTTTGTTTCATTGGAGATGAAATTTTGCTGGGAATAAACAATGTTCTATCCGCAATGAGGCGGTCATACCACTATGCAATGTCAGCCAGATGCTGAATGGCGGTAATCCCATGTGTGCCAAAATACAGCACTTCGTCGCGGGCGGGCGGAACTCCAGGCTCCAGCCTTATGAATCTAGGCCACGATTGATCGTGATGGGATATAGGAAGTGTGAGGTATCCTAAATCCCTAAATTTCTCGAGTCGGCTCACTTACTGAAGGCGCCGTGTACTCTGGTCCGAATGCAGATTAGCTTGCACCAATCGCAGACACATGTTTCTCAAGAAAGTGCAGAAGTAGAGCAAGACAGGAAGATCATCGATTGTGTCGTCTAATTATTGGTTGCTAAAATTTTGTGCATACATGCCATCGACCAACTGATTGTTCATAGGACTAGATCCGGCGCACACGGTGCAGGACGCGTCCCATCATCATTTCCACGAACGTTCGGGTACATCGGAACGGCTGTGTCTCCAAAAATTCTGTGTCCAGTCAGCTCATTGGAATGCTTGGCGATTTAGGCGGAGCCGCTTTGCTACGGTTGAAGGTGGAGATAGGGGCGGAAGAGTGGCGGTTTGTCCGAAGCCTGACAGATTCATCTTTGAGATGTTTATGCACCCTAGAGTAGTCTTGGCAGCGGCCAAACTTTAGCTTGATGCAGCCCTATGCATTGTAACGGCACATAGTACACGCTACCTGTATTAGCGTTCCAGAAACAACGTCACCGACTCATAACCTGTCATTGCATGGTAACAGATGACACAGGTATTATCCCAATCATCAACTTCAAACAAGACGAAAACTAGGATGATGCACTTCGAAGCTTGCGAGCTCCGTTTAACAGAATTCGAGAATGACGGTACTTGGGGATCTTTCAATCGTCGACCAAGGCGCAGAATGCAATAGAATGCGTACAGCCGAAGCATTGAAGCAAGATCTAAGAGAAGGCTTACATATATGACCCTCAGATGCATGAAGAATACAATTCAGCTTTGTTTACTGTACTGATCGAAGAGAAATGGTTTCATCAGGAGCTTTGTAAGAGTAGAGCCGGACAGTCATCATTGTCGTCCGGAAATTAGCTTTCCGCATATGAGGCTTTTTAGTGTTTCGAATTTGGATGGGCCGGAAGGATACACTGTTTCAGTATATATATTCAGAGAGGATGGGAGATGCATTCTTCCGGAGGGATTGGTTATCACTGATCACCTACAGAAGTAAGAGTTAGATTGTAGACATAGTGACTGAGGGATTTGTTACGATGTGCAAATTTCGGATTATGCGGTGTGCGCCATGCATTCGAAATTTGTATCGAGGCTCTGTAGCGAATGATGAGTTATGACTTTAACAACCATGCGGTTTAGAGTACCCATGCTGTGTCACTCGGCCAGGAAAATGACAGATAATACGGTTATCCGGAGATTACGTCTCTGAGCTCCGGCATACTGAGAAGGGTCTAAAAGCATCTACTCGGGATCTTTTATATAGTTACGGAATGGCTTATCGGAATTGTTATATGTATTTTAAATAGTTATGAGGGATTTATGGCATTGTATCGGATCAAGAGTTATTGATCCGATGGTCATTTCTGGTTTGGCCGAATTGGCATTTTGTGTATTTAAAGAGCTCTGTATTCCTGCAATTGCAAGATCAAGTCGATCTATCACAACGTTCCAAGTCCCAAAGATCAAAAGAGTGAAATCAAGATTCTGTCAGAAAAGGCGCGTGACAAAGCATGACTAGCCAGCGGATACCCGCATCAGTACATTGAAGTTGTTTCACAAATGGTACCCATTCCATCTATTAGTTAGGGTATAGAACGAGTATATATAACCCTAAAAGTATCACAGAGGATGTCGACATCGCCGGCTATCGACAACTTTGATATCTCATGCACCATGACTTCAGGAAGGTAAATACAAGGTAAGTAAACAGCCGTTTTCGCCACCGACGGAAAGATACAGCCGAAAACTATATAGCTACTCTAATAAGGTTCTCGTTTCCGCTACTTGGTGCATAAAAGCGACGTGGTTCTCCCACCGGACGTGGCTCACGGACAACTCACGGCCAACCTTCAAAAATCTCCGAATGAAGTCCCTTCTCACCTTCCTCGCGCTCATCCTCGCTTCTTCTGCCATTCCAAATATATCGCTAGAAGAAGTAAGCGCTGATTCCACAGTATTTGGCTATCCGAAATGCCTTAGAAAGGATAAGACCTGCTTGATTGGTGGGAAAAACAAATGTTGTGATGGATATAGATGCGCCAACAGAACTGGGCGTAGCCTCGGCCGCTGCTATGCCATCCCAAAACGGGAGATGCAACCCTAATTACCAGGTATGTAATTTTCCGTATAAGTCTACCGAAGCCTGAAGGGTAATTCAAATGATGGCGCCTCTTCTTTTCGGTAAGCACAATTTAGGTCAAACAGGGATGCTGACGATTTGATAGTGCCACGTGACGAGGAATGGGTATTTGAGTCTGATGAGCCTCGATTTTGATGTAATGTAGCACAGGATTGATTTCGTGGCCATGGAATGTTGTTTTTGATGCTGTGTGCTTGACTTCAACTGCAATTGTAGCCGCTCCGGTGAAGTACTTTAGCTAAGCAGCTGACTGAACTACTAAGTCCGAGGTTACAATCCGGTCACTGTGTTGCGCGTGGAAAAGTTAGGTTATACTAATTATATATGCCTGCCACCGTTAGACAGCAAGATCATGATCTCTTTCAGCGCAATCAACGTACGTAAACATTTGCCCAGCCATGCCGAGTGATATACCATGGCTGACTCCTGACGTGAAGTCAAGCACTGACCGGGTTATCATTACGCACTGGTGCTTTCCCCGCGCTTCATGAGATTCAGGCCGCCCATTCACATAACATATCATTGAAATCATATGTTTGGTACAAGAAATCACTAGGTTATGATCAAAGGGTAGCCCGAGAGCGAGTCTCGCTCTATGAGCTGAGATCTGAGGGCGTTGACAGCCTTCGCTTTCAAGTTTCGAGTGCAAGGTTATCTGGGAACATGTACTGTATTTTTTTTATGAATTAAAATCAAATCTGCATTCACTCTTTTGTATAATCCATGGAACAAAATCAAACTTAGAAATGTCGGTTTAAGGCCCCAAGTAATGCGCCGTGATAGTTATTTATTTTGTTTTTTATGTTGAAATACACAGCCTTTGGCGCTAAGGAAAGCCATGGAATGAGATTGAAGGCAATTCGAAGGATTATCATGCGGGATGACGCAGTACCACTGAAGTTCAAGTTCTTAGTCAAGCACGCGTTGAGCTCCCAAAATGACAGGGCAAATAGTGTGCTGCGAATAAGCTGACGCTCCATAACGATACAACAACAAGATCGGTAATCCAAAATCGAAATGTACAAGGATTATCCTCTCTGTAAATTAAGTCCTTCTGTCAAAATTTCAGGTATAAAACCCCCAGATTCATTCTTTACATCCTTAACATCACCTAGCTTCTCACCAACAAATCTTCCAACCGCTTTACCAGAACATCCTTAAGCCACAAACAAAATGAAGTTCCAGCTCGTCACCCTTCTTCCTTTCCTTCTCGCTGTCTCTGCCATGGCTGCTGCCGCTCCCGAGGCCGCCTCCCAGGCCATCGCCGAAGCCGTCGCTGAGGCTGTCGCTGCGGAGATGATGGACTTCTCTCATCTGGAGGCCAGAGTAAGAATGAAGATCTCAAATAGAAGAAGAAGTCAAGAGACTGCAATGTTGGTCGAGGGCCTAACTGCTGTAACGGAGCTACCTGCACGTATTTCAGAAGCCGTTAGGGAGGAAGGTCAATATGCCAGTTTCTTTGGAGGCCATAGGGACCAGGGGAGCTGAGTCCTATGGGGTTGATATGGAGTATTTGTTAAGTCGGCTTCATGGCTCGTCATGCGTGATGATTATGTGCGAGGAACGATGGAGATGCTTTATGTACTGATGTCTTGATACCAGTTTTCCTTATAAAACCAGAGAATACACTTTATTCTTAAAGATATGAATCATGATTGAGTTTCTTCCTTGCCTGCAATTCTTGGTTAGCTAATGAACATATGCCGAAACTTTTGATTGACGACATCTGTTACTTACTCTATACAGTGAAATTCTCGGGAGAAGTAAGCAGTGAGAATGCATGGAGAATTTCCAAAACAAACGTTAAGCGATTCTTTATCCCCTGTCTGACAAACTCTGACACAAAGAAGCCATTAAGCTAGCGCATGGAAGATATAAAACAAACTAGAGGAATTTGACAGAATGATCCTCGATTAGTGCCATATTTGACATGATCACCTCCCAGATTACGTATTTGACTCTTGGTAATACCACCTCTTACCTCGCCCGTTTTATGGCGTTCTATGTCTTAATGTCCTCTTCATGTGCGAGTTGTCAAGGAGGGCATACTTACATATTCCTTAGTGAATTCTACGATAACTATCTCGCTAAAGATTTCTAAAGATCAACCACTGACAACCAATGATCAACAGTGTACCCTAAGAAGTAACAATTGGCAGGCTTTTGCCTAACCATAACCGGCCAGCACGATTGATACTCGAATGATCACTCATGATCTTGTCTTGGCAAAGCTTTCAACCCCATGATAGTATGTAGCCCAAAACAAACCCTGCGCTGGATATATGTACATCTGCAAAGCTACGGCCCATGACAAGGAAGAAGATTTTGCTGTGTCTATGAACTCAATTTGGTATTATTTAATCAACAACACTGATGCTTGATTTGGTTTATGAACTCCGTAAAAAAACAAGCAGTTATCTACCCTCCGAATCTGATTTTTCTCCATTTTCCGACGGCGAAATGTATCGCAACTACTTAACTACTTTATACAGTCCGGATGCGTCCAGTCGTATATGTATTTTTAACTGATTGTACAACATCGATTTTTGGTGTAGGTGTAGTGAGACTGCCAAGCCATTACTTGGTAGATCATAATCATCCCCGGTGAACTTGCTTTAAAGTTTTAACTTTGCCTAAAATTAGGCGTAGATTGGTATCACGATAGTAGATTTGATAAGCTTACGCTACGAGCCGTAGCACACTCGGGAAACGCTCGGGCGAATCATCACAATTGATCAACCGGCGGGCCGACACCACGTGACACGGATCATCTCCGGCGAAGAGAAGGCAATTCGCAAGGCCAGTGAATCCGGTGTTCCGTGATCAGATTACTGTACCAGACCACGGAGATCTCCAAAAACCCTCAAATAAATCACTGCCAATGCTGACTTCATACCGAAACGTCGTACACGTGACACAGTCCTACAGAGTTATGCCAAGACACTGCGTAGTACGTACTGTAGGAACCCGTGTATAAAACTCCTGAAGTTTCCTGATAATTCCCAAACAGCCAGTTCGAACCTTATTCTCATCAGGAACAATGAAGTTCCTTACTATTCTTCCTCTTTTCTTTGCTGCCGCTCTTGCCATCTCCTCACCGGAAGCCGATACCACAACGTCATGTATCGTCAAAAACCACCCGTGCCAGATCGGCGGTACAAAGTGCTGTCGGGGCTCTAGCTGTCATGTGACTACTCCGAATTCAAAGTTGGGGACGTGTGTTTCCATCGGCGGACCCAGTGAGCTTCCACCTTTTTCCTCTGCTGCTCTGCATTCACGGCGAATCATAGCTGATGAAATAATTAGAACGCGGTGTATCTGCTCGCTCGGATGCACCGGAAGCCCAATCTGGGGGGGAACCCAAGCCGGCGCCTGTGCCACCGAAATGTATCGCCATCGGTAAAGCTTGTCATGAGAATTCCGGTAAAAAGTGCTGTGATCGTATGATCTGCAAACCTGTCGGTAATGGAAAGGACAAAGCAAAGAGATCTTTATGTTTTCCTAGAAACGTTGGTAAGTATTTATCTTATTCTTCTGATTACGTGAAAGTTTTAAGAATCTACGGTGATGCTGATAATTGTATCTCAGAACCCTTTCAACCGCTAGCAGCTCGTGAGGCCGCTCCCGAGCCGGACGCCAACCCTGAAGCTGCGCCACAAGTCGATGGAGGAAAACCTAAGCCGCTGCCGAAATGCATCCCTAGGTTCGGCATCTGCCACAGAGGTGATGCCGCAAAATGTTGTGATGGGGGTATTTGTAAACCATCTCGCGGCACACAGAGATTGTTCTGTTTTCCTAAGGGCCTTGGTATGTTTTGTCTTATGAAGTGCGGGTTTTGAGGACCGAGATGGTGCTAATGACCGATACTCCAGAACCCTAGTTCCAAGCAGTAGCAGCTCGCGACGCTAAGCCCGAAGCCAATCCTGATGCCGAAGCAGAACCTGAAGCTTGATTCAGGAAGCACGGCGCATGATGAAGACAGAGGATTGATGACGGAGGAAGTGGGGATATGCTAGAGTCAGACCTATTAAATTGATATAAAATCCTGGAAAGAAATGTGCATTTTTCTATCGTACCATACGAACGCTGTATGAGGGATGTACCAGGCGCCTAACGGTTTGTGTGGTGAATGCCATTGATTTCTAGTCAAATAGTGTCTCAGGACATTTCACTTGGTCGCTACATCTCTTTGCAGCTTTTCACCAATATACTGCCGAACTTGAACACAATCCGCAACAAGTGGCGAGCTAGTGAGTGACATGAAAAGTACTAGCGGTCACATGCTGAACTCATCATCCGACCAACGTTCAGTCGTCAAACAAATTCAGCCATACGCTCATAAACACAACGAATCCAGAATCCAAAAGTCACCGAGTCATGTAGGACACGAAAGTACACAAAACTTCTCACTTCTATTAACTTCCATCACTTTATAAAAAACCAAAACTACACGTTGGAACTATCTACGGCAGCCCATAATGGCCATGTATCGAAACATCAAAGACACGGAACAAGAACAAAGAACTCCAAACCCGCTCAAAAGCAGACCCAAAAACATTCTAATCCTTCAAAACTTCTGCAGCCGGCGCCGGCTCTGTCACTTGAACCCCTGAATTCGAAGATTCCGCCGGTAGTACAGAGACTAGAATTGCATCCTTCGGTCCCTTCGGTTCCGTCGGTTTCGCTACAGTCGCCACAGGCTTTACATCCAATACAGATAATACAGGCTCAGAAGGGGGTAAACGTGGTTGAACCGGCTGACACGGTGGTGGCGGAACCGGTCCACGCTGAGTGGAGGGATAAAGAGGTGCGAGGCTTGCCAAACGAGCCATAGGAGGTGCTTCAATAGTCTTTAATGGTGCTGTTGGTGCTGTTACTGGGACGGCATTGGGGTTGAGGGGTTGAGTGTCCGGTGGTGGAATTTGCTGATTGACGATAGGAGGCTGAGTAGGCGCTGGCGTAATTTGCTGCGGGATTTGCTCAGGCATCGATGCGGGCTGACAAATAATGCGGGATGGGACGCCGTTTGGTAAGATCTGTGTTCCAGGCGGGATTATTTGTACCATCCCTCCTCCTCCGACGGCGAAGACTTGCCCAGTAACACTCTCCACGCCCTGCAAGCCCTGCAAGCCCTGCAAGCCAAGTTCCCATCCGCTCTGCATTGTCACACCACCTACACCGCCTACTCCACCCATACTCCCCATCGTCTGCATCATCCGCGCCCCCGCTCCAGCCACCCTAGGTACATCATCCGCAAATACTGGTATGGGGAGCCCTTGCGCAACCGCCGCAGCAATCTGGACTTGTTTCTGTGCATTCGTTTTCCATTTTATTCCACAAGCATTACAAACAGTAACATTTTCGCCCTCAATATCTGCCTTTCTCCACAAGGAAGTTTTAGAAGTTTGACAAAGATGACAAGATTTTGTAGGGTCCGCAATTCTGCCTTTTCTCGAGCGGGGAGGTTTAGGGAGTTTCGGATCATGTTCGTGATTATAGTCGTAGTCGTAAGGGTTGAGGTCATCGATTGAATGTGCAGGATCTGGGAAGTCTTCAGAGTTGAGATGGTTCTGGCTATTATTCCCGTCTATTGAAGATTGAGAAGTAGATGAAGTAGGGTATTGATTGTGATGATTATGGAAGTGCTACCATGGTATCTTAGTACAACCGGTAACTGCCAACATAGGTATGTATATAAAATAACAAAGCGCATGGAAGATCAATGATGATTCCCAGCGAATTTGTTATGTTAAGAATGAAGAATGTGTGTTTTTACATTATTTCTTTTCGTTTGAAGCGAGAGAAGTACGAACCTTCTTGACGTGCTTCACTTTTGGACCTGATTTCGACTGTTGTTGTCCATGACTTGGTGTACTCATACCGCTTTTGCTATCTCGCGCTGGAGTATGGCTGGAATCCTTGATCGATGGTCTGTGTTCCCGGGCTCGTGGTGGTGGCTCCATTCGTGTTTCGATATATGTCTTGTCGGGAATTGCTTCTCCCGGCTCTCGCTTAAGTCTGTAGATAAGGAAAGTATCACCAGCCCGCTTTTTCGTGTCCATAATCCCCTTCATGTGTGCTCGTGTGGTTTCAGGGTCCGCAACAACCGCTTTTAACTGCTCAAGAATGCGAGGGTACGCGCTCTCCAAAACAATCGTAATCGGTTGATAGAACTCCTCCGCAGAACCTTCTGGTGTTCGAGTCACAATAAATGACGCAATTACTGTTGTGCCGCGGTTTTGGTACTCGAGAATCGTATGCCGTGGAAAATGGAATCGATCTCCCTGACTGTAGGAATCGATAAACTCAAACACAATACCACAAAGCTCCTGCTTAGCGGGCTGAGGATATGCACGAGCTTTTGGTGCCGGGCCGGGTCGCTGCTGAATAGGCTGCGGCGGTGGTGGCTGCTGGTATTGCCGCATTTGAAGCTGCTGCTGTGGGTGTTGCTGATACATTTGCTGGTGCTGCATTGGGTGCATCTGCATCGGTTGTGGTTGCATAGGCTGTCCATGAGAGTGATATTGCGGCTGCTGAGGTGGAAATTGCTGTCTGGGAGGTTGAGGTTGTTGCATCTGTTGAGGTGGTGCAGGAGGACGAGGTTGACCGCCCAAAGGCCCCCCAGAAGGCGCGTTGTTGCTCGCCGCTGTGAGCTGGTCTATGTAACCTTGGAATTCTTGGAGTTGCTCTCGAGTCGCCTTACCGGATGCTACGATACGCATAAGTTCCTTGAGTTTTACGTCTGTAGCAGCTTTCATGGCTAGCATTTGAATAACTGGATCCGGTCGCGGGGCTTGTGGCTGTTGTGGTGTAGCAGCGGGTTGTTGGGGACGCTGTTGTATTGGCTGCGCTTGTTGCGGTTGTGGCGGCTGTTGTTGTGGCTGTGGCGGGGCCTGTTGAACAGGCGGATTGACAGCAGGCTGTGGTGCCGGCTGTGTTAGAAGAACTTGAGGACGGATCTGGGGTTGAGGCTGTAGTGGCTGTTGAGGTTGAGGTTGTATTTGAGATTGAGGTGGTTGCTGCGGTTGTAGTTGTGGTTGAGGCTGCGGCTGAGGCTGTAGAGGAGGTTGTGATTGCGGCTGCTGTAGCGGCCTCGGTGGTGCCTGTTGCATGCTTTGTGGTGCTTGTACCGGTAGCTGTACTGGCTGCTGCATTACCTGATGAGGTGGTGCAGGCCGGACTTGTGGTTGCATAGGTGCAGTAGGCATTTGTTGTGGAGGATTCACAGGAGCAACCGCAATAGCTTCTGTCCGGGGTATCATGACTGGTCCGTTCAGCGCAGGGTTTGGGGGAGCTAATGGGGCCTGTTGTATTGGTACTGCCTGAGCTTGTATTGAACCAGGAGCCGGAACAGTATTTGGCTGTTGTAGCTGTTGTGGCATAACCGCAACCCCATTCGGTTGTATTAACGGTCCGTTTGGCATGGGAGGCCTTGGTGCCATTTGCATTGGAGGGCCTTTTTGTGGGGCTATCTGCATCTGTGGTTGCTGCAAATGTGGCGGAGTGTGATGTGGAATCTGCTGTTGAGGATGTTGCATCATAGGCTGCTGATGTGGGTGTGGTAATGTTTGCGGGCCTGGAGGTGGTAATGGTTGTTCCTTCAGAGGTCGAAACACCTGATATAACCGTACATCAAATTTGTGAGGTTTGCAGTGCATGGTAGCATTTCCCAGCTTAACCATGGTATCCTTCCCCGGATTCTTCTCGATAATCGCCGGATCGAGCTTCCTCGACTTTAAAGGCTTCGTCCAATATTTTTCGAAAATATCACCGTCAACCCATTTCCGCGTCGATCGAAGAAGGGATTCAGATAGAACTTTACTACAGTGGCATTACCGTTAGTGACAGAAATGACGTGACATTACCGCGACGGGGACTGCACCTTTCAGCCACAGACTTGAAATCCTTCAGCGGAAGGTCATCAGGTTGACACTCGGTGAGCACCGGTAGAGGTCCATCACGGTCGAATGACGTAGGGAAGGCTGGCTCGGGGGGCGGCGGAGGCGTAACAACAGCTGGAGGAGCCGGAGCTGGAGTGATGCTGAGTCGTTTAGTCGTGGACTGAGAACGGGCGTGTGCAGTGGACGGACGCTTTCGTTTCTCGCCCATAATGAGCGATGGCTTCCCTTCCCGAGCGACTGACTAAACCGATTATCCGATCGGAGGTGAGGGACAACTGTGGGGTGGTGACTCGAATCGTTCTGTCTGGTTGAAGGCAGCCGAGACGCGTTGCGAATTCAAGCAAATTGAACACAGACTAACTGTGACGGGTAAGCGTGACTGAAGCTTGGCTTTAGCCACATAACGTTAGATACCCCACATTTCCGTGCCTATCTATCACTATACCCCGGTCAACGCGCTATCTACATCACTACTTGACCAGGATCTCTTTGAACTCGGTGCATGTCCAAAGTTTACGCAGGCGCGTGAGAACTCTGTCCCTCATCTCAAGCTTCAAGCCCCGCAGCTGCAAACACCTAATCTACCACTCCAACGTTCTTTCACATTTACCATGCGGCTTCGGCTGCAGATATTCCGCAATGGTCTTCCAGTTGTTAAGCTCATCTGGGAAACTACAGCAAGACTACAGCCTGGAACCGACGAAATTGTTTCGAATCTACTCGCGTCGGTCAACGAGATTTTTCCTCTCGAAGGATCTACAATTGGTCTTGAGGAATATGTTGTGGAGCTAGACGGCTTTGAGGTTTTGCATTTCCAGGAACTTTCAACAGTTTTTAAGAACGATGATACCGTTACGTATGTTTAGAGCTGGTTTTGAGAATTTTACGGTCACTGATTGTCGTATGTAGCATCCGACCATTATCTACCACCGAAATTAAGCAGCGTCGTCTAAGCGGTCGTCGACAAATATCCCTTGGCGGTCGAAAGCTCCTCGATGGTACACCATTCGGCAGACCTTTCATACGCCGAGCACCCGACCGGCCACAATTGCTCATCCCGTCAGCTAAGCGAAGTAAGAGAGACCGAGGAGCGGAGACCTCGACGTTACAGCTACAAGATGGTCTTGAAGACGAGGATGACGATGAGGACGAGGACGACGAAGATTACCAAGAAGAAGGCGAGGAAGAGGGCGATGACGTCAATATGGAAGATGAAGAGGAGGTCACCTTCGATCCCAAACTACACAAGAAGGCCATTGTACGATTTGTTCCTAGAGAAGATGGTACCAATGACTACGAGGTCGATTTCGACAGTGACAACAAGGACATGGAATACAACGAAAGCGACGATGAAGATTTCCAGCCGGAGACCGAAGCAGAATCTGATGCAGAGCCTGAGGTGGCATCTAAGGAAGTGGAAGACTTGCTGCGTCAGGAAATGGCGAAATTATCCAGCAAAGACCTAGCTCGACTTGTGGTACCCAAAACCCGCACGGTACCGGAGCCAGAATCGGATTCATCATCAGACTCTTCCGACTCTAGTTCTGACTCAGAATCTGAAGCTGAAGTCGTTCATAAGAAGGTTGCTCAGGCGAAGAAGTCTAAAAGCCGCAAGGAACCTGAGCCGGCGTCAGATTCGTCTTCTTCTTCATCATCAGACTCATCAGACTCATCTAGTTCTGACTCCTCAAGCTCTGATTCAGAACCCGAAGTACAATCCTCCAAAAACCAAAAACCCGCACCTAAATCTGCCCAACCTAAATCTGCCCAACCTAAATCTGCCCAACCTAAATCTTCCCAATCTAAATCTGCCCAACCTAAATCTCCGGTAAAGCCCAAACCTGGCCCACCCGTTGCTCCTGGAACACTCCCCTACGAAGGCAACGCCAGCACGAAGGCTCGCAACGCCCGTAAAAAGGCTATGAAAATCCTCGGCCAGCTCCAGGCCAGGGGAGTTGTCAGAAAAGACATAAGCTTAACACATGTTAAGTCCATACTTGGAGAGCAAGGTTTAAGCTTCCAGAGTCCCCGAGAGATTATCGAGCAAGCCTTATCTATGCATGAATCAGCGAACCCAAAAGCTGCTGCCGTACCGCAGGTCCGGGCAGTTTCTACTCCCGAAGTTCCAGAAGTTGTCATGAAAGACATTCCCACACCAGCACCAGCGCCAGCACCAGCAACTGCAAAACCCAAAAATATCTCCAAGCGTGAGAAGAAAGAATACAAAGCCGCTCTTGATGCGGGCCTCGTAGAACCCGGCGACAGAGACGGATGGTTAGCACAAAAGCGAGCCCTCGAATCCGACCAGCCTCTTCCACCACCACAGCCAAAGCAGCCCGCCCCTCTGGAACGCGAAATCCTCCCATCTGTCTCCGCTACTCAGCAGGTCTCAGCCAACAAAAAATGGAAGAAGAATCGCACCCGCAATGCCCCGGCCACAAAAACAGTCTTCGACGAATGGGGCAACGAAGTAACCACAGCCAACGAGGAAGCTATGGGTGAATATACATACCTCGACTCCCAAGAACAGCAACCCGCTCTGGCATGGCAGGATAGAGTTATCCTCAGCGCCGTGGAATGCGAGCTTCCTAATACTACGCTTCCTACTCCCGACTTCCCCTTTGATCAGAGGCAGCTACAGGATAAAAACATCGCCTTCAACCAAAGCAAGAAACGGAAGCGTGGCAAGAACGGAAAGCAAGCACAGCAGCAGCACCAGCACCAGCACCAGGAGCAGTACTACGAGGAGGAGCAGCAGGAATATTACCCCGAAACTTACTACGACGAAGCCGTGCAGCCCTCACAACCCACCCAAGACACCGGTGATCTTCCTGCTCTTCCAGCCGACATGACCCATCTCCCTGCGCTTCATTTACCTGTCCTAAAAGGCATGGTAATAGCCTTCAAGCATCTTTCAATGATCAACTTTCAACCCATCATAACAGAGTACCGTACGGCTAAAGTCGATGCTGTCAACGCAGACGACGAAAAGAATCCCATGTTGGAACTTACCCTGGCTTTGAGGGATAGACCAAATGCGGTGTATGATGAGGAAACTGGGGAACGGATCTTGGGTAGGTTTGATATGCCGGGCGTGGAGACGGAGGCGGATGGATACTTGGAGTTGATGTTTAGTGAGATGCTTGAGCCGAAGGTTGTGGCGCTGCCGGAGGAGCGGGAGAGCCAGGTGGCTGTCCAGCAGGAGAAGGATAATGGTAAGGGAGATAAGGGGGATAAGGGAGCTAAGGGAGCGAAGGATTGGGATCAGCCGGAGGGTGGGTATGGGAATGGAGGGCTGGATTATGGGGATGACGTTTACGAGGACAGACAGTCCGCACCTAAAGCAAAGGGATCAGAGTCCAAGGACAGCGTGAAGAAGGGAGCCCAGGAGAAGGAGCAGGAGGACGCCGCAATGGTATCGGCGGTGCGGATGAATGAAGACGAGATGAGAAGATGGGAGGAGGAGACTTTTGGTGGGGTACAAGAGAAGGAAGACGAACTGGAAGCCGAAGGGGAATTCATCGACGGCAAAGCCTACGGCGAAGACGAATTCCACTTGAAGTATCAAGACCAAGGTTTGGATGATAGTGAGGATGAAGTCGAAAACGCTATCCAAGGCGAAGCCCAGGCTGCATCCCAAGCTGAAATTCTACCCGAAGTTCAACCCGAAGCCCAAGCCGCCGCCGACGAGGATGACGAAGATTCAGAAAACGACGACGACTACGACCCCGAGTTGACTGACGACGAAGAAGATATTCTTGAATACAGCTCCGAAGCAAATGCCGACCTGGAGATGAGCGACGTGGGCCAAAATCTAGGGGATGACGATGAGGAGATGATATCTGACATGGACGAAACGCAAAATCCGGATTCACAAGCCTGGCCGGAGACACAGTCTTATCCCGATACTCAAGCCCCACCTATGTCTCAGCTCCCGGAGGAAACTCAAGCTACTCCGCCTTACATAGCATCTTTACGAGCTAAGGGACAGGAGGATGAGGAAGATGAAGACGCCGACAACGAATCATCCAGTCTAGCACCGGTGGCGCAACAGATACCCGTCGTCTTCCCCTCCCGCCGTGTCCCCTCCCCTCCCCCGTCTCCATTCCCAGCTCCCTCCCCAACCTTAGCCGGCAGAGAGGCGTTAGAGGCATTGGATACACAACCATCCGCGGCAGCCGCTAAATCCAGGACCCCGCTCCCAGCTCCCTCACCAACCCCAGCCCAGTCATCAGCCCAACCCCCTGCTCACGAAGTCAAGGCACCTGCTCACGAAGCCGCCGATGCAAGCAAAGCACCAGCCCCCGTAGCGGCTGCTGCTGTCACTGAGTCAACACCAGCCGAGGCCGCTTTGACCAAGCCAACCCGCGCAGTCTCCCGCTTCGACATCGACACCGATTCCGACAGTGAACTACCAAGTTTTGAAACCATCCTTTCACAGAGACCGTCTGTGAAATCTGAGCCTAAGGAGGAGGGCAGCTCTGGTTTTGCTGCCTCCAATACGTCTCGGCTACCGCCCTTGCCTATGTTTTCACCGATTAATATCCGGACATCTAAGAGTACTCCTGCTAAGAAGGGTGCGGACAAAGGCGTGGAGGAGGAAGAGTCTCAGGGGGATGTTGGACGGCAGATTTTGAGGGAGTCATTAGGGAATAACGGGGAGGGAATCGGGAAGGGACTGCAGAGGAAGAAGAAGAAAGTACAGGTTATTGATTTGGTTTCCAGTAGCCCAGAACCAGAGCCGATTGAGTGGAGGAGGGCGTGATTTGGGATGAAATCATGAGATTTATGCACTATTTCTGACAATGTGGTTTGATTTTTATGGTGGATTGCACGGTGGATTTTATGTTAGGATATGTTACTTACTGCGGGTGTTTGAATTACGGAAATAAGTACACAATAAATAAGGAATGAATAAAATGGTAATGACTTAACACCCCGAATTTTAAGACCAAGCTGTTGTCTGAGCACCGATACTTTTTGGGCAAGCGTTGTTTCTGGGGCTCAACTAGGTAACATCAGTTACAATTCCTAAAACACCCCTACAAGCTTCTCAAAGTTTCGTATTCAAAAGAAACACGCATGCACATTTGTCCCCACAGTCAAGGAAACCCCAATAATTTAGTGATATCGCGTGACGGCCAAGCAAAGCAATCCAAGCTCTGTTTCAGCAGCCGCATCGCCATCAGATCCCAATCGTCACACAGCAACACCACGGACCATAATGCCCTCTTCATCCTGTCCTATGACTCCTATCATTTTAGGAATCCTGCACCACTTCGAAAATCACTATACCGGTAATGGTAGTGGTACTGCAGTTTACCATACCCTGCCTCCCTCTGCACCCAATCCCAATCTCACCAACCCCGCACCCGTACCCGGCTCTGAACCCCCTCAACCCCCTTTATCCTCTCAACCCTACCGCGTCTTCTATGTACTGCTACCCTCCTGCAGCTACCCTCCTCCTATCCGCAGCCAAATCCTAATTCTCCGATCGTCTCCGCTCGATAATATCGGGTTGCATGTGCCACTATCGCTCAAACCATTATATATCAGTAAGATAGTGTCTTATATTCCCCTCGTACTCCGGAAAACCCTGCAGAGTCCTTAGGCTTAGATCAAACGGCACCTCATCCTCAGCATGAATTTCAATACTTTCGCAAAACTCTTCAACTAATGTCAACAGCTCGCAACCTTCGAGTCGGTCTAAACTGGCTACAGTTCTCTCCTTCAATAGACTTCAATGTTCCTTAGAAGATCTCTCTCACCACTGACATCCGGTCAGCTCACAAGTCCTTCCTCAAATTCGTTCCTTCCTTTGACCATTGCTCCACACACTGAAACCACCTATGGCTCATCCTTCCACACCTAAAACATTTCCTTCCCTCCTTTTTATACCTCCTAATCTCATCCTGTGGCACATATTTAAAAGCCTTCCTCCCATTCTTCCATACCGATGGCAATTTCCTCCCCCGTTTCTTAGCTTCTTCATATTTCCTCACCTGCTCACGCTGCAGCCTCTAATCTTGCAACAGTAGCATCCCATCCATAGTCTCAAGCCACTCTGCTATATCTTTGACAGTTTCAATAAACTTCTCTTTATCTTTCGGTATTCTCCCATAACTCTCGATCACAAATGTCATTATCTCCATCGGCAACGTACTGAGCATCGCCACCCTCAGCGTCTGGTCGTCCCATATGTATCCTTTTCTCCTCTCGAAGTCTCCTACCCAAAAAAAAAATAACTTCGTATATCCCCTTTGTACTCCGGAAACTCTGCCTCTTTCAATTTTTGATTAAACTGAACACCGTCAGTATCCTTAGCTTGCTCGGCATCTTCAAGTCTTTCACGATACTCTTCAAATCGCTCCAGTACCCTCAAAGTTTTCCTAGCCTCTTTGATAATAGCCTCCATTGCTTCGCCGGTGTACTCTTCTATCTCAGGGTTGCGATCTCTGTAGCGCACCATACAACAGCGGTACAAGGAACGCAGACGGTCGGAAAATTGAGAATAGTTGGCTGCGGCCATTACTAGCTCACCACGGTAGGAGATCGTTGGGAATGACCTGTAGGGCTTTCTAGGAGGTTGAGGGGGTTTGGGGTCGGGCGCCGGACCTGTGAGATTGGCGGTGTAGATAATAGGCGTTGTCCGTGCTGGGACGGGTATGTTGTGGTCGAGCCCAGTGCCATTGCCAGTGTGCTTTTCGAGGTCGTGCAGGGCTTTCAGAGTACGGGTACGAGGCGAAGAAGGCATTATGATTTCGATTGAGTTGTGATTGCGGTGAATACTGACTGAGGACCTTGGGTTGTGATATGTTGTCAAGGCGGCTATTGAACAGGGTTTGCATTGGCTGATCATGAAGTATCACTAATGCCAGGTCTAGTATCGTATTGTAAAGCGCTTCTGTGCCCATAAAGACACGAAATGGATTCCAACGGCTTAAAGACAGGGAACCACATGATAATTCCATATGATACGAGCCTGCCTCCAAAGTCCAGGAGCCCGGGGATTCCCATTGCTTCGCCGAGGTGACCGGAGGAACCAATTGATGATCGCAAATGACGAATCATATGTCATGACTTTGTCGGTAAGGCAACAGTTTATTGGATAACCCCAAGGTTTCCTTCAGAAATGTATAAGAAGGGAGGACTTGCTCCGAGAGTAGGAAGAAATACAAGTGATTAAGACTCAGTTAAAGATACACTATACCAGCGACATCTTTTGAATTCTTCCTTCTTTTTAGTCATCCATTGGAAGAACCCTAACCCCTAACAGATGGATGACTAAAAAGAAGGAAGAATTCAAAAGATGTCGCTGGTATAGTGTATCTTTAACTGAGTCTTAATCACTTGTATTTCTTCCTACTCTCGGAGCAAGTCCTCCCTTCTTATACATTTCTAAAGGAAACCTTGACGATAGTCAGGAAAGAGAGAAAAGGAGGTAGGAATGTCCAAAGACCCCGAAATCCACTAAGAAAGCCCAGTGTAATATGAGTAATTTACATGTGAGTCAGATAAAACAGAGTATGTCAGACAACATGCAAGTACAAGCATATGGAGATCGGATGCGAGAAACATGTGAACATAAAACCCAAACATGTGATAATAGAAAGATAACAGTGTAACATATCTCATCGTGCATAATACTATCTTCTGTCTTTAACCCTAAGAGAAAACACCAAATCGGGAAGAACAGAGAAGTAATAGACGAATACAGAGTTACCCAGAAATTCTGAAGCTTGCATAAACGCATACTCAACCGCTCAATAGTAATATCCCATGATCAGCCAATAAAAACTGTTTGTCAGAGCCGCTGCGCCAACACATCATGACCTGACGTTACCCGTTCATTTTCACCATCAATTCCAGCACAAAACCATACCACAATGCCTTCTTCTAACCACCCTCGCGTTGCTGGTATAGCTGGGGGCGTAACTAGAGACGACACTGCGGTCGACAATACTATGCCTCACTCCGCACCCATATTCTCTGCGGAATTCTACACCACCAATCTCTGTGGCCCTGCGCCCGACCCCAAGCCCTCCAAGCCCCCTTCGCCCTCTCGAAATTCCTACAAGGGCCCCCCAAGCATCTCCACCTCCGCGGACCTAGTCCTCTCCGCCTCGAATTATTCCCAATTTTCCGACCGCCTAAAGTTCATCACGAAGGGCTGCATAGAGCGCTACGGTATTCGACACCCTGAGACAACGGAAATTTCCGGTGAAGCAATGGAGTTGATCATCAGAGTTGCTAGGAGGATTTTAGGAGTGCTTGAGAGGATTGAAAGTCATCGTGAGAAACTTGAAGAAGCCGAGGGGACAAATAATGCGCCGTTTTATTCAAAGATTTCAGGGTTTCCGGAATATGTGGGGGATATCAGCAACTATTTTGATCGGATGGCAGCGTTTGAGAGGAGTGGAGCGGCCGGATGGGATTTCGAGAAGCGTCGACTAGCGATGGTTTTGACATTGCCAATGAAGATAGTTCGGCGGGTAATCGAAGAAACTAATGGGCGAGAACCAAAAGATGAGCGGTCATTTTTTTCTACGGTTAAACAAGTGGGAGAGGATATTGAGCGCGCTGAGTGGCTTATGGATAACAGCTTGAACCCGCCGAATCCATGGAGAGCGCAGGTAAAGAAGTATGAAGAGGAAAAAAGACGTGGGAGAAGACTGCCAACGGTATGTGGGAATGGGAGGAAGGCTTTTAAGTTTGTGCCACAGAGGGAGGAAAGGAAATATAAAAAGTTGGGGAGAAAATGTTTTAGATGTGGAGGGATGAGCCATAGGTGGTTTCAATGTGTGAATGAATGGTCGAAGGACGGGACGGATATTATAAAGGGCTACCGTGGTTCAAATAGTTAGGGGGAATCTGATAAGGAAGCAGGAAATGAGGATAACGGGAGAGTGGTATTCATCTCAAGCCGTGAGGCCTGGTTTTGTTTTTTTTGATTTTATCATTCTATTTTGTCCCCGGTTCGGTGCACGCTAGCTTACTGTTCTTGTTGTTCTTGTCCTTTGTCTTCTTTCTCCTTTTCCGCACTTTTCGTCTCCTTAACTTTTTTAGGTTCCACTCTCTCTGCATTCTTCGGATCCCATTCCATGGGCCGATGAATTTGCGCCTTCGTTGCGCCGCATAGTTCTTCTTCCTTCTAACCATTTCTCTCCATTTTCTTTTATCCGTACTCCTCTTCTTCGTACATGTAGCCGTTCGTCCTGGCTTCTCTTATTACTTCTTCCATAATAGCATCGACCTCTCGCAATCTATCTTCCGTTTCTCTTTTCCTCTCTTCTTCTTCCTCCTCCCCGTGAGGCCTGGTTTCGGGGCAAAATTTGACTTTTTTGTGTCTACACTCATAAAACCATTTCATCGCCGTATAGATCCAATGTTCCCACAGTCTTCTCATCGGCTGCTTCGAAATCAATCCATGTGACACAATCAGCGATTCCTCTGCAATCCGGATACCGAAGCCGGTTACTCCTCGATATCCGTTGCCTATTTCCCAAGAAGGCCATGTCTCGAAAGCCCTCGCAATCCCAATACCACAAGTGCATCATCACCCTTCGAGGCATCCGTTGCCTAATCCCTCCGCAATCCTAAGTACTCCGAATTCAAGCTGCGATTTGTCTAACAAAAACTAAAAGCTTATGGGAAGTCATCCAGTGTCGATAGATGCGGCGGACTCATTCATATCCATGTCTAAGCCAATTACGATCATTATTAGCTATTCCGTAGAAAGTTGAATCACACCGCAGCCATCAACAAAACTTGAATGCTACCGTGACAGCAGACAAGATAAGAAAATGAGGAACAAAAAATGATTCAGCCGGGATTCGAACCCGGGTCGAGCGCAGAATGCGAATGGCAAGCGCTCATGATACCCCTACACTACTGAATCACCTCATATGTACGCTTGCGGTTTAAATAATATATAGCTATTATTACTCTGCTCATCATGTATCATGCTACTCTAGGTATCATTTCTATCCCATTCCCCCATCTTAAGCCCCAGATATTTGAAGCAATTCTTACCATTCTTTCCTCTCTGTCACCATTTCACAAGCTTTTTTTCAAGCCCGCCAGTCTTCTTCAGCATCTCGCACTCTTTTACCAACAGATACCCTCACACCCGATATCCCAAAGTTTCTACCCCTCCTGTCTCCACCCCTCCCCCATCTCCTCCCCAATCACTTTACTTATCCCCCTACCCCGTTGCATCTTCGTAGTCCCTCCATCCTTCATAATCTTATCAACAGCCTCTTCTAACTTTCCCAACTTCCCCTCGACCACATAACCTTGCCGCTCTAGTTCTTCGACCAACTCCCTTTGATGCCCACCCATTAGGCTTGTGTTTTCGACTACTATCGTGCGTTTATCCCACCTGGATATGTCAGCCTTCTACGTTTATGAAGGAGGAAAGCTTGCTAAACCCCAATGTGACGAGAGGAAGTAGACGAAGCAAGGCAACTTTAACAAATCTCGAAGCGACCCAATAATGCTCGGCAAGACTTGATGAAGTCCTCTTTCTCGTCATCGTACCACTCCTCTCGGGTTGGAGAAGCAGCATCTAATCATTGTAGAAAAAATAAGCAGTGAAAGACTCACCTAAGACACTCCAGCACACTTCCCGCGCCGGCATGAGTAACCACTAAATCCGCCTTCGCTATATAATTCAACGCCAAATCCGCATCGAAATCAAAAGGCTCTATTTTCATCCTTCCATTTCCTTGTTCCTCTTCCGCTTCCGCTTCGGCCTTTGTTATCGCAGGTATAGTAGGTATGCTGGGAATATAAGTTCCATGCTGTAGTTGTAGCCGAGTAAACCCGTGGCTTGATAAAGCGGAGAGGAATGTGGGCGTAAGAGCTGAATCCGTGAGCGCAGGGAATGGCGCGGTTGCTCCGACAGTTACAAGTACCGTTTTACCGCTCTTCAGACTCTCCTCAGGCTTTGTCGTAGAATCGGCGGGGGCATCAGCGGAGGTTACGGTGGCGGCGGGAGCTGAGTCGGAGGTGATGGTGGTCTTGCTGGGTTCGGTGGTGCCGATGGGGATGTAGTAATTTGTTCCGGGGGGATTATAGAAACCCGGGGGAGCGGGGGGCATTGTTGATGCCATTATCGTTGTGTGTCCTTTTGTTGCGCGGTTCGTGATGTTGGGTAGGTTTGGTTGAAGTTGAATTGAGGTGGGAGCTTATCTAGAGCTTCAGACGCGCGGAGCTGGGATGACGCGAAGTGGGGGTCAAGGTTTACGCTAGTTGGAGCTGCACCTTGGAGGGTCGCGTCTGGCAAGACCTGCTTCACGTAGGAATTCAAGATTTTGAAGTAAAAAAAGAGCTTTTGCGGTGCCCAAATCATTATTTTTGACTACTACTACTTAATGATTAGTCGGAGGTGAACACTACATACTGCAAAAAGATAAAACCCCTATGTAATTTCCAACGCCAAAAACCGTTCCCTCCCATGATTGTTCCTTCTTGCTATGCAGTAACCCAACAAAAAAACAGCAACGAATCTGATAAGGTATCCTATCGCCTTAATCTTCCAGACCATCTCTTCACCTGGTCACCCCATCATATTGATGGCCTGGGAAACCTCGCTGCCCTCATTCCCATCGACTCCCTACACCCATAACTCCCTCACCCCCATCAGCTCCTTTCGTCACCTTCAATCCCCTTCCTTCACCTAATCCGCCCTCTGCTTTCCCTTCTCCTGTCTTTCCTTAACCTCTAGAATAATGATATCCTTAATAGCCACTTTTCCTCTACAAACCGGACATTTTCCATGAACCTTATGGGGAGCTGCAAGCGTGGTTTTAATTGCGTTGTAGAGACAGGAGTTGCAGAACATATGCCCTATTTCCTTAGTCAGTAACAATCCGTAGTAGATATCATCCTCACAGCCCCCATGCCCTCCTGCGCAGGTTCGAGCGGGTTTGCAGCAAGCTACAGGGAGGTTCCAACAAACCACAAGGTGTAACACTCAAATCCACGGGTTCATCTTCCATACAAATAATACAAGCCAGCCCCGCCAACTTTTTCGGTTTCTCCTCTTCAATCACGGGAGGTTTCTTTTCTTGCTGCTCCTCCTGCTCCGATTCTTCTGCTTCACCAGTGCTATCGTCGATGTCTAGTGTTATAATTTCTGATATTGGTACTGCTCCTCCCTGTCCTGAAGTCTTGCGGCGTTTAGCAGAGTGCTGCTCGGCGGAGTCATTTGGGGCCGAGCGGGACTGGTTGGCGTGATTTGGGGTGGAGTGGGATTGATGCTGATGAGGAGGAGGGGAGCAGGTGAGGTCCACTATGTTGCTGAGGGGATTGATTGATCGGGGAGCTTGATTCTGCTGGTTCTGATTCGGATTATGATTCTGGTTATGGTTAATAGTGGTGGCCATAGTTCCTCCGCTTCTGTGTGGTAGTGGTAGAGTCCAATTGTCTTGCTGGACCGGATTGTTCCAGTTGTTGTTACGATTTCCATCTCCATTCCCAGCGGCCCCATTCCAGACCAGGCCACTGCCACCCTCACCACCTAGCAGTTGCACAGGCGTCTGCGGCTGCGGTAATTGATACCCCTCTATCTCCACAACATGGTTCATGATAGGACCAACAAGATCCAACGGCTCATCCCACCCATGTGATCCCGTCCTCCTCGACTCATCCGCTTCTCTACCTACCATATTTTCGTAACCGCCTTCTTCCTCCTCCTCATCTTCCTCTCCTTCGTATTCTTCCTCCCCTCCACTCCCGTATTCTTCCTCACCCCCACTCCCGTAATCCCACCCACGCACTACCGGACTCCTTCCTTCCGCTTCCTCTTCCTCACTTTCAAAGTCCTCCTCTTCACTCTCAAAATTCCTATAACCCCTTCCTCTTCCTCCGTGTCGTAGACGGTCAAATAGATCTTCATTCCACGCCATGGCAGGTGCGCCGTTGTATAAATCCCTAGCTCCTCCGCCTCCAGACCCTCCTAACAGCCCGCTTACTCTCTGCTGCTGGGGAGGAGGAGAAGGGGGATTGTGTCCAGTTCCGCCTCTATTCGTAGGTGTAGGTGCCGCCTGTCCAGCTCCAGTTGCAGCTCTATTCGTATCTCCCGCCCCAGCTCCGGCGGCTCTCTCACTCTGCCGCCCCTGTCCCGATCCCAAAAGCGGCGCAAGCCTTACGCTCGCAATAGAAGCAGCAGCAGCAGCGGCATCAACAGCAGCTTCAACACTCTCTTGATAAAACCTAGCTATGTTGCGTGAGTTCGATGGGTTATTGTTATCGTTGTTAAGTAAATCTTGGATGCGCGCGTCGCGGGCTGCATCCCGACCGGCGAGGAATTCTAGGCTGGCGGATTGTGGAGGAAGACGACGCTGTGTAGCAGGCGGCGGACCAGTCACGCGGGGGATGATGTCGTTGCTAAAGTGGTCATGAGATTGCCGGAACCGGAGTAAAGAAGGGTCGTACCAGTTCGTTGGGGTGCTTGAGTTCCCAGTGTTGATGGTGCTGTTCGCTACATTCTCGTTGTCGTTACTTGAGGTCCTGCGCCTTTGGTGACCTGGATGTATCGAGTTGCCTAAGCTCTCCGGGTTTCCGACATTCCCTGAGTTCTCCAGTCCTGGCCTCGTTCTATTCGATGAATTCGTAGCATTCGATGTGTTCGCAGCGTTCGTATTCCATGAGCCGGGGAGCTTGTAAGGCGAATTACTCGAGTTGTTCATAGCGGGGCTTGTGTCGGAGTTTGTTTCGCGGGTTCGGCGGGGAAGTGGGGTGTTTATTTGTTCCTCCCTTGGTGAGGCTTTGGGTGGGCCTGAGGCGAGAGTCGCGTCGTGGGTGGGGGAGAGTCGCGTAAAGCGGAGTGGAGGGATACGCGTTATTCGTTAGTTAGCTGTGACTGGGGATGATATTATGTAGGTGGGGGTCATGTTTGACGGGCCCCAAGGTTCTAAGAGCCGCATTTTGTGACGCCCCAGCCGGCAGCGGGACAATGGTGAGACTATCTAGGTTCATTTTATCAACCGGCCCGTGAATACACAATAGGATCAAGAATTCCAGGAGTTATACTGGAAAGCGACGTTAATAAGTATCCGTGCGCTAGAAATGTCTAGTTTGTGGATCTAGTTGCGAAGTTGTTAATGAGGGTTAATTTGACAGGAATTGCAGAATGTCATTCGGAATGTCATCGTGCATATCGTTCGGCACGTATGCATTAATAGTGAGTGAACCATCAAAGTCATTAATTTTCTCACCCCTCATCAACCATCACCACCTGACATAATCACCACCTCATTATTTCTACAAGAAGCTTAAAAAAAAAAAAACATAAAGCTCAAAAACATAACCCTAAGGTATCACACAATCTACATCATCTCCCCACCCCCCATCATATCCACCTCAACGGGTTTATCCCCCGCCCTCCTAGTCCCCGCCCCCCCTCCCACCGCCGCCACTCCCACCGCCTCCGGATTTTTCAACTCCCAACTCCTAACCATATACTCATTCGGATGCGTTAACGTGGTAAACGTCTGTCCCTTTTCCTTCTCCCTCTTCAATTCCGCTGCGTGTGCGTACTCAAAAACCCTATTGCAAGCCATATGATATTTCGTCGCCTCCGTATCCTGTTTAACCCCTCTAAGCACTGCCTGATCCGTAACCCCCATCTGTTTCTGTAGCAGCACCGTCAAATTATCGATGGAAAAGTGACGATAAGGACACCCGTGAGCTTCCCCTGTTCCTGGGGGATGTTCGAGAAGGATTTGTTGACATGATTTCGCCCGGTAATTCTTGCGACCTCCTTCCATTCCGTACGCGTGCCGCACGTTGTAGGCATATTCTTTGTTGAACTTGTCTGCTGGCATATTTGAAAACGCGCCGCGCCAGAAGTTTAGGGCTTCTTCTACTGACAGACCGACGCCTTTGAGGAAGAGGGTATATTGCAGACGACCAAAATGCTTCAAGTGCTTTGTGCTCCTGAGCGTGCGGTGCAAGTGGAGCATACAAGCCGGGAAATGCTGGCTTAGGCCGTCGATAGCCCCGGCAGTGATAGGAGCGCCGGATAAGATCGTGGTGTCGGAGGAGGGGTTATATTCCGGCGCCGCAAAGCCATGGGAGAGGTGATTCAAGATGGGGATTAAACGGTCGTCTTCATCCAGCCTTGGTAGTGCTCTTGCCGTAAGCTCCAGAGCTTTATCTAGCCGGCTAGTGAACTCGGCTACTACGAGGGAGGAGTATTGACTCGATGGAACATAAGCTTTACCGCCTTTCAAGAGAACCTGTCTTGACTGCACCAAGTCTGTAACGCGCTCCCAGTCGACTTTGAAGTAAGCTTCATCTAACTTCTTGCCACCTGCGGCGGCGAGGAGAGGTTTGGCTAGCTGGTTGCGCTCGTCAGGGGAAACGAGCTCCCAGTCGAGGCCTAGGCTGGTGATAAATTCGCTGCGTTCTAAGCCGTCGTCGCTGTCAAATCGGTGCTTGAAGAGGATAGTTTCGGCTTTGCTGAAGCGCTTGCGCAACTCTTCGCTCCGGGCAAAGGCAAGGCGCAGGATAAAGTGAGAGTAGTGATCTTTTTGTCGTTGTTCAAAGAGTTGTGTGGAATGCGCAGAGTTACTTTCGATGTGGAGGTATTTTTTGAGGAGGGGGTTTAGGGTCGCTTTGAGCTCGTCGGGGGTTTTGTTGCGGTATAGACAGGATTCGATCTCAGCGAGAACTGGTGATGGTCAGTGGGCCGTCCACATCAATTAGATTGGATTTTGAAGGGTACCACGCACCTCGTAAACGATCAATAGCCCATTGTTCAAATTCCTCCAGCGTAACTTCAGCAGTCGGTGGAGTCGTATAGAAGTTCAATCGGAACGGGTATTCGATTGGTTTAAATGCCGCGGCTCCACCGAAATGTCGTTTCCGAGCGTCGGCTAAGCGGGGCTTCTTTTGTTGGTCTTGCCGGTACATCGCGGTGAAGGGGGTGGTGTTTTCCTCGACGCGTTGCGCGGAGATGAGGCGGCGCGTTAAGTCGTTAAGTGGAGGACGCGTTTGCCAAGACACGAAACCACCTCTCCGGCCTCGAGCGAATGGTTCAAACTCAGACGCGACAACATCACTCGAGAAGGATATTTAGATTGGATAAAACATTATTATTATTTACATTAGGTTCGTGAAATTAAATACAGCTATATACAGTGTCCTTTACAGATGCCGTGCCCTAGTTTGAATCCCTATTCATGAAATGCAGCACCGAAAATATATCCCGCTCGAAAATCCCATCTAATGTGCCCCAAACAAAAAACGCCGTATGTACCTCCATCGCCCATCTCTGGCTTACTATCCATGCCTAGACTCCAATTATAATGCCTCCTTGTAAACCCACTCCTCGCCATTAAATAGCCTGTTGAGCTCCAAAATTAAACGGAAACAGTAGACAGTCATATCAGTCCTATCCCCCAAATGTTAGTCACTTATCCCATAAATTACCGGTTGACAAATAAGGGAAAACTTACTTCCTCATATGTTCCGCCACCCACTTTGATCCCTCCTCCGCAATCTTCTTCGCATCCAAATCATGTGGCACACCCCCATCCGCAGTTCCCAAAAAGTATCCCAAAATCCCCCAAATCTCACTCAATCCCACGGAAGCTGGAACATAGTGTACCCAGGGAATCATCCTCGGGCTAAACCACTCTCTGTAAACACTGCTCCTAACCGCAACACTTCTACTCTCCATCAACGCCCTCCATCTTCCACTAGGTCCCCATCCGTCACTGTCGATAACCAACTTATTCCTCCATGCCTCGCCAAAGGGGTTGCGGAGCTCGAAGGGAAACTTCGAAGGAAGGTCGCAGCCGAACATTTCACACATCGAGGAAATGTCGGAGAAGGAAACATTGGTGTGGGATTGGGCCATGTAACCTGGTTCTGTGGTTTCGATTAGGCGGTTGCTCTCGGCCGCGCCGGTTAGGGAGACGTTGGATTTGAAGTGCTTGGGGTTTGTGATGGCGACGAGACGGTGGCGGTGCATCTGTTTTTTTTTAAATCAGCAAAACATTCGCCACACTCGATAATGGGGATTAATGACGTACACTTCCGTAAGAAGTATCACCGTGTCCACCACCGCTGGGTTCTCCGCGCCAGTAAAGAGCGGCGTTTTTATCTTCCCAAGCGACTTCATCGGCGGGGTTGTATTGATAGCTTCCATCGGCGTCCCATTGGTATCTAGAAGGGATAGGAATATCGGAGAATGCACTTGGGCGTCCGTAGGAAAGAATTGGAAAGAGTCCCTTGGTAGTTGATGATGTACCTCTGAAGACTCCATGAACCTATTTGTTGTTAGCGCCAATAACGTGGGGGCGTAAAAGGCGCCTGGGGGTGCACGTACCGTCATAAGTTCCGGGCGTTCACACATATCATTATCCGAGTCAGGATCGATGACGAATTCCGGTTTTCTTCCCTCACCACCTAACAGACCATGTTTAGGTTCAATAACTTCCTCGATACCGAATTCGAATCGAGTTCCAGCTGCTTTCTTTGCTAAGTTGCTGTCTGGACCACACGCACGAGCTAGGTCCTCGCTCAATGTACGCGCCCCGTGCTGATGCTCATGAAACAGGTCGTTATGAGTGTAAGATGAAGAAATGTTCATTACTGCCGCTTCGGGCCAGTATTCATCACCGGCGACGACTCGGGCTTCGGCGAGCTCGTTTACGGGGACTGAAAACACGGGCCAGCTTGCCGCTTTGGAGCTGAGGATTTCTTTAACGGGCGCCAACATCTCTAAGAATCCAGCGGTACGGTAACCTCCGGGGTGCTCCATGATTGAGGGGTCGGATGGGGTATCTTTTGCTGGTTCGGGAACATGCGTAAAGGTGGTTTGCCCGCCGATGATAACTCCACCCAAAGAGTAGTCGATACCGAATTTCAATAAGGCATCACTTCGTCGACGCAACTCCTCTTTTCCAAGCTTCCGTAATGGCTCCATCGCCGTCATCATCTCATCGAATTCGTCGATCAATACAACGTTTTGCTCTTTGGCGTATTGGAACCATAGGTCGAATCCGTCAGGTGGGTTCATTCCATATCGAACTTTGTACTCCTTCACAGCCGCACGGAGCGTACGGGATTGGCCTCGGAGCATCGACTGCCATTTCAATTCTCCAGCCGCCATGAGAATTGGAATAGGGTGGACCGGGTATTTCTGAGTAGTAACGCTGTAGGAGTGACCGGCATTTTGATCCTTCAGTGTTGGAGGTGATGATGGTGGGGTTGCGGGTACTGAACAGCTGTCTGCTTTTACTGGACGAAAGCTGGGGTACTCTGATGTACCTAGGTTGACGAATATAAACACAAACACCACGATTGTTGCACAACCGGCGAGGATGGGACGAACTCTAGGCATTCCGATGGTAGGAAGTGGAGTTGACTGCTGCATCATCAGAGGAGGGAAGAGAAGGGAAACTTGTCAATGCGTTTTGTGTATGTCTCTCCACACAATACTAAAGGGCAAGGGCGATTCAGAAAATCCGGGGAGGGGGGATGGAAAGAGGTTCAAAGATCAATCGATCGAAGGGAATCCTCCTCTCTTTATCGGACGGCGTGTACACGTAAGTACAAACGGTCGCCATTACTGGATGCGGCTTACTAGTAGTCCACTCCGGAGCTTCAACTTTGTCGCACAGACAGTGTGGGCTCGACCGCACATTTGGATCATCGTACATATCCCACTACAAACATGCTGCTTTTGGAAAATGCAGGCCGTAGCTGGACAATGCGGATTTGTGGAGCTGAGACTTTCAGAGGACTTTTTCACGACAAGTGTGGTCTCACCATTAACAATACCTCGTTATTGGTGTAGATGTCACAACATCTCCGTCACCATTTGGCGAACCAGGCTGAACTGCGGGAACGCGAACTTACGGCGCTGTACAAGTTGGGTACTTACTATGCTGCGCATGACATAGATATCCTACCATCTGAAAAACGCCAACAATGCCAACCCGGGGAATAGGGAACGCAGTCTGTCTGTGCACGGTTGGCACAAGACGTAGTCCGCCTGGCGCGACCTGAACACCTTCGCGCGGACGGCGTAGCGGGCGCCCCATGCTGGGCATAGTCTTTCGTACATCAGCATTGAATTCCGGAAGGTCGGAGTAAGTAGAGGGAGGTACACAGTTAGTCGTCGTCAGCGCGTCTGGATTCGGCAAACAAAATTGCCCAATGATATCTCTGGTCGAGAGGCCGAAAGCGCCACAGATCTTCGCTTGCATGATTCCGAGAAGCTTAGTTGGACGGCTTAGCAGGGTGATAAAAGCTTGTGTTAGCCGTGTCTTGCGAATTCCGTACCGGGTTGTGATCGACAGCGCCGGCACGGTAGAAGTCTTGGAGAATTCTATTCACTAAACTAAATAGGTTGTGGTTTTGCCGTAGTCGCCGAGTTCTGTCGTGAGCGTCATGATGTTCCTAGTTACGGACTCCATCCGAAAGGAACATCAGTGGAGCATAACACGCCATCGGTGATATCATGTGGAGTCCCCGTTTTCGCTTCAAGTGCACCTGTAAGGGCATGCGTAACCTTCAGCCAGGCTGTACCATTCATTCATCATGCCCTGACGATCCAAAAATATAACTCATGCTGTGTCTCTCCCCCGAGCGGCAACAAAACCGAGCAAGACAACCGTGAAACAGAACATCCGTGATAGTCCCGTAGCCAAGTGCAAGTTGGTGCAACTCGGTGGGAGTCGATCAAAGATATTCGCCGAGCACGATGGGTCCAATTACTGATCTGCGCCCCTATCCTGCCAATCATTCCCCGCCGGATCGAAACGAAGGGACACCCAGTGACTACGGAGTGACTACGGGTGACTTCATTCTCTCAACGAATAAAAACGAGTGGATCCCATGTACTGGAAGGTTAATCCGCAGTTGAAGATCGCAACTTATCCACAGGGTGAACGGCAACGAAAGTTACGACATTCACGGTACAACCGCTCCGAAAGAACCTATCCGAAATATCGATGTTCGTTCCACAACCTCCACAACGTACATCGTCGAATTGGAACATAAAACCCTACTGGACGCGTCACCACACGCGCAGATTTTACTCTTTACGATGCGTGATGGATAGCGTGTTACGGCGCGCATGATCGCCCGATACAAGGCCGATAGCTAAAAACATCGGATTGAAGCTTCAGGCCGTGAGGTTACAAGGTTTCAAGGTAGCGAGCTGAGAGCAACCATACGACTCTAGAGTCTGTAGCGATGTAATACATAACCACAGCACACAGCCCCGATACCCGGTTCACGGAAAACATCACCTGAAGTATGTGTTTCGTTTCGGAATTTCAAGAACTGAAGCTTGAAGACCGTGTTGCAACTTGCGTTAAATAATCAAAGAATTTGTCACATAACTCTAGGCTCGACGAGTACCTATTCGAGCCTTTCAGGGTACTTTCAGCGGAACGTTAGGTAGGGTATGGGGATGGAGTGGAAAGCCCCAACCCTAAACAGCCGGTTTTGCCGCAGTTGCGCTTGTCCCGACTCTGAATCCCGAGCGACGGCAGGGGCAGAGATGACAGCAAAGCATGCCGCGTCGGCGAGGACAATTCACCTGGGTTATCCCGGTTTGCATGGTCGGGACAAAATGTGATCGGCAAGGCTGGGCCTGGCGTACACACTTGCTTATCTAAAGCCCAGAGAGTTCGTATGGTGGAGATGGCAAGGCACACGATTGAGCTTTACATACTGTAGCATGCAAAAAAATGAAAGTAAAAAAAAGTTATCCCCTGGGTCAGCAAGCACGGATTGATCTTGCGTCACTATAGTAGGGCAGCCAAGGATTTAGCCAACCTGGAGCAAGGCGTGTTATCACCAAGAGGTTACATACCAACTGAGCCCTGGAGCAGGAGACGTCCACTTTTCATATAATTCAAATATGACCTAAAACTTTAACTCTAACTGAATTATAACAGGCCATAACTCCGTCTCTGTGATCAAGCATCTTCAAATATACATACCACGTGGTTGCTAGAATATGTTCAACGCTAGTCTCTCTTAGTAGTGGCCTAAATGCCAGCAACCACACATCATGCCTACAACTGATGGAACATGTTTGCTTAGATACTCTGCATGTGCAACCGACAACTAGAGTAGGTGATTTGGGCGCCGATATCGTTGAGCTACAGTACCCCCGCCATCTTCGCTGTCATCGATATCTATACTCGTTATCCACGCTTCCTGTGCTATTCTCGCTATTCTCGCTATTCTCGCTGTCCTCGCTGTCCTCGCTGCCCCCGATGTCCTCGCTGTCCTCACTTTCCTCGCTAGACATGTATTCTCTCCATCTGTGCTGTGCGCGCTATTCTCGATTTCCACAAGCAGACGTCGCAGTTCTTGCTGTTACTGCTCCTTTTCAAGGTACGAATACCCGCTATCCCTTTAGCAGGTCGCTCATAGTAACGATGACAAGGCGAGACTAAGCCAGGTGTCGCTCATTTTGTCTTACAATTTCCAAATAGTCTCTGACGTGTCATCTCTTGATGTAGCATAGTTTCTGGCTTACTTCTCATTCATCTCGCGATCCTGGTAGATGGTGAGAACCCATGAGTCTTCCCGTCTATTTGGACGCGACTTTATGATTGTGCCATTGTCCATATGATATTTCGAAGGTAATTTATAATAATAATAGAGACTCCGTAACGATTCTTCTTAATTGATCCTTTAGGCCGTCGATCAGTGACACGATCTGCGCGTTCTTTTGCAGGCACTCGGCCCACCAGCATTAATTGCGTTTGATAATCTTATTCAATGGAACTAAATATTTGTGTACTTGATGAGCAGCAAGCATCTCCCAAAAATTGATCTCTTTGAAAACACGAGTGATATAACATAATCACTGTTACTCGAAACAAGTGACCAGTCTAGCATTATCTCTTCTCCAAATGTTAGACACGACGAACCATCTCATTTTATTCAGCGAGTAAAATGTAGTATTCAAACTAAGGGATCTCGTATATGTCGTTTTACATATTGAACTTCTGGTATGGGTGACATCTCAGGACGAACATCCGGCCGTGTCTTTTTTTGGATTAACTCGATGTTGTTTAGGCCATTAAGATCCTCAGACTGGCACGATATTATTTTCTATAAATACTCATCGTAATTGAATTCAGTAACTAATTAATGTTCATCACACAAGCATTGGTCCACGTTTCTACATACCAATAGTGAACATAGTAGGTTTCCTTCTTATCTTAGAGTGCCCTTATGTTACCTTGAACATGCAGATTACTGTGACGACTAGGCCCGATGAGTTTTGTAGAAGGCGACATTCGTTTCAATACCAACCCCGCCAAGGCGGCAATTTTTGGTACGGCGACAGAAACTTAGGAACGGTTCACACGCAATGCTTGAAGTAAGTATTTCTTTGAAATTGTTTTTTTTTTAAAACATTTTCGCGGAGACTTGCATTTTGCGCCCTTATATGAGAGCGCTCGGCTTAAATTTCCACGGTATGTGCATACCAATGAAAATGCAATTACTTACCTGTCACTGGTCAGATATTTCTCTGTATCCTGTCCTGAAATGTCATCATAGGTAGAATTCAACTGAGGTTTTTCTCTCATGAAGGAATAAATGGTGCATCTTGGATGAGAGCGAGTTAGTCGTGAGGGATGTGTGGTAGAAATGGAAGGAGTTGTCGCGTGGCGCTCTTAGTAGGAATCACCAACGGTCACGCTCTAACTGACATCATATTGATGAAAGGCCGGGTCACGGGTGAGCTAACGCACATGTAGAATTGTGTACCCTGCAGCCGCGTCGGTTGGCATGGGGCGTTTCGAGGCGACGCGTGTTGAATACAGATAATATTTGACACACGTTTTGCACCCCCCCTCCCCCCAATCCTCATTTCCACTCGACTTCGGACCGCTCTAAGAGGGGAAGACGCACAACAAAATGTCCGAAGCCAAGGTTCATCGCGCCGACGTTGTTGGTTGGCACGATCTAGATTCCTCCGGTCGGACAACGAATTTAGGTTCGTCGCGCCAGAGCGACACAAAAGCTGAAGCTGAAGCTGAAAAGCACAAGATCTGGGCAGATATTTGTGCAGATGATGGTGTGCAGGGCAGAAGCTGAATGGGTGCCATCAAAGATCTTTCCGATCCTAAACTCTAAAGCCTAGCTGAACGTTTACAACGTCTTTTCGAGGGCTGAATGATTGTTTAAGCTGCTTATCAGATCTACACTTCGTGACATGGCATTTTGTTTCAAATCGGTGAAATTTCAACTATTAACTACGTTGCGACGTTGCGAGCGCTGTTGTGCTGTTTCTTTTTACCCTTCTACCCGGTGAAACAGACAAAGTTGACAGAGAGTACTTGTTCACAAAATTAATACTTCTGCGTATGCAAGGCTTCGCTGCCTCGGACTTATATATATCGTTCGTAATCGTCTAAGTAGCCATAGTAGACGCAAGAATGGTACTGTCGGGTACATCTGTCAACATCCGTGATAATCCATGCAGTCATGATCCAGTCCTTCACCAGTCCCGCGTCTCAGTCGGTGGTATACCTTCAAACTTACTCTATCATTTGTCGCCTATCAGTCTGGGCGCTTGCATTGTGGCTTCGCCGATATGTGTGAATACCGACGATCCTAGCAGTATTTGGCAATATCCAACGCAGTTAATAAAGAAGTCCGAATGACACTCCCTGAATGAAGAAACAAAAACTCTTGGATATTAGGAGTGGTGCGGCAATACGCAGAAGAACAGTTCGGAATCACAAAGGTTTGTCCGTTTGGGATATACAAAGGGGCCCAAGGGGGCATGATAAAACGATGAGATGTGTAAGAAGGCTCCCATCGGCGGATAAATACTTTAATCTCGAGTTGCATTTAGATATGTAGCCATAAGGGTTGATACTATGCACTCTTTAAGCGCATGAATTGCGCGGGTAACGTCACAATGCTTGTTTCCGCCTGGTAAGACCCCGGCAGTACTTATCCATTTCTCAAGCTGATCGCTAGATCGGTTTCTAGAATCCCCCGCGGGTGAAAAATCCGCTAAACCGGATTCTTATTACTCCGCCCGACTGCTTAATCAACCCTAACAATGGCCGACAAGTTTTGAGGGTTCAATGCATATTCTCGACCGAAAGGTACTCTTTGGTGAGACACATGCAAAGAGGGTATATATATATCGTTTTCTATTCCCCTGAGTTCCTCCGATAGGTAACGAAGCTATGGCGAACTTAACACAGCCTACAACTGAATCCCCCTTTTTTGATCCCTCTTCGCTGGAATTACAGGGCCCAGAAGACCCAAGAAATTGGAGCAAAGGTCGAAGTAAGCTTTTCACATTTGCTTGATGTTTGTTCCCACTGACGTGTCTAGAATGGCTACTCTCACTGAAACTTTGTATCTTCTGCTTTGCAGTGTCTATGGGCTCGACGATATTCACACCAGCTGTTCAAGTAATTGCCAGACAGTTTCATGAAAGTGATACCGTTGCCATCTTGGGCATCAGCATGTACGTACATTCAGTCTTCTGAACTCGCCCACTCTGGGTCAACCAAGTGAAACGAACTAACGCTCTCTCAACGCAGGTATGTGATCGGGTTCGCAGTTGGTCCAGTGTTCTTCAGTCCGCTATCGGGTATGCTACACTTTCTGTTCAAAGATTTTTACCAGAGATCTAATGCCCTATAAAGAGGTCTATGGCCGCAAAGTAGTCCTCATCCCAGTCTGGCTCCTCTTCTGTGCTCTCCAATTCGGCTGTATCTTCGCTCCCAACATGCCTACCCTCCTCGTATTCCGTCTCCTCGTGGGCATAGCTGGATCTCCCAGTTTAACGGTGGCTGGTGGGCTAAATGCAGACTTCTGGAAAGGTGGGCTACATTATGCAACTATCCATTAATAAAAACCACCGCATGCTAACTAAAAATAATCAGCAAATGAAATCGGACCCCCTCTAGGCCTATTCACGATGTCTGCCTTCCTAGGACCCGTCTGTGGTTCGTAACTACCTTACCCCTCCATTGTACGACACTTGATCACGTCTGACATCTATATCCAGGACCCATCGTGGGTGGTTTCCTAATCCAAGAGATCCCCGGTGAAGAAGGCTGGCGATGGTGTTTCCGAATCCAGCTCATCCTCTCCGTCGTGTTATGCCTCAACTGGCTGTACTTCCCCGAAACCTACCGGCCGTTACTTCTTGAGCGGAAGCTCAGAGCCCAGAATATTGACCTCAACTACCTCGAGATGCACGATGACCCTCGCGTAGGTCTCAACAAAGGCGAGATGTTCAAACGAGCAATTTTCCGGCCACTACAGATGCTATTTGGTGACCCGATTGTGTTCTTCGCCAGTCTATATGTGAGCTTTTTATTCGGAGTGCTGTACGTTGTTCCCTCAATACCTTACCGGTAGATAATGCGATTGGTGGTACGAGCGCTTGCTAACTTATGCCTCGCTAGGTATCTATTTTTTGCTGTAAGTACTTCGAGAATTCCCGATTACACAAATGAACCCTGCGACAAGCTTTGATCTACCAAAGAGTCGCACTACCGAAGACGGATAAACTGACAGTATCCTAGGCTTACCCTATCGTGTTCCGTGGACGTTACCATATGAAATCCGGTGTCGCGGGTTTAGCATTTTTGGGTATCGGCCTCGGTGTCATTATGAGCTTTCTTTCTGCGGGATATGCGAATCGTGTATACTTGAGATTAAAGAAAGAAAGAGGGTTGGAGAATTCGACGTTTCCGGAAGGAAAGCTCCCACCAGCTATGGTCGCGGCTTTCTTCATTCCTGTTAGTTTGTTTATGTTTGGATGGACTGGTGCCCAAGGTATCCACTGGATGGTGCCTATTGTTTCAGGAGTACCGTAAGTCGCCTTATTGCTTGAGCGACTTTGATGATTGTTGAAAACATCCGATGAACTCGGAACCGGTGGAGTTTTGTACGACGGTTTACTGACCGCTACCCGCAGATTCGGCTGGGGTTTCTGCACCATTTTCATCAACCTTGTTTCCTATGTCGCCGAGGGATACCTGTACTACGCCTCATCTGCGCTGGCGGCTAACACAATCCTCCGTTCACTCTTTGCCGCCAGCTTCCCCCTCTTCTCAATGAAGCTGTACAGCGGCCTCAAGTCGGAATGGGCATCCTCACTTCTCGGTTTCATTTCCGTAGCCTTCATCCCGGTTCCTTATCTTTTCTGGAAATACGGACCAACTCTAAGGCAGATGAGTAAATTCCATTGTACTCCGCCGGTATTTAACCAGCCGAGACCCCATATTTTGCAGCCGAAGACACCGGCACCGCCGACTATGATGGAACCAGCGCACTTGAAGAATTCGAATGAGAAGACGGAAGGTGTGACGAAAGTCCCCTCAATTACAGGGAGCTCGGGAAAGGATAGTGGTGTCGATTCGAGTTATGGAAAGGATAAGGATGAGAAGGGGCCTGAGCCGAGTAATGGTGTTGTCGGGGTCGAGGACGGAAAAATTGTGAGGATTGAGACGGGAGATGTGTAGGCGTCCGGAGTAACAAGTTTCCGATAGGATTGGCACATCTGTGAAAAAAGGGTTTGGACTTGAAAAATATGGCGAGGGCAGATAGATAGTAAAGGCCCAACACGCCTGGCGAGGGTATGAATTACGATATCGGGTTAGAATGGGTACGGGGTTATTACAGCGGAATTTGAATACGAACACAGATTCCTTTTTTTCATGCATACTCTAGTTAGCAGAGCAAATTAATTGAAACAAAAAGATTATCTATTATACTTAACGGCTAGTTGATAATATCTATATACATGCTCATTGGAGTTCGTATCACAATTGGCGACCAACATGCTGATGCTAAGGGTTGTCGTGAGAACCCGTATGCCAATGATGGCAGATCTTAGGGTTCACCGGCGACCGACAAGCTTCAATTAGACTGTAGGACTTTCATACCCTTGTAAATCCATGCAGATCTGTAGATCATTGAAAGATACCTCGGCTCAAGCAACTTCTGCAGGTCCCGCGATGAGTTGGTGTCGATGTGGACTCAGATACGTGGGAAAAGATACGTATCATCGCTTCTACACGATAGGTTTCATCAGGACTATGCGGGCGTCGGATTGCCACGGTTGTTGGTGATCGGATCGGCGTACAAATCACTCGCGAATCGCGGTGTGATTGGTACGGTGGAATGTCGGGAAAATCATGCACGGAACGGTCCCTGATGGGAAAGTTTGTTGGGAGTTGCCTACATGCAGTTGTAGTGAAGACGTTTCGGCCGATTTGATGATTCGATTAACTGCGTGTGGAGATGGGTAATCCTTTCCCCTTCCCACAGCGACGGATAGACCTGGCAACGCCACTATTTCGACTTGATCGTCGAAATAGTCTTTGTTCACACAAGACCTTTATCGATGCGCCGAACCAAATGTTGTCGTTTTAGGGGCCAATTCACACCGGGATCAATGGCGTATCGTTCACCGCGCTTCTCGTGTTGACGCGCGAGATCTTTCGCCGTATCTGGTCAGCACCGAGCCTATTAATCTCTGTAAACCCGGATTTGAATCCCGGCTGAATTAGGTTTCCACGCTATTATCGTGTGCCTTCCGAAGATTACGATGCCGCAGGGGATAACGACATATTCTGAGCTATTCTCTGATTGCATTGACATAACGTATTTTTTTCCTCGCGCGATACATCTATCTACCATATGCTCGTAACCACTGCTATTTCCTCTGTATAATCGCTGTCGTCGCGACATTTCTCTCGCAATTCCCGATTCTCAGTTCTAGAAAGCTAGTAGTCCTCCATTTCCCACACCTCGACCCCTTGCCCGTCCTCCTGCTTGTATAATCACGTGAGCCAATGGAAGCACTGAAGCTATGAATCAGGAGGACGAATACAGAGGCAAAAGAATGCAGATGCCAGGGTTCAACGTGGCAATTAATCAGATTATCGACAAACAAAGAGCTAACAAAGGAAGAAGTAAAACAGCAGAACTAACAAACGAGTGAACAAAGGACTCGTGGAAAACGCATAGCAACCATTAATAAGACTACCCTCATCCGGGCTATTATAACTCTCTCCGCCTTTTGTTCCCTTACATATAGTCACCCTCAACTGCACAATTAAGCGTATTTCTAGTTTGTGTATCTCGATTGACCATTTTTACCGAAGTTTGTGAGCACTTGGTTGACATTTTCTGCTTGGCCTGGACTGCCTTATCGCGACACCGCAGCCTAGGCTTGTTATTCACCGCTACCAGCATAAGCTGGTCATAAGAAATCGGAAGTCTGCAGTTGCCGATTGTTATTTTCATCTTTTCTGTACCCAGAACCGTGTAAGACCGATTGTTCAATGTCATAGTGCCTGTGCTAGAGTTCGGTACTGTCGCTTTATTGGTCGTTAAATGCTCGCTAGCTTTATCCTCCTTCCGGGAATCGCTCTCCAGTTTCTGGATGTTCATATCCTCGGACTCTCCGCACGCCATAAGCATATCCAAGAAGGCGGCGTCATCAACATCTAGAACATTGGTGTTCCATCTTCCTGACATCTCATTCCTGATGCTTTGAGGCATAGCATCATAGATGATGGTGCGTAACATGCGACCATTGATCAATTGCGGATCTCCATTCAGAGACTTTATCGTCTCAAGATAAAATTTCATATCACTGTCGTATTTCAAACGTACCATAGCCATAAACTTTTTGTGCACATCCTGGCGTAGTTCGTTGATGGTTTGGGATGAGTCTGGCACAACAACAATCGTTCTGGTTCTTCTCGCAACATCCACGCTGGTAGGTACCGTCATTCCGGTGGGTCTAAAATGGTGCGTACTGTAGCGGGCGTAAGTTGTAACAGTCCACACAGGCAGTCTCCCTGACGTGGTGAGATTCTTGCTAATGCGTCTAATAGCCCTGACAGGACTAATACCTCTGACAGGGTGATCTGACAGATTGATTTCTGCGGACGCGAAAATGGCGTAGCGAAGTTAGCTGTCCGGATGGTTGGTCTTGCTGACACGGTGAGATAATTGAAACAGAGGCTTACCAATGCTTCCGATCGCCTGGATCGGGGACTGTCACTTTGAACGGAGTGATGTGATCGTTTGATGTCAGAGGTGGTGTAATCGGATGAGTGGAGTGTGTGGTAGGCTTGGATTCTCCTGAAGTAGGGAGTGGATGATGTCGGTGGGAGAAATGATCCTTCTGTTAGCTTGCGGATTCTGTAAACCACTAAGGTAAAGTTATGGGGGTAGAGATGTAGGAAAGTTTGTACGACACATACGAAACGAACAGGGATTTAACGGTTTAAACCTCCTCGATCACCTCCGGAAAATCGCTTATCACCCCGCTGTCGAGCCCCCGATTGACTGAAACCAGCCCGAAGTCTTGCGAATGGGAATCTTCCAGCTCTAAACAACCAACAATTTAACTTCTCCTCCTCTCTTCTTCCCCTGCCTTAATGGTAAAACCCGAATGTCGTGGCCGAGTGACCAACAGTGACCAGTAGAGGTGGAGCTGAGAAGAGCGCCAGTGGTCAATCGTGTTCTCCATACAATCATCGCCATACATCATCACATAAAGCCTTTTTTATGTCCAGAGTTTATTTTCTACTTGTAGGGGCTATAGACTAACATGAATAGCATTCTTCTGTACAGGTAACAGTTGATTCAACCGTCGACTGAACTAAATCCTCAACCCATGTAGCCATGGCACATGATTATCTCCCTTCAGATAAGAAGTTTCAAAGAAAAGCACTGGGGGTACTACCTAAAGCGGTAGCATTTCACAAGCACTTGAACACGTGAGGTAGATAGGTTGGCGTCGCGGTAGGTTGAACGTCCAATGGTTCCGTCGCGACACCACCATACCGCTCAATTTATAACCGCAATACATTCCACCTCCATACAAGACACCAACCCAGCACCTTTACAACTGTCAGGCAAACAATTAGTCTCGATAATCATGGGTAGTATCAGTAAGATTGCATTCTTTGACAGGTTCAAAGAGTAGGTTGATCACTTGTTCCTTCAGCCTCTTTGTTTACACTTTACTGATAGAAATAACTCGAGATTGAAATGTTAAACAACAAAGACCATTCAGACATTATAATCAAGACGAAAGACACAGAGTTCTACGCCCATCGACGTGTTCTCAAATTACGTACTTCTTTTTTCGAGGACAAAATCAAGGTCATGCAAATCAAAGAGGACAAGCTCGTCACGGTTACAATGGATGAGGCTGCCGATGGCGGATACTATTGCACTACTCATGCGGTTTGGAGATTCCTTAACTGGTGCTATACCGGTGATTACAGCGGGCAGTCTCAAAAGATCGGGTTAAATCATGGTAAGCTAAACCAAATGGCTATTGAAACCTCCCATACCCCGGGAAGATTACTTATGCCGAATCGTAATGACTGACTTGTTGATAGATGATCATCTAGGAGCCCTGAGGCATTGCGAAGTCTACCATCTCGCGGCCAAGTTCGACATTCCTGATTTGAAAAACCTCGCAGTAACGAAACTTGCTACACACCTCTCCAGCAAATGGGTTGCGTCCGAATTTCCTGAAATTGTTGTATCTATGGAAATACCAAGAGAACAGACAAAGACATCCGCTGGGTTGTTTTATCCGCAGCAAAGGCTCACATCGATAAGTTGGTCAAGATGCAAGCATTTCAGCATGTACTTTTTGAAGATGCTGAGTTTTCTAGTGCTTTTCTTGTTGGGTTAGCTGAACATTTCAGGAAACCACAACAGCGTATATGTCCTTTCTGTGGTACGACCGTTTTCCAGAAGATGTAAACATTTCTATGATATTGAATGATGTTTCATGTTACTAAGTATAATATAATGTTAAAGTCATGATGCTAATGAGATTTGATTCACTCGGAACAAAAATACGTTTCCAAAGGTGATGTCATCCCCTATAAACGACCACAATCTTCAGAGTGGTCGCAATAAGTAAAAACAGTGCGGCTCCTCAGACCGGGCATGGTGGAGGATGCGTACAAACTTGGCACAAGACCCTGGTCCTTCCACCTCTGGCTAAACCCTATTGGGTTTACTATATTCGGCCTGCTGAAACTTGAGCCATACTAATTTTTTTGACAGAATCTTGATTTCGCTTTGATCTTTGGGACTTGGAACGTTGTGATTAATCGACGTGATTCTTCTGTCAGAAATCATCCTCCTTATATACAAAATATTCACTCATTCGGATCAATAAACCTCTTGATCCGATACAGTACTGTACATCCGTAAATGACTCATTGCTAAACCACAAACAATTAAACCTAATTTCCAATAAATAAACTATTCCAAATAAACCAATTCGTTCTGATAATTCCGTATATCCGTTCGTATCCTTATATCAACGTTGATACGTTAATCTCGGATGTCTGAATATCCGTCAATTTTATTGCGAATACTCTGAAGATGGTGGTCGTCTAGGGGATAACGTTGAAATGAGGAAGCTTACCACCTGGGCGCCACTTGGGTTTTGGTCGGTTTTGAGCTGACTGCTGGTCGGCCTGAAGAGTCCAGGACGTACCTGTAGTGCAACCAAAATTATCGGTCCGGTACAGGTTTGGTTTGCAGTGTTCCGGGGGTCGTGAGTGATGTTTGTCTGGTCATGATACTGGGTGTTGATTCAACCCTGGCAAGAAACTACACCTATAAAAGCCCGTGTCTCCGTTCCATTCATTGGTCTCCAATCGATTAACCACCGGAAGCCCACGACCGGGGGTACTCATCTCATCTTCAACCCCTGAGCTGTCGATTCACAAAGACCCATCACCACCGTCCCTACCAAAAATCTCTGTTTCAATTTCTACCAGTCTAGTCATGGCCGACGACAAGATTAAACTCTCTTTCCTTGAGAAGTTTAGAGAGTATGTTTGCTACGCCATTCATTCGTAGTATATAGCTAACTTAAATTACTTTTAGTGCCTTTAACCTGAAGGACCATTCCGATATCACCATCAAGACCGACACCACTGAGTTTCATGCTCATCAGGTCATTCTCAAATTGCGCACTTCTTTCTTCGAAAGCGCTACAAAGGAAGAAAGCGGATTCTTGGAATCAGAGGATAAGATTGTTACCATTGAAGAACACAGTACCCATTCGGTCTGGAGGTTCCTCAAGTGGATCTACACCGGGGATTACAGCGATGAGTCCAACAATATCGAACTGGGCGAAGGTGAATTGTCTCTCAATCTCCAGCTCCTTTGGCACTCCACTGATTACTAATTGGTTACCTATCTTCTAGACGATGACCTCGGAGTTTTGAAACATTGTCGCGTCTACGCTCTCGCCGATTTCCTTGGGGCCCCCGAGTTGAAGCAACTTGCCGCTAAAAAACTTTCTGCGGCTTTCTCCAGCAACTGGGTTAAAGCAGACTTCCCGCAAGTCGTTCGCGAAATCTATCTGACTACCAACAAACAAGACAAAGACATTCGTGGTGCTGCTATTACATCGGCTAAATCTCACATCACGGAGCTGTTGCAGATGCAAGATTTTAAGGATGTTCTTCTAGATGTTGCTGAGTTCTCCGGCGGACTGATTATTGGTGCATCGACTGCGGTTCTTGCAAGCAGAACACCTTCGCAGTGTCTTACTTGCACATGCGTTCAGAAATATAATTGCAACAGCTGTGGTCATATGCATTACTGAACGTTAGTTTTTGGTGCATACCTATGGTTCGACCTGAAGATGGGAAATATTAACATTTGGCTGTAATGGAATTCGTGTTGGGCAGGATCGATCTTGAATAGCAAGTCTTGGAATGGAGCAATTAGTTAATGAGACTCAGGTCTGATCGGCATCTGGATCAAAAATATTCATAGATCCATCATGAGTGACATGAGACTTTTTCCAACGCCGGGCCGAAAGTGAGAGCGCGTGACGTATTCAGCCCAGTGTATTTACATACTTACGTGACCCCTGCAACGCCAAGAGAGCCAAAATGGCTTGGCATTGGCCTGGTTTAAATAAGTAGGTAGCAACCTCACTCTGCAAGCACCTCCTTGCTCCTCTGTCGCGCTTCACATTTTCAGCCCTCCAAGATCTCGTCTGGACTCCTAAAAGACCTCAGGACATATCAATCATGGCCGACGACGCGACCAAGCTATCCTTCCTTGACAAATTCAAAGAGTATGTTATCTAGATTATGCCAAACAAACGTATTTCCACTGCTTATAGATTTTCTCGAGACTTTTTAACAGCAAGGATCATTCAGACATCGCCATTGAGACCGGCTCTCAAGTGTTCCATGCTCATCAAGCTATTCTGAAGTTACGCACTACCTTTTTTTGAAAAGGCAACAAACAAAGAAAATGGCTTTGCGGAGTCTAAGAGTGGCGTTGTCAAGATCGATGATCACAGCTCTCATACGGTTTGGAGATTCATCAGCTACTGCTACACCGGCGATTACAGTAACGAATCGAACAGCGTGGAACTTGGCACGGGTGAGCCAATTGACCCCTCTTCCAAAGAGTCTTGCTGATAAAACACTTTCGATAGATGATGACCTTGGGCCTTTCAAGCATCGCCGGATTTATGCGCTTGCCGATATGCTTGATGCTTCTGACTTGAAGAAACTTGCAGCAAAGAAACTCGATGATTATCTTACGGAGAAGTGGGCTAACGACTCTGTGGCATCTGACTTTGCGGATCTTGTCAGAGAAACATACGATACAACCAACACAGGTGACGAAGATATACGCAATGTTATCGTCAAGGCAACTAGAGGTCAAACGAATGAGCTTATTCCGTGTAAGGACTTCAAGGCGGTTCTTTACGAGATTGCAGAATACTCGGATGTCCTTGTTGTTCAAGGACATGATTTTTTTTTTTGTTTTTATTCTATTGCTATCCCCGGCTCGGGGTACGATAGGTTACAACTTCACCGCCTTTGCTACAGTATTCCCTGGTATTCTCTTCTTTCCTTTTCTCCATTCACTCCATTCTCTTTGTGACGCCTTGCTCATTGGTTTTCCATGAGCTTGGCTTTGAGGAGCTTTATGCTCACTCCAACTGCTCCTTCAACACTATGTTCGTCTTTCCCTTTGTTCTATTCACTTTTACTTTATCCGTCTTCCTTGTTTTTTGTTCTGGTTCCTCTCTTTCCCCGGTCCTTCCCCAGTTGTCATCTCTTTCCACCCTTTTCTCGGCGCTTTCTTTCTCCGGGGTGCGATTGCCCACTTCCGTTTACTCGAGCAAGTTCAGGATGTGTTTTGTTTTCTTGCGGTCGGTGAAGATGTGTTCGATGCTTCGGTGGCTCCATGCAGACTGGCTGATTTCTTTCTTCAGCGTTTCTCGCTCTCTCCTCTAAGTTCGGCACTCTTTTATCAGATGTTTTACCGTTTGGCGGTCTCCACTATTGCACAACCATTCAAGGACACGAAGATATGACTAACGATAAGTATAAGTGTGCAAATTGTGCCTGCATGCAGAGAATGCACTGCAACAATTGCCGCCACACTCATTAGTTCTTGTCATCATCTAGCATACAAAAACTGCAAAGTACTATGACCGGGAAGAGTGGTAGGGCTATCTCCATATCAATGGTACTCACTTAGGTAGAAGATGGGATAATATGTAATCTAGATTTGGTATTTACTAGGGATGAAGAACTTAGAACCCCGCAATACTGGAACATTCAGATTGGCGAAAGACTTTAATAGCACCTCGTGACACCTCACTTATTGCCATTTTGAGTTTAGCGTCCAAGCTTATCTAGCCATGCACGGTATAGTGGCGACTGCCACTAAACTGCTCATGGCAATAGGTGAGGTGTCACGAGGTGCTATTAAAGTCTTTCGCCAATCTGAATGTTCCAGTATTGCGGGGGATACGTGGTTCGCTTTCAAACCCCGGGCCGACGAAGTAAGTATGTACCACGAGGGATCAAGGTTAGTCAGCCAACTGAGTTAATTTGGAATGTTCCGGTATTGTGGGATAGCACTCACATATGTATGCACCATCAGTGACTAAAGCGTTTGGTGTTGCTTCGGCCCCATTTCCAATCGCGCTCTCCATTGGTGAGATTTCAACCAATAGTAAACCGTCTATCAAAGCCCCACCTTTGCCTTGTTAGTACTTATCGTCAACTCACCCCACTTTCAAACTGCCTTCTAAATACCCCAGAGGACGCACCGGCTACTCCCTCCTTCCCATCAATCCCCATCCATCACGGCGGATCCCAACTATCATGGCCGCCGACGAGAAAAGCAAGCTAGCCTTCTTAGACAAGTTCCAAGAGTGAGCCCTTCGATTTCCCAACACCGTTAGGATCGCTGATAATCCTTACCATTAGACTTTTCGACAGCGGTGCGCACTCCGACATCGTCATCAAAGTCGGAGATGCCGAGTTCAATGCTCACCACGCTATTCTGAACCTGCGAACATCTTTCTTCTCTAAAGCTACCGATCCAAAGAGTGGTTTCGAAGAATCAAAAGATGGGAAAGTTACCCTTAAGGAGCATAGTGCTCATTCTGTTTGGCGGTTTTTAAAATATTGCTATACCGGCGACTATAGCGATGAGCAGAATGAACTGTCGTTGCAGGAGGGTAGGTGAATCCTAGATAGACTTTCTGATTGTGCGCTAACATAGTCTTGAAATGTAGCCGATGATGCGGGCCCGTTGAAACATTGCCGAGTCTATGCTCTTGCCGATATGTTAGATGCCCCAGAATTGAAAACTCTAGCATCTAATAAGCTCGAGACATACCTTTCGAGCAACTGGGTTCCACAGGAGTTCCCAAAGGTTGTGATTGCGGTCTATTCTACGACAAATAAAAGCGACCTCAATATCAGGAACATGATTCTGTTGGTTACTAAGACTCATTTTAAGGAGTTGATAGAAATGGATGACTTCAAGGAGGTGCTTTATGACTTTGCGGACTATTCTGGGAGTTTGGTGGTTGGAGGAACAACTGCCCCTCCGCCGAAAGCAGTCACCTATAAGTGTATTTCTTGTGATTGTGTTATTCGACTCAGGTGTAATACTTGTGGTCATATCCATTATTAGAATTCAGCCAATTTCATGACGAGTTTGCCCACCCATTTTCTCTGTCGCACATCACGAGCTCATCTATCAATCAATCCAATGTCTACATTCTGTCCATCCATATCTTTTAGACAAAATTCTTCAACACTCTGGAATCATGAAACAACTCTACGCCGCGAATACATAAGAAAGATCGAATCCCTCAGAGTTACATATTTACTATCTTTACCGCTTCCGGCAAGCTTTGCTTCTCTCTCTCTGCAACTGATTAATATTGACATCACCCAATCTCTGTGCTTTCGCTAATTGGTCCAGCTTCTCGCATGTTCCCAAAACAACCACTCGCGCATATCAAGTTATGAGACAATGGGAATGTTTTATGATTAGCATCGGTAACACAGAATTTTCATTGGCTGGATTCTAACGAATCATGAAACAATGATGTCGAACCCCGCATCATTAATATCGTGATTCATCGCCAACATACCCCGCTATTGATACCTGGTGTTTCTCAGTCAATATAATCCGGTTCTCACGGCCTAAAGCATGCTTTTTTCATTCTCTCCATTCTGAGTTGCTAGTCATAAAACTAAGCTCGCCTTTCTGTCCAAATTCCAAGAGTTTGTCCCCTTACACATCCCATTAACCCCGGCCATACCCACCCACCTCCACAACCCTTCTCTATCCATAATCATACAAACCGCTAACTCCCCCTTCCAATAGATTGTACAATACAAAAGACCACTCCGACCTGACAATTAAAGTCGGCTCGGCAGATTTCTTTGCGCACCATGCAATCTTGAAGCCGCGAACACCCTTCTTTGAGAGAGCGACAAAGAAAGAAAGTGGGTTTGTGGAGTCGAAAGATGGAGTGGTCATGATTGAGGATCATTCTACGCATGCGGTTTGGAGGTTTTTGATGTATTGCTATACGGGGGATTATAGTGCTGAGAGTAATAATATTGGATTGGGGGAAAGTAGGTTTTGCTCTTGGAGTTCATGAGTGGTGCTGCATCTCAGCCTTTACAGCTTGTTGAATTTGTCAGTTAAACTGTTTGGATTGGACTGCTTAATAACAGGAGTCTCGCAGCCGATGATCTCGGTGCACTGAAGCATTCGAGGGCTTATGGTCTCGCGGATATGCTTGATGCGACAGAGATGAAAACTCTGGCGGCGAAAAAGCTTGAGACATGTCTTTCTAGAAACGAGAGGTTTACGATACGACGACCAGCTCCAAGAACGATAAAGAAATCAGAGATATCCTTTGCAAGGCTATAAAGTCTCATCTTCCCGAGCTGTTGAAGCTGAAGGCTTTTAAGGATGTACTACTCGACATCGCGCAGTATTCGGGGAGCTTGATCATCGGTGGAGAAACGACTCCAGAACCTACTCCAACGAAGTACAAGTGTGTATCTTGTGCGTGTACCCAGAGACATACGTGTAACAGCTGTGGTCACTATCACTATTAGCCTGCGGAATGGTTTCTGTTCTTGATGGACCTCGAAGAAAGGTATCATGGGTAGTCGTAAGCGGTCTGGGGAGCACTGAAGTCTGGATTTCGTCTTTAAGTAATTGTGTCCAATTCGTGATTTTGCTTATGAATCGCGAGCTGTGTTCCAGAAGGGATCGCGGGAGATCGTGAAGCTTCGAGCTCTAGTATGAGTTGGGTTAGCGCTGTCGTGTGTGGAGGCGTTGCAGGGATAAAATTTCAGCAAGGGTCTGACCTTCAGCTCTGATCGACGTCACTCGGAATGTATAAAAGTGTAATATTCTGATGAATGGATGTAATAAAACATTATTGAAATCAAATATAGCTTTTACGAGACCTTTACTAATTAGTGTTAAACATTTTAATTTTGTTGTTACATTTTTCAGTGGCGGATACCGGTGTTACACAAGCGTCATAGACCCGAGACATGAAATTCTTCTTCAAAATTGCCGCCACACAAACAGCATCAACCCCACCGACGAAGCAATTCCCCGTTCCCTTCACCAGAGCATGCTTTCCTCGCTACGCGCGTCGAGGCGTGTAGTAGAATCGCGCTCCTCGCATCTCTCATCTCGACTATCCGGCGCTGTACGAAGACCATGCACTGCGCCGTACTTTCGCCGATACGCCTCCGAGATTGCGACCGAGCGACCGGCCAGCTTAATGAGTGCGCATGATTCCCGGTGCAAGGTTTGAGCTTGAGATGAGGTTCTGACAACCTTTTGTGTTGTAGTACCCGATGAGCAACGGAGAAATGAAATTGGTGTTCAGCAGCTACCGGCATACGTTAGGAATCAGCTTTTCAAATCGGATCCCCCGAAAGCGGACGAAGAATTACTTAAACTCGCGGAAAGACATCTGGCGCAACACGAATTGCTCGGAAAGATTAGCGATAAATCCCCGCCGATTGCGTTCGATCTACCACCGTTGAGAGGTCAGACCCTCGATGAACACTTCAACAGACTCGGTCAAGAAGCTGCGGACCCTTATCTATCAATTGCGACAAAGTTTGCTGCGGCAACCCTACCAGATCGCCCCCACGAATGGATCAGGCGGCCTGGATGGACAAAATACGTTCACGGAGAGGATCCAGTGGAGGTGGAATATCCGGATGAGGAGATGCTCGTTTTCGATGTGGAGGTACTTTACAAAGAGTCGCCGTTTGCCATTATGGCATGCGCAGCTTCTCCTAAAGCGTGGTATGCTTGGCTGTCACCATGGCTTCTAGGAGAGAGCGAATCGGATCGGCATTTGATACCATTAGGCGACCCGAACAAACCTAGAATTGTGGCAGGACACAATATTGGATACGATAGAGCACGAATTAAGGATGAATATAACCTGACACAAACGAAGAATTTCTTTATCGATACCATGTCGCTACACGTAGCAGTCAACGGAATGTGTTCCCAGCAGCGACCAACATGGCTAAAGCACGCAAAGAGGAAGGCAGCTCGTGAGATGGCCGAGAACGAAGGAACGTCACAAGAACTTACGGAATTACTACAATTTTCACAGATGGATGAGGAGGAGGATCTTTGGGTCGGTCGGAGCTCTATCAACTCTCTGCGCGATGTCGCAAAGTTCCACTGCAACATCACCATCGATAAAGCTGTTCGAGACTACTTTGGAACTTTGGATAGAGAGGGTATTATGGAGAAACTGGATATGCTACTGAATTACTGTGCCGCCGATGTGGCAGTTTCTCACAAAGTCTACAGAGCGATTCTTCCGAAATTCCTCCACGATGTTTGCCCGCACCCCGTCAGTTTCGCAGCATTACGGCATCTCTCTTCAGTCATCCTTCCCGTTAACGAGACATGGAATGACTACATCAACACCGCCGAAAAAACCTACCAAGACCTATCTGAGGGAGTTTCTCAGCGTCTAAAAGAGCTCGTCAACAAAGCCCTTGAGTCTTGCGGACTACACGCATACGACCCTGAGAAATCCCAAGTCCCACCAGAAGCCAACGACAGCTGGCGCGACGACCCTTTCCTCCGCCAACTCGACTGGGAGATCACACCAGTCCGCATGACAAAAGAAACCAAAAAGGCCCCCTCCAGACCAGTTGCAAACCAGAAACTCCCTGGTTATCCTAAGTGGTACAAAGACCTCTATCCTAAATCAAGCGGCCCTATGAACCTTACAGTGCGCACTCGCATTGCGCCATTGCTTCTAAGACTGTGTTGGGACGGCAAGCCTTTGATCTGGAGTGAGAAGCATGGTTGGGTTTTCCGTGTGGAACCTGATGAGGCAAAGAACTATGAAGGAACCCCCGTGGTGAGAGTCGATATGTCAGAAGAAGAGAAGGACTTTTCTCTGAGGGACGATACTTGGCACTGCTACTACAAGATCCCCCACAAAGACGGACCCCAAGCTCGATGCACTGCACCATTGGCGAAGAGTTATATGCAGTACTTCGAGTCCGGGATCTTGTCCTCTGAATACCCTCTCGCCAAGGAGGCTCTCGACATGAACGCCCAATGTTCTTACTGGATCTCTGCTCGTGAACGCATTCGGTCTCAAATGGTCATCTATGAAAAGGACGCCAAGCTAGGCCTAACAGCACCTGAGGGAAAGCCAAGGTTGGGAGTTATCCTTCCCCAGTTGATTCCCATGGGAACCATCACCCGTCGTGCAGTCGAAAGTACTTGGCTCACCGCCTCTAACGCCAAGAAGAACCGTGTCGGCTCCGAGCTGAAAGCCATGGTTAAAGCACCAGAGGGCTATGTTTTGGTCGGAGCCGATGTCGACTCCGAAGAGCTCTGGATTGCCTCCCTGGTCGGAGATGCTCAATTCAAGCTCCACGGAGCCGGAGCATTAGGATTCATGACTCTCGAAGGAACCAAAAACGCCGGAACCGACTTGCATTCCAAGACCGCCAATATTCTCGGAATCTCCCGTAACAACGCCAAAGTCTTCAACTACGGACGAATCTACGGAGCCGGAGTCAAATTCGCTTCCACGTTATTGCGGCAATTCAACCCAAAAATCAATGAACAGGACTCCATAAGAACCGCCGAAGACCTCTACCGGCACACCAAGGGTGCTAAACACCAATTCCGCAAAATGAAGGATGTGAAAGACTTCCCGGCTCGGACTTTCTGGTACGGAGGAACCGAGAGTTTAGTCTTCAACAAGCTCGAAGAATTCGCCGAACAAGACCAGCCCCGAACTCCTGTGCTTGGAGCAAAGATTACCGAAGCCCTACAACAGCGATACATGAACAAAGGAGGCTTCTTGACATCCCGTATCAACTGGGCTATTCAATCCTCCGGCGTCGACTACCTCCATCTCCTCATCATCTCCATGGACTACCTTATCCGTCTCTACGGCCTCAACGCACGCCTCGCTATCACCGTTCACGACGAGATTCGTTACCTCGTAAAAGACCAAGACAAGTATAAGGTCGCCATGGCCTTGCAGGTGGCGAATGTATGGACCCGTGCTATGTTCTCCCAACAAATGGGTATCGAAGACCTCCCGCAATCCTGCGCTTGGTTCTCTGCTGTGGATATCGACTCTGTCCTCCGCAAGGAAGTCGACCTACCCTGTATCACCCCCTCTCATCCCAACCCCATTCCCTCTGGAGAGTCAGTCGACATTATACAGCTCCTTGAGAAGGGTGACAACGCGCGTCTTGACGAGACTCAAGGAACTCCAATCCCCGTGGAACGCTACAACTACAAGCCCCGCGTTCCGATCATGGAGCAGATGAATAAAAAAGACAAGCGTCTTGAGCGGTGGATGTTGGAGGCGCAGATTTCGTCTGCGAAGGAGTTGGAGGATCTTACAAAGAAGATTATTAAGGAGCTTAAACCCGCAGGAGAGCGTAAAGTTAAGAAAGAGAGGGTGGCGAGCAATAAACAGCAGAAGTTGACGCCGTATGGTCAGGATATGTTCTTCTCGGAGTTTGAGGCGACGAGGGATTGGCCGAGGTTGCCATATTCGAAGCCCAAACCCGCCGCGGCTTTCGATTGGGCGACAACGAAACAGTGGACGGGATCCACTCCTAAGAAGGCGGATTATCAGAAGAGGTCTAATCCGAGGAAATGGTAGTGGGGAGAAGAAGGTGGGGTTGAGGAAATGCTGGAACGATGCAATCGGATGCTATACCAGAAGAGGATTATAAAGAGGAGCTGGGTTACGGGTGCGAGAAAGGCGACAAAGGTGGAATAGGAGGAGCGTTTTCTTATGTGTTGTATATATTATGGGCCGGAGTTTTGGTTGCGGGTTTTTTTCTTCTTTTTATTTGAATAAGTTTGCTGAAAACTAGGGGGGTTGAGTTGTACACACCGTTTTCTTTCTTTTTCTTTTGTCGTTTCTTTTGTAGGACCTGTAAAAAGTTTGCACGATGGGGGCTCGATTCTTTTTTTTTCTTCGGTTTTTATGGTGGGGTGTACACAGTTGAGCAGGGAAGGGGGACGAAAAGTGGTCGGAGTTAGCTGTGCTTGCATGTAGCTAGCTGTGTTGAGCTGAATACTTACTACTGTGCAGAAGTGGTCAAACACACTTCTTTTTCCATGAAACGTGATGTTTGTGGCACAGTAAGCGTGTTGTACAGAGGGCTTGTGTAAATGTTTTGAATAATTTTCAAATTCCGTAGTCTCGGTACATCGTTCCACGACCCCCACTCTGTGTAGCCTCGTGTGCACTGGGGTTCAAGGTTCACCACCACGGGACGGGCCGCCGTATGATGTAGCGTTAGCCTTTCCTGCACTTATCCCATCTGGATCATCCGAGACAGGTCTTAATAATTCATCTTACAAAGATGTCGTGGTGTTCCTTCATTCAACATACCTCGTTCCTTGTAAGTTCTATTGAGTTTCACACTCCGTTCACAGGTTGGACAAGTTGTCACCTCGTAAGGTATACGCCCCAGGACTCCATCATCCGGGGCGAATATGGCTATTTGTGGACCGGTAGAGGGATGATGGGAGAGGCTAAGCAAATACGAGGGTATGAACCTAAGTTACAGTCAATCACAGTTCTTTTGTTGAGAGGGATGTGACGCCGGAATCAGCAGTCTGCTTTGAAACTTCATGCGTGGTTGAGGAACCATCAGAGGATATGTCTATTGAATGAATCTGACATAGATATAGTGACATCCAGCGTGAATTAACGATATGGATATTTACAGCTCTACGTATTTCGACATCTTGGGTTTCGGGACTCTAACACTCGGGACGGACTGTAATTCGCCCTGGAGCCAGGCGGGCATGAGAATACGTCTTTACATCTGTGCAAGGGGGCAATTACAGCATCTTGATATATATATTCTCTTTCAAAAACTCTAGGGAGGACGTCTTGTAGGCCGTAACCCTTGGGTTTGGTATGGGCCACTAAATAACACATGACTCAGCGCGCTCTCAGTCTGAAGACGGTCCGGTGCTGATGCATAGAATCTCTATAACCCGAAGGTCTGGAGATCTCCTCTCGCCATTAGAGGATGAGGATGATACTAACTCTTGAAGTCCTGAGACCACAAGAGACGAGACTGGAGCTTCAACCTACTCGGCGGTCCTCGACGGGACGAGACCAGCCAAATCTCGAGTCGTGTGTAACAACGACCAGGTGACAGAGGGTTTCTGGGGGTCAAGCAAACGCGTGGAGAACACTGAAGTGCTGCTGCGCTAGCACTTTCTTAGACAATGTTTGCCATAAGTTTCCGTCTCTTCCTCCCATCCCTAAACATCCTCTCTTCCTCCTTCCTCCACTCCTCCCCTCCTCACACATCTACATCACACACATATCCACGCGGTTACATCAACAGTAAGTGCATTTCCTCAACCATATCTCACTTAATTTGTTTCCTTCTGTTCCTTTCTGTTCCTCTGTACTTCAAATGTTTCCTTCTTGAAACACATCTCCAACATCTCCCTCCCCACTCGTTCACCACTGCTCACTCAGTTACACCAGTATCCCGCTTGTAGAACATCACAAAAAACAATCGAAGATGGCTCAAAACGGTTTAAACCATCTTCAAGTCCCACCTAACAACCGAGGACGGGCTCGCCACAGCTTCCACCCTGGCTCGAATACTGGATACTTTGGCCCTGCGCAGTGCACATCCTGCGAAGAGTTCGCTGCTCGTCGTGCGACGCTGCCTCCCTTCTTCACAGGGAGCTACCCACTCACCATCGACGAGCAAGTCCACGAGCAGCACCTAAAAATGGCCAAGGAGCGTGACAAGCTAGCTTTCCTCAACGAGTACGAGAAGTAAGTATCCCTCTCCCCCACCTCTCTATCCGCCTCCACTCTCCACTCGAGGCCCCGAAGACTCCCAGCACCACATTCCCGACTTCTCGACACTCGAGTTCTCCATCACAAAAAATGGAGATGGAGTGTGACTGCATCGCTAATCTCCACTTTCGCAGGATTTTCAACAATCCTAAACACTCGGACCTCACCATCAATTGCGAGGATAGAACTTTCTATGTTCACAAGATCATCCTCAGCTTGAGAACCCAGTTTTTTGACAACGCTACTGACCCGTATTCCAACTTCGTCGAGTCCAATGGAGTTGTCACCATCCAGGATCACTGTGCTGATTCCGTCTACTGCTTCCTCAAATGGTGCTACACCGGCACCTACGACATCACTACATTGGATATCCGTAAGTTTCCTAATCCTGCTGCTCCTTACGTGGTCATTTGATGCCCTTTGATTCCGTCGAGTGGCCTTCGGTGGCCTCGTGTGTCTTTAGCTGCCTTGGGTGGACTGTTACAGACTTTCCGTGCCACCATAGAGGAAAAGCACCTCCTCCACATCCGTGTCTACGCAGTTGCCGACATGTTCTTGTGTAACGCTCTCAAGACACTCGCTATCCGCCAGCTCCAAAAGCAAATGAATTTCAACTGGTCCGCTGCTGAGTTCCCCAGCATCGTTGCAGAAGTCTACGAGGTTGCCGGCCCTAGCAGTGCTGCCCCCGACATGCTCCGCAAGACTGTCGTCAAGGCCGCTCACCATGATCTCGTCGGGCTTCTGAAAATGGATCCTTTCGATTAGGTCATGAAGAAGTACGGCGAGTTCTCTGCTGCTTTGGTTCGTATAAACGCCTCCAAGGGAACCTGGGAAATGATTAACCAATTTGAGATGCGCTCCCAGGGACAGATGGGCGAGTTTGGTAGACGTAACGGATGGTACGTCGGCCAGGCTGGCCGCGATATGTAAAGGATCTGACAACACGCGAGTAACGAGTGAGACGTGAAAGTTTTATCGGATCTAGGTGTCGGAATTGAGAAAGGAGTTGAAGAAAATAGCGGAGAAAATTGAAAAAAAAAAAAAAAATCCAATGAAGGAGGAATATCTATTAGCGCAGACCATATCCACTTGAGGAGGATCATTTACTATTCATGTAACATTAGTCTAGACGCTAGTCTTGACTAATGTAAAATCTTATCTGTTATCTACAGCGCCGGCGTGCGCTTAACTTGCACCAGAGAATTTGGCGGATAATCTAGGGCCTGGGTACGATCATTGAAGGCGAATATCTGGGATACCTATTTCTGTTAGCAGTTATGTTCCCCATAGGGGTTTACTTACATTTGTACTGACAGCTAATTTGTACTAAAGTTCAAGTAACCCGAATAAACAAATACCATCAAACACTTGTTCTGATCAATCATCTGTCTTTCTTACCAAACCTTTTTCACCTGTGAACCAACCCGCGCGAAGCAACGCTAATCGTATTCGAATAAATGTTCCCCTACTCGAGTCTAAGTACTCGAGTGGTCGATCAAGTCTGTCAAGGCTGTCAGCGTTTAAATCGCTCACACACCGTCGCGGGTTGATCGGGTTCTATGTATATAAGCATTACAAGTCTTCGAAGATCCAGTTCATCGGATGTTGTACAAATCTCATCGGATCCGCGGATTGGCGGCGGCGCTGCGCGTGGCTTCCCGAGTCTTGTGCCTGTGCATTGTAGCTGCCAAGCCAACTAGCCGGCGGCACCCGACACCGCTCAACAATAATAATAATAAAAATAACCCGACACCGCTCACCCGCCGCTCACCGGGCCGTTCGGTTCTGAAAACCCGCCTGGCATGCGACACCGGTGAAGTGGACATAGCCTAGACATCATGATTGAGAATCATAGCTGTAACTGAGACATGCTGAATGAGTCGGGCAGATGGAGGATAGGTATTGTGGTTAGGTAGCAGGCTTGGTGAATCATGTGTTCATCATTCATATTCCTTCCCCGCGGTGGATTGAGATCTCAAGCAGCTGAAGGTTATAATGAAAAAGATCTATGAAATAGCTACAGAGATACACCTAGATTACTTATATTTCTACGCGCCGTGGCGTTGGAGTGGGCTCCAGGCCTCGGTGTAGAGGCTTCGAGTAGTTAGCAAAGTCTGGCTATGGCGGACCATAAAATCCGACCGATATCGATTAGGAGTTCTTGCCCAGGATTTTCGCCGAGATGATGGTATCACAAAATTTCACAAAATCCAGTGTGCTGGTACCCATACCGCGGGTTAACTGTACAAAAGGGGGAACTTTGAAGTTTTCAGATCTGGGCAGACTAGGTACTCGTTGATACGCAGGCATGGGTTCCATGTGTGGATCTCTCCCAAAGCTTCAAATCCGAGTGGAAACCCGGAGATCTCTTGATTTCGGTATCTGGTTTCCGTTGTTGTAAAAATGGAAGTTCCACAGAGAAAGGTAAACGACGGACTTACAGAATCCAGACGGAGGCGCATTCGAGTTTGTAAAGAATCCTTTACGTCACTACGGGAGAATCATTAATTTCCACAAACTCAGGAGTATTCGCTTACTAGCACGTCATGCGTGCGGACCCGAAGGTCCCGTCCCGGACAAAACAGCGTTCCAAATTCGCTAGACATCCCCACAGTCAGCCACGTGCAGGTAAATCCAGGTCCGAAGAGTTACTCAAATCGGGCAGGGCCGATAAATATAGGCACGACCGATGCATGCTGTTGCTCCACTTTCGGCCAGCTCTAGACGTTTTGGAATGCACGGCACCATTTTCCCGGGATGTGTTGTGGGTCCGAATCTTTCCCCAAACTCTCGGATCCTAAATAGGGTAGCTCCCTAGGAGCGCCACGGAAGTTGCCGCTAACCCCGACATCATCTGTTGGATCCTGAAAGTCTGGACGGATTTCTCTGCAGGGCTGTTTAGCTTCGAGGCGTGGTGGAGCCGATAATGTGCTTCACAGCGGAATTCCAGAGTCGTGATGCAGCAGATGAAACGTAGCGTAGAAGTCGTTGAAGAACTGGTTGAAAGTTGAACTTCACGGCCATCGCCATAGTCGGTTTGTTGACCTTTCAGCCTTGTCGCTTATCTTGAACGTGAATCCAACGGTGGGTTGAAGAACGGGTGCGCGGCGGGAGCCAACCACAAGATTGTTGATTTAGATGCTGCTAAATAAGTATGCCGACTTTCCCATTGCTTAGTCGCATCATTATTCTCCCGTGGTTGCATGTGCTCTATCCGTCTGAAACATCGTTGAACTCGCTAGAGTAGCTCTAGTGATTTTCCACAGCAATGTAAGCATCAAACCACACCAAATTAGGTATCTTATGAATATGATCTACAGAATTGCCCGAAATTACAAAGGCCGACCAGACAAGGGCTTATCGTGTCAATGGATCTCCGTTACCAGATATTAGATACCCATCCCCCGGCTTCGACCATGCACTGATCACAACTCCGTCAATATTCGCTGGGACCCGCGCGTGTCCAAAAAAAACTCCCCCAAATGCAATGCCACTTTCTGCCGAATCAGCTCTTGCGATCATGTTTTGCTCCACAGCATTCGCACCGATCGCCGTGATAGCCCGATTATATTTCCGGATAGGACCAAAATCGCAACAGCACTATTGGACTCTAACAGCGATCATTCATGAAATATTTTTCATTCTCGCAGCGACTGTTGGTATCATTATCATCAACATCGAACTTTGGTTGTATATTGTGGAAATTAGGCAGCGTTCTTTGCCTGACGACGAACTGTGGCCGGCAAGAGATAATTTATGGATAACGGCGTTCAAAGTACGATCTAAATACCCTGTTATTAGCAAGTTGAATCTGACAAACCCAGGTAGGGTACGCAGAGGTATTATGCTGGGTGAGAGCCAACATTATCTTCGTATATGAACCGCTGTCTAACAACCAAAAAGACTCTCATAATGTGGTCGGTGAAGGGGGCGTTCATGTGCCTTTACATCGACATGGCGAAATATCTGCCGACTCCGATTCGGTACATGATTTATACTACGGTATACGTCTTGGTGATGTCGTTTGTTGCGGTCTTGATAACCTTCGCTACCGCTTGTCGGCCTATCTCGAGAAATTGGTAAGTAGCCACCACCATTGCTGCATACCCCGAATCTAATCCAAACGCATCTGTGAAGGAGCATTACCGATGATTTATGCACACCCCAAACGATTGCCTTTCCAGTCCACGTCGGTAGTTCTTTGCATCTGATCACCGATCTCATGGGTAGGTCAACTCTTCCTAATTATGCCAGGCCTTTCAAGTATACCACAAACTGACTCCCTTCCAGTCCTCTGTATCCCTGTCTTCATCTTCCGTGTCGTGCCTATCTATCATCGCGAAAAGTTCGCCATTAAATTCATTTTCTGTCTCGGTTGTGCAACAGTCAGCACCGGAATCCTCTGTTATGTCCTCCGAATCCAGGGTCTAGTAGACATCGTCCGTGCCAAGAACTCAGGTAATGTCGAAGACTACGTTGAAGAGGTCCGGCACCACACCGAGAATGTCCGCCTGGCTTCGAGTGCTGAGGCTGCGTGCGGGATGTTTGTACTATGCCTGCCGAGTTTTCGGGCATTAATGAGGAAGACGAATACCGACAACGACCAGAGTCTAACTTCAGGGGCTAGGAGGGCGGGGGTCGATACTGTAGGGAGCTTTCAAAGCTCAGAGATGAGCATTCCGGAGATAGTGCTCAATGACGCACCGGTGGAACGTAGTGTCGGAGGCCGCAGTAGTATTAACTCTGGTCGGGCGGCGGATATTGAGCATGGATTCGATTCCAGCTCCAGTGAGCAGGACCTTGGAGTCAGAACCATGTACTTTGATGCTACTCCTAGGCAATCAAGGGTGATTGGAAACGATATCCTGGGATCTTCGAAATTTCACAGTACATCCGAGCTTACTGCACCGTCGTCTACATTGTCTTCATGACGGGAATTTGTACGAAAAGGGTATGAACTCTGCTCCACTTTTGATCATTAGAGCTCCTCTAATCAAAAACCGAGGCATAGGGGTTATTGTATTTACTATCGAAATTACGTACATATAGTTTTGATTTCCTTTGTAATGGCGTCCGGAGTTTGGGTTGGTTGGTAGACGGTATTCAGGGTTGTTGGGGTTCATCGTGTTTATCGGGTGTTATCGGATACATACAGAACTTGATAATGTCTTGTTATGACGATTTTCCCAGTGAGGTAAACATCATAGATTACCGATTCTATTCTAGACTCTTGCCGCTGTATGCCGTTCCAGGATGCTCCGTTTCAAAGTACCCGGTCATTCAGCGGGTAAACCCGCTGATCGCTAGACACGAGGGGCAATGAGTATAACTATACCGAGATATTGACGAGTGGATATGACACTGGCACAAGGTACCCCAGGTGAGTAAAACGGTACAAAATGTTGAGATGGACGAGTAAAAATGATGAGGAACGGAGACAAGAGGAGAAACGAGTTCAAGAGTCAGCGGCTCTGAGCATGCGGCAACAGGAACGCGGCACCACGCGCGCGCGATGATGTCAACCACATGAATAAGCGAGCTAGCCGAGGCGCTAAATCGGCTGAAAAGTTTCCTCGGTTCCCCCTCTTCTGAACGCCGCAATCACTTTCAATGTATCTACTCATGCACTTCATGCATACATGTCTTGTACAGCTCACATCGTGCCAAAATAGATGTCCAATCTTATTTTACAATGTCACTCCAATAAAGGTGCGCACATTCCATCGCCTCCAAGCGGGGTAATGCTGCTCCTCAGCCTCACTGGCAGAACTGCCCATTCATCCCCTCAACCCGTTTATCACTCTCGCCAAACGACCGACGGACAACAGAAATCATGCCGACCGGAATCGAATCCGCCGGACTCGCTTTAGCGATATTCCCATTGGTTCTCCAAGGTATCGGCGCGTACCTTAACGGAGCGGACATGGCGAAAGATATCTGGTACTGGAGGCGGAAACTACGTTGTGTGGAACGAGAATTAAAGACTGAGAGTGTTCTGTTCCGAAACACCTGTTTACGCCTCATTGATGAAACAAACTTTAAAGGCGTAAGCATCTTAATGGATGGAGACAAGTACACGTTACCGGTGCAATGGAAGCAGTCAGATTTCGAGTATCGATTGTCTGAGCTCATGGGAAAAGACATCGCGGAGATATTTGTCGGGGAAGCAACATTAATGAACGATGCTCTCAGTGAGCTTTCGAAAAGGCTTGGGTTTGACGATGTTCAAGTAAGTTGCTTCTGCTCATGTCTATCCTCTCTGTACATGCATGACTGATTTATATCTTCTGTAGGTGGAGAACATAGTGGATAAAGGCAAACTAAGCTCTGGCACATCATGGTTTCATGTGATCAAATATATTTTGAAGAATCAGGACCTTCTTACCAAAATCAAGCAATCGAATAGTGTGATTGAACGTATCGCACTTCGACGTGCGGTGGGATCAAGAGGTTAGTATCTTCTTCATCATCTAATGGCCCTCCAAATTTTCCAATGCCTTCTAGAATTCTACACAGCCATAGATCTTCAATAGTTCTTTGTCTTATGTCTACCCCAAATTCTATCATTCTTTTCGTATCCCAGTTCCTTAGCCCTTCAAATTATGGTTGCTAACACTGGAAAAGGTTCCAATCGGAAGGCTCCGCTTGTCAAAATTTATCGCAGCATTCGCAAAAACGCACTGAACCTTCAGGCGGCGTTACAGGAAAAATTTGAAGACACGACCTGTGGATGCAAGACAACACATACTGCCTCCCTCCAGTTATTGAAGATTGCCAACGATTCCAAAGCGAAAAACTTCGACAAGTTTGTAGTACTCTTTGCCAGTAGTTCACAGTCACCGACCATCACGCCCATGACATGGTGTGAACTAGAGTTTAAGCCGATCATATCAGACCCGACAGCCGTGGAAGATATCGGCAGTGGAGATGCTTCAGTCACTGAAGAAAATACCACTGCGCAGCCCGATGCTGCAAAACCACAGAAAAAACGTAAAGCCGTGCGTTTCAGCTTTGGAGGTCTGTTTGGGGCTGGAAGGGCCCCGCAAACCACTGAGTAAGTACTGATTTCTGTAAGAAATCTTGTCATCGATCTAACAGCAGTAAAGAACAACACCAGCAACAACTTCTGGCCAGGCCACTGAGCACACGTCCATCACAGAACAGAAAAAAATCGAATACCTTTGCCATGCGATCAGAGACGCGATAGTTGCCAAGACAGTGTCGGATTTGGGCGTCCTGGATAGCACCAACCCCCGATGTTCGTATGCCATAAGTCAGTGTAAGAAGCAAAAAGATATGTCCTACCTGGTGGAAACCGTAACGCTTGAAAAGTTGCTACAGCATCGCATTCTCCAGCCCCGGGATCGGTTGGAGTTGGGGGTGGTTTTGGCATCGGCTGCAATGCTACTGCACGGCACAATCTGGCTCAAAGACGATTGGGGAAAGGAGGATATATCATTCCTCCAATACCATTCCCGAGCTCTCAATACGGATTCTCGAGGAACGATTGTCGAGACCGCAAACCCGGTACTAGACAGACCACTCGTTCGCAGAGAGTTTAAAAGCGGTAGCAAGATCGTCGAAGAAAGTAGTCAGAAACAGATCGTCTTGCACAACAGTTTCTTGTATTCGCTTGGTTTGATATTGGTAGAACTTTGGTTTGGAAAGCTTGGCCCAGAGATCGACTCCTCATGGCCAGAACTTACCATCCCGAAAATCGACAAACACCTTTGTCAAATCGAACAAGAAGCCGGTGCAATGTACAGGGGGGCCGTCGAACGTTGTCTCAAAGGAATTGATCACCAGAATAGAGACCTCAACAATGACGACTTTAAGACCGAGGTTGAACTGCGGATTGTTTCTAACTTACGCCGGCATCTTGACGCATATCTGTCTGGCAATGATCCGAAGGAGGAGAGATAGGATGATTGATTGGTTTTTTACTTTTGCTGGAGTAATTTACGTTGAACGAATTTGTTGTGATGTGTTGTTTTTTGTTTTTAACGGTACCGGAGATTTTTTGCGTATCATGGCTTGTTGGGTATTATTAGCGGTAGTACGAAAGTCTGGGACTAATTGTTAAAACAATAATGACTTTCTTTTGGCATGTACTCAGGATACTTTCTAAGAATGTTCTGCCATTTTGTCACCCGCGATACATTTTGATCTGTCTTGATGGCTTAGGTTCGGCAAATTATTTGTTGGGCGGCTAAGACGGCTTGACATTGATGCATCTTGATCAAAGCTCCGACTCAAGTCGACTTCCATCTCCATGTTTTCCGCACTCTGCGCTCTGCCTTCCGCTCAGAGCATCCCTCTCATTTCCGACATCAGATAGAGTGATGTGTGCTCTGCGCCTGATCAGCACAGTCACCAGTTGTCCACGTCATGCATATGCACAGCTCAGATACATGTGGCCAATCATGTCTCGTATCGTTACCCCAATGAACACACGTACATTTCATCGCCTACAGGCGGGGTAGCGAAGACATCCCAACCAAATCCCCCGGATCCTCGAACCGATCACGATCACAAGGAATCCGACAACAAAATATCATGTCTGCTGGATTCGAAGAGGCCGGACTCGCGTTAGCAATCTTCCCGATCCTCGTGAAGAGTATTGGCCTGTGGTTCGACGGACTGTCAAAGGCGAAGCAGATGTGGTGCTGGACGAAAACCTTGGAGAAGATCCTGAGAGAACTACATATTGAGAGTGCTCTCTACAGAAACACATGCCTCACATTATTGGAAACATGTGGTTACGAAGGGCAGATAGAGGATCTGATGAATCGAGATATGGAGAAATGGAATAAGTCGGATTTCAAGAATAAGTTGGAGGAGCATATGGGTCCAGAAATTGCACGCGCTTTCTTCTATGAAGCTAGCAAGTTATTAAAGTGTTTGGAAAAACTCACAAAAAAGTTAAAGATTGATGGACAAGTACGTTAGCCCCTTGCGCTCTGCGCACCTATAAATTACTTCCCTAACCGGTTCTATTTGTCACAGAGCCAACCGGAGCGTGATGCCAAGGGTCGGATAAAAAAAACACCTCGCGGATCATCATTATCAAGTTCATCTTGAAGAGAGGATTCTTTGCCAGAACTGAACGAAATCTGTCAAATCAACAAGCGGATTGAACGACTCGCACCACGAAGATCATCGATTAGTGAAAGCTCTCGTCATAAAGGAGCAGTAGCGATAAAATCATATCGAAAATTCCAGAAACCTGCGTTCAATCTTCACTCAGTTCTTCGGGAAAAGCTTTCGGGGCCAGTGGAACTTGACGAACCTTCGAGTCCGGATGAAAGCAATGATCCAGCAACTCCGTCATCAAACGATCAAATCCGTGCGCTTCTTCACGGGCAAGAAAGATCCCTACGACGCTAAAGGCGCTATGATGAATAGTGTCAATACTCTTTTGAAAGGGCTGGGTGTATTCAAATCTCAGGAAGCATACGAGTACGGACTACACCCTTGATGACACAATTCGTTACTGATATGTAGGCTTTATAGATTGAAGACCACTCAAGGACCGAAAACCCGTTACAATAATTCCGTATCTCAGAACTCACAAAACCGTTACAATGAGCTCTGTCCAGTCATACTGGAAGTTTGTTCTACCAATAAATTTCAAGATTTGGGGATCCTGGCCGCAAAAGACTGCCTCCATCATATGCGTTCCCTCGAAGCACGTTCGAATCTCGATACTGTATCTTTACGAAAGCTACTCGAACGCGCTAAACCTCTTAAAATCCGTGACAGGCTTCAGCTTGGACTCATCTTAGCGTCGGCTGCTATTCAACTCCACGGCACAGTTTGGTTAAACGACCAATGGGGAAATGACGATATATGTTTTCTTCAGGACATTAGAGAGGCTGAAGGAGTTGATGGTAGTACGGTCAAAATCCGGGAGCCCTTGCTGGAAAGACCGTTGGTGCGTTATGAGTTTAAGCCATCCGCCCCTTCGGGCACAAGGATCAATGAGCCTCCAGAAGCGCAACTCGTCTTGCATGATGACTTTTTGTATTCTCTTGGCTTGATTCTGATCGAGCTTTGGTTTGGAAAGCCTGGGAAGGATATTGACCCGGCGTGGCCAGAGCTTGGAATTCGGAAGATCAGCAACCATATGTGGAAACTCAGAACAGAGGCCGGTGATATGAACAGCGAGGCTGTAGCGAGCTGTCTGAACGGTGTTGGCATCCAGAATAATGGCATAAAAAACGACGAATATCAGAAGGAAGTTGAGGCCTGCATTGTTTCCAGTCTGTGACATCACTTTGACACATTCAGTGATCTTTAAACTGAATATTATCGAGGCGTATCCAAAGTGTAAGACGACGAAAAATCTTTCTCAGTCACGGGTGACTAGTGCTTGCGAATGGAGATTGGGACTCAACTGAGCAGGATGGGGTTACGTAGGTTTAGATATTAGAGTTTAGCTAGAATACACAATTGCAAACTTGTTTATGTATATAAATACATCATCTCCCCATATGAAACACCAGACCAAAAAAGATTGCCTCAGATAATCAAAAACATATTGCTAAAACATGAAAAAAGACAAGTTAATCTCGGTTGCCTTTACTAATCCTCCCTCGCTTCCTCATGCGCTTTGATATATTTATCCAGATTGCGGCGCAATTTAGAAACAATCTGGGCCTTGGCTTCGTTTTAGAAATTTTGATTGTTGAGGTCTTTAATGGGATAATCGATCCCCATGAGACAACTTTTGACAGCTGTCGTGTACAGCGGCCCAGCGTCTTCTTGCATCGTGCCGAGATATTCGTTAATGCTTTGAACCGAGAGATTCGGCCACTCAGGGTCAATTCGTTCACCAGGTTTTCCAAACCAAAGTGAGATTAGGACTAAGCCAAGGGGGTACAGAACAGAACTGTATGAACTGCCAGGATTAATGACGGATTGTCTTCGTCTACGGAGGGTGGACCGGAATGATTGACGAAGTGGCCTATTCAGAATCGTTTTAGCGACTGTGATGGGTGTTCCTAGGTCATCGCGATCGAAAGTCCGGTATCGCTTTTCAAGGAAGAAAATATGCTTTTTTCCCCAACTATCGCCGAGCCAAAATGCGCCCTGTAACTGCATGACTGCAGACGATAGAAAAACTCCCAGCTCCAGTCGTTCCATCGTATTAAGTAGGCCAAATTCTAATAGAAGTGACAGAGGCACTGTATCCACCAAATCAGGGAATTCTTCAGACTTCTTGCACGGACGTAGGACGTAAGAACACCGGTATTTTTTGCTAGTTAAAATACCTAGATCGTCTACGGTATCCGAGGAGCTCGAAGTCTGGATTTCGCCGCAAAGATCGTCAATTATCTTTTTGTCCGAGGGCATCGCGTTGGATTGCTGACCAGGGCTTGTTTTAAATTTCCTCCTATTCATGTATGTTAGTGAAATGCATGAGTGACAGAGCTAGTTTAAAACTGAAGATCAGATTTGTACCTAGAAATTCCTGAAGATCGCAACCCACCGAGGCTTCCGAATCTCGAATCGCCAGAGTTCTTGAATTCACCGGAATCTCTTCTGTCAGGGATACCTAAGAAACGTACGGTCCTTTACCTCATAGGTTTCTTGATTTCTTCCGCAATTGAAGACTCTCCGTGTTGTGGCAATGACTCCCCAGACTTGTTGCTGTCGATCAAGTGCAAAGAAGCCTCGACATAGGCCATTGGTTCGGACTCCATTATGCACCATTGAATCAGATGGGTCGGTGAAACAATATTTTAAACAAATAGGAGCGTCAAATGCAACTTCTTATTGTTGTTGCTCTGATTTTTGTCCTCGATTTGAGTTGGGAGTTCAAGATAGACAACGTGAGATCTATCGCATTCACATCGCATCGTGGCGAAATTATCCTGTAAACAATCATGAATTCGTCCATAAAAGTTTGTTATTTGGGTAAATTGCGGTCGCTTTTTATTCTGGTTGGGAGCTGAATCGGAATCTTCACCTGAACCTTCATCCTCGGCTGAATCCTGGTCAAAATCAGACTCGGACTCGGCGTTTTCATTATCTTCCGAGGCTCCAGGTAAGCTGAATAATGGGATTTGCTGCATGTGGCGCCCTAAATGACTTTGTAGCTGACGAGGGTCAAATTCAGCCTGGCATAGAGGACATGGTTGTTTGGATTGTATTGATCTTTCGGCTCGGTCAATATAGACATTGAGTTGCTGGCCTTGAACCTGACCATGTGGGATGATGTCTGTGTGATGCCTTTTGAGATGCTCTCTAAAGATATCGGCGGATGTAAACGTTGCGGTACATTTATTACAAAACCACTCTCGCCGATGTGTATCATTTTCGTGGTTAAACCAGTCATGACGGCCTGAGAAGAGATGTGATGCCGTAGTACAATCTTTAAACATACATACGTATGGCCGGAGATTTTCAAAAACGGGCTTTCTGTTACCCCTCTGTATAAGCATGTTGCATACAGGGAAGTCCTTGATCGAGGTGAAGTTTCACTTACTTCCAAGATGCACAATCCCCAGTTTCGACAATAATAAAGCAATACGGACACTGAAATGGGCCAATCTTAGAATCTTCAGGAAGGGCAGGTACCCTAAGATTATCGGAGTCGGCAGCAGAAGACGCGTATGAAGTTCGTGAAAATTCTGTTTCTGAGCGACTATCAAGGTTGAGAAGTTCAATTGCTGAAAATTTGCGATTGCCTTCATAGAATGTATGCACAGTTGTGTCCATTACAGATGGAACCCCTCGGATTGATGGTAATCATTTTCGCCCATTTCAAAATGTTCCACCCCCGGTGATCCAGGTTGTGATCCAGCTTCAGATGATGTCGGTCGTCGACCAATCATTCTCTGATGGCGGTCCTCGTAGTATTTGAAAAGCTGTCGCCTTTTTGTATTTGCCTTTCCAAGGCGGTCAAGAAGATAACGATTCTTGTCGTCAAACTTGTACTTATTGCCGATATGGTCGATATCAAAGGTTTCGAAGTGCGACATGCTGTTGCTGGTCATCCTTTCCAAACGATCCTGGGGTGCTGGGCTGCTGATAGCTATCGATAATCGGTATAAATAGGCAATGATGTGACTAATCTGTGTCTTTGTTTCGGAAATCGGCGCATTAGATTTGATAAAGGCTGATATTACTGAATCGGCCTGCATTAAATCGTTCAATTCGGTAATCTCGTCAATCTCTGAGAGTTCTGGGGACTCGGCATCAGAAGGTTTTTCGGGGTCAACCGGCATTAATTCACTCCATTGGGCAGTCTCGATAAGCTCGGGGGCTTCTGTAGACTCGGCATTGAGAGTTCTTGCGGAATCAGTCAGGAATAACTTGTTCTATTCGGCAATCTCGAAACCTCCGACGCTTCTGGAAACTCGATTTTCGCGATTATATTCTGGCCTTCAGGCTGCGCTTCCCCGGAAATGATCTTGGATGCTATTGCCGATTGAATGTTATTACAAATGGCTCCTGATCCGTAAAGAACGTTAACTCATCCTCCTCTAAAGCATTTATCAAGTCATTCAGCATCTCCTCCACCAATTTCTTCATCGTCGAAGCCTCAAGGAGATGATGATCTAAGGATATAGTCCCGTGTCTGTGTGCAGCAACATTCTCGGCCCATACTTTCAATCGCCCAAAATCATCGGCTTCATCAAGGGAGCTGAGAAGTTGGCGAAAGCATGCGACAGCCTTCCAATACAAGACCGCTACAGATATGCTGTTGAATCTGTGCTCCGCTGGTATGGCGATGTGGGTGTAATGGTTGATGCCGTTGGTAGGTTCGACGCAAATGCGGGGTTGCATCTCACTCTCGAATAAGACACGTGATTGTTGTAAAATGTGATACATGTACTCTGCATAGCTCCGCCTCGACCAGGCCTCAGAGAACCTCATAGAGTAGACCGTCTGGTACAGAGCCCTAGCCTCGATACCAGGCTCTTCTCCGGGGGGTGGCACATCAGAATCATGTGATATCACCGAGGGGTTTTGCACTAATTTGAGGTGATTCGGAACCACTAAGGCCAATTTCTCCAGGCTCTTCGCTGGCACTCCCAACACGCGCTGACGTAAGGCAGAACATGACGTGTGTTGAAGTGAGTGTCCATGACCGGAGGAGGAGAAGAGCCTGGTATAGAGGCTAATCTGCAAGCGATCATTTACGTCGAACCCCTAATATCGCATAATCAATATCAACGCGAAGACTGTCAATCATCACTTATTGTGAAATTAAAGAATATTTCACCAAACATCACTCAGTACATATTCATAGCCCGGATAATTCCGACCCTTCAACGACTGCTCTAAAACGGGCGCCCGCATGAGCCAAGGTGTTGCGTCACACGGTATGACCAATCCCATTATGCATAGTTTACACTCGCATCCGATCGGCTAAAAGTGGGGTAACGGAGATCCTCGGCCTCAGCCATCGACCTTCAACCCAATTCCTGCGAACCCCCCAACGACGACGAGCGGCATCATGGAGGCGGCTGGATTTTGATTTTATCATTCTATTTTGTCCCCGGTTTGGGGCACGCTAGCTGACTATTCTTGTTGTTCTTTACTTTTATCCGTATTCCTCTCCTTCGTACATGTAGCCGTTCGTCCTGGCTTCTCTTATTACTTCTTCCATAATAGCATCGACCTCTTGCAATCTATCTTCCATTTCTCTTCTCCTCTCTTCTTCTTCTTCTTCCTCCTCCGTTCTCGTCAAATCTTCCCATCCCAAGTTCTCATCTCTTTTCTCCGCTGCTCTCTCCATGGTCTTCTCACTTGTTCTATTCCCTACTTCCGTCTTGCTAAGGAATTGGATTATAGCGGGGGTTGCTTCTCTGTCCGCAAACATGAACTTTATGTCTTCGTTGATCCATAAGTGCTTTTTTATGCCTTTCTGCATTTTCTCCCGTTCCTTTCGCCATTTCCTACATTCCTTGACCAGGTGTTTGACACTCTGTCTGTCACCCCAGTTGCACCACCAGCATCTGTCGTCTTGGATTGTTTTTATCCGTTTGAGTTGTACTCAGATGACTGCGTGCCCTGTCTTTAATTGGTAGTATCGAGTGGCTATTCTCTTTGTGGTCTTGATGGAGGTGGGATCCGGTTTCGTTTCTGTTGGCAAGCAGTAACCTAGTCGGGGGGCCATTGTTTTTTTGTAGCCATTGTCTACGTTCTTCGGTCCGCTTTTCCTTGGCGTATCGATTCAGGTGGGAGATTGTGATGAATTGCTCTTGGAGGGGTATTCTTCTCGTAGGTTGCGTAATCGGGTGTGCAGCTGCCTCTTTGGCAGCTTTGTCGGCTATTTCGTTTCCTTTTATATCCATGTGGCCGGGGATCCAATGGTATTCGACTCTGTGCCCCAGATCCTCAATCATTGTTTCCGTCTCCGCAATCTTTTTGATTAGCCATTGGCCGGGAGAAGGGGTTGGGTCTTTTAGGCGTTTTAAGGTTGCTGTTGAGTCCGAGTAGATGTTGGAGGCGGCTGGACTCGCCTTGGGAGTTTTTCCACTCCTCATTAAGGGCCTTGGTGTATATTTCGACGGCATCGAGAAGATTAAGGGGATGTGGTACTGGCAACGAAACCTACGCACCATTTTGCGAGAACTCGACACAGAGAACTCACTGTTCCAAGACGCATGCCTTTATTTACTCGATGAGTGTGGTTATGACGGCACCATAGCAGATCTAATGGAGGGAGACCCAGAGCCCTGGATCAAGTCTGGGGTCCAGGGCAAGCTGCAAGATTATATGGGCCAACGCATCGCAAACTCCTTCATCGCTGAAGTTGGTCAGCTATATTCGTATGTGGAGAAGCTCGCGCAGAAACTAAGGATTGATATTCATGTATGTCTGCTTCAATATTTGAATATATTATGCAATGGTAACAGAATATGCATGAGGACAACCTTCTGACTCATGAGTGATTTAGGATCAAGAATCGAGCACTCGAGTCAATAACAAGTCATGTTGTCATCAAAATGATCCTCATGGAACGCGGATGTCTGTCAGAGCTCGTTGAGATTAAGGCTATTAATGTACGCATTGAACGTCTTGCATCGCGAAGGTCGACAACTCCGGGAGCTTCGCATCGGGGGGGAGCTTTAGCAATAAAATCCTACCAGAAGATCCAGACATATGCGAAGAATCTCCATTCAGCTCTTGAAGAGAAGTTTACGAGTTCGCCCTGTCAATGTGACGCACCTCACACTGTCTCACTTCAGGTGTTGAAGATTGCGCAATCAACTGTGAATGATGGGAACGATCAGCTGAAATTTACACTTCTCTTCTCGTACGATATGGTTCCGCCCATAAAGCCTGGTCAGGGCATCGACCCTGCATGGCCGAATCTATCGGTCAACAGCATACAAGGACATCTGGAAGCTATGGAACTGGAGGTTGGGTCAGTGTACACAAAGGCAGTTGAAATTTGCCTCATAAGCTTCACTCTTTTCAAACGGGATCCCGGTAATGATAATTATTGGCAGACCGAGATTGAAGCTCGTGTAGTTTCTAAACTACGCCGTCAGCTAAGCGCACTCGGGTTTGAATTACATGAATGAGAATAAGTATGAAGGACCTTAGTGTACATAGTAGCTTCTGGGAAATTTTTGAATATGCTATGCATGCAGGCAGCAACCACTGCTTTTACAAGTCCCAACGGTTGCAAGCCAGTCAAAATTTTGTCTCAGTATCCCCCGATACTGATTGACCTTCATGTTGGACCCACGAATGTCAACGTGCCTAATCAGGCAACCTACATACACATACATTCCTCAGCCGGGTCACATCGTTGATACCCCTGCTTCCCACTCTAAAAGGACGCCAAGTTTTGCGAGTCCAGCATGAACCTCAATCGGCGTCGTGGGATAATCTTTCATCGCTATGTGTGTTATGCGCGTCAGTTGCCACGGCTTCAACTGTATAGAGTACATATCTGGCGTCTCATCACTGTCAGCGTCAAATCGCTTAGAAGACCCTCACAGACTTTGAACCATAAGATACATAGCGTACCCCGGTAAGCCGGAGGACGCCTACAAACTCAGCGCATAATCCTGGTTCCTTCACCTCTGACTAGTCACCATCACGTCGCGTTAGCTTGCCATGAAACTAATCATTTCTGTTACATACTTATTAGGCATCCAGCTTGTGTACTATCTCGTATGGTCCCCCAACAATTCCCATCCTGTGGGGGATCTAGACTTCATCCAAAACCAATAAAAAGCTACATTTGACTACCATGCCTATATAGCGCCTATCTTCCGATTTATAGACATGTTTTTCTTCATTGAACACCCATACTAAATGCATCAAGATTCCGAGCCAACGGCCTTAATACCCCTTCTCGAAACATGTAATGGAAGTCGGCATTGCCCAAGTGGGATTCAGGATGGTCTATGCCTTTGATGCAACGCCGTAATGCATCACCATAATTGTTGCCAGCTTCACGGAAAACATAATCACAAAGATCATCCGCTCCGGCTGCCGTTAACATTGAAATGTCACAATCCAAGAACGTCCCAAATTAGTCTTCCAAACCAAAGCTCGATCAAGATTAACCCAAGACTCCTCAAATATCCATCATGTTTTCTAACGGCAGTTGAGTGCTCCAAGCTCGGTGTTTCAGTGTTGGCTGATGCTTCGAATGTATGACGAAGAAGTGGTTTGCTAACAACGGGCTCCAATACAGTGATGGTAACATCGGGCCCATGGGCTATACCGGAAAGGCCAACCCTGCGGGTTTGACGGAAGAATACATTCGCACTATCCCAGCTTTTGTCCACCCAAGGGGTATCGTACAATTGCATCGCGGCAGATGTGAGGATAATCCCGAGCTGAAGTCTTTCTTTAACGTTCGTAAGGACGCCATTCTCGAGAAGTTCTCGCAGAGATACAACATCATCTGACCAAGATTGTTGGAGCTGAGGGAGCGAACGGACGGAAAACATTGCCCCCCGCCTCGTAGAAAAATGAATGCCGAGATTTCCATGAATGCGATCTGCAACAGCCATACAAAGGTCGTCTATACGGTTCTCAACGATATGAATCATATGATTTTCATCGATCGTGCCAGATTGCTGCATTGGTGCGTCGGAAAAGCTAACGATCAATACATGTCAGAACAATATTACAATATGGAGCTGATAATCTTCATACTTCATAGCAGGTGATGGTTTTGATAGGTTAGGACCACTAAATATGGTTCCCGCAGAATCAATGACCGATTTCTTTCCTATAGATGGATTTTTGCTGGTAGTTTTAAATAGATTTGCTAATCTTTTCTTCCGGTATTGTCTGGTGTCTTCGTTGTGCAGGCTATTGTCTTTAGTGCTTTCGGTTGAGCCCAGGAGGGATTCAGCATCAGTCATTCTTTTGAACTCTAAGAGAGGGCTGCAACTTAGATTTTTGGCATGTGCCGTAATGATTAATCTCCAATTGAGACTTCCTGAGAATACTTCACCCGCCATTGGTAATGAAATATACACAGTATGCCGCAACGATGGACCGCAGTGACAGGGTGTATCCGAGAGCTTCTCATAAAGAATAGTATAAATATCTAGTACATCCTTTCGAGTCCGTCTTCGAGTTTTCACGGGGACCCTGGCATTTCCGGTGTTTGTGCTTATAGTCCTACTTCTGCGAGGGGCAAGGCGCTCGATCTTTGAATTGATCTGCGAAATGTCTTTTAAGATTGATGTTTTCCTCAGAGTAAAGTTGGGATGCTGTTGTATATCCTGTGTAAGAAAGTATGTTAAATGCCAGCCATCCAATTGTGACACTTTCCAGAAAAAGAGGTTTTGATTCAGACATACCTGTTCTTTCAATCCCAAATGCTTCGCAAGGATCTGTAGACTAGCATCCAAGTCTGTAGCCAATAAAATGAAAACTTAAGAAATTTTAGCTCCCATATGGTTTGATAATAAATCATCTATTTTATACCCACCTGAAGCCCATGCCGCTGAAGTTCCAGACACAAGCTCGCGAAGCGCACTGAGTAACGATTCGTCAGAACTTATTTCTTCGAGTAGCCTCTCACACGTTGACTCAAATGAAGCGCGTTCAAGGTTAATGTCTCTAATATTTGATCTTAGCTTCTTGAGCTGATTTCGATCCCAGAACCAATTGGTTTGCTTGGATTGCATCGCTGCGGAATTGCAATTCTCGAGGTGCATATGCAGTTGACTAAACCTTTCCAGCACCTGTGCGATAGCATTAGCCGCTGCTCCATTGTATACAATTTTGTCTCTCTGCTGAATATCTGGAGAGAGTGAACGAGCAGGCGTTCTCGGTTTAGGATTTTTGTTAGAGTCGGGCCCCAGATTTTCATCTTTGTTGTCTGTTGCTTCCGCCGTCTGAGTCGTGATCATCGTTGCTATCTTCGCTTTTTTCCGAGGCTCCTTCGCCGTTTGAATCGCAGTCGTTGTTGCTACCTTCGTCTTCTTCCGAGGATCCAGGTAAAACAAATAATGAAATTTGCTCCATATGTCGTCCTAGATGGCTTCGTAATTTCCGAGGACTATGTTCTTCGCTGCAAATTGGACATTTCTGTTCAGATTCTCTTGTCCGAACACCTCTCTCTGCAGCGATGTCGATCTGGTATTCCGGAACAACATTTTTATGCTGTTTGTGAGATGATTTCGAAAGTCGGCAGCCGAGGGTGATGTCTGGCTGCATACATGGCAAAACCACTCTAGTCGGTGTACTCCGGCCTCGTGGGAAAACCATTCATGGCGGCTTGTAAAGAGTTTGGATGCCTCTGCACAGTCTTTGAAAGTACACACATATGGACGTAAGTCTTGGAAAACATGTTTCCTATGCATAATTAGCATGTTCACTATGTGGTACGTGATCCTGTGCGTGAAAAGGAGTTTGCTTACTTCCAGGACCATCGATTTCTGGCCTCTATGATGCCAAAGCAATATTGACATTGAAAAGGGACTTTATCAAAGCCAGGAGGAGGGTTGGGGACTCTAAGGCTACCAGACCCAGCGATAGACGACGCAAATGACGTTTGTGAGTATCCCGCCTCCGAACGGCTATCTTAGTCGATGATCTGTGCATTGGCAAATTGGTTGAAATGATCTTGGTAGACAACGGTGACATCTGTATACATGCTAGATGGAGCTTCCGAGTAATAATCGGCCTGTTCATGTTCATTTTCGGGCTGAACTTGTGGATCTGTTTGGGACTGTCCACCGCCAGTTGACGGTGCGTGATCGATAGTCACACGCCGTCCCACCATCCTATCGTGATGTTTTTCGTGGTACTTCAGGAGCTGGCGTCTTTTCGTATTCGCCTTTCCAAGTCTCTCTATCAGGTACTGATGCTTGTCGTCCAGTTGATATTTGTTGCGGATATGGTCGATGTCAAAGGGTTCAAACTGTGACACATTGATGCTCTCCATTTTCTCTACTCGGTCTATGGAGACTGGGCTCTTGATGATTATCGACGTCCTATAGAAATAAGTAATAATATGGCTTATCTCCTTTCTGGCTTCAGATAAAGGCGATATTGAGCTGATGTAATTCGATATGTCCGGATCTTGCCGTAGTAAATCGTCCAACTTGCTGAGGTCATCATCGGAATCTATTTGTTCTGGGTCGAGCCCATGTAACACATCCTCAGATTCTATCAATCCAATAAGCTCGTAAACTGGTGCCAGGCAATTTATCAGTGGTTCTTGCTTACCATCCTGAGAAGCCGTCTGTTTGATGATTTTAGTGTTGTCAAAATTAGGTTTATCTCCTTTGAGTCGTGACTCCTGGCGCGCTATGTCACACTCTACCAAGTACTTAGCCACTATTCCCAATAATCTCTTAGAATCCCACTAATAGCTTGTACGTACAATCCTCTAAAACAGCGCTGCAGCGTTTTCGGCCCATAGTCTCAGTCAAAAAAACTCATCGGTTAACGTGGCTAGGTCATCCTTTCCCGGAGCGGTGTCTGTTTTTCCAAGGCATTCCAGGAGTCGCTTAAAGGGTACCCGCACCTTCCAGTACAAGGCCTCTATTGTCGTTTGATCAAGGTCGAGTTGGGAAGACATGAGGAGTCGTACACCTTGGTGTCGAATTGTACGACTGACGAGATGTAGTGCAGCATTTTGTTCTCAGCACTCTGCGAGAAACACGTGAATAATTTGTATGGATCATAAATGAGTGGATGTTGAAAGCACAGTCGAACCTTGAACGAGCCTCAAGAGATGTTATTGATCGTCCGTATGTAGTTATGGCAGCTCCATATTTTGTTGTCAATGGCCATTTTTCCCTGGCATTGACTTGGATCAGCATCACGACTTCATTATCAAACGCAGCATCCGTCGAGAACCGCTTTACCCGCGCGGACTCGAGTACAGTTCCGCAAAGACGCCATTCAGCCCGCAAGAAGGAGAACCCACCATTCCATCGTGTCCATTCGGAGGAGGTTCGCGCGGCCATATCGCAAAACATCGTGGATGTGGAGGTGCATAGTCGAAGAAATAGCAGACTCGGACCAGCATCCACCGCGAAACGCGCCTGCAAGAAGCGAGCCCGTCACCCGCGATTACGTGACATCCTTCCTACCCGGCAGATTCGTCTGTCTCTCACGCGTCGTCTTCTCGCCCGGAACTCATTGCCACCTCCCATTTTGAACGACAGCTTCTCTATTTAGCCTCGATGTCAGCGCTCGTTGTCCTCTCACGCTTCGAAGAGCCGGAGCCCCGTCAATACCTCTTACATGAATACAAGTATACGCTTACGATAACGATGCACTGCGAGCGCGATCACAATCACTTCAAGATGCTGGACATGCTCTTGACAACTATATATAGCGTTTAATCGATACAAAAGGCGGCTACGAATCTAGAATGGGCTACTGACACTGTCGATTGAGCTGGAGGACTATGCTTCGGTAGACACTGGTGACTATCTAGCTACATAATCGACCATACGCTTGCACTCTGATCGACGGCCGATGACCAACGACCGTCAGAAGCGCCGTTCAATTGAGTTCATCATGGCCCATAATAAATTACTCTACGATGCAAAATCCCATTTACCAACCGGGAAGCCTGCGTGAGGCTGCTCCAGCGCCCCGACTCGATCCATTACTCTGTATTATGGGCTCATATAAAAACTACTAGAGAAGACGTCAGCGATTCAGTAGTGTAGGGGTATCATGAGCGCTTGCCAATCGCATTCTGCGCTCGACCCGGGTTCGAATCCCGGCTGAATCATTTTTGTCATTTTTTCTCTTTACCAGCCTGCTTCGACTGTTTTTCATTTTACAATATACCGAGGTAGATATTCTTCATTACCTGGCGGTTATTACTGGAATGGAGTTAATTGTCAGTGCAAATGTTACTATTATGTACTCTCATCTTTCACAATACAGATCCAATCCAAAGCTTTCACCAAATCGACCATGTTCATCCATCTACAGTAGTTCTCATTTACTCTTCCAGTTAACCCTCATTCCCAACTCCCATCAAAATTCCTCTTCAAAACCCCAATCCTTCATCCTTTAAATCCTAACCAAAATTGTCATCCCCCGCTGCGTCATTCTACAAACCCGATACCACCACCACTCCTCCCAATCCTCCACCCTTCTCCTCTTCTTCCCCGAGAAACCAAACCCAAGCACCTCTCCAATGATTCCCATCCACTCCCTCTCTTCCCCCGCCACCTTTTCCATAACCCCCCTCAACTCCTTCTTCGTAATCACCGTCGTCAATTCTTCCCTCCACTCCGTATCCTGTGCCTTATCCCACTCCACCAGTACCATCACCAGTAACTTACAGATGCCAAAAATACCCTCCGCCGACTCTTGGGATGAATTAGATTGACACTCCAACAGCAGGATCTCCAGTAGCTTTTTGCTGAGTTCGATATTCAGCCGGTCCATCAGAAGGGCTTGGCGAAGGTCATCATTTGGTTGGGATATTAACCGGGAAAGAACATGGACTAGGCAAGGGAGGTAGGCCTGGAGGAGGAGTCGGGTTTTTGTTTCTGCGAGGAAGAGCTCGCGGATTTCTTGCCAGGAGTTGAGGTAGTCGAGGGGGTGGGAGGGCCAGGATAAGAGGGGGATGGAGAGGAGGAGGGGGGTGGCAATTGCTATGAGGAGGTGGGGGTTAGCTACGGTGAGGAGGTAAAGGGTAGAGGAGGCAGACTCACGGATGTGGTAGGAGGGGTGGAAAGATTCGAAGGTTCTGAGAAGGGCAATTTTCGAGTCGGTTTGAGTTTCGGAGCTGCCGCCCGGGAAATCGATGAGGGATAGTAGTTCAACTAAAGACGCAATGCAGGCGGAACTGATTTCGGTAGATAAGGGACTGAATTGTGGGGACGAGGTGATGAGGTGGTGGATGGATTGACGTAACCCCTTTGTGGCGAATGAAGAGACTAGGGAACGTTAATCCCCTTCATTAATATTCGGCGCTGAATATGTAGAGTATTCCATACCTGATTGTGGGTCCGCAACTAGCAAGATTGTTGCGAATTGTGTTACTGAGGCAAGTATTTCTAGAGTGCTTTCGAGGGCAGGAATTTCGACTGCTGTCTTTTGATATGCATCTCGCACAGCATCGATGCACTCGAGAATTACTGTGGGAATACCTGCTCGTTCTGTCAGCATGGTGGATCGCAGTATTTAGGGCAAGAATAACGACTTACTGGTTTTCAACTGCATTGCAACATTCGCCATGCCCATGGAATCAAAAACAGTTTTCTTCGTTGCATGAAGCATTATCTCGCAGGCAGTATGCAAAGCTACACAAGATTAACTGACAGGTCTGTCATTAGGAATGATGAAGAATTCTTACAAGCCGCAGACATCCACCTATACTCAATCGAAACCACCGTAGCTCTGACTACCCGACTGAAGAAGTACGTATTCAGCAACCACTGTTTCCTTCTCCCCAAAATGAACGCAGAGGCTAGAAAATCCTCATAAAACTTCCTGCGATTCGATGGTGACAATTCCAGGTCCGGTTCTTCACGTGGATCTGATGTCTTGGCGAGCACAAACCGAAAAATATCCTTGCAAATCTTGTTAACCTAGGGCTATCTTTACTCCGGCGCCGGGCTTTACTTACATCAAATACAGGAAACACCAACTCCGCATGCTGTTCCATTAGCAGAATAGCCGGGTGTAATTCTTTCACTTCGACTCGTTCATTCTCCCCCAAGAAAATTTGCTGCAACCAGTTCAGTGTTACCTTCCACACAAACAACTGATCAATTCCCCGCCTTCTCCACAACCAAGGCAGCAACCACTCTGCAAGCTGAAAGTAACCTTTAAACTCCTCCCCCCGAGCCGGTTGTTGTTTACGCGTATAGTCGACATATTTAGCCAAAGCCTCAATCGCTTTTTTATCAGCCAGCGCACGAGCCTTTCCGCCGTTCCTGGTTTCATTAAATATGTGCACCAGCGCCACCCTCACCGCACTCTCAGGATACCGTATCAACCCCTCAAACCCCGATGTATGTTCCAACACCACTCTCGCATTGGTTCCCGGCGCATCTAAGCTCGCTCTCCTCGGATCTTGACTCTCGGACATTAACCAAGCTACTGTCATAACTCTCAAATTGGCGAAATTGTAGTCATTCGTCCAATTGAAGTTATCCAGTTTGCTAGTCAGCGGGAAAGTGAACGGATAAGGAGTAAAAGCGTTGATTGAGACATCTGTTGGAATTCCGAGATGAGTTTCCAGCGCTGAGAGGAGGATGGTGACGACATTGTGGACGTCGGGGACATCTCTTTGGCTGATATCTGCTTTTAGGGTGAGTTTGAAGAGGGCGGTGCAGTTAGGGAGTGCAACTATTCACCCGCCATCATTAATATCTCCCCTTTACCATGGAATGGGTAGGAGAATTTGAATGTGAATAGGGGTGAGGATGTGGGACTTACAAACACATCCCGCAAGCTTCAACAGCCCCTCCTTGAACCTCCCATTCTTCCCCCACCATTGTGCTCGGTCTGTTAGGAGCATTAAACACCTCCACAAAGGCACCACCGAATTGGCCTGCTTATCCGTCACCATCCCCTCGGGTTGCGGTATACTCCCCATCAGCTTCTCCAGTATACTCGTTGCCTTTTGCAGAATCTCGATCCGGTCTGTCGGATTCAGCTCCGGAAACTTGAGAACCCGGAGACATGCTAACAGCAGCCGGGATATGAATACAAAGCGGTCTTCTGAAAGCTGCGAGAATTCGAAGCGAAGGGAGATTAAGATATCTAGTCCCGAGAAATCCTGATATCCTCCTCCACGGTCCTCCTCCACAACCTCCTCCTCCTCCTCCGAAATAGAGCCGGAAACATAGCTCTTCCAATTGTTAAGGAATGCGCCATACTTGGGGAATATATTTTCATCCGGATAGTCATGGAATGGGGGAAGACCGAGTAAGATGCTGAGGATTAACCGGCTCAATTGGGGGGTTGTGTAGGTTTCTGCTGTGGAGGAGATGTCGGAGGAGGATATGTTGAGTATGTAGGATGGGGGAGTCCAAGAGGAGGGGGATAGTATGAGGATTCTTTGGCGGAGAAAGGTTAGGAGATTGGTGTTTTGGATGTGGGAATTAGTCATGATGATGGAGTGGCGGTGGAGTGGCGGACGTGGCGAGTGGATTGTGGTGGTGGGTTGGATGATAGGATATTAAGCGCTAGATGGATAAGTACAGGACGTCGGAAGCCGAAATCATGAGGGGGAACATAAGATTAGGGAACGAGAACAGGCATTGGGAAATTGTATTTTTGGCTTGAGGCAGAGAATAATCGTCTCATGATAACCCAATATCCCCTGCATGACCGCCAACTTTAAGAATGTTAATGGCATGCAATTACATAGCCCCGACAAGTGATATCCCGCGCAGTAATCATCCTCATTCATCATAACCAATTCATCTACCCATTCATCTAAATCCTGTAACTTTTAATCAACCAAATTACCCACAATCTCCTTCACTCTTCCCACCGACACATCCCCTACGACCCCCGAGATCCTCCTAACAACATCCTCTCCGATCCTGACCCCCTCCCGTCTCCCTTGCACCGCCCAATGCTTCATGCCATAATTCATTCCATCCGCAATTCTCACCCCATACCAAACCGTAGCCCCCCAAGCCACGATCCCCAACATTGCCGACGCTCCATGCAAGAACTCAAACCTCTTATTCAGGGCCTTCATCTCATCACTCTGTTCCTCATCATCCTTCTTCTTCCCATCTTTCGTCTCCTGAATCTTTCTCTGTTTCATAACCTGAGTAGTCTTAGGACCAACAATAAAGAGGTTGATAGTACTAGCTGCGAAAGTAATCGCCATGGGAATAGCAGAAGAAGAGTAGATGACCGAGTTCCATGATGTGTGCGGGTGTGTAGCTAGCACCAACAAGGAGAGCCCAGAGGTGATGGTGAAGTAGACGGGGAAGATATTTTGTTGAAGCAGTGAGAATTGCGGAGGGGAGATAGTTTTGTAGGCGACAAAACCGCCGACGAAAGTCTAGTTGGTTTGGGGTTAGCTAGCGCCTCCACATCTCCAGACCTCACTAAGCATGCCGCATCACCGGGAATCGCCTACGCGGCGAACATCCAACGGACCTGAAAGAATTGGGTACCCAGAAGAGAACCCCAGCTGAGGACGTGGAAGGTTACGTGGTTCAGTGATGAAGGGACTGGCATGGTGACGGTGTTTTGATAGATGGAGGAAGATGCGGGCGGGGACAAAAGGACATGCGGAGGTTGATAAAGCTCGCGAGGTGCAAAATGCTTGTCACGTGGGTTTATGCGTCGGCGAGTACGCGTGAAGTGCAGAAATGACGTCACGTGCTGGCTTCACGCGTCGACCGGTCTGAGATTAGGGTTGGGGTTTGTTCAATGTGCGATCGAACTAGATAACTAGATAATCATCATATATCACTCCTCCTCGATCTACCCGGATCTACCTGCAGAATACATATCTTCGGAACAGCCCAGATAATCAAAAGACTTATCTCAATTAATTTTTCATGTAAAAAAACTCCACAATTACTAAATTACACTACTATCTGATTTCTATCTACTCTACCGCTGTCGTCACGAAGTTGATAGCTTGACGGCATCAAAGGATGCCACTTCAACTTCATGCATAATCCAGTTCAACTTCATGGCAATATCACTCAATCAATTGCAGCAAAGATCTGAAAGTATATTCACAAAAAGTAAATCACAAATGACCTGGTACACGTACAAAAAAAGCTCAAAGACTCCTATCTAGAAAAACCAGAACCATATCTGTCCCGAATCTGTAAAAGTGGCGTAAAAAACAGAGTAAAAACAAAAAACACCGGTATAGTAATCATACAAACAATCCCCATCGTCTCGCGATTGTACAGTCGACATCATCCGACCCATATTCCCAAGCAAATCCTCCGTAAATCTACCACATCTCACCATCCCCATCACTGAGTTTCTCCTATCTAGCTCAGTGACTCCGTCTAGCCCTTTGACCCATCCTTACTTCAACTCCCTTCCCCACCTTCCAACCTCCCTCATCGCCTGTTCTCCCCCCTGCTTTAATTCTTCCCTCCCAAGCACCCCAGCAAGACAGCTCCACCCATCCCTCGCACCTCCCCACCTCAACACCTCCTCCTTAAACCTCTCCCCCCTTTCCCTAGCCAACGGCTGGCCTTGGAACACATCCCTCCAAATCTTACCCGCAATCGCCGTATCAAAGAGGTATGCGTAGTACGTAGCGCCATACCCATACAAATGTCCGAAGAACCCTTGCCAGCTCGTCCCCTCCGCATGCGGCAGCAGCGAAAACTCCCGCTCGACATCCCTATAGACAGCTGTGCTATCAAAGCGGCCGGAATTTCCCACTGCAGCCCCACCAGCGACAGAGCCGCGGCCTTCTAACGGCAGAGTCGAATTGTACGCTTGATCCAAAACAGCCAAGACAATTTGGTGTCTAGTCTCTCCCGCCTCCATTAGTCCTTCCACTCTCATCACCTCTTTCAACTGCTCATACGGCAACGGCTGATCACTACTGTAATGCCTCGCAAACTCCCCCAACACTTCGGGATCCTTTGCAAAATGCTCCATCAAAATACTGGGCAGCTCGGACCAATCAGTGGCGCATCTCGTTCCCGCTACGTTGTGTAAAGCAGTTCGGCCCAGCATCGAGTGCACGGCGTGCCCCATTTCGTGGAAGAGGGTTGTAACCTCACGGAAGGAGAGGAGAGTGGGTTTACTTGATCCGGAGGATAGCAGGGAACCAGAGAAGGAGGAGGAGGGAGGGGGAAAATCGCAGACTAGGGCGATGGTGGGGAGTTGGTAGATGCTGCCGTCTTCACCGACCCTACTGGCCGCCATGCCGTCGGAGGCTGATTCACCGGAGGCGGCGTATTCGGCCAGCTCCTCGGGGGAGATGCGGCGGGAGCAGCGGAGGGTAAAGTGGGCGGGGTTGGGAAGCTTGCCAGGACGGGAAAAGAGGTCGCAGTACACTACGGCGATGTGTCCGTCGGTGTCGGAGATCATATCCAAGCGGCGGACATCAGGGGTCCAGACCTCGCCAGGCACAGGCTCACGGGGAACAAATCGGATGCCGTAGAGGCGGTGGAAGATACGTGAGAGGCCTTGCATGACGGTTCCTAAAGAGAAGTAGCTGGATAATGTGTGTTCCTGCTTTGCTCGGGAGCGGAAAGAGTGGGAGAGTTTGGAGATGTAGTATTCCCGATCCCAGGGGTCGAGGGAGACATTGGGCGTGGTGGGCCAGGAGGATTGTTTTAGGGCGGTGAGAAGGTCGAATTCGGCTTGAGCAGCGGGGAGGTTAGAGGCTGCGAGGGAAGAGAGAAATTCGCGGACTGCGAAGGGGGTTTTGGCCATTTTGTCTTGTAGGGTGAGGTGGGAGAATGACTCCCTCCCGACGAGAGTTGCTAACTCGGCCCGCTTTTTGAGAAGCTGCTCGAGGGTGTGTATTTGGCTTGGGTGGCTGGTGTGGGAGGCGATATAGAGCTTCTTTCGAGCCATAGGGTCTTCGACAGTGCGGAGAGCGTGCGAAGTGGTCATGCCCGTTGTGGGGATACGAATCCTGCCCCGATCTGCCAAGCTCCGAGCCACAACCGGGTCCATCCCCTTCAGCTCGTAGGAGGAGAATTCAACATATTCCTCCGCGGGTTTCACTCCGTTTGCGAATTGTGAGCCGAGATCAGCGATTTCGCTCATTAGTTTCACCCAGCGGTTACGAACATTTGCGGGCAGGTTGATGCCGGATTTTTCGAAGTCTGCATAGAGGATGTTGGCGACTACTTTTTCTTCTTGGTTGAGGCGGGACAACACCTCGGGGGTTTCGAGGACTTTTTTGAGGGATTCGTAAAGCCCCGTAGTGGTGTTGAGGACCTGCATGTATTCGAACATCGCACCATAGGCGTTATGTGCGGCGTAGATTATCCGCTGGTCGGGATGGGAGGCGCGCACGAAATCGGCCATATCGATAACGCGGCATAACAAGTCACTCAGGCGGTCGAGGTCTTGGACGACCATAGCTAGCTCATCGTGCGTTTGGGCGGAACAGATCTTGGTGACCAATTGCTTGGCTTTGACGAGAGTGCGCTCGGCATAGTGACGGATTCCGGAGGGGGAGGTCAGGTCTTTGTTGTGGAATAAACCTGTGCGGGGGACGTTGGGGTCGCGGAGCTTGTGGCGGAATTGGTCCCAGGCTTTGCCATTGTCGCTGTCTGTCTGTCAGGACCAGCAACTCAATTGAGATGTGAAGAGGAGGTAAAAGTAACAGCTACTCACAAAATCTCTCTTAACGTCTTGTCATCTGCGGCGGCATTAGGAGCCCCAGTGTGTTCGAATGGTAAGCTATGGCTTCTCAGTACAGAGTGGGCTATCCCAGCGCCGACACCTCCATAGCTTCGCTGGCTCCGTCGCAAAACTCCTCGCTCCAGGGACCGCCGTAAGCTGGTTGAACACAGCTCGGACCATGACGGTCGGAGTGCGCGGTACATCTGAGCTGGAGTTCTTTGCTCCCCGGTCGGAGTGCAACTCGAGGTGCAAGATGCGGTGGGGGTAAGGGTCCGTCGAGATGCGCGGTGCCGGGTAAAGATGGCGGGGTGGTTGTACTGTCGGAAGTCTCGTTCACGAGTGACTGATGGTGAAACGCGGTATAAGGTCGTTGAAGATGGAAGAAGTCTCGATGTCAACGATTGACAGAACGAGCGTGTCGGTTCGTCGGAGGAAGTCGCGTGGTAGATGTCGCGTGTAGTGATAGAACTTTAGTCTCTGCTTAAACGCGAAATGACACCGCCGCTTCAAGTCACTTCTGTCAATCGGCTTAAGGCCATGCTTGCCCCACCTTGCGGGATTTTAGTGCAGCCGAGTCAGTCCCGATGAGGTAAAACAGAAAAACAGAACACAGATTGTCGTAGCCTGTCGGTAACCAGCCAAGCCAGACCAAGCCACGGGTAACAAGGCCGCTGCTTGATTGCCGGCCAAGCCACAGTTGAGCAACTTTATTCGGCAGCCAAGCCACAGCACAGACAAGGCAAGGCTGAGTGCGCCACCCGGTGAGCTTATCGGGTTAGTAACCAACCTCATCTCGATCTCTCCACGACGCGAACTCCATCACGCGCAACCACACGACACGAACATCACGCTGAACTGCACACATTCCTTCACAACTCCTCCATAACCCACACATCACAGCGCACTGCAGCACATATTCGCCATGTCCGATGAGATACAGACACCCGACGTAACAACACCTACTGTCGATACACCAATGAACGAAGCAGAAGCTCCGACCACCACCGCCGAACCTCCCTCGACCGAGCCCCCTACCGCCGCCGCAGAAATACCCACCGCCGAAACCCCGGTCGCCGATGCAGAACCATTGCCAACATTCACAGCACCTCGCCGTCGCAACCTCGCGAAATTCCGCCGCCGGAAATCCTTATCAGCGTCTCCCGAACCCGACACCAAGCCCAGCACCACTGATGCAGCCGCCGAATCTACCACCGCGGAAACCTCCCAGCAAAGCGCCCTACAGCGCCCCCGTCGTCCCGCCCGTCGTCTCGGTCTCGAAGTCAGCGCCCCAAAAACGCTCCCCACCTCAGAAGCCCCCTCCGACCCAGACTCTGAGGCGCGGCAGGCTGAGTTAGAAGCCCTAGCAGTTGTAAATCGATTCACCCACCAAACCGGCCAAATAGAAAACGTAGACAAACACATGATGGCCTACGTCGAATTCGAGATGCTGAAGCGCCGGGGTGAACCTTTACCAACCCGGTCCTCCCCCACCGACGATGACAGTGCCGGCGGACGGGAGGGGGGAAGTGGTGGGCAGGGAAGTTACTGGGTGCCGACAAGACCAGAGGCTAGGGGTGCGACCTTGGGGAAACTACATGAGGTTGATCTAGGACAGGAGGCTAGGGAGAGGAATATCGCTCTCACCGCGGCGGCTTTGAACGGCGAACCGCTCCCCTCTTCCTCCGATCCCTCCGCTACCAGTAACAGCAAGCGGTCAAGGAAGAGGCGCTCAAGCCAGGATGTGGAGAGGGATAGGCTAGTGGAGGAGGTTCTGAAAGAAACGAGATTAGACTTATATCCCGAGGAATCAGAACAAGGAGAGAGTGAAGAGGAGGAAGGAGCGGCGGATGACAAGATTGCGGAGAAGTTTAGGAGGGAGTTTTTGGATGCGATTTTGTCAAAACGTAGGAGAAGGGGACAGGATAGCAAGGCAGGGGCTAAGACAGGGGCAGGGAAGAAGGAGGATAAGAAGAGACCTAAGGGCCCCAAGCTGGGAGGTAGTAGGATGGCCAGAGCGCAGATGAGGGAACAACAGGGCGGCGCGGCGGGGCAGGGGAAGAGATAGTGGTGATAGATAGCGCCCAGGGAAGGAAGGGGAGGGCGAATGGGATATAGGAGAGGGAAGAGGGAGAGGGAATGAGGTGCACATATATATTAACATAGCAAAGGACCGGTGTTAATGGAATGGGTTTTGATTTTTAGAACTTTTTCTCAAGTATAAATTCATGATTTGTCAGAGGATGACCAGATTATACTTGACAAAGCGATTAGAAAGGCCTGGATTTACATATATTTGGTAAATTCCTCGTAAATGTTTATTACGAGGTTTCAAGCAATCGACAAGTTGAACCTTAATGTATTGAAATTAGGGCAGGACCCTACTCCTTGGTTAATATTCTACCTTCCAACTTCGAAAGAAACCCTGCGGCTATAGATCCTCACTACGTACAAGCCAATTGCTACGGTGTATAGATATACAGGACCTGGTTCTCTTCCATGAATGCGAGTCGTGACTACCCTCTACACCTAAGATCCAGATATCCTTTCACCCTCCTGAGCTACTCATTTTCGTATCCGAACATCAGTCACTACTCCCTCCTTGCCGCACATCTTATTCCCATGCCGACAGCGAAGCGATCACGAAGAAATGGTACAACTCTCTTAAGTTGATTGACAACTCCTCGCAGAAAATCGTGCAGGGGGCACCTCAGAAAGGCCTCGGAGAAGCTGTAATACTGTCTGTGTACAATTGGCATCGAAGCGGGCTTATAAATGAGGCGAGTGTTTATCAATATCACGTTGTTGTGTCTCAGTAGAGCTCTTTGTAGCGGTCTCGTGCAAGTGATTCCCCTACAGATTTCCCGAGATAAAATCTTCATAGAGGTCTTGAAGAAGATGCTGCTCATGGAGTTGATCGGTTGTACATGAAGCTCTTATGCATACTTAGTGCTCCGGAGCTAATTTGGACAATTCTCGCTAAGTAACTCCCCACTAACGATAGCTCCGTTTTTCGGGCTTCATCAATAACATCAGCTATCCAACGCAGATCTGAGTACATAAAGATCTTGTAGAATAGCTGCTCGCGGAGTGTATCGTACTCTATATAGCGCGAAAGAGCTCGTTGTATGACCATCATAATACGTGGTGGGTGAGAGATTCTGTGAGATGGCTACCTTCGGAGCTAATTGTCGCCAATTACTCCGCGCTAACGATAGCCCCCTCATTAGGGTTTATATAAAAGCGTTTGATTTGTCTATCTAGGGGTATAACTTCTTGATTTGTACAGCAATGGATTGTTATTGTTATTGTTAGCAAGTACGCGAAAATAAATCGAGCTCCGATGTCCTTTCCATGCTTGATTCCTAGCTCCGGCCGGAGCCGCATGCTGGCGTTCAACACTGTCTCCACCCTCCAACGCCGTCTCCACGGCCTCGGCATATCATATTAGGACGCAACCATAAAGGGGCCTATCAGCCAGCGCACCCGCGACTAGATATTAAAGCTAAAAGCTAAGAGGACTCGGGGCGAATGAGGTAACTGTCTCCAATGAGGACCGAGAACATGAACATCTGCTATTTCATCATCATCATCATCTTCTTCTTCTTCTTCTTCATTTTTATTATCCACACTTCGTCCTCACTTCATCGTACATAAATATCCCTTTTCGCATTCGACACACAGTAAAATCCTCAGTTTCCTCAGCTTCCTTTGCAAAATCAGCGGTCCCAGGTCCACCACATCAGTATCAGGCATGCACATCTTGTAGTGTAATTAAACCGGTCACCAGAAGTCTTTAATTTTATCATTCTGTATTTATCTCACCATGTACCAGCCTAAAAATCCGTGAGTAGCTTCTATGGCGCTCCTGAAATTTTCATCGATGAATCTTAAATGTTGACCTAATCCCAAAGGTTCAAGGTCCTTCATAGACAAATCCCAATAACTAAATTCGGTAATTTCAGTTGTCAACAAGATTTCAAAGAATGGGTTGGGACACGAAGGAAACGAGGACGCAGAAGATTCAGCTATCGATCTCTTCGGTGCTGATGATTTGGGGAAACTGGATGGTCGAACCGCCCATCAAATGTTGAAGTGCTTCCACCTCCATCGGTCAGGCAACAACCCCGCTCGTCCCACATATAGTGTTGCAAGAGACGGACGCCGGGATGGCGGTGGCAGAGGCAAAAACGTTTCTTTACTAGAGCCCGCAAGCAACGACCCCCTTCCCGGCCAGTCTCAACCCCCGACGACGGTGATCGCAAAGTTCTCGTCTTACATGACGATTCTTAAGTGAAATGAGGACTCGTTCATTTCCAATTCATGTTGGGACTTCGCCCGGAGGTTAAGAACCTCCTCGTAGGACGTGAGATGCCTAATCCGCTCACGTTCGACAAATTCGTTCAGCTGTGCATTAAGCTTGATAATGCATGGCGAGCCCGTGAAACTGAGAAGAAGGCCGAAAGGTCTGACCACCATCATCCCGTGGCCCACACGAAGCCTTCGTCTTCCAATCCAACACCGTCCACCGCTTCAGAACATCACTCGGGACCAATGGATCTGTCAGCCGGCAGAAGACGGTGTCCCCTGTCAGAAACGAACGAAACCACCGAAAGGCAAACAATCTTTGCCTATATTGCGGAAAGCAGGGCCATAAGTACATGATCCATGCTCCGAATATCACGCGAAGTTTTGCTCCTATATGACCATCCTAAAATGCAATGAAGAGCCCTTGCCCAATCAGAGAAAGAAACGACACCGATTCCCGAGTCCTCCACCACGACCTCTGTCTCTGAACTCTCTCCGCAGACAGAACATTCTCCAAGACTACATTCAATGGTGGAATCGGAACGAGGATCCATACCTGAGGCTCCGAGCGATCCAGGAATGTCAGGAGAACTATCATGTCTGGAGCGTCCAAATCCGAAGTGCCCTCAAGGTTCAGGGACTGCGCGAGTCCTTGCAAGACATGGACTCCCGCTCCAAATACCCGCCTTATAAATCTGCTGAAGCCGCGACAATTGTCCAACGAGGAGACCCAGAATACTTCCAACTGCAGTCAGAAGAGACAAATTACGTCACACAGTTCAGCTTCCACATTATCGTACGCAGCCTCGGGGATCTCTCACTCCCACTTTGTGGTATCTTCGGAGAGACTTGGTCTCACAGCATCGATTGCCGCTCCTGATTTATTTTTTGGAAAAGGTGTACTTTTGCTTATGTACATAGACGATACCATGGCTATTTCCGACGGTAAAACCCTCAAGCAAATATCGACGAAACTCTACGAACGCGGACCTACACCCGCCGACCGGTTCCAATACCTCGGTATGGAGATCACTCGAGACAGACACCATCGCCAAATAGATGTCAACCAGCAAGGCTACCTCGAATGAACCTTCGAGAGGTTTGGATTCACCAAGATGAAAGGATGCGTCGCTCCTATGGAAGTTGGATACAACCCTCAGAAACGGACCGACGATGAAAAAGCCCACGACCCTCAGGAATTGCAAAGCTCGCCCTCAGTCAACCTTGCGTTACGATTTCCGAATCCGCTTCATCGTCCTCCGCTCCCAACCATCCTCCGACAACGCCAAAAACTCGAAGAATCCCATCCTCCTGCACCGCCAGCTCCTCCGGCGGATGCTCAGCTTAGAGCTGACGCATGGAGAACTTTACAGATCGCGGTTTTCAACCACATGCGAGCCGACAACTATATACCTGAGCAGACCACCTATCTCCCTACGGGAACTAGACCAGAATTCATCGACGACATCTCCAGCGCTTACCAAGCTGGTTGGTTATCATTCGCCACTTCCGACCCTTCGTTAAAACCCTCCGCTCCTGCTAATGCGGGAACGACTATGTGCCTTGCCGTCCTATGGGATTACTACTGGCAAGGACATAATTACGCTGAACGCCAGCACGTTGCAGCCCAGTCCAAATCCAAGAATCCCAGAGCCCCCAAAGTGTCGGACCCAGAGCCGTACCATGCAGATCGAGACAAATACACGGACTTCGTGGCCCAGCTTCATTTAGTTATCCCCCAAGTTCTCCGACCCTGAGCCTTACCATGGCGACAGGGACAAGTACACCGATTTTGTAGCGCAATTGCACCTTGTCTACAACTCAACCTCTCGCGAACCCGAAACGTACCCGTGGATACAATCCTCGCACCTCTGTTGAACCCCCTGCGACTCAGAAAGACCCATCCAATGTCGCCCATGCCGCTATTTCCGGTCTCATCAACAGTGCTGCGCACAGGAATTTGCGCGTTCCGTTTTCGGAGACGAAACGGAGTTGGAGAATTGGTACAAGAGTACCCTTTTTTAGTTGTGTCGGGTTTAAAAACAAATCTGTTTTCGTGGAAGGCTGGTGCGAAGTTAAGATATGTTATGTTATGTCAGGAACTTGCACATATTCTGCGATTTATATTTCATTTGTTTCTACCTGGTTGATGATTGGCGATTCAGCGACGCAGCAATGAGAGGAGGAAAAGGAAAGCATAGCCAAATTGCCTAAAAACGGATTAGGACTGATATGTACGGGATATGAAGCACCCGATAACACACTGTATTTATTATCTACTAGAACTGTATTAGTTAGACATAGAGAAGGATAAGGGGATGCCTGTAGACTTAGCTTCAAATTACCCAAAAAACCGAAAGGTTATAACAGGAGGGTTTAAAATAAAGTTATGTCGGGAAAGGGGAAAGATATTACGGTAAAGGATTTGAATGGAGAGGAGGTTTTTTGGGCAAGGGAGACACAGGGGCGTCATGTGTTGCAGTTAACAGAACGCTCTGAGAGTGCGCTGTTTGATATGATGGCATGAAGAGACAGGGGAAGCTTGTAGAATAATTAGAAGGCCCGGTACCGCGCCGCGGTAAATACAGATATGAGTAAATTAAAAAAGTAAATGTTTTCTCTAGATCTCAGTAGAGCTCTTCGTGGAAGTCTTGTAAGAGAGATACTCGTACAGATTACCGGAGTTAGAGATTTTCGTAAAGCACTCGACGTGGAAGCGCTGCTTATAGAGCTCATCGATGACCTGTTTGTCATTTGTGTATGTAGTGAAGCTAGCTCGTCGTACTTAGCTTTTTCATGGAGGTCTCGTGTGAGACCTTCAAATGATGAAAAGGCAAAATGCTTGTATAAATGATATTATATATATCTAGCAAAATGATGAAAATAATTGAGGAGTTTCCCTCCTGTGCTTTGTCACGGATGCCTATGTAACTGTATCACCTCGAGTCCTTGATGGATCCATGTCAGACACAGTCTGTCACCCGCTATGAACTCGAGGCGTGGAACTTGGAAGAGACCCCGAACCATACCTCAGTTATCCTAACCCGAGAAATAGCTCATCGCATTCCTTCAGTTGACTTTAAGCTTTTCCACCAGGGCCCGAGGTATCAAATTTGAGTTTGGAGGAATCAGAAGCATGGTCGTCAGATGATAGATAATGTATCACTCGAACAATGGCTCAAATATCATGGTGCCTCTTCGCTGGTAACACCGGCTCGCACAAGCTGAAGATCCTAAAGTGATAGGTGCGCAGACTCAACTCCTCCCTCTCACAGCCTGGCTGGACGCAGGTTTATTCTACCCGGTAACCCTATTTCGTTTCCATCTTTTTAATCTTCGAACACCGGAACTCACAGACCTATGGACTTCATAAACGAGTGACCCTACCTGTTCACCGTTCATTCCGTAAACAAGCTACTCGGAATCCGTTCAGGCCGTTCCTCCTCTGCCTAATTCTCTCGTGGACATCTGGATTCTGCACTCGGGCCAGCAAACACTCCGAAGTCAATACGGTCAATATTGTAGTTCAAACCGTCTATGATTGTGGATACCGAACTCCTCCTTTGCCCTCGCACTACCCTTTAGATGATGTAACACACCAGCAGCCGTCTATAACCTTATTTCGTTTCCATCTTCAAGTTTAAAGTACTCCGATTCACTTACCTTACGATGCTTTTTCGCTTCAGAATGATCCATCATGTATGTATCTCCATTCGTGCCGATATTTGGCCCGTTCCTTTGCCATAACCCTTCCGGGCTCGTCCATCGTTCCCAACTCATTGCCAACAACACATGAGGACGTTTTTGATTGTATTTGTTTAAAATCCTCAATGTTTAACGATTCAGTAGTGTAGGGGTATCATGAGCGCTTGCCATTTGCATTCTGCGCTCGACCCGGGTTCGAATCCCGGCTGAATCATTTTTGCTTCCCTTCCTCAAACGCTCTTTGCCATCAGGTTAGTTATTGTTCGACCGGCAGCCAGCCTAAGTTTTGCGCTGGCGACAGTTGGCGATACTTATTCAGAGATCGGGAGAACGTGGGTAGCCGCGAAAAGCCTTCCGTGGATAGCCTCGATACCTCAGCCCTATTGTACAGACTTCAAAGTCCCTGTTAGATCCCGTTCATCATAGAGTACAGCTTTAGGTATCTTTCCTCAGCTCGGTTGGGTCATGTGCTTCCAGATGTGCTTCTAAAACCCACAGCCTCGTCTTGAACGTGGTCCTGTCATTTCCCGTAATGAACGTCAGTGGCACATCGTGGTGCCTGAGCTCTGCGGCCTCGTTAAGCTTGCAGCAGTCGGTTTAAGGCCTTTCCCCAGTCACTCGTGTCAGCTGGCGAACCATGGACCTCTCCAAGCCCTGGCCCCAGGTTCTCACTCGCCGCACAATCGGTACCTTAAAATTTCACGGCAGAAGCTTTGTCTCCATATTCATACATATCGTGTTTCTCAGGAGCCCTGCATTTCCAAGCCCTCGTTTGCGATATCTGGCCTAGGGAATCTAGGGAAATTTCTCGGGACAAACAGCTTGTGTAGTGTCGGTTGGTTTGACGCCTGAAACGAAAGCCCTGCATCAGGGAGCCCTGTCCCAGGTTATGTACTCGAGTAACTATGTACATTCCCAGGTTAACTACTGGTTCAGCGGCCCGCAACGAGCTCAGCTCGTTCCGCATCGTCCTTGGGTCGAGAGCCCTACGTTCATCGTGTCAGCCCTAAACCCAACTTCATCTCGGTAATATTCGCCCTAGGCTTTAGAAGGTCCTTTACGTTATGATCAGTAATCCGTAATCTTCGGGCTCCACAGGCTTCCCGGGTGGAGCCTTATGCCTTGCAGGGATCGGCGTTAAGGGATCGCGATCGGAGAGTTAGAGTAGAGTAGAGATTGGAAAGCTCGTAGTGATAACGGAGGATAGAACGGTTACAGCGGATGACTGTGTCTTTCAACATGATCCGACTGCCATCGCTTTGAGAATTCTTTGTAAAGGGTCTTCGGCCTTACATGCGCCTTGTCGAGACATGACTGTGCTTCTAGAACGGATTTCGGAAGAGTGGATGACTGTGCCTCAACCTCTAACTTCTATATTTCTTGTCTTAACTCTTGAGAGTTGGAGCTTTGGGGCTTCCGATAGAAATCTTCAAACTCAACCGTTTTGTGTAAACCTTTGGCGTTCCTTTACATCCGGGAGCCGCGTGTGCCGCGACTTTTAGCTTTTTGTCTTTTAGCAGCAGCCCTGCGAGGCGCAGTCGTTTAGGAAGGCTTTAACGTGGTTTTGGTTTTGGTTTTTCTCGGGCTAAAGCAGACCGTACCGGACCGTAACGGCTCTACGTCTTAGCGCGGTTTGAGTTTTGGGGATGGGTTACACGGAGACGAAGACTTCAGAATCGATTCTCGAATTCGAGTTTGGGCTTCGCCTGCGGTTGAGATTCGGAGTTTACGGCGGTCTTTGGTGCGATCTTGGACACGCCGGCTGTGATTAACGTTAAAGTTGCTCAGACTGGCACGGGTATGTGCCTTGGAAAAAAACATGAGAGAGGATTCCCTATGAAACGATTGTCTCTTGGTGTTCCTTTGTAACATTTGTTTGAGGCAAATCACTCATGCTGGCGTCATGATAAACACAAATCCTCCCTAAGACAAACCAAGACATGCAAATCACGTTGGCATGATTATATTAGAATGTATATAGCAGAAAGCCATTGGCCAGCTTAATTTACTTATTGAAAAAAAATCCTACCTGAAGTACTTCTGAATTTGTGGGGGATCAAGCACAATTTATTTTGCCTGTCTGGCTATAGCCAAAGCTGCTGAGCGCATAAAAATCCTCCTAAAAGTTGACCAAAAACCCCTCGACTGCCTTTGCATCAACCAAATGTCGTTCTACAATTCCCTACAGGCCGGCGAATATCAAAATGATCTACGCTTATTCATCCTTTCATTCATCCTTTAGTTTATCCGTTCTTCCAACGATCGGCGAATAAAAAGAAATATATTGAGAGGGTCCCATCTTGTTGAAAAGTCGCTACCTGCATAATTGATGCACCAGGTTCACGCCCAGTTCAGGCACAAAGGATTTCCTTTCTTTGGCTGGAACCCAGACGACGATTCGTTTCACGACGCTCTTTCAGGTGAACTTAAGACGCCGCCAAGTTGATCGCACTTCTTCGGGGTGCGCTCCCATATTTCCCCGGAGCCGGGGTTGGGGGTAGGTTTGCTCCACGGGACACGTTGATCTTGAACAACGTTATCCTACCGGGGTATTGACCAATGAGATCATCATACGTTAGCGTCGTGGGTAGCGACAGATTCGTCCTTTGAGTTCGTTGGGCGGAGGACTGACTGCCGAGACAACGAACGCGGAGGTTCAACATATAATTCTACATATGTGGAAAGAAACAAATGCAAAAAAATTGAAAGAACAGAAGCTAAAGCACAGAAGGATCGAAGATCTGGCACGATCTTATCGGAGTGTACTTTGTGGTTCTACAGTATTTATCGATTGCGGATATTTGGGGACGTATAGAGTTAGCTTGGTTTTCTTGTGTATGGGGACGTTAGAAAGGGGCGTTTATTTATTGGAGAATGTTGGAACAAAGCATGACATCATGACTGTTATTTAGACTGTAATTAGGCGAAAATCCATCGGATAGCCGTAATAAATGTATTAAAAAGATTGCAGATATTATCTGTGAGGTTGTAGATAAATTGGATTTGGGTGTTGTCGACCTCCCTAGGGATCTGATGGGATGAAAGTGATCCCCTCGACGCAAACGGCAGATTCAAACACTTTCGGGAGGTCCCGGGTACTTACCATATGCTTTGTGCCCATCAGCATATAAACATGGCTTTCCTTTGAATAACAGCGGGCGTCCCGGCTCTGTAAACACGATTAACGAACAGTTCCCATGCATTCAGCCATTCGGAGTTATTCCATCATAGAACACCGTTTTGGAGCGGAGTGATGTCCAGTAGGGAATAATTGGGCACAAGCTTTTGGTTTTTGCTCTTTCGGCCATCAGAGCCCGCGACTTGTGATTACTGGTGTACTCCGCCTACCTTTAGTACAGTCAATTCTTCAAATGCGACTTGGTAATCGTGTCCATCAGATCTTGAGAATTTTCGGTTCTGATCATCGTCACCCCTCGCATGACCCGGGCAGCCCAGGGACGATGGTGATGACAGTTGGATGACCCGATTTGCATGTGTCAATGATTGCCGGAAACGCACTTTCGTTCTGACTTTCGTTCTAGTTCGTCAGAACTTCGCCCCCCATAGATAGGAGAAATAGATATGCGAATCTGGGGCCGCAGCTTGCAGAAGACACGGAGCCTGGCAATCCTCGGTCCTTGACTCGTTGAAACTTGCTGACAGCGGCAGGATAGTGTGGTAGTGCGTGAGTTGGGGGTTGCTGGTTGGACACATGTGTTGAACACAGAGGGGCACAGCAGTCCATATGGATATCCACGGCCTCAGAGACACATCGCCATCTGTGAGTGTTGTTTGAAGCTTTGCAGCATGCTGTTGATACCCGAACTCCAAAGGTTCGACATATTTCTCAGAGAGACTCGGGTGGTGGTAGAGTTGGAACGTCATCAGTTAGAGGAAGGTATCTAGAAGGTGTTGTCTAGAAGAGGCGCAGACAGGCCGGGCAGCTTTTACTCCACTACCATCACCTCTACCTCCACCTCCACCCGATCGACAGAAAGTGAGACGAAGATTTCGACGATCTTCAACGAACGCCTCATTTACGTGCTTGAAACTCTTTGCTGACTTTTTACATTGTTTTGCTGGCTTTATTCGTTCTCTTTACACTTTGTTCGCTCCGCTCCCCGTCACTATTGACCTACCCCCACAACTACCCGTCCGACCTCTACCACTCCCGCCTTGCACAAAACACGCTTCGCTCAACTTGATCGATTTGCTCGCTACAGCCATCCATTACGGCGGTCCAGACAGCAGTCCAAAATTGACCAGTCAGTAGCAGTGCAACTATCCATGTCCGACAAGTGAAGAAGTTTGGATCCTCCCTTCTTGCTGCCTCCTCTTCTCCCACCCACCTCACTCCACCACCGCCCCCCACTCCGGCTCCCGCATCCCCGCTTAGAGTAGCAACGATATCAACCATTCATCAAGCACCACCAGTTATTGGAAGTTAACGACGAGCAGTTTTATTGCTGGCAGAATTCGCTACTGATACCTGCTGAGGCGCGAACAACCCCGGACTACACCTATAATCGAAGAACGACAAAATATCGTTGTTAGCTATCTAGTATTGCTTGTAACATCCCCGCGAAGCCGGTTCGCCTCTCCTTCTTCTCCCACTCGCCCTCTTCTCCTCAACCGACTTGCTCCTGTGCTGTCACCCACCTTGCATCCATCTCGCATCGACCTTTCGATATCCCTTAAAAATCCGTTAACCACTACCGCCACTGCCGCCAACAACTCGACTCCACACCACTTCCCCACGAATCACAACCTCCGAAACACGAACCACCAAACATAACCACCACAGGTGCAACACAGCTCGGACACGGGCTCGGGCGTGAGATATGGCGGGGCTCTCTGTACAACCTGCACAGGGCGATTATGATGGTAAGCCTGGCGACCATTTCGCTCTTTTGCGGGACATGATGCTTGGGGACCGCGTTTTCCTTATATGAGAGCTGGCAGGTGTTTGTATGTACGTGTTAGGGGATGGGGTGCCAGAATTCTGCGGTTTTCATGCAGCCTTGCAAGCCGTAGGGTGTCACTAACATGAGCGGCACCAATTATAGGCAGCAGCAGTCGCTCGGACTCGATCGGCGGCGTCGGCGGCGACCTCATCAGACCTCAGTCTACCCCGCCAATGATGACGGCGAGAAAACAACCCAATGTGACTGGCCCGCCCCTTGCCAATCGTCCCAAGATACGCTTCTCGGTTGATGCTTCCATGGGTGAGGAGGCTCACCATGGTCCCCAACCCGAGTCTTTGTCTCGGTACGACTCCAGATACCCCCGTCCTTTTATGCCTTGTTCTGCAAGTGTTGTTCGTTGTTGTGTTGTTCTCTGTGCCTCTCTTCTGCAGCTCGATCCCCATTTGACCATGCGTTTCTGCCCCTTCCCACATGGATTATGAACGTGCATGTATTAATACTTCATAGAAGTCCCGTAGTTAGCGAAGGTGACCACCTCTACACTTCCGGACTGCGCCGCATCCGACAACAGGTCTCTGGTCCTCAGGGTTTTATGATTCCATCGCGATCACCGAGTGTAGCTACCAGCGCCGCAAACTCTCGCGTCAACTCGCTCTCATACCCTACTGCGCCCTCCGCGTTTGGTTCCTGCGAAGATCTGGCGCGCTTTCCCTCTGAATCGCTTCATTCGTTCTCGTTTGCCAACCAGTCCGAGGATTTGAACAACCGACAAAACATTTTGAAGCGATCCATCGAGTTCATGCGCGATAAGCTAGGATGGGGTACGCAATCTCCTCTGATAGCATCAGCAAAGGCGAAAATGAACGGTCACGCAGAGGAGGTTGAAAGCATGATGGAGCTTTTGCGCAAGGCTGAGCTAGTATCAGAAGAAAAGACCCCAATGCTGACGGGTCCCATTACCGGACCAGCTGATGTAGACGGAAATCCATTCGAGCAAAGCTTCGCGATTAGACCAAAACAACCTTCTTCGCTTGATACTAGCAATAGGATTTCCGACGTCGATGCTCTGTCGTCATCTCCTACCGATGATACTTTCTCTGGCGAAACGTCGAGATCTACTACAAACGACTCGTTATCCACGACTGGAACGTCGCCGATGCCAAACATTAATTCAAGACCGAGTTTCAAACGAACATACACAGATACAGCTCCTTTGGCGCTAGAGACCAAGCTCTACGAAGCTATGGCGCAACCTTATCTAGCTCATGAACAGCCTTTATCTGCAATCAATGCGCCAATCTCGATGCGTAAATCCTCGGTGCATGGACATACAAATAGATATCAACCTCCAGCTCAGGCATTTTTCACAACCAAACCACAGGCTCCATGGACCATTGTGTCAGCAAACGACGTTGCTTGTCTGGTTTTTGGAGTGACTATGGCCGAGGTCAATAAAACCAGCATTATGGATTTTATTAGAGAAGAGAGACGCGAATGGCTCGAGACAAAGCTAAACTCCAGAGAGAATACTTCTACTTCATTCCCTTACCCTCACAGCCACCACGGTACACCGCAGCCGTCCGGCGTCCTCTATCAAAACGGAAAACGGAGAACAAAGTCCGATATATACTTTACTGGCGCCCCAATTTTAAAGATCCCAGAGCAAATCAACGAGCGGATAGAATCGAAACGTAGAAATAATCAGTCACGAGGCGTTATTCTATGCGGTGATGTTGTTCCCATTCAAAAGCGCAATGGTAACACAGGAGCTGCCACTCTCTGGGTCAAGGAAAAAAGTGGGAACTTCATATGGGTTTTGGAAGAGATTCCAGAGGATCTTGCTTTTATCCATACCTGTCAGAGAGATGACAAGGTCGAGTTGGTGCAGACGGTCGAAGGAAGCTTAAAAAACATCTTTGGTGACACTACATTTGCGACTCCGGGAGTGCAGCTTACGACCTTACTTCCTACACTTCCGAAGAAAGAAGATGGTGCAGTTGACTTTGAAAACGCTGCACTCACCCACCAATTTACTGTTGCCAACTCTAACGGCGCGCGCATCCCCTGTGGCATTGAACCTCTTAAAGACGGTCGTGGGGTGCGCGTTTCCTGCTTTCCTTACATGGCAGGAATCATCGTTCTGTCAGCTGCAACCCTTCAGGTCGCCTCGTCAAACGCCGCTGTTTTCAGTGCCTTATTAGGACACCTTAACCCAGTCGGTCTTTCTATTTCGGATCTCATCCCGAAGTTCGACAGTATTCTAAAATACCTTACCGAAGAAGAGCACATCCACCTTGTCGACGGTATGATTGTTCCCGAGCACAGTTTCCGCAGAGCAAACGCCATCCTCTGCGCCCGCGACAACAAAGAGGCCGCGTTTAGCGCCACATCTGTGCCATCCGGTATCATCGCCCGCCACCGCGACGGCTCCGAAATCCACATCGACGTACAAATGCGAGTTGTGATCTCCGAGAACCGCGACGAGGAGGCTATTGTCGACGAGGAAGACGAGGACCTAGACCAGGATCCTACCGATAATACCGAAATGGTCTACGCTCTTTGGGTTAGTTATTCTCGCCACCTCCACATTGCCGCCACAGCAACCAATCCACTCGACCCGGAACTCCTTCGTCCTTTTACTCCTCCCCGCCCACCTTCTCCAGGACAGCCTATGACCCCTGTCGTCGAAGTTGGCAGCCCGGGATCTTCAGCTATGTCGCCAACCACTATCAGCAAGCCACCACAGACGATCCAGCAATCCCCTACCCCGCCAAGCAGTGAAGATGAGCTACCTGTCACCACGGCCTCACCTGCACGCAGAACCGTCACGCCTACCCCGGCAAAGAAGAAGAAGACTATCAACGACTTTGTAACCATTGATGAGATGGGTAAGGGAGCTTACGGCCAAGTCAAGCTAGCTAGATACAAGCGCGATGGAGGAATGGGGCAGCGGGTTGTCTTGAAATATGTCACCAAGCGCCGAATTCTCGTGGACACGTGGACTCGTGACCGACGCCTCGGTACCGTTCCGTTGGAGATCCATGTGCTCGACTACCTTGGCCGCGACGGACTAAAACACCCCAACATCGTCGAGATGACGGATTTTTTCGAGGACGATATTAATTACTATATTGAAATGAAACCCCATGGTATTGCGGGGATGGATCTGTTTGATTACATCGAGCTGAAAGCGGATATGGATGAAGCAGAGTGTAGGAGTATTTTTGTGCAGGTGGCACGCGCACTCTGGTGGTTACATACCAAGGCAGGTGTCGTGCATAGGGATATCAAGGATGAGAATATTGTCCTCGATGGAGAGGGAAATGTTAAACTCATCGACTTTGGATCTAGCGCTTATATCAAGAATGGACCGTTTGATGTATTTGTTGGAACGATTGGTAAGTTCTGGGGCGGGGAGGGGAGGAGTGGGAGTGGAGAAGGGATACATCTAAAGACAGTGAGAAATGAGGCTAACAGAAACAGATTACGCCGCCCCCGAAGTCCTCGCCGGAAAATCCTACAAAGGAAAAGAACAAGATGTCTGGGCGAGCGGAGTTCTTTTGTACACAATCTGCTACAAAGAGAACCCATTCTACAACGTCTGTTTCCTACCCCTATCCCTACCACCGTCTTGCGAACGTAACGAGCGCACCGCAGTCGATCGCGCGACTCTAGCAAAACAAATGCTGACTCAATCCAAACAGATTGATGAAATCATGGACCGCGAACTACGAATCCCCTTCATTATGTCCGAGGTCTCCCTTGACCTAATCAGGCGCATGTTAGATCGTGATGTTGAGGGGAGATTCACTATTGAGCAGATTATTGCGCATCCGTGGTTTGTGTGTCTTCCTGGACCAGAGGAGGCAATGCTCGCTGAATTCCCGGTTCAGGCAAGTTTGAGAAGGGGAAGCACTGCGTCTCAAGGAGCGTAGTCCAGCGGTGGATGAGTGGAAGCGAGGAAGAGGGTGTGGGAGTGTTTGATGAATGGGTTTGCGACCTGAAAAGAGACGATACCGACAATGGAGAACGGATACGAAGATATGAAGCGAAACTGAGATACGGACAGAGCCCAACAGCGATAGCATGACATCAACCAGCGAAAACGGCAGTATACTGTGCGTGTTTGAGAGCCTGCATTAAATGATCAGTTGAACGACGGGCGGAAGCTAGACAACTAGGCGAGTAGAGCGGTGGAGGGTGGAGGGTGGAGGGTGGAGGGGGGATGGCAATGTGGTTTACGAGGACTTAAATTTCTTTTGCTTCTAAGGTTTATGGGTTGTATTTGGGATTGTGTTTTTTTTTGCGGTATCTGGAGTTTGAATGGGTGTGATGTTTCCTCTCTTTTTTTCCTTCATGAGAATGTTAATGCTTGTGTATGGGTATTTTTGTCTGGGCCAAATTTGGATTTTTCTTTTCATTTTTTTTTAACAGTTACAGCTCCAGCTCTTCTCTTGGTTTTTGTTCCGACACAATATCTTTTTTCCGTTCGTGGAGAGGTTGAGAAATAGACTTGCCAATGCAAGGAAAGAGAGAAATAAGATGGAAATATATACGGTAGAATGATGATGGGATAAGATTCAGAGATTGGTTGTAAATAAACAAATATATATGCGGAGATCAAGAGAATGTTTTTTGAGTTCAGAATGTAAAGTTCGTGATAGTTGGATCACGCTGGAGTGATACCAGGTGATTGGTAGGCAATTAATCTGAATGCACATATAGTCAACATTCCGCTCATAATACCAACGCCATTTCTATCTATCCCCGCAATTTTCAAATACATCCCTCCCAGAGAAACATCATAAAACAAACTGTCAAACAGCGCTAAAACGCCCTAACCACCCTAACCAAGCCCCCAAGCCTGGCTATCCCTGTCATGGTAGGTTAAACCCTAACTTTCAACTTCCTCTCATGATCCTTCTCCCAGATTGGAATACACGATGTTACATCGTGATTTCAAGTTGCTCTGTAGTATTCTAGTAAACGGTTTGCTGCGGACAGTGACTCCCTGTGACGAAGTCGCTGGTAGCTACCACAACGCGGGTCACGGCACCTTTCTAGGTCTTCCACCATGCTCCTTCACGCTAATCCACCCCCTGCCCGATGATATCATGCCAAAGCAGATTAACTCCTCAACCAAGCCTTCTCCAACACCCCCAACTAAGCCCAGTAACCCGAGATCTCTGGATATCGATTTGGGAACAAGATTCGCGCACGAGTTGGATAAAGCTTTTGCAACAACTGGCGGCACCGCTGCCAAGATCCTGAGCTAACAACACATATGATCTAACTCTACAGCGCACATAAACGAATATCTACGGCAAGTCAAGGATCTATCATGTTGTTCCTCAATTGGGGTAAATTTACGGTCAGTAGCAAAAAGATTCCATGTTGTGAGAGCCATGCCCATAATTGAGACGAGTGCAGTATGTAGGGATTTGATTTTACGATTCATCTTATTTCTATGCAAGGGGACTAGCGTATCACAGACGGAGGAGCATTCAATGCATGACTTGAGATCTTGTGATTCTGAATAATCGGGCCGAGCAATCCAAAGGAAACGAAATTAAGACTACAAAAGGGGTAAACGGAAAATCATACATAGATCTGTCCTAAAAACATCACCGGTAACATATCATGAAACGTCACACGCGTGCCACAAGGAGTTTAACGAACTACATGCAGTAAATTGTAAATAGGAAGGACATTGGCAGCAGGTAGCTACATTATAGAAAGAAAGAAATATTATAGGCTTCGTTTACCGCCTAATAGAACATGGAACATGTGCATAGCGTGTAAAACAGGCGAGGGAAGGTCAATGACACGCTACCAATAAAATTCCCCCGATGTCCCTTGAGTCTTTCGAACTACGCCTTACGCTTGTCGGCATTTGCGATCAAGAAATCCAACGTGAATACGTTCCAGACCCATGCAGCATGGCCTAGAAACGCAATATTGTCCTTTGCTTGAGCAGTCTTTTTGTCTAGGCTATTTTTTTTTTTTTTTGTTAGCTCGAGGCCTTACTGAAGGAATATAGATAGACCATTGTCTCCCAACTCGAAACAAAGAATGAGTTGTGACTAGTGGGGCCCGTTGCCATGCCTCAACAAATCGCGACTCATGTCTTGTTTCGAGTCGGGAGATAACGGTCTACCAGAAGTCATGTTCAAGACTGGCTAAGTACCTCTAGCGTTGGTTGTTCTTCAACAGGAACAGCGGCACCCAAAACCGCCGAAGCGAAAATGGGGAGGACGATAATGAGACTAGCGAATTTTATGCTTGCTTTATTATAGAGACAGAATGGATGATGTCGGTTATTCCAACTATCTGGTGCTTTTCTTGGGTCTTATATAAAGCCTTCAATCGAAACGTCGTGCATATAGTTGAGCTGGACGCCAATCCAGTAAACCGATGAACAAGAACGCGGATCATGTATTGGCATGTTGATGCTGACCAAAATCCGTGCTTTGAACATAGCGTGCTTACGTTGCACTGTTTGAACTATCGTACCATAATGTAGATATCCAAATGTACATGGATCTCCACCGGGTATTGTGATGCATGGCGTGTGCTCTACGGGTTTCGCACTCCATTTGGAAATTGACTGCTGATTTGATGCAAATAGCAGCCTTATCATATGGGGTACAGAAATCTAGTCTAAAGGATGTATATCCGAGTAGCAAAGAATGCAGTCATGTATAGCATCACTGAATACACTTTTCACCCGATCAGATGCACAAAAGTGGCTAGACGTTGCTAGTCTACTTGGAATCAGTATTCCATGAAGTGGTACGCGAGAACCTGCACAAGAAATAAAAAATTGGCACCGGTAGTTGAAGTGGAGGTCCCCACTTGGAAGCACTGGGAATTTGTCTACAATTATTGCGGTTACTACGATTACAGCCTACAGCGTGGCTGAAATAGAAGGTGGGGGAGACGAATCGAGTAACACAATAATATTGCTACTGGTTACGAAAAGTACCCAGTGTAACGTCGGCCCACTACGAAAGAAACAAGGAATACAAAAAATCAGAAAACGAACACAAGGGTATATTAACGCCAGATCCCCGAAACGCCCAAAGAATATTTCTAACATAATATTAGCAAATGCATATAGAAAAGCGCAGATCAACGTAAAACACACTGTGCCAATGCCTAAACTCCGTTGGAACGCTAATAAAAAACCAGAACCCAGAATGATACAACGAAAAAATCCGGAGAGAAACACCAAGGAAAAACTTTGCTCGCACTCGTATCATATGGTCACAAAGGTGTACTCGGAAACATTCTGTGCTTGTTGCTCTCGTCCTGAAACTCGGTACTTACATTTGTCCGGTTCCTGGGAGTCCTGGAGCCTGTACCCCAGCAACGGTGCTCTCTCTGTTCGAAGCAATCACCGGAGGATTGAGAGTTCCGGAAGCAACGGATCTTGCCCGGGCGCTGGGCGGTGAGAAATGGGCCAAGTGCACCCAACTGAGAAACGTCCAAACACGCAACAACGGCTGTAGAGCTATGAGAAACCTATGGGATTCATTAGTACCTATCTCTACAACTCAGCGCGCTAAGGAAGGAACTTACTACGAGGCTGTAACTGTGAGCTACGGCTGAAGTCATTTTGAAGTTCGTTTCGTCGAGTGCGTGCCGGCAATCGTGGTGACATCGAAGTCCGATGGCACTTCCATCTCGGTGCACTAATCGGGAGTTGGAGTAGGCTCGACGGTGGAGCTATCCCCTGCAGACTACTCTATACAATAGATATCAGTAAGACTATTGATTAACAATTTGGTGTAACGAGGGAACTTACCATATTTGTTTTTTTTTTGTTTTGAATCAAATTTTATTATGCGATCTATTCACTCTGGAAGAGTATGAAACCGCCGCCTCCTCACCTCCCCTTTCTCCCGTCCACTGCCTCTAGGGCATCAACTGTGGCACCCCTTCTCCCCCTCTCCACTATAAGTTTTATAAAAAATAAGAATAAACAAGATAATATCTCCGAGGTAGCCTATAAGGTCTGACCCCCCCACTCCTCATCACTCTGCTCTTCAGACCCATCCTCTCTCGACCCGCCAGCGCCATTCATCTTCCCAACCCCCGTCCTCCTGAGGAATTCCAACACCGCCTCCTCAGCTTTCTCTTCTCTGAACAGCCGTGAAATGGGCTTCCACGGCGTCCTTCTCCACCCCACGTCTCTGCTCACACGTTTCCAGAGGTCCCGTATTTCGGACGTCCAACGGGAGCACTCCTTATTGTGTGCCAAGTAGATGTCGGCTAAAATAGCCTGGACTACGAAAGGGATTAAATACTGAATGATAAAACCAAAAACTCTAGAGAAGCAGTCTGGAAATGGCATCGTTCGCGAGTTCTTTCAAGATTCATCAACGATGATGTTGGCTCCCCGGTGGGATATGGTGAATCGTTGGTGATAAAGCTAGTGGAGGCATAGGACGAAGAAGATTTGGGTGACGTGTTGAGCGAGGCTGGGTAGCTTTTGCATTTTCCACATTCGACAGGCCGGGGTTGAGGCCAGTTGAACCCGATGTTCATAAAATATCACCCGAATATTCCTCGGTGGGCCTCGGCCTAGGGTCGACGGCATGATGTGGCCTAGCGGGGCTGACCCCAGTAGTGTAGTGGTATGATTCCCTGCATCTGTGCAAAGACAACAGGTTCGAATCCTGTGTCGGTCCCACTGGCAGCTTGGTTACCGGGATTTGTCCTCACGGAGGTTCACCCGGGGCTCAGGAAGTTCGCTTACCTGATCTATGCCTTCTTAGGTGTAGTTATGATGGAGGATTAGGTTGGAGGGTTGCCACAGTTGATGTCTTCGGGCAGTGGACAGGAAAAACGGGTGGGGATGGCAGAGGGCGGTTTCATACTCAAACTGAGTGCATAAGTCGCATAATAAAATCTGATTCAAAACAAAAAAAAAAGACGTAGACTAGCGTGCTGATACAATGCGTGCAATCTAAAAAGCTCGGAGTAAAAGTTGTAGTAGAAGGTAACATGTTGTTTGTACTATTCTCCTAATTTTTCACGGTTAAGAACTCGTCACAGGCTTTACTTGTAGAGTCCCTACTCCCAGCGGTGGGGGCTCGACACCGTACCAGACTAAGCGAGCCTCACTATCTAAGATGATCTAAGACGATAAGACTCCCAACGGCGATTCGCAAGGCGCTATTTAAAAGTTGCCATCATGGACGACTTCAGCCATGCGGGGGACAGACCTTCTGCGGGCTCCCTGAGAAGCTGGCGAAGAAGAGCTTAATGTTCACGAGAATGCTACTTGACATTTTTTCTCAGCCTCGTTCTTGTATTAATACTATCAAGTGTAATATTGTGTCAGAAAGTTTGTTTCACGTTTGACGGAATTTGTGCCAGAAAATACAGAGAAAAGATTTGAATTGTGCATCTTTTTGCTCCTCCGCACTCAGCTTTAATACTCAGGTAGGAAATTCCAGCTTGATTTGCTCAGTCCAGTACAGGCAGCACACTCATCCTTTGCACCCATCACAATTACATCGATAGCTCTGAATTTGGTTTCTATGCTCTTTTCCTAGGTTGCTATTGGTCCGTTCGTTAGCAAAGGCTTCTTTATCATTGTTCCAGATTTTCAATTTTCCCTCGGCTTGTCACTAGCTCGTGTCTGTGGTTTGGCATATCAGTCACTTCCGACCGCGGGGAGTGATGGCGCAGGAGAGTGATGAAGTGGTAAACGTGGGGGAAGTATCATTGTGCATACCTGTCTTTCCTATTATTCGAAGTAAACATGTGCTGCGAGCATCCGGTATCGAAATAGAAGGTACAGCATCCGTTTTTGACTTCGTACGATCTTATCATTTTTCGGCTGTGATAATTACTTGGTTACCAGATGCTTTCAACGTGTATTGTGCTTAGAAGAGAGATGTGAGGAGAACGGACAAACTGTCTGGCAAAGTATGACATGAGCTATCACTCTTAGCGTGTTTTTCGAAAAGCTTTTTTCCATAGACTGATATGGCGCTGTAAAATTTGACCTCAGCTTCGTCGGCGCGTACAGCTAGCGGACCGGATACTGCTCCGGGAACTGCTGATAGAGCGAGAATGAATATAGAGAGGAAGGCCTTCATAATTTTGTGAGGAGAAAGTGATGATTGGGATGTTGTGGACACGTTCTGAGAGAGATCATGGGAGATACTTATACCTTGGGCCCTTGGACGAGTATGGCTATGTAAAGCATAAAGAAAGTGGGCAAATGCATAGTAATATTTTGCGGCGTTATGTGGCTGACTTTGGAAATGTTATTTATGTATGCAATGTGTGAATATTGAGATGGATGTTGGGCCACAGGCATGCATAATGTATATGGAATTCTTTTAAGATTTAATTGAATTGTTCAAACGAACTGTGAACCCCTACCAAAACGATTGACATGGCCATTTCGCATATTTATTTATGGTCGAGACGTCGTGAGGTTATCAACTTTCAGCCAAGGTTCGCTAAATTAAGTGATTGTTCATGATAAGAGCGCCTCAGTTTAGCTTGCATGTATTCCTGCACTTAGCTTTCAAGCCGGAGAAACTTTGTAGCCGCCGGTGCAGCCTACTCTCCCCGATTTTAATTCAGAAAAGCTAGATTGGGCCACGAGTAGCAGAAGCAGCTCAACAACCACAGTGTAACCAGCCCTAGAACCCCCCCGCGCAGGTCTCCACGCCCCTGCGATCTCGATTTACCTCCGCTATTGTGTGTACTCTAGATACAGCCAAGCTTCAATATCTTCAATGTGACACTGAACGCATAGCTGATAACAAGGTGGCTACGTACCCATCTCTTAGCAATAAGTAAGTATTTTCTTAGGGACGTCTGCTTCATAATTTGGATCTTGGTATGATCAATAAATAACACTGCAGACTTGCAGAAGGAGGACTAGCGAAACCGTCACCCATGCTAGCCATATTTATGACCAACTGTAATTCATAGCCTAAAACACAGCATCGAGGACTGGGCGCCACATTTGATTTCTTCGAGACAGTGGACAGGATCAGTGCGGAGGCGGCGGAGGGCGGTTTCATACTCGAAATCAAGTGCACAAGTCGCATAATAAAATTTGATTCAAAACAAAAAACAAAGCATTGGCGATTCTCATCAATCTAAAAAAAAAATCGCCAAAGCATACATAACGGCTTCTACTCTACAACATTTAGATCTACATAGAGAGCATAGAATACATGCGATGAGATTGCTTGCATCGATTCTGCCACCACAAACGAGATTAAAAAATGATTCAGCCGGAATTCGAACCCGGGTCGAGCGCGAAATGCGAATGGCAAGCGCTCATGATACCCCTACACTACTAAATCTTCTGTTCGTATTGTTACCAGCATAACCTTATTCAAAAATTTTATTCCTTCTGAATGTTTCGTTATACATACAAACGCCTTCCCCTCTCCCCCAATCATTATATATATAAGTAGTTGTACCGTATTAAAAATATATTACTCCTCCTCGTCCTCGTCCTCGTCCTCATCTTCATCCTCATCTTCATCATCCGATACCTCGGCTCCCAGTTCTTTTAACCGTTTCTGTCACATCATTAGTGAAACTGAAAGTACCCACCCGGGTTCAGAAAAAACATACCTTATCAGCTTTCCTCTTCTCCTCCAAATCCCCTAGAACCATAAAGAGATCATCCAACTCCTGCTGTACCTCTTCCGCCTTCTTCTTAGCCTCCTCCTTCTCAGCAGACACAGCCTTAAGCTTCTCCTGGGCTCCTTCCAATGCAGAGAGTTTTTTGTTCGCTTCCTCAAGGGCGGCGACTTTAGTGGCGGCTTCGGAGGCTTCAGTAAGCTGCTTCTGGAGCTCCTCTTTCTCCTTCTCCAAGGCAGCGAGTTTGGCGGCATCAGCTGACTTTTCCTTCTCTAGCTCAGCAGCTTGCTTCTTAGCTACCTCTTGGGCTTTAGAGGCTTCGCTGAGCTGCGTTTGGAGCGCTTCCTTCTCCTTCTCGAGGGCGGCGAGTTTAGCAGCATCAGCTGATTTGTCCTGCTCCTTGAGCTCGGCGGCTTGCTTCTTAGCTGCCTCCTGAGCCTCGATGAGCTGTTGCTGATTATCATCAGCGGCTTTCTGAGCGGCCTCGGTCTTCTTCCGCGCCTCCTCGGCCTTCTTTTCGAGCTCCTTAACCTTCGCATCCAGCTTCTTCTTCTCTGCCTCAGAGTCTTTCTTGCTGCTTTCAACGGCCTTCTCGAGTTCCTTAATCCGCTGGTCTGCGTGCTTACACTCAGCGGCAGCGGTGTCTTCAAGGAACTTAATTTTCTCTTCCTTCTCCTTGACAACCTTCTGAGCCGCCTCGGCTTGCTGCTGCCATTCCTCGATTTCTTTGTTTTTTCTTGCGACCATGGCGGTGGAGTCTTGCAGGCATTTTTCGGCGCTGGCTTTGATGACGAGTTGTTGCTGCATCTCATCGCGCACTCGCTTCGTTTCTGCGTGGGCTTGTTGAATCTGGTTCTGTGCTTCCTGGAGCTGGTTCTGGAGCTGCTGGATTGATGCGGTGAGTTTCTGAATTTCAGCGTCGGACTGCTGTATCATCTGCTCCGAGTTCTTAGCTTCGGCATCCAGCTGCTTCTTAACCTCCGCCGTCTCCTTGGTGGCCTGGTTAATTTGCTGCTTCAACCCTTGCTCGCGCTGCCCCGCCTCTCTAAGGGCTTCATTCAGTTCCTTAATCCTTCCCTCCCTTTCAGCAACGATTTCATTAGTCCTCTTCACCAATTCCTCAGCTTGGCGTCTCATATTATCCAGCTTCTCTGCCCTCTCCTCCACCTCCCTCTTCAATCCTGGAATTTCCTTAATCTGCTCTCTGAGTGCCTTCAATTGGTTCTCCTTCTCCTCCACCGTTCTTCGGTTCCGCTCCGTCATATCCTGCGCCACCTTCCTGAAGTTATCATCCGACTTCGCCTTCTCTTCAGCAGCGGCTTGTCTAATCTTCTCAATCTCCTCCCTACTCTTCTTCTGTTCGGCGGCCAAGGCATCGCGAGCACGCTTTCCGGAAGTCTGAGCAGTTTGGAGCTGCTGCTCGGCTGCGCGTCGGGCTTTTTCGGCTTCGGCTAAGGCGGAGGTTTGGGCGGCTTTAATGGCTTCGAGGTCTTTGTAGCGTGCGTCTTCGATGCGTTGAAGAGAGGCGGAATGTTGCTGCTCCATTAGGGTCTTCTCTTTTTGCCGAGCGGTCTCGATTTGTTCCAATTCTTCGGTTTTGATTGCGAGCTGCTTACGCAGGTCTTCAAGCTCTTCGATGTTGACACCGTTGGAAGTCTTCACGATACCGTTACCAGAAACCCGGGTATCGAGCTCGGGGGCTTTGTCGATAGCCCGTAAGACATTGCCGTAGTTTTCTTTAAGGAACTCGATGAAGACTTGGTCGAAGTAAACCTCGGGCAACCCGTGCTTGCGGCGGTGGTGACCGGGCATCAAGTCATCCTTAGACACCTCGAAGTCCCGGATTAGAGGGTTAGAGCGGAGTTGCGTGATTTTGTTGACATAGAGATCTCTAGTCATCTGGGTCGCCAAAAGCTGGTGGAGGTGAGTTCTGGTGACCGGGGAGTCGCGGTGGGAGAATTCGTAAAGTATTCCGAGGAGGAAGGTAGAGAGTCCCTGAACGATAGGGTCGACGCCATTCTCCTTGACAGCTCCGACGAGAGCCTGGACGGAGGAAGTCTCGGACAAGAAGTCGTCAACCGCATCGGAATCGCCGTAGAGCCACATACAGAGAAGCATCAAGTATCCGATACAAATACGGGTGTCATACTGGTGCTGCAGAGCAGTGATGAGATTTGCAGAGCAGCTCTGAATGGCAGTTACGACCTCCTCACCGGCCTCGGCATCACCCTCCCGCATCTCAGTCGCCATAATCTTGGCTTCGGTGTCGTCGTGGATTAGGTGGATCATGATTACGCTGGCGATCCAGACACGGTAGGGGTCACCGCGGGCTGCTGGGTCGAGGTGGAGAAGGCTGGTGATCGCATTGGGGGATTCATCGGCTTCGGTGTGAAGCTGGATAGCGTGCTTGAGGAAGAAGGTGCGGACTGGGGAGTTGCCGTTGAAGTAGGCTTCCAAGCATCTACAGGCAGCGAACCTGTTGTCGATGTTGCCAACGGTGTTATCCCAGAGTGCTAGATCCAACAAGGCCTCGATGACACCGCAGTGAGCTTCGCCGTTTTCTTCTCCGCCCTCTTCCGCTCCCGGTGGGGGCTGTAGGTGGGGTAAAGCGACCTGGATTTGTGCGAAAGAGTGCTGGAGAGCTTCATTTCCGTCGATGAGGTCTGCAACTGCTTTAAGAGCTTGAGCTCTAACCGAGATACCGCAAGAGCTCAAGAAAGCGATTTGGATAACCAAATGGAGAATTCCTGTAGCCACTAGAGCATTCTGATTTGCAGCCGTACCAAGGCCACCAGGTACTACGAACAACCGCACTAATCTGAGAGCATACTGAATATTCGTATCTCTCTGGTCCTTAGCGAAAGGGTTTAGCTCCTCCTCGCTAAGGGTTAGGAGCTTTGCAAGCTTTGGAACAAAGCCGGTTTCGCGGAAGTAGTTTTGGTTGGAGACATTGTAGGAGAGGAGATTGCTCATAAGCTGGAGACAGTCTTGAACTACGATTCCTCCGTCGACTCCTCCCTCTTGCTCAATGATTGTGAAACAGTGGTCGAAGGTTCCTTCGAAGGTTATGAGCTTTTGGATGTCGGTGTGGCCGTCGGAGAGGTGGATGGTTAGAAGGACCGCCTCTAGCTTTCGTCAGCTCCAAATTCCCATGGCTTGTAGAGAGGTGGCATACGGTCACGAATGGCGTCTCGCTTGTCTTCCAGTATCGAGACTAGTCGGGAAACTCCCAGTGGGGCTGTGAAGACGCATTCTTGGGTTCTGGCGGGGCGGTTTTTGGAGATCTCTGCGAGGAGCTGTATCGTGTGTAGACGGATGTAAAAGTCGGCATCTTCGAGGAGGTCTAGTAATAAGGTGATATTTTCTTGTTTCTGTTTCCCCATAAGCTTCTGTCCCCACCGAGTCAAGATATGCACCTACCTGAGTAAACTCGTCTGTCAACCAAAGCGCGATGTCTTCTGAGCTCTCTGGCTATCCTCCATGAGCACCGTTAGCAACTATCCTGCCCTCCGTAGCTTTCATATAGCACGCACATTTGCCTCCTGCTTCTCAAAGAGCATCAACAGAGTTTCGAGGACAGCTTTCGCGGTATCGAGGTCTTCGCGGTCCTTCTTCAACGTCGCAATAAGCTCTCTTAGTCCTTCCGAAGCTACGAGCTCCTGGTAATCCCTGGCGAAGCTTCGGAGGCCTAGGATGGCAGCTCTCCGATCCTCCAAAAGAGTGGCGGATGACAATCGCAAGCATAGAGTCTGGATAGTAGTGGTAGCTAATTGTTTCGGGGGTGCCTGAGCACCTTGTAGAAAGCCGGAGATCAGTGACATTTTGGGTTGTCGAAGCTTCCGGTGGTTATCGGTGCATATATTTCTGGCGAAGGAGCCGAGGAAAGTAACGACGGAATCGCTGGCGGGGCCAAGCGGGGAGATGCCTCGTGGATGTGACCGGACTTGATGAGATGATGTTACGCTGCTCTACTCACGGACTGTTCACCAGCTACCGTGAAGAGCCTCAATCACAAAGGAGCACACGTGTCAAGTCAGCATCGTGGGCTTGGGGTGCCACTTTTCATGCATCTCTATTTATTAGGCCATCGCTTTCTGATTCATCCCGTGGCGATGGGTCCAACTGCGGAATGCTCTTTTCGGTGACGTCGACGCGTCGAGGTCGCGGCGGCTCACTTCACATGCTAGGAGCTCCAGAAAGCCAATTGACATAAAGTCTCACTCGCGCCGCACGGGTACAATTTCCATTTTCGCAAGAACCTTCGATTTTTGAAATGATAACGTACCCAATTGATTCGCACACATCAACTTCTCTGGTATCAAACAAAAGCGCCAACTCTTTCCTAAGCAAACAAGACGTTTTGCGTGGCAACCATTTTACCCTAAGCGCTCAAAGGAGAAGGACAAAAAAGATTTAAAAGGGCTTAAAATAAAACAGGGTCGGTCAGAAACAAAAAGTATAAAATGATAACAGGAGAAAACGAGACTCCGCATGATGATGACGGTTGGCTTTGCGTGTGCAGAAAACACAAAAACAACCCTGCTAGGTTACAATGATAATGACACTGCTCCCTAATCCTACACCCTCCTCTTAACGAAATGTCGTCTGTGCTTGTCGCGCCTGAAGCACTCAACCTCTACGCTCTGGGTATTGATACGCTTAGAAAGTCTCCTCATCCTGAACGCCAGCCTCCGCCTCATCGGGTATCACGAATCCCTCCTACAGATCTGATTAGTTTCCATGGCTCCCGGTGGTTGTCGAAAAATCATACCTCAGTAGAGTAAAGGATAGCCTGGATCGAGGGGACAAGTCCATCCTCGTCCTGCTCGAGCTCAGGGTGCTCTTCTATCGCCTGCTGCACTAACAACTCAATGTCTCTGAGCTTGCTGAAGTAGAAATCTCTCTCCTTCTCCAATCCGGCAACGGACTCCTTGAGCTGAGCATTCTCCTGCTGCAAAACAGCCGAGGCAGCGCCACCTCCAAGAGGTGTCCGGGTCCGTGCGGCACCTCCGCTGCCGATGGTAGGGGTAGTTCCGCGCTTAGTCTCCTGCTGCGACCGGATAGGCGGCTTGGGGTTTCCGCCGATGATACCGGGCTGACCCTTTCTGCGGGCGAGGGCGTCGTAGTCTCCGCCGGGGTAGTTCTGGTCCCAGTATCTCTTGGTCCACTGAAGGAACTCGAGGTTGTCCTGCATCTTGCACTTTACGAGCTTCTCGATGTGAATAGGTCTGTCGATGTTCTTCTGAGCGAAGTATACTATCGGACCGTCAGCAAGCTGTTCTACCTAGCTTCGGAGCTTCGCATCCTACCAGTAAGGACCTTGAAATTGTTAATGTATTCATACTCGGACTTGGCGTTGAACTTGATCTTGTGCATCGGTACATCCCCTAAATTTTGTCAGACATTTGTTTTGAAGCTTCATCGCCATTAAACAAAGTGAATAGCTACCGTAAATGGAGTCCATAACCTGGCAAAGAGCCGCACTGTAATCGGGATGTTAGAATACATGGATGCAACGGCGGACCCCGCATTCTTTGTTGTGGTCCGGTCCGTAGGGAGGAGTTCACCTACCCAGTTCCGCATTGCTCGACACGCGTTATGTTGAGCTGCAAAAGAGAATTGAGCCAGTTAAGGAGTTCCTGTCTAAACGACGCGAGAGCCAGTCAGCGAACTGTGCACGAAGAGTAGGAGTAGCGAACGGGGATAGCTGCGGTCCCGGGGCATACCTAGATTCACCCATCTTGTTAGGTAGTTCAGAGCACTGAGCAGTCTGTGGTCGCGAAAAGGCTGCTGTGAAGCTGCGGCGGAGAAATAGCCGTAAGTTTCGAGATGAAGGGTGAAATGGTGCAGTCGAATAAGGGTCCGACGGGAGGTGCGGGTGGGGTCGAGGTGAGTTTTGGATTTATCGAGGACGAGTAACGAAAATGCGGACAGGGAAGCGCACTTGTGTTGGTGTCTGAGGCGCCAAGCCGGTCCGGTAGATCTGGGACGATTCGGTTTCCACAACAACTTGGTAAGCACAAGCGGAGGTGCGGAGACGAGAGAAGTGAAGGAGATAATGTTCGGGACGGCTGTAGATTTTGGGATTTGGTGTCACCTGAAATGATAAATCACGAAAGGGCCGTTTTGATTGGATGGGCGAGTTGAGCGAGATTAAAAAACCAAATAAGAGTCATCTACCATTACCGTCATCTATTACCATCATCTACCATACCACTCATAGCTCCTGGATATCATCATGCGACCAAAATGCAACCCTCTAGCTCCTACTTCGACCCTTCTACCCCTCATCTAGCATTACTGCACGCGCACAGCTACGGATCAGTTGCTTCCCCTCTTCCGCGAAGACCCCGCTTCTTCGATTGCATCCTTCTCTTGCCCCAAGCTCATCGCACCCCTCTCCATGATGTCATCGTTGGGGTTGAGTGTGTGAGCAGAGGAGACAACCGTTGAGTTTTCATAAGTTCCCCAAGTTCCTCCACACGACTCGAGGGTAAAAGGAGAAGCGGTAGCTTCATCCAGAGCCCCGAGTTCTTCCGGCTTGAACCATTTCGGCATAAGCAACACCCTAATCGGAATAAGAGCGAAAATAAACACTGGGAATCTAAAGCATCTCAATATTAAACACTGAATTTTGCCATCTGAAAGAGTCGAATACATACCCGACAGCAGCGATAGTCTGCGTAATAGCAAAAGTCTATTCATGAAGCCTGTTAGCCTTGACCCTGTGTTGACATGGCATGGACCCTGCATCAAGCTCATAATCCGCCATGTGAACGAACGGAACGGTGAACCTACCGAACCAAACCCAATCAACTCAATAACCACAAACCACCAAACCGCCTTAATATCGATTTTCCTGAGCGGGTGTGAAACGGCCGTCAAGCCCTTATCCTTAGCCAAAAATAGCAACTTGAGAGTCATGCCGTTTCCTACGAGTGCCTCTAGTCCCATAACAAAGAAGAGTCCCGCCATGACCTGTTGTCTCAATTAGCTTTTAACCCTAAACCCTTAGGGAACCCCTAATTCAACGTTTCACGGCGAAGCTAGGTAAAGCCAGGGACTTACAGCTTGCGGTACATGTTCCAGCACCCTCAACAACGGACCGGTCATAGTTCCCAACGTCAACAGCCCCTGGAGTAAATTGCTAACCCTCTGCTCAACAACATGATCCACTACCGTTTCGACTTTTCCTTTGTTTTCTTCATTCTCATCCGCAACCTTCCTCGTCACGCACAAAGAGGCGGTATGGAACGGAGCCTGAGGAATGAGTCCATTAGGAGCTGGCAACCCAAACAACCCACAAACACCGGTAGTGATGCCGAGAAGGAAGATATCCCAATGAAATCCAGCAGGTTTTTTGAGGGGGAACTCGGTGCCTTGGGCGATTAGAGATGAGACGTTGTGGTCGAAGTAAAATAAAACTGTAAGCAAGACAGCGAATCTGTTGTTGTCGTTAGCCCTAACCATATCACCCTCCTTCCGGAAGCCGGATTTAAGAGCTTGGGGAGTTTAGATTCAGAAACTTACGGTATGGCGAGGAAAATGTCACCAGTTTCAATCTCCCAAAATCTCACAAACCACTCTCTCCCCGGCGTTGTCGTGAAAGCCTTCCCAATTGGCAATTTTTCCAGTTCAATACTTTTCATCTTCCCCATATACTGAAACCCTGAAAAAAAGATCACCGCTAGTGGCGTACCATAATCCTTCAAAAACACTCTCGTGGTGTGGTTAAACATCGTACTCTCCCCTAGAATACCAGCAAGGTATCCAACTATTAGTACCAAGAGAGAGATGGCGATGCTGAGATAAGCGGAGGCGTCACCCCCGCGATACTGGACTTCGAGAATTTGGATGCCTTTTTGAAGATAAATGAATGCGACGTAGAAACCGAAAATGTCGCAGCTGAAACGCGTTACCCATTTTACGTGGTTGCTAGCGTTGGAAATGGCCAGGAGGGCGTGCATTATCATCGACCAGAGACAGATCCAGCACATGAACTCGAAATACGGGGTACCGCTGTTCCAATATCGGTAAGTTTCTGACCAAAATCTTGCCAAAAGACGGTCCAGCTAAAATGCTGGAGATGAAACTAACCGAGGAGTGATGATGTTGTAAACAGTGTAGTTAAACACAGTGATGGGACCAGTGACCCCGACAATACACAGCGGCTGTGCTGCAAGTAAAGAAAAGACCATGGAACCCAAAACTGAGGCCAACAGGCACTCATTTACTCCATAGGATCCGCCGGTTTTCTCATACCTGTTTATATCATGAGCTATCTTATTCTCATCCCATTTATGGTGTGAAACACTTACATGTCCAGTGAGAAAGCAAGTCCTGGTAAGATGCTGTAATCTTATTAATATAACCATCCCGATAATTGTCAATATTCAAAGTCGGTAACGTACTTGGCAAAATACATATAAACTGCAATTCGCCGAAAATCCCCCGTCAGCATCGACCTTCGAATTCTTCACCCCAGCCACCTACGAAGGGAAAAAACTCACCAGTTGCAGGAACCACCCGATAATCCCAAGCATCCGTAAAATCACTCCAGTAATACGGCGCTCTTCTTTTGACATCATTAATCATACCCCTAAACCAATGAATCCTATACCAGGGATCTTCTGTCGTATTTCTCCCATTCGGTACCACTGTTGTTATCGTCGCCATATTTGCGAAGGATTTTTTGTAAAGAGTGGAAAGAAGGGGAAGAAAGGAAGGTTAGTTGAGGAAGAAGTTGAAAGATGCTTATTTCAAGCCCAAGAAGCCGCTATTTAAGATGTGGCTTATGCCGTACCAAGGGTAGAGTTCAACTCTACCAAGAAATTTTAGGCTGCGCTAGCGATAGCCAACGACAGTGAACGATTCCTGCGACAGCCGATGAGTGCCCCAGCCGGTTCGACAAGGCGGATCGGGATTCTGGAAGCTGCAAACTCTGTGTGCACGTCACGGAAGTGGCTGGTTTTAAACTGTAAAAAGGAGCGACGGAATGTTCGGTCGGTAGGAGACGAAAAGCAAGCGGCCGTACTCTTGTTGTTGCTATAATCTCGCTTAGGCGGTTTACCGCGTCTGTAAAGTTCTGCCAAAGCAGAAAAAAGCACGCGAACGTCTTCGGAAGGTTAGTGTTACGTTAGCCGAAAAGCGATCTTGATTCTAATGTCTGGGAGCTTGACAGTTCGGATGCAGGGACGCATCAATTGGATGTCCATGCCTCTTGAGGCAGGCATGTGGAGTACATAAGTGGATTGGGCGGGAGGTTTTGTGGGGTCTCCAAGGAAGCTTCGGGACATCTGACATTCCGCCGAGAAAAAGTTTGTTTATCCTTGCGATTTTTGTATCGCCGACTTCACAAATTCCTCTGTTCGCCGTACTTTGATATCGATACTTACATCTAGTTACAGCCTCATGCCAAAAAACCTTTCATTAAGTTAAGATAATCTTTCGCACACTCAAAACTCAGGCACCTCGACAATATTTCGAACAACTGGTAGCACCATGTAATCCGGAAGCCTTAGATACAATAGAAAGAGTGAAGATAATAGTACAGTGTTGTGGTTCAAATCCACCAACTCAAAGAGAACAAACGATTCGAAAACAAACCCGAGAGAAAAAATTGAAAACCAATTGTGAACAAAAGAAAAAAAACTTATATATACACCACTTCTCTCATTCCTCTCCAATAAAAATAAGGAAAATTTCTTGAATTTTTGCCTAAGAAGGCTTCATGTTCGGCATGATTTCTTTCTATATGCATCTAATTTCGGGTAAACTGGGTTGCTGCTTTTGTTTAAGCGGGGGGAGAGGTGGGGTTGTCGGTCTCGGTGGTGGTGGGGGGGATATCGGTAGGGAAGGGGCTAGAAGTCATTGTTAGCTGATGGAGGATATCTATTATAGAGGTTGGGACTTACGGAGGGGCGGAAGTCTCCTTAGGCTTGAAGAACTTCTCAAACTCTTGGTTGTCTGCAAATGGTCTGTTGCACTGGTGTCAGTACGCTTGCATAAACTGGTCATCAACGGCAGCATCGACATACCTCTTTCCTAGTAATCTAATCATGTCCTCACGGCCAAGAACCTCCTTCTTCAAGAGCTCCTCGGCAATAAGACCAATCTCGTGCTTCTTCTCAGTCAAGAGAGTCTTGCACTTGAGGTAAGCCTCATCGACGATCTTCTTAACCTCAGAGTCGATCTTCTGAGCAGTAGACTCAGAGAAAGGCTTCTGAAGCTTTCCCTCATCGTCCTCGAAGTGAAGGTACCCAACCTCCTTGGACATTCCCCACTTGGTAACCATAGCGGTGGCCATGCGGGTGACCTTGTTAAAGTCGTCGGAAGCACCCGAGGTGACAGTGGGGAAGTGAAGCTCCTCAGAGACACGTCCTCCAAGAGTCATGGCCATACGGTCCATCAACTGGTTGACAGACATAAGGTACTGCTCTCCGGCGGGAAGGTATTGAGCGTATCCAAGAGCTCCCGATCCACGGGGGATAATGGAGACCTTGAGAAGGGGGTCGGCAAACTCAAAGTACCATCCACAGATGGCATGTCCAGCCTCATGGTATGCGACGGTGCGCTTCTCAGAGGGAGAAAGGACAAGAGACTTCTTCTCCAATCCTCCAATGACACGCTCGATGGCCTGCTCGAAGTGGGAAAGAGTGACGGACTCGGCGGACTGACGGGCAGCTGCGGACTGTTAGCGGTGAAACACGGGGTTTTGATATTGCGAGACTTACCAATCAAGGCCCCCTCGTTGACACAGTTGGCAATATCAGCTCCAGCGAATCCAGGAGTCAAAGCAGCAAGCTTTCCACTGAGGAAGTCCATTTCCTCGTTGGTCTTGATCTTCTTCAAATGCACCTGGAAAATCTGCTTACGTCCCTCCATGGTAGGACGGTCGATGACAATGTGTCTGTCGAAACGTCCAGGTCGCATCAAAGCCTTGTCCAAAACATCGGCTCTGTTGGTACCAGCAAGGACAACAACCTGGTCCTGGGTGTTGAAACCGTCCATCTCGGTAAGAAGTTGGTTAAGAGTGCTCTCGCGCTCATCGTTTCCACCTCCAAAGTTGGACTTGGAACGGGCCTTTCCAATGGCATCGATTTCATCGACGAAGATAATGCAAGGGGTGTTCTTACGAGCCTTTGCAAACAAGTCACGAACACGGGAGGGACCAACTCCCACGAACATCTCGACGAACTCGGATCCAGAGACGGAGAAGAAGGGTACTCCAGCCTCTCCAGCGGTAGCCTTGGCGAGCAAGGTCTTTCCGGTACCAGGAGGTCCAGAAAGAATGGCTCCACGAGGAATCTTGGCTCCCAACTTCTCGAATCTCTCAGGAGTCTTTAAGAAAGAGACGAATTCCATGATCTCAACCTTGGCTTCATCCATTCCTGCAACATCCTTGAACTTGGTCTTGATACCAGTCTCCTCGTTGAACATCTTGGCTCTGGATTTTCCGATACCGAAGATACCGCTCTGTCCACCACCTCCAGCACGACGAGACAAGAAGATGATTGAACCAATCACCAACAAAGTCGGCGCGAAGGAGAGAATAGTTCCAGTCCAGGAGATCTCATCCTTGTAAGCAACCGGAATACGCTCGTGACTAGGAATGCCGAGCTCGTTCTGGGCGTCCTCCAAGCGGCGCTCGAATGCCTCGACGGATCCGACGCTAAAGTAGTAGAAGAAGTTGCCGCTCGTTACGGGAGAGTCCGGGTAGGCAGCCGCAGTGGCGTCAGAGTAAAGGTAAACCTTCACCTTGTTGCGGTTGATAACGACCAACTTCTCGACCAATCCCTTGTCCAAGAAGGTGTTGCGGAACTCTTGCCAGGTGATCTCTCGAGATACCTCACCGGGCGAAATAACCTTGAAAAAGGCCCAAGTCGCAAATGAGAGGAAGACCGCAGTCTGAAGATCGAGCTTGAAAGGGTAGCCTCCCTGTCCGCCAGCTCCTCCAGCACCCTGAGAACCGTCCTTCTTGCCATCCTTTCCAGCACCCTGCTTGCCATCCGCACCGTTTCCACCCTGCGAGCCCATGGAGCCCAACCAGCCTCTAAGAGCGCCCATGGGGTCCGCGCGAATCTCATTGAACTTCGCCAGCTTCGTTATCGACTGCACCAAGTCGTACTTATGTTCGTTCGATAATTTGTTCCATCGCTCTTCGATACCTTCCGGAACCTCGTCTGATTCAAGCAGGTAGTTTACCCACACCTTCAGATCGGGATGCAGCTGGTCGTACCGAACGGGCTTAAACTCGCTCAATGGTGGAGGAATAACGGATGGTAGCGGGTGGTTGGTCGCCTGGAAGAATTTAGCGGCCTCTCCAGCAATTTTCACCTTCTCCGCAGTGGGAAGGCTATTCCATTCTCGCTGAATATCTTCTTCGGGTTTTCCAGGAAATATATGAAAAACAATGTAGGTCTGAAATGCATTTTCCAATTGGTGGAAGGGACCAATTTTAAATCCTTCGAACGGTGGCGGGGTACCGACCTGTTTCTCTGAATCTTCTGGTTCGCCACTCTTCTTGGAATCCTTCTTTTCGGGGTTGTTGGGGTCGGCCTGGAAGGCCCTACTCGATACCGAGAAGGGTCTTGTTCCACCGAGGCGAAGCGCGGGATAGAGCGGTGTTACTGAGCATATTGCGGTTCGGCGGGGTAGAGTGTGAGGCTTCGAGGTGGTGTAGAGAGATCGGGATGCTCTTGCGAGCGCTCTGCTTCGGGAGAGCATTACTGTGTTGCCCAAGAAGAGCTGGTTTGATGTTGTCGGGAGTTTGTTGCGGGAGCGAGGCGGAGAGTGAAGCCCAAGCCGATGATATAATGGGCGTTGTTCTTGGTGAGGCGGTGATGTCGTTCAGCGGAATGTGAGCTCTTCCCGGCTTAGAAAGCGAGCCGCATTCCTAGCGCCAAGATGGGTTGTCTAGAGCGTACCGTCACTTGCTTGGGCTGGGGCAAGCGACCTCGCCTTTGCTTGCAACTGCTCTCCACATCGACAACCACCACCCTCCCGCTATCATCCTTCCATCCTTCGCCCATCAGAACCGTTCATTTCAAACTTCAAATCAACACTTGTCCTGCAGAATACCCCGGATTTCCCATCAACCATGGCTGACACGGCCGTCGCAAAACGACCCTCCACTCTCGCCTTCACCGATCCCACCTACTCCTCCGCCCTCGACATTGACAGCTTCGACACCGAAGACAACGACTACGCCAAGCTCAAGAAGCTGCAGCGGCACCTTGAGTAAGTGTCCGTTTGGCGCAGCTATCAGCTATGATGGCGCATTCGATGGAGGCACAAGCTAACCCCCGGGTGCAGGTACATAAGTTTGCAGGAGGAATACATCAAGGATGAGCAGCGGAGTTTGAAGCGGGAGCTTGTGCGGGCGCAGGAGGAGATTAAGAGAATTCAGAGTGTTCCATTAGTCATTGGACAGTTTATGGAGGCGATTGATCAGAAGTAAGTTCTCTCTTAACTCTGACGTAGTACCTTTGTGCTCACATCACCAGCACCGGAATCGTCCAGAGCTCCACCGGATCCAACTATGTCGTCCGAATCCTTTCTACCCTCGACCGCGAGCTTCTCAAGCCCTCATCATCGGTCGCCCTTCACAGACACTCCAACTCACTCGTCGACATTCTCCCTCCAGAGGCAGACTCAAGCATTGCCATGCTGGGCGACGATGAGAAGCCCGATGTAAAGTACAGTGACGTTGGAGGATTGGATATGCAGAAGCAGGAGATTCGGGAAGCTGTCGAGCTTCCATTAACACACTTTGACCTCTACAAACAGATTGGTATCGACCCGCCACGAGGAGTACTGCTCTACGGACCCCCCGGAACTGGAAAGACCATGTTGGTGAAGGCAGTTGCAAACAGCACAACGGCCAAGTTCATCCGTGTTGTCGGATCTGAGTTCGTGCAGAAGTACCTCGGAGAGGGACCCCGTATGGTCCGTGATGTTTTCAGAATGGCGCGTGAGAACTCGCCTGCCATCATCTTCATCGACGAGATTGACGCTATCGCTACCAAGCGTTTCGATGCCCAGACTGGTGCCGACCGTGAGGTTCAGCGTATTCTTTTGGAGCTTCTCAACCAGATGGACGGTTTCGACCAGACCTCTAACGTCAAGGTATGTATAACTGCAGTCCTGCTATCGTTCGTTCCTGCCAGCTTAACTAATTAATGCAGGTCATCATGGCAACCAACCGTGCCGATACCCTCGACCCTGCCCTACTACGTCCCGGACGTCTCGACCGTAAAATTGAATTCCCCAACCTTCGCGACCGCCGTGAGCGTCGTCTCATCTTCACCACAATCGCCAGCAAGATGTCGCTATCTCCCGAGGTCGACCTTGACAGTTTGATTATCCGCAACGAGCCCTTGTCCGGAGCTATTATTGCTGCTATCATGCAGGAGGCTGGTCTTCGCGCCGTCCGAAAGAACAGATACAACATTATCCAGGCGGATCTTGAGGATGCATACTCTTCCCAGGTCAAGACTGGAAACGATGCTGACAAGTTTGATTTCTACCGGTAAACTAAGGCGCAGAAGGATGGGTCGTATGACATATGGAATGATAGAGAAACAGAAAAGGATTGCTACAAGGAGAATGAGCAAATTTGCATATGTACTGTACCCATGCAAGGGGAATGAATCATGGCTTGTCACTTTATTTCAAGATGTGTTAGGGGAGATTGTCAATGCCACTTAATGTTTCGGTAGAATACCCGTAATCGTGTTTTTAATCGCAATTGTGTCGTTTCCGTTGTACGATAATGGGCCTGTAAGATTCGGTTAGCTTACTAATCCGAACGTTTTGTAGCTTTGTGCCTTTGACAACAGTTCTTCTAAAGACACTGAGACAAAAGTTTAAAAACGATTAGACTGATAAAAAAAACAAAGACAAACATTAATCAGGAATTAAACTAGCTGAAGCTTAGGGTTTAGCCCCTGCAGCACTATTTAGACTAAATTCTTAGTCAGCAATCCTCGCGGATCCAAGTTCATTATTTACTGAGTCCTCGAATGATAGTTGCTGTAAAGTACATATCTTCAACTTTGGCGATCATCAAATCCATCACCCGTGCGATGTATGCATAGCTGAAATAGCCTTCCCGATCTGGAGTGTTGCTGAGGAAATGCCAATTATTTTTGGGTGGCTAACCATGTCATGCCTGCGTCCATCAATGGCGATGGCTAGCTGTCAGTCAGTCATCCTCCACATCTCTATCCCATCCCCCTTCATCCTCCCAATAGCAAGCACCCTACATCTCTCAACTTCCTTAGAATCACCACTACATGTCTTCTCCGTCGTTTTCTCGATCCCGAATTTCGAATTCGACCAATTTCCATTCGTCGTTGACGTGGCGCGCATCATTAATCTTCGCCTAGATGAGGATGAGGTCATCAGGAAACCTTTTAAGGTGAAAATGACACTCCATTCTAACTGGATTAGAAAGTTTGAGTTATCCTCCCTGAGTTTAAGTGATGGGAAGGGCTTTCTCTCTGTTACCTAGTAAGTGCTCCCCAGAAAATCGGAAAAAGATCACAAAGCACTTTTGGGCCGACTGATGAGTTGAAGAGTCACAACCGGTGTCTTAGCATTTATTCGAGCTTGTGTGGTTGACTGGGCTCGACGCATGAAGAAGAGGTCGGAATACATCTCCAAGCAACAACAATGATGCATCCCAATTTTCCTACCTACATACCTATCCTACCACACTCTAATTAAGCCCTTCAAATCTGATATTAATCTCTCATTCTGACTGACGATTAACAGACCGACCAGAACTTGCCACCATCGATGAGATCTTTGCGACGAAACCAGATCCTGTGTGGCTTTGTGCCGGGTCCTAAAAACCCCAAAGATATCCACTCCTTCCTTGCTCCCCTTGTTGCAGAACTGAAATAACTTCAGACTGGAATCCAAAATGTTTGGAATGCTCATGGTTCATCAACATTCACATTAAAAGCACATATTGCTCTGGTATCCTGTGATATTCCAGTATGTGAAAAGCTCATGAATCCCAAAGGTCATTTTCCCAAGCTCTATGTTGAGGAATCCTGCTGACAGATATTGATAGAAAACTGAGCATACTCCCATTGCCCTTGTTGTCTTTGTCACAACAAGGCTATCTAATATCCCATCATTTCCCCAGAAGATAGCCCTGCTGAGGTCCATGAAAGACATCGATGAGCAGAAAGGGAATGGAGAGAGTGTGATCCCAATGACCTGCCGCTCAGGGACAATGATAGCTTTTATAGTCAAGCAATACACATTGAGGCAACCAATGATATCTGTGAAAGTCACTCGAAAGGAATAATCGGGACGTCAATTTTTGCACAATTGAATTTAATCGATTTTCCATATTCCTTTCCCCCCGATAATATGCATCTCTTCTTCGAATGGGGCATACCTCATTATCTGAAACACTGCCGAGGGGTATATTTCAAAATGGCTGAGGGCAAATCAACAGCAGAGGCCAACCACCCAAAGACTGAATCTGAATCCTCTGACAATGATGGTGATGAGAATCACGAAGATGGTAAACAACCTGGTCCTAGCAATGCATCACTGTTAGGCAGCCACACTGGTAGAGGGAGAGCTGCTACACCCTATGGGAACTGTTCAACAGCTAGACAGATAACCAAATATCTCCCTCCAACAATAAAATAATATACCACACATGGTCTGTACAATATCCCAAATAAGGAATGGCTCAGAATGGTATTGGGCTTCGAAGAAAGTTGAAGCATGTTTCCTGTACAGTTTAAATGAGCACCCTGGAACTTTGCTCTTCATCTCCATGAATTGACTGCTGAAGAATGGAGGTAACAAGCAACCATATTCTTGCAAATTACCTCTATGAATACCTACCATTTCATCAATATCAGCACTTCTGCTGATTCATCATTGCATTTTGACAGGCCACACCTCCTGAGATTCCCATCGACCATATCAATGTGATTGACCAGGATTTGTGCAAGTTTGTTCAGTACTATGAAAGAACATTCTATCAGTACATGTGTGTAAAATGGGGGCTATCAGGTGGCTGATGGTAGGGTGACTCAAATTCCATCTAAAAGGAAAGTGAGAAGTAATAATTTCAATGATAGAAATTATTTACTTCTCTGAGAATTCTATTTTAAACTCAAATGAGTAAGAAACATAATAATCTTAACCTCTCCTGTTTATCTCAGTATAATGGCAGTCATGGGCAAGGTGTTGAACTGTTAACCGGGGGTAATCTCGTGACTGACGGCCGGGTAACTCAAGATTTCCGAAAAGAAAAATTGAGAAGTAATAATTCCAATGATGGGAATTATTTACTTCTCTGGGGATTCTCCGAAACTAGTGAGTAGTAACGTGTTATAATCTTAAACTCTCCTGCTTATCTCAGGCAGCGTTTTGAGATCGTCGATCGTAATTGCGTTCAAGTGTGAACAGCAATCCGTGAGGGTCTTATTGATCGAGGAGGGTCTTGGTTGTATGGTCTTGGAGGTCTTTCGAGTATTTTGTAAATAGTCGAATATAAGGTACTAATATCTTTCTGGCCGAGGCTACACAAGAGTACCTTGAAGAAATTAACACCACAAAACTCCTTAAGGAGTGCATTTTTACGCTGAAACACATTGTGGTGGATCCGAGTGACGATGGCATCCGGAAGTTTAGCGACCCCGTTGATGTTATGACTATCAGAGAATTCACAGTCAACCCGTCCGTTGTGGCAGCCAGCCAAACACAAGTGCTCAAAGTCACTTTGGAGATTGCCTCCGAGAGACTATGGTCCGAAACTACGGAGTACACGACCATTCCGACTATTCAGCTCGATGTTGAAGCATCGGTTAGTCGGCTATCGTTCGGTCATCTTGCTTTCATATTCAAGATCAACCAAGCAAATCAACTCTCGCAACTGCATTTACGGAGACAACATCGTTTTCAACCCCGTAGAGCTTTTGATGTGCCTATTGGTAGATGGAGATGCGAACTAGTATACATGTTGATAGCTCATGGAGATCAAAAAACTGGGGTAAGCGGGGACCCCAGCCTACCGACATGCATAACAATAGGATTGTCAATTTTTGTACACCGACCTGGCGTTTCACCGACTGAACCAAATGAGCCAAACTACGAATCCTCCACTGATTGCATACCGCTACCAGAGGCATGCTCGGCCTGGGCTTTATTGGAGGCCGGCGATAGTTTCGAGATTCATGAAGGTGACCAGGTTGCTTCTGAGTTATAGTGGGATTGTACGAACACGGTTTGGGAAACGGCTTCTTCATGTTCAAAGTTGTATTTCGGTGGTGTTCGGTAGGAAATCCAATACTAGTATTGGTTTACTCGGCAGGCTAACATTCATAGGTTAATTGAGGTGAAGGATTGATCCCGTATAAGTAGTGGTCCCTTTCGTCACTATTTTTATGAATGCAGAGAATGTAAAAACTTGAATCAACAGGTTGTAGTATGCCCACAGACTGACGGAACCTCGTCGGTGCTCCGAGATTCCTGGCGGGGAGGTTACTTATCGTGCAACGACAAGCCCAATTGTATAGAAGGCCGTATATAAAAACCAATCGCGATCATAATCAACAGCCCATGGCCGTCTTTTATCTTCCTTCTTCAAACCCCCCAGAACAAGACCGCTTCATGAGGCGGTTCCAGTTATTTGACGGCTCGTACCCATACTGTCACTCACACTGTCACCATCTTATCTGCCCTTACCAAAAAAAACCCCAGCAGTCTCCAACAGACTCCAGTAACATGTGCCGATAGGGTCGTGGCTGCTTTTAGACGAGGAGATGTCGTCACGCACCGCCTTAATCGCACCGCCATAATCATACCAAGTCATACCATCTCATACCAAGCTGCAAATATTCCCAGTTCCTAAACCCATGTAGTTTATCTCCACGCTTTCATCACTATCATAATATTCCATGAAAACAACACACATCTCCCCAACGTCCCCTCCTCCCCAGCAGTCGACTCGTTCACAGTGGCCGTGGAGGCCACAGATTTTACAGAGGCCACAAAGGTCCCCAATGCCTTTTATATCCAACCCAACACTTCACGTCACGCAAGCTAGCTACACAGGATAGTAATATCAAGAGACTAGATGGGGAGATAGGAAGATACAGGTACAGATACTCTAGATACCGATGCCGAGTATGCAGAAGACAGGGTACTGGAGACTAGAAGTATAGAAGTCTAGAAGCGACTATATATTTTGGGAGGGGGAAGGGGGCACCGCAATCTACCCGCGTCCCCTGGCTCCCTAGGTTCCCTGGGTTCCGTAGTAGAGTAGAGTAGTTGGAGTGATAAGCCATGATTGTGATTAGCCGGGGGTTGGATGTTCGATTTCGGTAGAAATGAAAGGAAGGTCTAGGTAGGTTGAAGGAATTTGGAATGATTTTGGATGCTATTTGAAGGGAATGAAGATAAGATTAAGTAATAATGACGTGGTAAAGTTTTGCGGAGGAAGGATCTGGCAGATGGAATAAGAGTGAGAGGCTATGATGTGATTTAAACTTCGATGTTTGAGTCTTGGGTTGATGTTTCACTAGATTTACGAGAAGTTTTGGGGGTTTCTTTTCATCAAATTTTAGTATAATAACTGATTCAAAAGATGAATTGAGCACGTCGACAAGAAAAGAGATCCGAAAGAGAAATTTTTAAGTACCACAGACCCGAACATGAAATCCATTTGCAGCTTGTGGAACACAAATCAACCTCAAACACAAAATACAGCTATTGGGAAACTGCACCGCACCAGAAATAAAAACCCCACAGTCAAACAACAGGAAAAATTTGACGCGCGCGGAAGTTACATCATAAGTAAAAAAGATCCCTTATCGAACCATCTTATTCCCTCAGAAAAAATCACAAAAACATAAAAAAGTAAATCCCAGAAAAAAAACAGATAAAAGCACATAAAACTCCATGGTCCTAAAAAAAAATGCCCGCCCTTACAGCCCTTCATACACTTTCGGTTGCCCTTTTCCAACACACTACGTATTCTCCAATACGCACACTTTCATGCAACTCCAGATTCACCTCCTATTCACCAACTAGAGTTGCGTAGATACCTAACAAGCCGCAACAGCCTGCAAAATAGGATACAAGGCCTGGGCATCCTCCTGGTTCTGCTCATTCTTAACCTCAGCATCAGTCATCTGAGTGTCCTCCTGCTGCTGCTCTCCTTGAACAGGTGCAGCTTCTCCGTTCTTCTCACGCTCCTCCTCCTCTGCCAATCGCTGCTTGATGTAGTTCTTAAGGTTGGTAATGATAACCTCTGCCTCCCTAGCGGCGGAAGCGGCGGCAGCCTTGTCAACCTGAGGAGCAGCCTCAATAGCACCCAACGAAGGATCGATCATGGGGTCAAGAGTAGCGGTGCCCTCCTCCATGGTAACATCATCCTGCTCCTTATTCTCGGGCTGAGCACGCTGCAAGACACCGACGGGGTAGCGGCGACGGTCGGTGCTGTCGAAGGCAGATCCGAGAGATGAGGCAGGGGCCGAAGAGACAGGAGCGGGGTATCCGCTGCTGATGTCGGCGCTGCTGACCCCGGGAAGAGTGGGGTACATGTTAGAGGACGACTGGGGGGAGACGTTGGTAGGCGAGTGGTGGGGGCTGTGAGAAGTGGTGTAGTTGCTGTGAGGAGGGGTGAGGGCGGCGGTTCCAGACACACTGGGAGGAGCAGAGGATGCCATGGGCGCAGGAGGTGCCTCATGACCCTGGTTCTGCTGTGGCGAAGGCTGTTGGGTCTGTGCCTGGGGAGTGTGAGGTGAGCCGTTGTGTTGCTGGCGGTAAGGGGAGAAGTTGTTGGGGTTGGTGCTGTCGTAGATATTTGTTGAGAGCTGAGTCAAGAAGTTGTCGGCGTCGATCAAATCCTGCTTAGTACGGAGGGAGGGGAGAGTGAAGGAGGGAGTGTTTCCATTGGTAGGAGGAGCGGTCACAGTTGCGGCATGTCCAAAGTCGACACCCTCTGCAGAAGTAGAGGGAATAAACTGAAGAGCAGACAAACGCTGTGCCATTGCTCCGTCGTACACGGGCTGAATCTTGTGACGCTTAGCATCATCAAAGAACTGGTCAACTCCATCAAAGGACCTCTTCTTCTCGTTGTGCTGCTGCTGAGCCTGCTGTTGTTGCTGCTGAGCAGCAGCCTGGGCCTGGGCGGCAGCCTGAGCGGCCTGAGCAGCTTGGGCAATAGCCTCCTGCTGACCCGGCTGCTGCTGAGGGTAGTAGTATACACCCGGACCGTACGCTGCGCTGTTAGGATAGTGCTGGCCGAGGCCTGGTACACCATGAGGTTGCATACCGGTTAGACCAGCGCTGTGCATAATACCATAGTACGCCTGAGCAGCGGTAGTTGCGAGAGCTGGAAAGAAGTCAGCAATATCATTCCCACCCAATGACATTGCAGTAAACTTACGTTGCATGTTAACGCCCGAGGTGTACTGCATACCATGGCCCTAACCCATATCAGTATTCCTGTTTCTTGAAACAACGCCACCAAACATCTCGGGGGACAGTAACTGACCGGTACACCAGCTTGACGTCTTCCGGTCCCGTCAGGTTCGGGACTGCGTAGAAGGACGGAATCGTCCGCGTGCGTCTGTTCAACATGCCGACGATAAATCGAAGGTCAGCCTAAGAACTATACCAAACAACCCGGCGCGAATGTAGCGCAGAGGAGTGTAAAAAAAAAAAACAGCGATCAGACTCCATACCTTCACATGCTTCTTTAGATCTTGAGGACGCTTGAAAGCCTTTCCACAGAAGTCGCACTTGTGGGGCTTAAGCGGGACGTGTACGCGAATGTGGGAAGTAATATGGTCTCTCTTGACGGTGGTAGTTCTGCAGGTTCCCCACGCACAAGTAAGGCAAAGGTTGTTGGTGCTCTTGCGTCCCACGTGGATGTCGCAGAGATGGTTCTGTCGAGCACAAAAATTGTCAGCGTTCGGCTTCATTAACCAGCAAAATCAAAGTCTTGGTATCTGTAGATAGGCTTTGCCGAGCCTTCCAGATCCATAACGCCCATCCTTTCTTGTCCCATCGCAAACACGTCCATCAAGCGAATATCCACCGACAACACGTCTATCGCCAGCAACCTCGAGCGGAGCAGCAATCCCACCGTGAGGCGAGAATATGTGACGGGAACGACGATTTGTGTGCCGACTACCGAGGAACACGAAAAAAAAAAAATGAATTTTTTTTGGGAGCAACTCACGTATAGATCCTCCGCGGTGTCAAACTTCTCGGAACAACCTTGCCATTGACAGGTCAAGTGCTCGTCCTTGTTGTTGTTGGCAGTCATAGCGACGTTCTGGTTCGAGGGACCGGCTACACCCATCGGCTGCTGAACCTGCTGCACCTGTTGCTGCACCTGTTGCTGCTGCTGAGGCTGCTGCTGAGGTTGCTGTACCTGTTGCTGCTGTTGCTGGGGAGAGGCCATCTGTTGCTGGACTTGCTGGATCTGCTGAACTTGTTGGGGAGCCTGCTGCTGGAGCTGCTGCTGAAGCTGCTGTTGGGGGACCTGCTGTACGGTCTGCTGGAGCTGCTGCTGAGGGATCTGCTGCTGCTGTTGCTGAGGGGAGGGCATTTGCTGCTGCTGCTGCTGGGCCTGCTGGGCTTGCTGGTGTTGTTGCTGGACTTGTTGAACGACCTGCTGTACGGCCTGTTGCTGAGCCTGCTGTTGCTGCTGTTGCTGTTGGAGTTGAAGCTGTTGAGCAGCGGGGGAAACAGGCATTGACATCTTGGGAACGGCAGCCTGGACGAGCTGGGCAGTTACGTTATTTGGCTGTTGATTCTGGTTATTACTGGCCTGTTGGACGTTCGTTGCAATGAACTGGTCCAGGACCGAAGACTGAATCGAATCTATTTTTGCGGTATTTGAGGGGGGGACTTCGGGGAGACGAAAAGGTGTTGTGTTCAAACTCCTGGTGTCGCTGACGAAAATGTGTGGAAGCGACAGCGCGGGGAGACAGGTAGGGTTTAAAGAACGACCTTTTTTCTGGGGTTTGTGGTGTAAAAAAAGACGGAAGGGTTCACGCGGATGGACGAGAATCGAGGCTAAGCGTGACCGACTTTTGAGGGTATCGGAGGAGGGGCGCGGGAAGCGGCGAAGTGGTAAACCAAGTCCTTAAGTATGTAGTAACTGCACACTATCCTTCTCTTCAACAACCTACAGGGCGATTCTAGCTCTGAGGGTCGAATGTGGTGGATCGAGAAACCGGATTGCAGCAAAGGGTTCGACGAATTAACACGCTGCTGAGTGACGATGTGTGCTGGTGGCAGAGAGTGGTTCGTGCTGAAGGAGCTCGTTGGAGGGTTGAATGCAGGATGCTCTTGTTTGCGGTTCGATGCAACTGTGGGGGGAGAACGAAGGAGGAGGAAGGAAGGTTATTGATAGATGAAGGTATGTAAGTTGTGGAAGTTGTGGGGGGGGGGGGGGGGGGGGGGAGGGTTGGATGGGTAGTAAGGCTATCTGCACCAAATAATCCGAACCTCTCTCCTCTTGCGCAGCTGCTATACTACAGTTGCGGGCGGGCGTGCGAAATGGCGCTTTCGATGTAGCGTTCGCGGGAAGGAGGGGGACGGTGGTGATCGATAAGTTTTGGTCTGACGGTCGGGGGTGTGTGTTTCCGCTTGTCAGGTTGCTAGTTTTAGTTAGAAACTAGAGTCGAGCCTCTCTGCAGGCATGGAGTTTAGGTTGCAGGGAGGGAGCAGGTCTAGAGAGTTGGGCAGTTGAGCAGGCAGGTGAGCACGATGGACAGTTGAGTTGAGCTTCCAGTATTCTTCTTCTTTTCAGAACCTCAAGCAGCTGGAAGCAGTTGGGATTCCCTCGTCTCAGAAACCGAAGCATATGGAAGCACTTCGACCAGGACGAGTTTGTCGAGTCCGAATGTTCTCGTGTTCCCTTTTTCCCTTGCATCCCAACTACGTCGACAAATGACAACTGTTGTATCGACACATTGTAGATACCATTAATTCGCTTTTACATCACACACCACAATTCAAAACAGCCATCACCACAACACAGAACCTAACACCACTGCACTTTCTTCCAGGAGCAACCGACCCCCATAGCATGCGTACCAATTCATCATTCCCTTACCCCAATTCGACGGCAGCTCACAGACATGTCCAGGAACACGGCTGGGCGCCGAGCCTTAAAGTTCTTGGCGTATCAAGTCCAGGCATGGCGCATGATGTAAAGCCTGGCATGGCTCGGCGAGAGTTCCGCGAAGACACCGGCAAATCCCCGCCAAGCCGTGCAACCTCAACACTGGTCAACGCACCCAGTGTCAACCACCAATCACCCTTCAATGGTGTGAGTTCAGGCTTGGAAAAATTCTGCCGAGCCATGTGCTTAGTCGAGTTTGTATCTCTGTTGCACTGATGCAATATGTAGACCCATTCTCCGCCTATCGCGCTGAATAAGTTACTCGAGGCTAGGCATGCAGGGTAGCCAAGCCAATCGCAAGGATAGCCAAGCCGTTTGCAGGTCCGATAAAGTCTGCCAAGTGACGCCAAGGATTTCCAAGCCGTTCCAAGCCATTCCTTGATCCAATATCCTGCACACCCAACCCCTCCTCTTCTTCCCTCATTTCGGGTATGAGACACAAGCTTCATTTGTGTGGGAATCCCCTTTTTTTTTTGTTGTGTGCGGCGTGCTACTGTACAGGTGTGTGCTTCGCGTAGAGTAAAGAAGGATTTAATACTCGAATAGTCGATGGCAAAGTTGGTGAGGGGCGAGTTCAACCTTCGCTCCGGGGCAGTGCTGAGATGAAATGGCTTGGCTTGACAAGGTCCGACAAAATCAGACAAGGGTCGACGAGCAGACCGGTAAAGCCTGGGAAGTCCGGCTTGGCGACGGTGCAGCACCGGGTCAAATCCGACGGACAAGCAACATTCTGACGAGGAACCATGTCATTGATTGACCCTATTCAGCAAGGTCAAGCGCGATGCAGGCTTGGCTTTTCAGCACAGCACTAAACACGATGCTAAAGACGGTAAGCTTGACAAAGTCTGACAAAGTTCATCTAGCTCTCACTAGGTATAATAGCTTGGCTAAGTTCGATGATGTCCGACCTTCCTCGAGAGCTGGGAAGAGCATGCCAGAAGATGGCTTGGCTGTACCACACAACAGCGGCGGATGCGAGGTGAGCTTGCCTCTGACTGCCTCTGGCTGCCTCTGGCTGCCTGTGGTTGAAGGTGACCCCCATCTTTAGAGTGTCTTTTTTGCCTGCTGGCTCGGCGGAACCCGAGCTCCCTCCAGCTTTTGGCTCGGCATGTGAAGTTTTGGCTGGGCACAATCCAATTGATGGCTCAGCATATACCCTGCTAAGGTCTAGACACAGCTTAGCACACGAAGCGTACGTACATCTTGGTTGATATGGTGATTTCCAAAGCTCCAAAGCAGTCCGGTGGGTGCAAAGTTTAAACGCACGTTGACGAGTCTATCATGCCTGCTGGAGTTCCTCGTGGTCAGATCTCTACTCTAAAGCCTATTCTAAGGTTACCTCGTTTACAGAATTCTTAAAATTTGCCGGTAGCCATACAGTCATCACTCAGGGTTTACAAGCTTCTGGACTGGGGGTTTGAAAGAGGTTGAATCTAGATTTTGCAGTTTCAAGCTGGGGAAAGCCGGGTCCCGGACCCGAAACGACTCAAACGAATTCAGGCGCGGGGAAGAAACGAGGATGCTTCTAAGGACCACGGTTGATACAGAGGAGGCTTGGTATATCGTGCTTTCCTCGTGGAATTCGCAAAATTAGAGAGTAGAACCATGCAAAAGTTAAGCACTTTTGGCGGGAGTTCTCCCCGGGGGATTCCCTTCTGCTCTCGGATCCTGAGCTGTATAGGATTTTGGCATGGCATGCGGATAGGCTGCGTACACTTTGAGCCACTCTACGTACGCCAACCACCATCGAATAGGACGGGGAATTTCTGCTATGGGGGTGGGGGGTGGTCGGTTGCGGGGACTTTTAGTTTTCGGATGGTTCTTGGGAGATTTTTAGATTGTTCCCCGATGCTTCTGTGCTTCGATATTCTTGGAGTCTGGGGGAGTTATCATCTGCTTCCAGGGTGATGCCTCTTCTCGAAGGCTTCTTATTTGGTTGGCTCCCTGGATCTCTTTGGGACTTCTTTGGTTTCTTGGTGAACTTTAATCCCACGATATACAAACCCCAAGTCTCCCAAGAAAACGTGCTCGGATCGTTTTCTGGAATCCTCGGATCCTCCCCGGACTTCTTGACGATTCACACTTTGAGCTTCTTGCCGCCTCTGCGGCAGCTTTTAGGTGGGTTTAGGATACCTCTAACACACAACTTTGCATGGCGTACGTAAACTACGTACGCCAACCGTCGTACACAGGGTAGATATGGCTGAGGGCGGGTGCCTGAAGTATCATCCCGCACCCATTCCACGAGCTATGATACGGCGAGATGCGGTACGGGGGATAGGGAGATGTGCAAGATATATGGTACCATAAACTACTCGACGGGGACACGGGAGATTGATAGGGTACTTTTGGCATGGCATTTGCTCTCGATTTGGGGCGGTGGCATATAAATGATGATCATCGGAGGCCGACAAAAGAGACCAATCGATGTGGAGTATGTATGTAAGACATCACTAATTCATTTGATCAACGGAAGAAAGGAGAAACGGAAGCTTTCAAGCCAGGGCGGCAAAAGGTAGGGCACAATTTTCCTCCATCTACGGGTGAAACCTTCAAATCGTTTGCGTGCTGCTCGAGCAGAAGTAGGTATGTATGAGACCATCATATCCAGGGAGATTGATACCAAACGTACCCCAGCTACCATAGTTTACGAAAAAAGGCATGGCAGGAACCCCGGGGTCGGGATGGTGCGGAAGCACGCTGATCATTGGGTAGAATTCCGAAAAGCTTCTGAAAGGCTTCGCAAGCTTTGGCTTGGAAGGTGTTCACCGCTTGAGCGAAAGCGAGGGCGGGTGCGTCAATGAGGGTCGAGGGAGGGAGGCGAAGTATGAACAAAAGAGGCTGTACAGTAGATTAAGTAGAGAAGTGCTTCAAAATAATTAGACAGGTGTCAGACTCAAATAAGCAGTAAATAAGCAGTATATAGATCAACTTTGCCACGGAATAGTCCGTACTATCGTACAAACCGCTGGGATGGTTGTTCACCATGCAAGCTAATGATACTTCGGCGGGAATCTGGTGGGTAGAGAATGGGGAAGAAGAGATGTGATGAGATCCCAAAAGCTTCGCAAGCTCTTCGGGATTTTGGCTTGGAGTTTGCACTTGGTTCGCTCACTGCGGGGTGCGAGAACGACGGGGGTTTGGTAGAGGACTAACTACGTCTCGAACTACAAAACTAGTAGACGGATGTCAGGATATATCCGAGATGATACAACCGTTGCCAAAACTTGTAGTTGGTGCGTATTAGAAAGATGTTGGATGGTGCACCTGCATGGTTAATCATGCTAATGTGATGATTTTCGAAGCGGGAAGTTCATGTCGAGAGAAGGACCAGCGGAATGGCTTGGGTCGTGGGAGTAACAATGCATCATAAACGATACCATAAGCTTTACAGGCCTCGTAGGCTTTCTATTCTCACCTACCGGGCCCAGAAAGGTAATTAGGCAAACTCGGTTAGATTCATCAATAAAATATTCCCATAACCATCCTAAGAATCTCATAGTAGCCGGATCCAACAGTCTAATACAATGCAAACAGTGAAATTAAGCCAGGCTCGCTTATGCTGGAATAAAGTCTACAATTAGGAACTCTAGGAGATACTACCGCCACTGGGGTCTACAGATTCAAACGGAGCTCCATCTGCACTATGCAGCATCCACTTTAAATCTTTGAATCGGGGTCCGGGGAGTTGACCTCCAGAGATAGGGGGTCAAGTCTTGGATTAAAGGATGAGATTGAATCCCGAGAAGCTTCGCAAGCTCCCAGATATTTTTGCTTGGAACCTGCTGCAGCATGATGGTCAGTTCGCTCACCGCGGGGCACGAGAACGATGGCGGATATCATATCAAATTGCTTCGATCAGTAGACTGTACCGTTGGTCCGGGATTTACCGGGGAGGTCATTAAACAAGATCTAAATAGCATCTATCGGTAGGAAGAACGCCTTGCATGTGTACAGTAAGTATATCACTGGGCTTGAACTATTGCGGCAAACGAGATGCACTATGCGTCATGCCAATGCTGACAGGTTATGGAAAGGCTTGAAGTTGTATATGTATCCTATCTTCCGAAAAGCAACAAGCTTTAAGTCAGGCCTCGCAAGCTCACTCAGCTACTCGTTCGACGCATGCAGGAACGAATCATACAATGAAAGCTCGCTCACGAGAAGTAAATTTGGAATACTATTCTCATTCTTATTACTAATTTACTAGAGTTTGAGGATACTAACTATTATCTACTCTTTTGGCCTACTGTGTTCATAAAGCTTGGATTGATCCTGTATGCCAACTTCAAGAAGGAAGAATGAAGGGCTTGGATAATATCGGTATCCGAAAAGGATCACAAGCTTTGCGAGTCCCGCTAGCTGCTCACTCGATCGTTCGACATACGCAGGACCAAACGGTTCATTAGACCTGTATTAGAGATTAACCTCGAGGGAGGGGTTTATGGCAAGTAGGCGCAGATGGAAGCATGAGAAGTTGCTTCACGAACCCTAAACGACGCCTACCAGTATTCAGTACACCCAGAAGGCTGTCACTCGGCTCACAGGACAAAGACGAGGTTTACTGATCAAGCCAATACCACTCGTGTCTTGACAGGTCATAGAGTCGCGGGTACATACTGCTATTTCTGCAACGAATAGAGATGCCAATGCTAAGGGAAGGACTAATGGAAGGGCTTGGATGGTAGGTAATCCAGTTCCCAAAGCATCACAAGCTTTACGGGCGTCGCAAGCCAACCCTCGTTACCCAAAAGCGATGTATTGTTGTCCTCTGGAAGGTAGCTAGACAGATACCAAATTTCAAGCAATACGCTACTACTTGCTGCCTCCAGAGTGCACCGTCCATATTCGGAACGGCATCGGATTCAAAACGTGTTATCGATATTAAGAGGGGTTCAAGAGGAGCAACAGGAGAGATTGAAACCAATCCCGAACCCATTTCTCGGGGTTACGCAAGCTTTGGCTTGGTACTCGCTCACAATGGGGTGCGAGAGCGATAGAATGTATCAGATCAGATCAACTGAGAATGCTTCGGTTGACCCGAGCGCTTACTGTTGGAGCAAATAAGAGCCCATCGGGTCATTTACAGAACCCAAACGAGCATATCAATAGCGAGAACGCCTTTCTACGCTTCCAATGATTAGCTATAGGTCATCACTTGGCTTGTGCTACAACAAACGACATGCATTTTCCATCATGCCAATGTGATCAGATTCCGGTTAAGGTATTGGTTTTGGGAGATGGCTTGGGTCAAAACCCTAAGCATCACAATACTTTTAGGCCTCGTAATCATACTTCATTCTTCCATGCAGGAGCAGCCACTGCCATCTCCGATTTAAACGACCTATCCATCTGAAATCGCGGACGGTGATACTGTAGTACTGCTTTTGATAGAAGGTTTGATGTAAGGGCTTGGATAGTAATCAAATCCCCGCGTTACCTGATATTCCCTCGATGACTACTCTCCGGAACATTAGACTCAATGTTACAGGTGCGGCGATACCGAAGCATACAGCAATACTTCCCTGGATACATTGATTCTGGAATCCGTCCGATTAGCTAAGTATTTCCAATCCCTTGGACAAGCACAAGTCCGCGGTAAGTAACCAAAGAAAGCTTACGACGCCCATAAAGCTTATGATCTTTTTCGGGTACCAGCATTGGCCAAGAACTTCCATCAGGCCTTCTCTCTTGATATTGGCATCTCGATTTGTACCTTGTGGAACAGAGATGACGTACCGTATATCTGGACTCACAGCGAGTGATAACTCACAGGTCTGCGAGGTCTGCGGCTAATACTCATGCGCACCCAAGGCATACTGCCAAATCCCCCCACGGTGAATAAATTCCAAGCCAATGAACCCCCAGTCTTAAAGCTTTCGGAATCGCGCATATATCCAAGCCTTTCCATCCACCTTCCATCAGATTAACTCCTGAATCTAATTTTGTGATACATACCAAAACAACAAGTACCATATGCGGATGTAAGTAACACAATTCACCTGAACAGGATTACGAGTCCTGGGGTAGTTAAAGCTTGTACATGATGCTTCGGGAAGTGACATGAAATCTACGACCTTCCATAGCACGGTACACCTTCCGTTAGATAGCACTGGAATCGCATTGATTACGCTGAGGATTTTGGTCGGCCGTGTACTTCTGGTTTGTTGTTGTGTGTGAGCCGAGTGATGGCTTACAATGCGTGCTTACTGCCCAGTTGCTGACAGATACTCTTCGGAGTCTGATTACGGAATCTGTCCGGGTATTCTATATATCATAAGTATATAGATTCCAATTTTCTGATGCCTGCCGTAGTTTGCACATCTCGTAGTAAGCATATTCCAAGCTAAAGTTTGCGCGTGGCCTACTTCGAGCAGGTTTCTAGGGAGCTTACGTATCCAAGCCACCCGACCTCCCTCTGCCGATTCACTACATTCAAAAAACAAATGGCCGACCGAGCCATCATGGGAAGTGTATTCAAAGATAGATCGCAAGTGCAATTGAGCATATCATTGGTAAGTAAGAATTAAAGGAGTAAACAATTATAGAAAGTAGACGAGAGAAGTGATGTGAAGGGGAGACGGAACAGAACGCGCAGGTTGCAACCAATCCCGTGGACTGGCAGGTGACAGCCGAGCTTTTCTGCTGTCTGTAGTTCGACAATACCGATCCGGGGTGAACAGTGACTGCGCGGTCGAGATGGAGGAATAGAGGCAGGGTTCACTGGGTAAGCGGGGAAACCGGTGAAAGTCTACGGGGAGATCCAGGCGATATGTACACCTCCGCCAGGCTGCTAGCAGAGCTTGTCTTTCTCTCCAGAAATACAACCACAACTCCATCTTTCCTCCACCAGTTTAGATATCTTGCACTTTCGTCTAGTTATTATCATTGATCACCCAGCAGAGGTACCTACTTCGGATCGCTATTTGATACTTCTTTACGGTTCGAATGCACGATGCTGACAACGCCCTACAGACTTCCCAGACTATTTACACCACCCATCTCGTACTCTACCACTCAGGCAATTTCGAAAGGTCTATCCACGATTCTTGGGAAGATTTGCCACCAACCGTGATGGGTTACTGCTCTGACGATTCCGATATAGAGGCAGAGGATGGGAAAGTTAGCAAAGAGTCTCTCAGATCGGGCGGTGGCGGTCAACCTCGGTCCGTATTCCGATACGACTAAGATACTTCGCTGGAGAGGCTAAGTAGTACTGGGGCTGATTATCCCATCTCGATTTTCATTCGTTAGGACTCAGGAGCAATGATTCAGGGCTTACATCTCCTCTCATGTTGTTTACAGGCACAACTAACCACAAGTTACAGAATTCAAAGCGTAAGCCGTATACCTGTCCACCATCGATCCCGCTTCCTCTGCCACTCGGGAAATCTCTAAATGTGTATATATCCACGGTATTTGGGAACGCTGTACCAAAAATGATGGGTCACTGCTCTGACGATGCCGCTATGGAGGCAGGGGTAGCAAAGTTAGCAAAGGGTTTCTCTGATTGGGGGTAGCGGTTGACCTGGGTCCGGACTATGATATAACGGAAGAGAATTCGCTTTAGGGTACGCAGGTCGCGGGTGTCATCTTTGATGAATTTGAATGTTGGAGCAATTTGAAACCTGTCTTGTGAGCCAACTGCACAGTTTCCCCCATTTAACAGCTTTCATGGTGCTAATGATTAACTAGGAGATACGAGATCACAAGTCACACTGAACTGCCTAATACAGAGATTGCGCATTCAACCTGGTTGTTTGATTGATGGAGACAGAATCTCAATGTTTCCATCTAATTACCTCTTTTCTGAAACCAGGGCTGACAACAATCTACACTCTTGGAAAGATATACATATTCATCATTGCACCGGTTTCTCAGAAAGAAGGCAAGCGCTTTTCAACTATGGCTTCCACTCTCAATCCCATGGCTCCAAGCTTTACCCCTATTCGTTGGATAAGAGGGATGTTCTTTTTGATTTAATGGATATACGTTTACGGAGGGTGACGTCAATCAAGGGTTGCGTTTTATGTTTATGTAATGTTGGTTCGTGTAATCATAATGATAAATAAGATAATGCATTGCGAATACTGTCATCAATAAGTTCTACATTTGGCGCTAAGAGGACTGAGTCAGCCAGCGGACAAGGGTTTTCGAACGTCGACCACCCGGGAAAACACGGCAAATGTGTGCCAACCCCTAAGTCATCGTAGGTCGCGCATACTCTACACTTCAACATGCCAAATACGTACTAGAGTAAAGACCAATTGACTCAAGAAGCATCCTCAAATCCACCCCCAAAGAGTGCCGAAAATCGGTACATTTTTTGGTCTTCGATGCTTTTGCTATCACTCGCCATGGACACCATCCCTCTTGTTACCTTGGCACCGATTAATGCCAAATAAAAAAATCATTGACATCATCTCACATGGACCATAACCTCGATGATATCGGGTTGAAGTCGAGGGGTCAATTTTAAAGAAAGGGTCGGTGAAGAGGCTTGGATATGATTCCAAGAAGTTGTATTGAGGTGTCGGGACTTCTGGCTTGGACGTAACTCGCCGGAGGTATGGGAAAAGCAGGTGTTACCCCATAATTAAAAATCAATACATTATGTACAGCAAGTCACAGTCCTCTTAAAAGTTTTTTAGCAGAAAGTGAGAGATCGGCAGAATGATAAATCCAGAAGAAGTCTCTCAGTAGTTAACCCCCTAGAATTGCCTTGCTATGAGTGTGAAGATATTGACTACAGATATTACTCAGCTTGTACGGCCACAATTCACAAACGATATTTGTAAGACATAACCGAAGCTAATAGCTTTCAGAAAAATCGTAAGTAATTCACATTATTGAACACAAGATATAAAACCTAACCTAGATTGGGATTCCAATGTCGAGAAAGAAGGCCTAATGGAAGTTCTTGGTCCATTCTGGTACCCGAAAAAGATCACAAGCTTTCCAAGCGCTGCAAACTCCTCCGAATACCTACCTACTGCGTAATTGTGTTTTTACTATGCGATAATTAGCCAATTGGATATATTCCAGAATCCACAGCAATATTCGACAGTAACCAAAAGCGGCACATCCTATCGAGGGAATCTCCATTGGAATTACCGATGGAATGCCTTGGAAATGTGACATGTCGGTACCCGAAAAGGAACAGAACTCAACAACGGGGCTTTACGGGTCTTGTAATTACAGTCTTCTAGAAATAAGTCAATGAATACAGAAAAATTGCTTCGTCTCAATTCAGAGAGTTTTCGTTGAGGGAAGGGTTCATGGAATGATTGATAGAAAAACTTGAATCTACACCCTTCCTCGATATCTTCTCGAAGGTCAATCATAAGCTTTATCCTGTAACCTACCCACTCCACTCAAAGCTCACTGTAATCTCATCACAGGATTCACATCTTGGACATCACGATTCACTAAGTAAGTACATTTTAATCAATCTCGCTGCTCATTATTAAAATCCAGTTAGTAGAATATACAGAACTATTAATCACACACCATCCAGCATCCGTCAACATTAAATATACGCAGTCATCACTCGGCGCTCACATCAAGTAAGTACCTATGTATCACCAATCCCTCACCTCGGCTTCGTCGTTTATCACTCGTTTTACCCGAAAGTAGGTTTGTGGAATCACTCACTTTATCTTTGTACAATCTCAATAGTCAATAGACGCTATGAATCTGCACAGTGAAAATGCTGCAATGATTATATTACTCGTCCCGTACGATGGGAACTTGGAAGCGGCGAACCCAGAACAAAATTTAATCAAAATCATTTAAACATACCGAATCTACCGGGATACAACGCAAAGTTACCAAGGAGGTTCCAAACAAGAGGCTACTACGGGAGGTAAGGGTTATTGAAACCCCAAGCATCCCGGGAAGGAAAGGAAAGACCACTGTCTCAGCGGGCGTTGCAATTCCTGTTGCAGCCTTTACATCACGCACCACTCCACTCATTTTTTTCTGTGGATGCACCCAAATTTTGATGTCTTTAGTGCGGAGGCAGCGAAGCTATGGACACTATTGATATCAAGCAGGCTAGGTACCCAGCGAGCTTTCCTTATTGACGAGTAAGTAGATGCTGTAGACAATATCAAGGCACCAATGTTTGGATATCTTTCACTCTGTTACAGCGTATCACTCGGTTTTTACCCAAGCGGGTTTGAAAGGCGCATCAAGTTCACATGTTAAAAGCAATGACTTCTCGCATTACTCGCATGGATTGGAAAAACGATGTGAGAAATACGTAAGTTGAACGCAAAATGACAACACAAAAACCCAAAATGGTACAAAATACTTGACAAGAAAATCAGTCGACTCCAGCTGATGGTATTCTGCATATCGGTGTTCCAATCACCAGCAATCACCCAACAAACACTTACAACACCGCAAACATCGCACGACACATTGTAGAAACTCCAGAATCTTGCAAAGCTGCAACCAAACAATTCAACCGGGTATTTCGAGGATACACACACCAAAACATACTCTGAAACCCTCTTATCATTCTTCCCATTCAAAGGTGGATATATACGCTTCAAAATGCAATGCAAGAATCCAAAAACTTAATCCAAAAAAACAACCAAAAAGTGGATATCACTGACTTCATTCCCTTCCCTTCCCTCTCCTCTTCTTTCCTTTCATATAATGTCCTCATCTCCCTCCTCAGATCTTGTTCCTTTACTTCCCCGTTCTGTCGGCTCCACTGCGTTCCGCTCCTTTGCTTTATTTGCTTTGCTCAGGACAGCAGGATTATTTCCAATCCCAAACCTGTGCCAAGAAATTCGCCATATTAACCTTCTTATTCTTCATCTCCATTATCCATGGATGTTCTAGCATCCTCCAAGGACTTGCTCGTCGTGCTGTATCCTTTTCCAGACTGCCCACAAGTCAGCATATATCCCCAAATCATTATAACCCCCCATCATCCCCACCTCCACGCTGGTAGAGGATAAGGACTAAAACCCAAGGGATTGCGGGTTCTTTCGAACCCAAGAAATACATACCAGCAAGCAATGAAGTACTTGAAGTTATCACTCCACTTAATCCCCAAATCCGGTTCATCTTTAAGTTCAGGGATTGGCTGTCTAACAATATACGTCAACAGATCAATCAACCCGGCCCTAGCATGACCCCCTCCATCCTCCGTCTGACCGAAAGGAAATCGATGCTGCGCAACTTCGAGCAGTGTGACTCCCAATGACCAAACATCTGAAGTAATGGTGTATGATAATCCCTGGATACGTTCGGGGGCCATGTAGTAGGAGGTTCCGATGAAGGTGTCGGCATTTCCTTTGGAACCGATCAACTCGCCGGAAACTCCGAAGTCGCAGAGCTTTACCTGCCCGGACCGGGTTAGGAGAATGTTGGAGGGCTTGATATCTGGTTTGTGTTAGCTGACGTTGGTTCCTGTTACTGCGGATCCCCCACCCATGGAGTTGGGGTGACAGATACGGTTTTACGTACCTCGGTGGATAATCTTCCTCGCACTCAAATACGTCAAACCCTCCAAAACACCCTCCGCACACTTTCCTAACACCTTCTCTCCGGTTCTTCCCCCTAGCTTCTTGACTTCACGGTAGATACTATCCAAACTTCCACCCTCACAAAATTCCATAGCAATGGAAATTGTGCCCGATGTGATATCCTGGAATGCTCCGTAGTACTTGCAGATATATGGCGAGGAACATTCTCTGTTGAAGTTCAATTCTCTGAAGATTTGTTTGCGGACTTCTGGTGTTGGATCTGTCGTTATGACCTATTACCTCGTTAGCAAGCCATCCGATTTCCGCATAAACGCCAGGCAGCTACGAACCTTAAGAGCAAACACCGTAGTTCCACCCCTCAACATACACCTCGTAACCGCACCACCCGCACCCTCACCTAAACTCCCCAACTCAATAATCCTGTCACTCTGCTTCGCATGCTTCCACCCTTCTACGGGTAATTTTTCCACATCCATGCTATCATAATCCTCCTCATTTTCCATGATAGCAGAGCCCGAACCACTAATATCCAACTCGGTATTTGGTGACCCCATAACCTGTTTCCTAAGCCCAATCGCAAAGCTCAGCGCATTATATTGGCTCTTTGCACTCTGCGGTACCTGACCACCTGATATTGAACCCTGTCTTCCATGCGGAGGACCCATATTCGCCGTATTTCCAGGAGTAGCAAGCTTTAATAGCGGGGGGCCACGGCCGGGTGGCCGACCTGCCAACGCTGGTGCTCCGCCGCCGTTCGTAGCCGGAGGCGCGCTGCCGGGGATGGAAAGACCGAGTCGTGGGGCGGCGCGACCGCCGGGACGCGCGCCGTTCACTGGTGTCGGACGGTAGAAGGGTGCTGCCTGAGGAGCTGGGGCGGAGGCAGACATTGTGATGATAGTTTTGGGGAGGGGGAAAGGTTGCGGAATCGATGGGGGTGGTAGGTGCGAAAGTGCTTTATGCGGAAGTTGCTCGAGACTTTAAGACTGGTGGTGGTGACATCACGTTAGCGGGATCGCAAGGGAAGGAAGGAAGGCAGGTTCCGACGAGGATAAGTTAGAAACATACGAGAATGATAGATACACACACTATGCCAGCGATGATGTATATGTGGAAATAGTTCACAGGAATTTCGCCGCTGAACCCTAAAACGAGTGGTTGTTTCTGCGGCGAGGTTATAGGGTGCGGAGGGAGGCGTAAATGGAGTTGTTGGAAAGTGGAGCTGGAGACAAGGTCGGGGACAAGTTCGAGATGTGCAGTTATGGACTTGTCTGGATCAATATCTGGTTGCACTCGTGATATATCTCCACAACTGATTTATTGACCGGTAGACTTTCGTATGCGAACGGTAGATGAAGAAGGAGCAGAGGATGTAGTAGATCGAGCGTGGAAGACAGTGCAATCTCTTATGGTATTAGAAGTGCAGTAATACAGACATGTGCGGGCAGCGAAGTACAAATGGTCTTGAATGTGGGACAGCCAAAATGCAAAGAGGGGTATGGTGATGGGTGTCCAATCAACAGTGTGTTGGTGGTTCGATGGGCGGTGTTGGGCGGAGCGGGCTCGACGGAGGATGCACGGTCCAGTCAGTCGGTCGGCGGGGGTGGGCTAGCTTTGTAGCTGAGGGGATGTTCCTGCTCGTGGTATTGGTGGTTTGTCCGGGCTGAACCTCTATCTTCTCTCTTTGGTTGCGTGGATGCGTGGTAGTGATGTGAGGTAGCGGTGCTTGGGGGAGGGGGGCGGATGGAGAACAGCGCTTGAACTCTTCGATAGCGTGGGATCGGTGTTGAAGCGAGAGCAAAGTAGGGAAGGAAGGAAACGAGCAAGCGCACAAGTAAAGAAGGCAGGTGAGTAGGGCTCTTGGGGGATGGAGGTGATAAATGGAGAGGTGGATGGAGAGGTGGATGGAGAGGTGAATATCGAAATAGCGAGCGGTGGGGAGTAGTGAGTAGTCAGCAGAGCAGGTAGGGCAGACGGGCAGAGGCAGAAGAGGGCAGCGAGAGTATGTACCCAGAGCAGGCAGCGAGAGGATATGTAGAGCAGGCAGCGAGAGGATATGTAGAGCAGGCAGCGAGAGTATGTACCCAGAGCAGGCAGCGAGAGTATGTCCCCACAGCAGACAGAAGATCAGTTGAGCGAGCGGACTTTTCGAGTGCAGCTTCTGTCCTCAGCTACTCAGCAGCAGCAGCAAGCGAGCGGGCGGGAAGATAGAGTTAGATGCTCAGCAGAACCAATCTCTTGTATCTCTTTTTACCAACGGTGTACATAAGCAAGAGAGCACGACAGCAGCGAGATGCAAAGCAAAGCAGCACACGGAACGATACAGAGATACAGTGATCACCTCTCTAGTCACCGACCAGAGCGGAGGAAGCAGCTGCGTAACTCTAGAGTAACTCTCCATGGATTGCAGAGCCCTAATCCCCACCGGGACAAGCATGGTGAGAAATACATATCTATTATCTACCCAAGAAGCCCCCCAATGGGAGCCAAAGGGCGCCAGATCCAAAGGAGCACGAAAGCCTTGCCAGGTCTGCTAGGTCTGTCATAGGCCGCCAGAGAACCGACAGATGACATATGCTGAGTTGATCGCCTGAGTCGCCTCAAAGCTCGGAGATCATCTTCTCCGATGGCCCTCCGAAGCCCAAATCACATTTCCATTCCCAGGAAATCTTCATCGCTCCCCTCGCCTCGGCTCAAAGGTACTCCAATCGTACAAACTATATTGTGAATAGATCACGAATGGTACAATTCCCAATGATTCTCTCATTACCATTCGTCATCCCCATCGCCGGTATTGGTATTGTTGTGAACCTCACCCGTTACCTACCTTACCCTATTTGGCGTTAGTCCAGTTTTGATGCAGCGCCAACGGCCAGACAACGGGAGGGAGTACGACTCAGAAGTGAGGGGTCCCGCGTTTCGGGCATTGGAACAACAACCGGCCTGTTTGAGGTTTCGGGATTACTTTACGTTACATACCTCGGACGCTATTCGATGGAGACCTTGAACCTGCTAATTCGAGCTGCCTGTTTACTGTCGGGAGTCTACTCTAGCTTACTCGAGTAGGTTGCCTTGACTCCGCATATTCCAAGTTCAAGCCGCCGCAACTGCTTGTAATACATCACATCGACTCTACCCCGACTTCTAGGCCGCAATCATGTGCAAAATGTCAAGTGAAGCAGTTCATTGTCTGGTTGCCGGTGTTGAAAATGTCTAAATCGGTGCCTCTATTGAAGTGGCTAGCGGTGTGGCTATCAATAGTGGCTTAAGCGCCGGAAAGGTGGCTGTGTACGTACGTAGGCGCCTGTTTTGCTGTTTCGAGATTTGTTTGCTGTCAGGTCGGACTGTCCCTGCAAGTCAACGAGATTCCCCGAGGATCCCGCGTTAAACGTCTACATCGCACACCGGGGCCGGTACAACCAGTGGAGCAGGTACGATTTGGGGATATTTCTGGAAGCTCCTGATATTTCGAGATCGACTCTAGAGGATTTCACACGGCGACAGATGAGAAGACTTTGGCTGTGCAGCTGATGAGCATCGAACAGTTTTCTAAGTTTAGCAACTACTCCCCGTACTCTACAGATGCGATGAGCAGATGGGGTGATGCTTCTTGATTCTACAATCAAAAACGGAAGCAACGTATATTTGTGCTGAGATGCATCGTATTAACGTTTCCTTCCGCTAACTTCCTGTCGAATCATCAATTGATCAAAGGGGCAAGCAACCTTGCTGAACCCTGACGTCTCACGCTCTCGAGCCTATTATTAGATAGCCATCTCATCGATTTCCCCAGCGTTCGGCAAAGAAACATCTGACATACAGCTCCTATGATAGTTGATCCCACGTTTCCCGGAAACTAACTGGGTAGCAAGAGGTTTGTGAAACACTTCTAGAAGTATCGAAGCATGGGAAAATTATGCGCAGTGTTTATGGATCTGCCGTCGGAACAGGGCGGCCATGCACGGGGAGGAACTTACGGGGGAAAGAGGGTACAGGGAAAGCTGACAGCAGAACTATCGCTAATGACAGAGACGTGTTACCCGAATTAAGCTTTGGTGGAATTCAGGCAGAAGGGGTAGATAGATACACACAAACTGTTGTCATGTTACTCAACGAGAGCAAGTCCAGACTATGACACGACTAATCTTCCTCAGCATGGGAATAAATGTCGGTCTGTGCTTTCAATGCGAAGTGTAAACAGCCGGCTGTTTGGAGAAAAGTGGGGCCCGTTGAAGGGGTATCGAGATCCCCATATCGATAACCGGGATACTTGGCCTATTTTTATCCCCAAACCTCAATCCTCGATCCTGTCAGTTTCCCCAACGGCTGAATCCCTAGGCCTACGAGTATTTTGTACCGCAAAGCAACAGACTCAAGATCTCTACAACTCAGGATTGAAAACTCAATCGTCACTAGGATATCTATCGTTCTATGCACGGTGCACGGTGCACTATGCTTCATGTATTTTTATTTCTGTTTTATGTACCATCGGTTAGTATCGGAAGTATTGAAACCCAGTCCTGTCAAATCTCCCGGCCTATGGGCGTCGGGTATTGCGTAACCGATTAGCGATTCATTGGTGCATCGATGTCAGGATATTCATTAATATGGATCCAGGATTTCACCAAGTTTTGGCAGCGGTGAAAATTCGAGAACCGTAGATCTGTGTTTCAAAGTTTCGAACCTTAAATCACGGGAATCCAAGCCATCCTTTCCACGATATCCATGAGTGAAAGAAGAAGCGTAAGTGTCTAGATCCTCGACATACTCTAGACATCGATAATCTACACCGGGATGATATTTTTGTCCCCAAACATTGATCCTTCCAATCTCGATGTTTTCCAACGGCAATTGCGTAATAAATTTGCGACTTTCTGATATACGGTATACCAAGAGTTTTCATAGCTGTGGCTGTGAGGGTTTGAAAACCGTAGATCTCTACGTTTCGAACTTTAAATTCTCAGGCGTCACGGGAACGACAGGGCTGGATGAACTTCAGGAGTCAGGAGTGTTTCAAGATCGCGCTTGTGTCACGAAACATTCTAATTATAGAAGCACCGAGGCAGTTACTTCCAAAAGTTTCGGACTTAAAAGCTTCTGTATATAATTTGATCTACAGAAAATTCCATGCATAAGCCCTGGATTATTTTGAGAATTTACCGGTATGTACTAAAGCTTCCAGTGTTTCGAGTGAGTTTCCGGTTCGCATTGCAAACTTAAAGGAAGAGTGCTTTATCGGGCTAACACTCTGAAGTATGTAATAGAGGCCTTTCTCGAACATTCGACAATCAACATGAGTGTCTATTCATTGAGATGAAAAGCTATTCCAGCAAGCTGCCGACGGGCAAAGTAAGGTAGCAAGCGATCTTGTGGGACTTTTTCCTGCACAGTCATGATTACCCAATGAGCTGAAATCTTTTGTATGTTCTAGGAGAATTCTGAATATTCAAATTTAACCTTACCTACACTTCTGCCCAATTGCGTTGGTAACTACTAACGACTATCACGGATGTGACCATCAACCAATCTATCGAAGATTTATGGACCAAAAAGCTTGGCCAGTCATATCATCCAAGCAGTAAGAGATGTTACATCTCAATCAGTAATTGGGTCCTCCATTGACGTTCGTTGCGTTCGATATTCCTTCTCCCGTCGGGTAACTGCATGCATGGAAAGTTTCAGGAACTTTGCTACATACTCAGTTGCGTAGGTTGATGCGTACCTTGGTATGAGAATTTAAGCTTTCCTACTTCATGCAACCTACCTTTGTACACGTTTGCAATTCACCTCGTACAGAAAAGTTTTCAACAAAGAAGGTTTCTATGGTTTCATCTTTTCGCCGGAGTTCCGGTTTACAGTAGATCTCTAGGTTCTTCGGCCGATCGGACTAACTGAAAAGTTTCAATTCAAAAGGAGCTCAAAACCCGCAGTCTACTAGCAATAAGGCTCACTTGCGGAGGTGGGTACTTCTTGTAGAAGAGGCTGCCTAAAAACAATCGCTAGCTCCATAGAATTCTACTCAATGATATGATATCGCGTGATTTATGACAAATATGGGATGATATATTTCCCGTGTGGAGTGATTTTCAGGGTAAGTATTGCGGGGCTCAGAAATCTGCACAGAGGATCACTCGATCCGTCCAACTTCATCGGAACTTTGATGGAAGACTCGATTCTATCTTACACATGTGACAACATGTCATTGTAGGCTTCTATTACAGAAACCACTTCTTACCTACAAATCGGTGGATTGCCTAGACCGCAAAGCCTGAAGATCAGTCAATGATTACAAGTAACGTGTCTTGAATTTCGCCAACACACGCGCAGAACATCACCTAATGATTGAAATAGTCATTATCTGGTAATAAGATGACTGTTAAGTCTAATAGGCTAATAACTACTTACTGTCAAATTTCTATGGCCCAGCATCTTTTTAGATCGAATGACTGATAATATTAAAGCCTCGAGTCCATGAGGCTCATGTAATCAAAGCCTGCTAGACGAGTGATGGTACTAAGAAGTAAACTTCTCGAACTTCCGAAGAAGGATCCCATGTGTGCGGGGTAGCGAAGCATAACCGCTAACTACAACTCTACCGCCTGTCGTTTCCATCACTCGATCGTACCTCACCACCGTCAGACCGTCAAGTAACATAACCACAAGATCCTCAACGAAATCCTAAGGCAAAAAATATTGAAGTCTTACTCTCTGTAAATCAGAGAATGCCTACAAAATGCGGGGAAGTGCGGAGTACCTGCCTCAATTGCGGATATGAGCGTCGACATGAACACCCAATTGCCACCCTTCCAAGTAAAATCTACTGTTAGGGTCCTTAGATTAACCTACAGAAAAATTCTGAAGTCACCAAGCGAAGAAGAAGCGGCCCTTGAAACGCGGCTGGAAGTGCGGGGTACATCTCTGGATCCATCGACACTGGGCAGCCGCAACGGCACGCTCCCGGTTTTTCGCCACCCCGTCTGACTTGCAGATCTCAGAGCCTAGAGCTCAGGGCCTCAACAGGTTCGTATGTGTAACAACGAATGGGCCGTGAGATGTCCTACACACGCCACAGCCGAGTTCGGATTTGCTATCAATCAACTCAGCCATTTGATGATCTTTCGGCTGTGCAGCCTGTGCTCCTTAGGACTTTCTTTTGCCTCTGGAGTCAGAATACGGGCGTAGCCGCGCAGATCTGATTATCTCAAATACTTCCCTTACTATCAAAATCAATCCAGTGACCGATCTTCCGACCCTTCTTCTGTTCGATCCTGCTCTACTTCGGATCTGGCTCCCCCCCCCCTCAAAATTCCGGGCACAATTTTCAAACACTGCATATTCCAGATTATTCCACCGAGCCTGCGTCCGGCCCCTGAATGCTCATCCCAAAATTCCGGATGGGATGTTCGCCTCAAAATCCGGCGCCGTCGAACGGTGAACGGTGAACCCGGAAGCCGTCCCTGCCGCCGTATGTACCGCCAGAGCTGGTGTGCCACTACCGAGCCGTGCGGATCGGCGGTACTCTAGAGTAGTCTCACCCTGTCTTTGTCAATTACAGTGGATCTAGTAATGATTATGACGATCTCTAATAATTTCGACGCACTAAAAAGTGACTGTGGTGTGTTCTCATGATGTTTCTCCACAGCTTCAAAATGACCCTAGACCCAGACTAAACTTACGTGTATGTAATGTGAAGTGGTCGATATCTATCTGAAACGGCACGAAACCACCGCCAGTGTCATCAAGAACTCCTGCCAACCCCTCTCCGCACCGGGGCTTTATGCCACCAGCTGTGCTCCATCCGTCGCTTGTGTAGAGTATGTACTCTAGACGGTCAGTCGTAACGAAAGCGAATACAGACAGGAGGCTCCACTTTGTACACTTCAGCCTCGCCAAAGGTCTCCAAAGAGTTAAAAGTGCAAGACATGCATAACCAACCAAGCCAACCACTCAAACTCCCGTCTCCATCAATGCTTCATGCAACCTGCAGATCATATGTGGACACGTGCAGGTCAACGGCTGTGGACGACGCATGCTTGGGTACGGAGGGAGCCATATGTATGCGTTCATGTCATAACTTACATGCGCGAACTATGTATTCTACATGCGCAGATCCGCGCGGTTGAGGCTCCGGAGGGGGGTGCGTTCTCCACTTCCAGCCCGCCTTGCTTCGATGTCATGTTCAGGCTCCAACGTTTTCGAGTTTAGCAATTTGGGTGTTTGCGAGCCGGGCTGTTGTATCTACATAGTTCGACTATGTCAAGGCGGCAAACAATGTAAATGGATGTGCTGGGTAATTTGCCACCGCGAAGGTGAGGAAGAGACATGGCGGCTGTGAGGGATCGCAATGGTGTTGGCAGCACAAAACTCGGCACTGGCCCTTGAGTGCACCAACACAAACTTCTACGGTCCAGGGTTGCCCTCCTCATTGATTTGTTTGACTGTTGCCTCCGTCTCCATTTCCCAGCCGCGGGTGTTGGCAGATGAGGCAGGAGCTTCATGCTTCACGATAGGCTTTGCTCGGTTAATTCCCCCAGATTTCAGGCTTAAATTTAATTCAGAAATCCCCTGTTCTCTATCTTGAGAAGAGGGTCATGAGAGTTGCTTCCCCTTCCAGTTCGCGGGGTTGGTGAATGAAGAAAGTGGGGGGTTACGGTTCCTTACACTGGAGGGGGAGTGCACGGCCGTCGGTTCTTTCAGTTCCCCGAACCTCGAAGCAACGAGCTCGTCGGGAAGCTAACCCAACCAGCACCAACCAAGCTCATCCCTGTCCGGTGGCCGCTGAACGCGCGCGAACCTCAGGAGAGCTTGCCATGATGCAGACTGCGGAGGGATGGGAGGGTTGTTCGTCTCCCCCTTCCATCTTGAAATCAAGGAGAATCCTTCGCCTTCAGCCTTTAGAATTAATCGCCTTCAACCTTTAGAATTAGAGACCTAATCAACAGCTCCGTCTCCCGACTTGGTACTACTTTTGACGATCCGGATTCGAGTTGGTTGGTTAAGGTAGCCGTACTCCAGCGGATTAGACCACATCCCATGCACATAATCCCAGGGTCCTGTAGCTTCCCCTCGTGCATACCGAAACCTTCTCCGCACACCACGAAACCATAGTTCAAAGTCAAATCTTCCGCTCCGAATCCCGAATTCACTCCCCGTCTTGATTCTTGCTCCGAGTCCGAGGTTCGAGGCTCGTCCGGACTGCTCTACTTGTTGTCTACTCTCTACTTGTTGTCTACTCTCTACTTGTTGTCTACTCTCTACTTGTTGTCTACTCTCTACTTGTTGTCTACTCCCTCGCCCAGACATCTTTTCTTCACGCCCAGACACACTTTGACGGATTGTCAGACGTTGCCGGACTTTTCAAGCCCTCTGATACTCCGGATCAAAGACATCCCGCTCAAGCAAGAAGCAAGCACCCGCCGCACTAACCCTCAGCACCAGCACGAACTTCAAAACCAAGCACGTGTAGATAGGGCTGCTATCCTGCCTGTTATCTGCTTCAGGGGTTTGATACTGATACACTTGATACACTTGAGCTAAAGAAGCCACTGCTGTGGAGTTGTCTTGCTTGCTTGCTTTCTACGTTGAACGACCGTTTTTATATTTTGGGCTCGTTGTGTTATTTGCACTCGCACTTTGAATACAGGAATTCCCTACAGACCGTGAGGTACTGTGAACTGCAGTTTTAAGGCCTCCTCGGAATTTTGACAGGATACCCGTCCGGGCTCCCAGGTGTACTCTACCTTCGTCCCACTGTCATTCCCACTCCATTCCGTTGTCACGCCGTCACTGCGTGTCCCACTGCCTGCTTTGCCGCTTTTCACGCCTTGCTTTGTGTCGCTCTATCCGTTACACGCCATTTGCGGACTCTGTTGCACTGTCGTTTCGTCTTTCGTCTACACTTTCGATACACACTCGCCGACTTTTGCACTTGACCAACCTCGTCTACAGACTCTTGTGGACTTTTCTGTGGAATTTGACCGACTCTGGACTGTCAAACTCGAACTGTCAACTCTGGACTTTGCCGGACGTCGTCAAGCTTGGCTTGTTCCCTCCATTGGTCGTGATCACACCCGGAGCCTGAACCTGTGGTTGCCTCCCGCCGCAGCAGCTACCATACCTCCTAAAGAGACCTTAAAGAGACCTTAAAGCCACCGAAAGCGACCTAAAGCCACCGAAAGCGACCTAAAGCGACCTAACGAGGGGACCGACAAGGGTATCTGCGCATCGAATTCGAACGAGAAATTAGAGACGACCCACCGACTACTGATCAACTCTGAGCACTTGCATACCTTTCCCAAACGCCCCGACCTTCCCGTACTTTACACCACGCGAGGACATCTCGAAATAGCAGCTTTACATCCGAAGACTTTCGCACCGTCCTTGCTTCGTTCTCTACCGCCGCCTCACTTCGACGAGCCGTACACAGGGTTGAACTCCGCACACCTCCACCCCCCATACCCAACAGACATTCCGACAGCTGGGTGCCCTGCCAGTTGCACCATCGGGCTTTCCAACTGGGCTTTCAACTTTCGCACTCCACACCTCCGTACTTCGCTAGGACCGACGCACCCAACAACGCCATGTCTGCTTCTACGCCCAATAGTCCTCCGCGACGCTTACGAGACCTCGTACACTCGCTCCCCTTCCGCAGCCGACGGCATTCGATATCATCCGCCGCAGTTCTAAACACAGAATCAGTAGTAGTTGGAGGGGAAGGTGATGGATATAACAACCGCGAAGTCAAAGGTGGACCAGTAAAGCGAACCGTACGAAAGCTTATGCGAAGAGCTTCATTATCGTTTAGACCAGGAGAAAAGAGTTCATTTGTTGTTACAGGACGTCGAGGAAGAAGTAGGACTCTAATGGGCGACGGTGAAAGTGGTATCGTCTTAGACGACAAGGACGAAGGGGATAGCTATTACGCAGAGATGGCAAAGAGAGTTGGTGAGTACCTGCAGCAGCAACAACTTGAACCCAACTCGTACTGACACTCCCCAGACCCGGTTACAGTTCTCCCGACCGAGATCACAGCCCAAATCCTCAGCTACCTAGACCACATGTCTCTCGTGCAATGCGAATCGGTATCTCGACGCTGGCGGGAAGCTGCCTCAAACCGTCATGTCTGGCGACAAGTTTTCCGGAATGAACACGGCCCCTGGGAATCCCGTCCCGGCAAGAACTGGAAACAAATGTTCCAAGTCAACCACGCTCTACATGCCAGTTGGAATCGTCATGACATGAATATTAAATACCTCAAAGGCCACACCGACGCCGTCTACTGTGTCCAATTCGACGAGTGAGTGCCCACTCCACCCTTTGAAGCTCCCCAGCTAATAAAGAAATAGAAATAAAGTCATAACCGGTTCCCGCGACCGTACGATCCGCGTCTGGGACATCAAAACCGGCGAATGCCAGCGCGTTTTAAAAGCACCCGACGACGATTCTGAATCACACGCAAACGAATTCCACACTGCCTCCGTTCTCTGTCTCCAATTCGATGACCAAATCCTCGTCACCGGATCTTCCGACCACAGCGTCATCGTCTGGTCATTGCCATCCTACAAACCCATTGGCCGACTCCTCGCCCACCGCGCTGGTGTCCTAGATGTCTGTTTCGACGATAAACATATCATCTCTTGCAGCAAGGATACAACTATTTGTATCTGGGACCGGCATACCAGAAAGCTGTTGAGACAGCTCAAAGGACACAGGGGACCCGTCAACGCCGTCGCTGTGCGGAGTAACCAAATCGTCTCAGCATCAGGAGACGCCCTAGTAAAGCTCTGGGATATTGAAACCGGTGAATGCTTAAGGGAATTTAAGGGTCATCACCGTGGTCTTGCGTGTGTCCAGTTTTCGGAGGATGCGAAAACCATCGTGAGTGGAGGAAACGACCAAGATATCAAGATCTGGGATGCGAAAACTGGAGAATGTCTTCGCACCTTGAGTGGGCATAAGGATTTGGTACGGACACTACATTTGGATTGCTTGAATAGGAGGATTATTTCGGGATCTTATGATGCGACGGTGAAGGTCTGGCATCTGGACACGGGAAAGAAATTACTGGATATTACACAGTATCATTCGACTTGGATTTTGGCGGCGAAGGCGGATTATAAACGCATTGTGTCGACAAGCCAGGATTCTAGGACACTGGTGCTCGATTTTTCGGCGAAGATAAAGGGGATTGAGGTTTTGGAGCAGTAAATACGGCGAAAGGGGGCTGTGTTTTGAAAGTAATGGGCGGTGGATTGTGGTGGAGTTGAAGAACGGGGGCGAGATGATTGGAGGAATTGAAGGGTTGAGTCGAGATCATCAAATTTGACTCGGTTCATCGAAACTCGGATTCGGAGAGGCGAGGGAAGGAAGTTGTGAGAAGTGGTGTTACGGCTCTCTTTTGTAGGGTTTCCGGTTTTGTTTCTGGTATCTTTTTTTTAGGGCGGGGTCTCTCATTGCTTGTTCAGCTTGTTTAGAGCGCGGTTTTTTTTTCCCTACTCACCCATTGTTTGCGGATTGTATCTTTTTTTTGCGTTTACATTGCTTTTAATCTTCATTTTCGGTCAATGATCAATGGTCAGTGATTATTGGTTGCTGGATTTTTTGTTTTTTTGATTCCGGTTTTTTTTTTTTTTTTTTTTTTTTTCAGTTTGTGGAATATTTTATCCTGGACAACCCAGTACTGTCATTCGACTTTTTCCTTGCATTTTTTCATCACTCTTACAGGCGTACCTTTTTATTTTGTTGAGTATTTATCACACTTTTTTGTTTGCGATTAAGGTTTATTTTAGTGTTATTTTTTTTTCCCTATTTTCATTTGTACCAGGCGACTTGGAGTGGCGGGGGTGTTTTATGTTTACATTGCTTTTTTATCTGTTTATCATTAGTGCTGCGGTGATTTAAGGATGGAACCTGTATTTGAATTCAAACTGCGGGCATAACAAAGGCGTGGTGCATGTCATGTGCAGGAAATCGAGAATTATTAGGATAGGATAGTGCATCCATAGACGCGTGTTTTCTGTAGTCATAGTAGCAATAGGGAATTGAGATGAAATTGCTCTAAGGCTTTTAAGAAACTCTGCAGCTGTTTGGAATTGTCTTGCACTTTATATGAGGGATGCAGTTTGTTTCGTTTCGCTTTGAGACAAGCCGTAGGCGTTACTTCGGAGTGTGAGTGAACATGTACTAATGTAGTGAAGGGTGTTGCACTTCATATGTGTTTGTAACAGAGTGAGACGTGTGTTTCTCAAATCAGGCTCCACGGCCTCTTTAGACCAACATTCAGACTAGAATATATCTACATTGGACCGGTGAAACCCTTATGAATCATCAGCAAAAATCTTTCGGCAACAATAATTCTGCCAATATAAACTTTGTCTCTACATCTACAATGCATCACATCAGATCACTCATTCCCTTCCTTCGCTTCCCCGCCTTCACAATTTCCCCGCATTGCATATATTAGCTTAGCTGTAATATCGATACTGCACTATCAATAAACAAATATATTAGGAAGGCGCTTTAATATCCACAGACATTCATATCGCCAACGGCCACGTGAGTTACACGTGGACTCATTGACCGTTTGACAAAATGGTCTGTCATCCAATTTCGGTTGAAGTTGAGGGGTTGGGTGGCGGACCTTGGGGTCCGGTGAGCGGTGGAGAATTAGCCACAACTCTGCATGGTATCGATATTGATAAGCCAAGCTGTGACTAGCTTACCATTAAATATAGGATTTTGAACTTGAACGATATTACCCGAACTTTCGACAAAGATTCTTCTGCTTCGCCAAAGTTCGAAATCAAAGACGGTAGGTAAACCAGTTTCCAAGAGCGGGGGTTCCCGGTTGCTTCATGGTAACTCACTCGCGAGGTTTTTCCTTCTATTTTCTGATTCATCATTCGGCGTAGCTAACTGTAATGTTTGTGATAATATAAGTAACGGTACATTTAATAACCACTATATGGTTCATAGTCTAATACTCGATAAGTATTGCTGAGCAGCGGTGAGGATGGATAGATATTGAAAAGTCGTTCAAACTTGTACGTACGTCCCAGATTTTGTTTTTTGATTTAATCATATTATTCTCGCCCCACAGTGAGTTATGCTAATTAATTTCCCTCTCGTTTCTCAATCCTTTCATCTTGGCTTCTGATACACTTTATCTTCCGGTGGATGAGGAAGTCCAGAGAACTAGTAAAAGCTCAGCGGCAGGGCCTTCAATCTATCCACATGGAAATCGCTGATTATACTGAAGAATCATCGCGTGCGAAAAAAATCATTTGGCTGGAGATCATCACGAAAGCATCGGTGCCTGTTCTTTACATCCCCAAACCTCCACTTCTCAATAATTCTCAATCTAAGGAATAGAAAAGTATAGCCATGATATCCCGAGTCAACTTTGTCCCCGTTAAAAGCAACCACCCATTGTCCTTTCTTTCCTGAGCCGCTGACTTCGAAACCAATTCGAGAAAACAAAAATTAAAATCCCAATCCCGATACAAATGTCACCTAACTCACGTAACCCCCGCCCCTTACCGCAAACCCAAGTTCAAACGTAAAATAACAAAAGTGAAACCCAATACAGAAAAGCCTCCCGATAATGACAATAGGAAAACACGAAAACTGAATGGTGCAGACTCCAGGCCGTGATCATCAATCCTCACCCGGTCACTTCATCGACGCATCCGTTTCTGGGGTTTCGGGGTACCTTGCTCGGAAAAATCCTCCACATCACTGAAATCCAGCCGATTCTTCAAACAAAAAAACTCTAAGGCGGGGATCTGCACCGAAACACTTGAAGCGGTTGATATGCGGCGGTATTCCATTGTTTCGGCCAGGAAACGGGCGATAGATTCCTGTCCAGACATTACGGCGGCATCAATCGTACCACGTGTGATTTCAGCACGCCGATCAACAAGCAAATGAATGATAGATTTATTCTGTCTCCATCGAATTGCTGTATCAAGCGGAGTATCGTATGTGCCAGAAGGATTGACATCAGCGCCGTTCTCGATAAGTAGACGAATGATAGATTCATTTCCTTTCTCTATTGGCTTGTGAAGCACACTATTGCCGTGGAGGTCTGCGGTGTTGACATCGGCGCCGTTTTCGACAAGGAAACTAACAATAGCCCAATAGCCTCTCTCTGTTGCATTGTAAAGTGGTGTTCCAAAACGGCATGGCTTGCATAAATCGAGTCCATATTCGTTGTTCACTTTGGCTCCTCTCTGAACAAGAAATCGGACAATGGCTGCATTGCCGATGGCAACTGCTACTTAGAGTGCGGTGTGTATATGCACAGGCTCCTGGTAACTCAACTGCGATTCACAACGCCTGTAATTAACATTGGCACCATAATCAAGGAGTAAACGGACAAAATATTTGTAACCTCGGTGTGCAGCTATGAAAAGAGCTTCGCTGACATTGTGAAATGTTACAGACTTATAAACCTTCCGGTCAAAGTAAAATTCTGTATCCCTTGTACCCAATAGCCTCTGAACAATTTCTTCAAAGCCAAAGTACGTCGCTACTTGCAATGGACTTGGCTTATACTCGACTTCTGTACCAAAAACCATTGGGTCGCAATCGTGGTACACACCGTCAGTGTATAGGTAAAGTAAACATTTCAAAAGCACCGGGGACTGTGAAATATTACGGAAAGCTTGCCAAGCATCTTCGCTGTAAGAACCAGAATTGACAGCGCGTAAGAAAGTTGGCCAGTATTCCACAGAGAACAGGAGACAGGTTATGGGGATCCGGGGTTATCCTGGTCGGGATCATAGCAGATATAATTTTGGGATTCTGGATGGTGTGCGTAAAATTGGCGTGTCAGAGCTTCCATGGAAAAGTCTTCGAATGAAAGATAAGTTAAGCATGTTATTGCCATGCAGTACGCACTTTCCATTGGGCTTCGGAATTTAAGTGATGTGTCTGCTGAGCAGTAAGCATCGTTCTGAGCTAAGAATTCTTTTCTGATCGGGATGGTTAGCTGCCAGAAGAAAATTTGGGGTTGGTCATATACATACGCTGACTGATGAACGAGCCTAATGGTACCGTCATCCCCGAGCTTCAAAATTGGTTCACATAACTTTATGTTGAAATGGAAATCCCGAATCAGTGCTGCATCAACCGATGATCTACTCTTATGATCGTTGTTTATTGTATATGCCCAGGCAAGTTCTTCGACACTCATCGGTCGCGGTGCATGAACCACCCACATCAAAAGTTTGCTTGCCATCTTGGCTACGTCTTGACGCCTACTGAGTTGGTCCAGTAACTGCTGATATAGACCAGACAGTTCGGATGGAAGGTTCCTTAACTTGCTTTGAATGCCCTCCAATGGAGTCTCTCGTGAATCTTCGATAATTAATGAAACCCAGAGAAACATCCCATCAGCCTTGATTGTTAAACTTTCATGAACTTCTTGAATTAAGGAGTCCCCATAGCCCTTGCTCCGTAGCTGCTCCGTTTGATCTGCGATGAAAGATATGATATCTCTATTGATGTTTCCTTCGTCGTTTTCAGTTCTTGGCGAATGCAGAAACTGGGCTTCAGCAGTCTCTCAATCCTTGGATAAGGTTGACTTGTAACGAGGACTTTGAGAAAGGTAGTTGAATCGGAGTCCTGAGCGGTGACATGGTAGCGAAGTAATCTTCGAAATATCGTGATAACAATTCTCTTGACGACTCTTCGCACTCATCCAAGGCATCTACAACCAGATAGACACCATCTGAAGGCTTTCCATCTGCTATGGCAGCCAAAAATATCTTTCATAGGGTGTCCAAAGACTGGACCATAGCTTCACCGTTGCTGTGATACTCTGGGGTTGCGTAGGTGATTAGATCTGGAATAAGTCGTATAAGCTGGTGTAAGAGGGCCCTGATGACTGATGTTGCGGTCTTCTGTTTGTCGTATTTATCATCGAAGAAAAAGTAGAGTACGTGTTGCCTTGTCAATCCTCGTGCTTTCAGGGATGTCTCGATCGAATCAATCAGAAACTTTGAAAGTAAAGTCTTTCCACAACCTGGGTTACCCGATATCCAAAGAAAAGCCGAGTTATCGGTCTCTGTGAGCCGAGTCCAATTTTCGTAGTAACTGTGTTCGAGATTCCATTTCAGAGTCCCCGATTGGTGCTTGGCTACGTTAGATCGGTAGGTTGAATAATCTGCGTGTGAAGGCATTTCTTTTCCTCTTCCGAAAATGTCTCGCTTCGTAATAACGTTAGGTCAGCGGTAAAGTTCAACATTCTCTACGGCATGTGGATGACTTACATAGTTCGACCAGTCTTCTGAGGAGTACTAATGGTCGAAGAAATGCGAACGGCAGAGAGGCCTGAAGACGAAGTTTGGATAAGCATAATATGCCTTGGATTGAATAGGAGTGACTAATACATACTAGTCGACTCACCCCCCATGCATTGGTTCAACATCACCAAAACAGACAAATATTTCTCCTCCGATGCATTGTCAAATTTTACCAAGCCCGAATGATCCATATCGAGTGAGATCTGATCATGAAAGGCTTCTCTTGGTATGGCATGTGTCGCGGATTCCATAGCAACTAATCTCAGACGAGGGCCAGTTTGCTTCCAGCTTCCATCAGCGGTTTCCTAAACCGAAATATATTAGTATTTGCGTAGTAAAATAAAGGTAGAGATACACTAACCTCGATGGAATTACTATCACAAGATTCGTAGAAGGAAATTACACGGCATGTTGGGATAGCATTAAGAACTTGTGCAAAGTTTTGGTGGATAACCCTCAACAAAGCCGAGCTGTGACTGAGGTCTTGTACCAACCGAGCGTTCTTTTGATCCCGTACAAGAGACAGTAGATTATTGTTATCAAGACCTCGACTGGGAACACCAAAGAAGAGAAGAGCTCTGCACGATTCAAAAAGATCTCCATGAGGTTGGGAGCCCGTCTGTACTTTTGCATCATATGCATCGGCTAAAGCCTGGGTGAGATTGAGTTAGAGACTTGAATCTACCAGTTATGTATAATGAAACATTAATAAACTCACCTCGAGCAAGAGACCGCCTAAACAATGACATATGAAAATGATCGGCCGCCTTTTTTCCTAAATGAAGTTCAGAACAATCTACATGCATATTCCCGGCTTTTGCAATCACCTTTTCATCGGATCGTATGTGCTGTAACTGAATCAAGAGCCGTCCGGCATGGTCTTGAATAGAATCGGTAGACGTATTTCCCCGGGGATCAGAACGGTATCCATAGAGCAATATCCTAGCATTAGGAAAAGCCGTTGGTAAGAAGTCCCTTAGCCACATTTTGTCCATTACGGGCTTTCCAGGTGCCAAACGCATGGGCCCCAACCCTGGCACTGCAACGATACTATCGGTAAATCATTATCACACGTCTAAGGCTGGTAGTAAAGCATTCAGTATATCGATATTAACTCACTCCAGAGAAGGTTCCGCGCTACTATGAAGCGGTGTAATGCCATAGAAGTCGCTGTCTACCAAGACCTCTTTCTGTACGTCGCTAAAGCTTGCCATTACCTCTGGCTGGCCTTGGAATACTTTCGGTACGTAACAAAACGTTACAGTGGCAGTCTGCCCATTGTTATGTGGCGCCAGTGATGTAGCCCGTATGTTCGACTAAGTCCCCGTGGTGGAAGCTGATAAGCTCAACAGCCATGCCAGAAGCTGCTCTTCGGTTGCAGAGCTGTGGATTTCCCGTATGTGGGATGTGTGGTAGCTTTGCTTCTCTGGAGCTGCTGCATCCGAAGTCATTGATAATAGGGAGTTACCCATAATGCAATGTATCGAAATATCGGTAGATTCTCGTTGCTCCAAGATTCTCGGGGGTAGCAGTCGGTGAGAAAAGAAGGCTGTGAACAGCGGGGTTGGTGTGCTGTACTTAAACGACTTCGCGGGGATCCATTACCTTGTACGTAAGCATGTATGGTGTTTCATTCTAAGACAGGCAGGCCTATTTGATTTTTTGTTCGGCAGTCATCAATGTGCGGGCGATCGATCAGATAATTCTCGCAGCGCGGGTATTTGTTGCTGACATGCGCGATGTCATGGGCCTCGAAAAACGACATGCCTAATTTCTCCAGCCTCTCTAGTCGGTTGCGAGACGAGGGGTTCTGGATCGCAATAGACAGTCGGTAAAGGCAAGTGATGACATTGGCGACTTACTTTATCGCCTCCTTCAACGACGTTGTCGAAGCTATCTCAGCCGCCGTATCCACATCGACCGGGAGTGCATGCTCGGCGTCGCGCATGGGGTTCGCTTCATGACTGGACTCGAGTTCGTTATTGTGATCCGATTGCGACTCTTCCGAATTCCCTGATGAAATCCCTGAAGCTAGGCTGCTAGACTACTGGTTACTGGTTACTATGTGCGTTACGCCTGTCGACGGGGCAGACTTACTCCCTACTAGAAAGGTATTCAAATCTGTCAATAATATAAGTCCTGGACTGATTCCCTGATTGAAGACGCCCCACGGATGCGATGGTCAAGCGACATTACTCCGCGCCGGTGAGCGGCGACATTTTCGGCCCAGACCTGTAGCCGGCCAAAGTCATCGGCTAACGAAGACGGGGCATTTTCATGGTCTGGTTCTTTGAAGAAATCGAAGAGATCTTGGAAAGACGTAATGGATTTCCAATACAGAGTTGCTATGTTCTTTTCGTTGAACTCGTGGATGGACATGATGGCGAAGCTGATGTTGGTGGTGAAGGAAAAATGCGGGGAATATTTATAACTAGGCTGAGATGTCAAAAATACGTGTCGATCATAAGTCTTTCTTGGCAGCAAAAGTGACCCTACTTCTGGAATCAACGTTAGCCGCAAGTTGTGTGATACGTCATGAAAATACGCGACTTGACAGGGGGCAAATCCGACTTAATGAATATATCAGCCGCACTATTGCATGCAGGCAGGATACTCGGATTGGCCTCATGTATATGTGGTACTTCATTCGCGACATCATGCGTCACAATTCTCCCCTTCTCCTCTCTCTGATCTATTTAATCACGCTGCCTTCGTATGTATCTCCTAACAACGCTTCCTTCGACTCGAAAAATGTCTACAAGGAGCGTGCGCATGCGCAGTCATCAGCCATAGAGTACTATGTGGTAATTCAAGCAAGGGTTACATACCCCGAGTGATCACCCATGGTCGAGCCGCACTTGTGGGTACCCTCGCTGTCACCTAAGAGAACCCCCATTACGCAGTATAAATATCTATATTACGGTTCAGATCCAATAATACCCTATATTTTGAGTCCAAACTCTTATCCTCAAGAAGCCCATGCGATCGCTCGCCAATCACTAATCATCAACTGATGCTCCTGATAATCATGCTTATCTCTAGCTACTAGCTAGCTTTGACCTCGTTTTAGTGTGGCTGTGCAGAGGATTACGAATCCACGTCTTTGCCAAGTCCCCGCTACCAAAATCATTTGATTTACTAACCGCAATAGGATACTATACGATTGAAACTCAAGACTCAAAATAAACTTTATGTTTGATCTCGAATTATCAATGTTTCCGCGGCCCCGTCGGTGGGTCTTCGCTGAGAACACAGCCTGCTCCTGATCAACCTCTTCATCACTTCCGTCTCCGAGGGCTTGGCCCGGGGGGCCCGTGGGGCCGAGAACTCCACTCATGCCTCGATCGGTGCTCATGACTCTTCATTTCTTCTCACCGCTAGACTCCCCTCGTTAGAACCTACCCTAGTCTCTACTCGCCTCAGTAGGTTCAGACAGGCGACACAACCATAGGTCAATACGTTTTGTCACATAACTTTAGCCGATTGAATTAACTCATTCCAAAACACATTCATTAACAACCCCAACCAAACTCGACCGTAAAACAGCCCCCGATCACAACACTCCGTCCCATCATACCCAATCACTCATTCACCCCATCCACCCTCAATCACCCCCCATCACCACCCCTCAACTACCGAATCCTAACTCCCCTAATCTTGTCGGATCAACCCATCGTCACCTTAACCTAATGCCCTTCATGCTTCCCGTACTCATGCCCATGCTCATGGTCGTGATCATTCCCTTCCTCAGTTTCTTAAGCTGCACATTCCTGAGCCACCATCCAGATCCCACTGATGGGGTTTTCCAATTCTATTTCGCACGTTAGCCTCATGATTACAGTTCACTTTCCTTACTTCTCTCATCCCACCACGGGGTTTTCGGCGAACAGCGAGCGGGAAACTGAAAGGGATAATGAAAGCATAAAGAGAAAAGGAATGGAAATAACTTACGCCACCACATAACCTCACTAACCTCAGGCCTAGGCCCACCATCTGGCATCGCAACATCTGCAATCTTGATTTGGATAAATACTCTTTTTCCTGCGTAATCCTTACAATTCCCTTCGAAACTACCGGGCATTGATTGACCTATTCAATCTCAGAGAAATATGAATTAGTAAGCCGCTCCGTAAATTGTAATTCCGTATCCTACTCCCGTGATGGAAGGAGGAAGGGAATACATACCCAAAGTTGCGAAGCCTTCGTTGTCGTTTTCGGAGGGGGGATTCTTGAGGAAAATCCATCCCGATAAAGAACTTTGTTTTGCGTCGGGCTTTGTGTTCCAGGTTACGTCTGCAGATACGGGTTGTGGGTTGCGCGTGCCGGGGATTGTAAGGAGACGGTATTCGAGGATGGGGGTTTTGCCTGGGGGTTTTATGGCACAGGTTAGTGTCAGATTTGATTGATAAGAGTTGTAGCGGGATGTGGGGGGGTTTTGTAGACTTTGCAGACTTTACTGCGTGCGGGGAGGAAGAAAACGTACCGGTAACAGTGAATGGCCATCCCTTCGATTTCGGGGGGAGATGGAATTCCATTCGGCAACAGTTTGTCGTGGAAGGGATATCGAAGCCGGCGATGGTTACGATCTCATCATTCGAATCCCACCAGGACCGTTTCGCTTGACCGGTGTAGCCGGTGCCTGGGGCTTTGTCGGGGGTAGATTGCGAGAGGGTGTACAAGTAGTTGGGGCGGATGTAGTTGTCGGCTAGGGTACCCAGCGCGAGCGAGAGGAGGGAGAGGGAGAGGGCGGAGAATCTCATAATTTTAGATGGAATTTTGGATTTAGAAGGAGGTGTTTCTATTTTGGAGGTGTTGGCTGTTGGCTTGGAGAAGTGAATGTCGAGAGAATAGAGGGTTGTTTTTATACTCGAGCAGTATAAAGAGATTCACGAGGGTTTTATGATATTCTTGATGCTATGATTACTATTCTCGGAAACTCGTGAACGGCATGATGCCGGAGTTCATCGGGTGTAAACAGCTGTGTTCGTAGAAGCTTCGGTTAACGAAGGATACGAAGAAATGGCATGATGGATGGAGCAGCGCATGGGTTGTGATACGTTTCTGAAGGCTACAGTTGGAATTATCAAGAAACTGGAGGTTGGGAGACCGTTTAAGGGTGATGATTCATTCAACCGGTTGAGTGCAGACACGTTTTGAGTTAAGCCGGCACTGTGTCTCTAACTCTGCTGGTACTGGGTTGGTACCGAGGTAAGGCTGCTTGCTGATGTAGGATACATAAGACCTGGTATGTATACTCTGCACTGTAAAATCGTATGTTTGTAGGCTCTTCAAGATGTAGATACATAGGGAGAGTTGTGCACATCGTACATTACAAATCTGCTTCGTGATGAATGCTCAGCATTTGGTTGACTTTGGTGGAACCTTTGAGCTTTCGATAGAATTCCTCTAGTCTAACCAGAATATTAAAGACACGAGTCTAGATACCATTCGCTACGCAGTCGCCAGCTAAAAAGCTTGTTAGCCATCCAGCAGCTAGAAGCACATATCCGCGCAAGATGGCCATTAGATGCGATCACCTACCTAGCCCAAGCCCTAAGACAAAGCCCTCTTTATCGAATAAAGCATCCTAGTCTAGACCAAGTTGTTAGCCCCAAGTTATATGCAGCATTCATCGGACTGGTTGCTGTCTACCGGGGTTGCAACCATGGTGAGACGCTGAGACGGCTTTGATCGATGGAGGATTGTCGTCTCTGACACTGGCGGGGTGTCATCGGCTTTGCATCGGTGGTGCTGGCGAGGGGTATGTATCGCAGCGGGCCTGTCAGCCTTTGACAGCCTTTGTCAAGATTGAGATTCACTCAAGAGGCGTTCTCGTAAATCCATTTACATTCAGTTTCCGCTCCTTCCGAACGGCGCTGTGCATCTTCTCGGTGATTCTCCGTTCGTCTGTGGTCTGCTATGGTTGCTATTATTGGAAGCCACCTTTCGCTCGGATCCGTTGCTAGCTCTCCTCGCCTCATTCGCGTCGTCAGTCGTCACTCAATCAGATCACGTCTACTTCCAATGAAACGGAAGCTGAGCTTGCGAAGGTTGGAAGCTTGCGAAGCGACAAGCGACGCAGCGACACACAGCAACCACACCCAAACTGGCCAAAACCTGAACCCGACTGCCTGACAAAGTCCGAATAAGTCCAGTTCATAACCACCGTCTCTGATCAGTGCAACTCAGCAACTCAGCAACTCAGCAACACCACCCCAACCTACATCCATCTTCTCCGCACACAAAGAACATCGTCCATCTCCCCTCTCCCGTCTTCCCTCCAAGCTTCATCAACGCACCCCACATCACCTGATGTTCCTCAACGAACGCCAATCCGCCATGCTCGAATCTAAAGCGCAGCGTCTTTTACGTGCTGTAGAACGAGCGCGCTCCCAGTTCGCCGCAAAAAGCAGTCGATATCCCAGGTGTGTACCTCTGTGCCCTCCCGCTGCCCCTCACTTCCACCCAACGTGAGCACCGAATTAACCCCCCACCAGCTCAATCATCGACTCAACCGGCACACGCTACCTTGATCAACTCCCCCTCGAGCTCCTAATCGGCATCTTCAGCTACTGCAGCCTCTCCGACATAATCCACCTCCGTCTTTGCTGCCGTAACTTCAATAACTTAATCACCCTCCACGAATCTCCCATTGTCTCCAGCCTCATAACAAAATCCCGCCCGTCTCTGAGCTTACTCTCCCACCTCTTCCAACCCCCCAAGCAAGCCAACGTCCGGAAACCAACACTCCAATATCTCCACTCACTTCAGCAGCGGCAGCTTACTTCCGCTACCTTAGCCCACCACCTTGCCGAAGCCGCTGTGGGACCACTATTTAATAGTAAAGCCCGCAACACGATAAGCAGCAGCACCTCCCTCACTGCCGGCAGCGCTGAACGAGCCGCAGCTATCGCAACTTTGGAAGCCCACCTAATAACCCAACTCTACCACGTCGACCATTTTCTAACCCACAGTCGCCTACAGTTGTCGGCAGTAATCACCCGACTTCTCGCCAGCAACTCCGCCTCCCCCACCCATCAACTGCTATCCTCCACCTACCGTGAAGTCCAAGCCGCCCTAATCTCCCGCTGGCCAGACTCAGCCTTAATCAGTACACATCACGCCTTCCATTTTTTGGTTAACACAATCCGTCTTAAAATCTCCCCACACCCGCCGCATAATACGAATGATGAAACAGTATGTACGATGCTGAGATGTCCGGCGCCACTGAGGAGGTTTAATGAGTTTTTTATGGCGGATACGCCATCAGCACCTGGACGCTTGAGGAGGCAGTTTATGACGGATATGCAGGTGGAAAAAGAAAAGGCGGGGTGGATGGTGGATTTTGTCTTTGGCGGGCTAGGGGGAACGGAGGCCTCGCATGGCTCGGTGGGGAGTGGAGGAAGGGCGGGAGGGAGGAGGAGGAGTACCATGCATAGAGAACGAGAACAATCTTGGTCCCCGAGGGTGGGGGAGGTTTGGTTTGAGGTTGCAAGAGCGGAGTTGAGGAAACGCGGGCTGGAAAGGCATGAGCCGGATGGGAGGTTTAGGTGGCAGCAGGGAGAGGTGGTAGTTGGGTGTCCGGGGTGTATAATGGAGGACTTCCCGTAAGAGCTATAGCAACGCTTTTGCTATAGCGTGTTGCTGTAAAACGGAACCACAAATCGCTTCGATTTTTTTTATCTTGATTAAAGGTGGTCATGACCCCCTTGCCTATGTAATTCGAGAGCTACAACTCTTGAATCGATCGGTGGGTGGCGTAGTCAACGAGTCACTGATTTTGCTATAGGCTCGGATAGCTCTATGGGAAGTCCTCCAATGTAGTGCGGGTCGCTACGATAATGAAGTGATGATGGGGAATATGGGGGGGAGAGATGCATTTGTAAAATTGGTGTTTATGTTTTGGGAGCAGGGAGGAGACGATATCATTGCGAACAGTGAAGCATAAATGGGTTTTTGTGCGGGGAGTTATTGATTAGGGCAACATAAACCCTACTTTTGATACCATACAAGTAAGGAGTTAGACCATGTTCTTACGCATCTTACAATCGCGATATGTGCAAATCTGTCATGTATTTTATGTTTGGGCAATTCTTCAACTTTCATCCCTTTGGTTGAACGCAATATTTGGAAGATCTCAAGTTTCAACGTTTGGTCTCCGGTGTCGGCCATGGCCCATGGTCATAGCAGTGGACAGTGGATTACTTATCCCGCAGAAGATCCGGGCAAAACCGTGCACCACCGACAACTAATCAGGATGAGATGCTCAGCTACTTACAGATACTTACAGCGCTCTTACATCACACCGAATTCCCTGATTTTCACTGATCGCTATGATCATTTTTTTATACGTATCCAGAGGGGAGATGAGGAAGATGACGATGCTCGTCGCTCAGATTCTCAGGTACATCAAGACTCCTGTAATTCTTGGTCCCCCGTCAGAAATCTATCGTCTGTGTAACTCTAGTGTACAACTGCTGAGCTTAGAGCAGCGTTGGAGTCGTGTCGAAGAAGGTGCTCCTGTTGCTCTGATCGTAATTCCGGGCTTCCCGCGTATCGACAGTTATTAATCCGGTAGGCTCGGTCTTCAGGCACATCATAAATCGGCATGCAAACGAGTGGTCTGTGGGTTGAGCAGATGCATAGAGTAAATGGGATAAATGCTGCATTGATGCATAGAGTAGAGTAGATAACTAATCAGCTCTCACAACGGCTAAGATTGGGTACCGTCGACTAATATATTGATGTCATTGGCGTTAAGGTCAGAGGATCAGATTAGGGTACGTATCCATCGTGTTACACCGAGCCAAAATGTTACCCTTCATCATTACTTAGATGAAGTCATAACATCGCTGCGATTATGTCAGCAGCCTTCGTTAGGTAGCGAAGCTCAAGCTCCTCAACTTTTCACCAGAATCCATGTCTACCGTCCGTTTATCAGTCGAATATTTAATAGACCTCATGATTTTACTTGAAACATCGGATCATGTTGACATCTACTGGTACTCGCGCAGCTAAGATCTATGACGTGTCACCCTCTTCGAGGGTGCTTGACACAGATGGAGCATTTCCGTGCAAGCTTCCAATCAATTCCAATTCCTCACACACCTCGCTCCACTCCACATCTTATCGTCTCCTTTCTTCGCAACCCTTTCTCATCGAGCTCAGTGTGCCCGTAGAAGAATGCACTCTAATACATGGCCAGCGAATACCTGCGGTATCACGGATCGTTTGTCGAAAAAGATTTGCGAGCAACCGAGATGTATATAACCCCGCACTTCTTACACAGCATATAAGCGATCATCTCGCCTACTACCGCTCGCTAACATCACTCTCTACATCATCAGACATAGCGTCCGGGATCGCACTCGATCACATAACGATCACCGCGCTATAGTAGGAATCTATAAAATCCTTTAACCGACTATTGGATTTTCTTGGTGCCTCTGAAGATGCTGTGTCTACACTACCTGACGACTTCGGAAGATTGAAAGTATGGGCCGAAAATGTCGCTGCCCACTGTAACGGAACATTGTCGCTCGATCACCGTCTCCGCGAAGCTTTGTGGGTCAAGGAGATGGTAAAGGATCTGCTTGTGGACTTAAATACAGTTTTAGAGGAGAGTTAGTACTATCCCGGCTACTTAAAATCCGATATAGAAATCAAGATATGTGGTGCTAATCTGAAATTTTACTAGCTTTGAAACTTGCTTTGGGGGAGCCAGAAGCCAAACAAGACGACGGAGTCATATCAGAGACTGGATATATAGGCCTTGAACGGCCACAGCTGGGTGACCAATTAATGGATGACGAGATCAAGTCAACATCACCACTAAAGGAAGCCATGAAAGCTGTCAGGAACTATCTAGTAGCTTGGAACTACGACGCCGCCGGCCGAGATTTCCAAGTTTTTGAATTAGGTCTTGCACCATTGCTGTAACTAACAGGCCAACACCAACCCCTCGGCATCGTGAAAACCTTTCCTATCTCTCCCTGCTGCTGCTGCTGCCAGCACAAAACTTAAGCGGAGAAGCAAACGGTGTTGTGAGTAGCTGCCATACTCAAAGTCTGCGAAGGCGCAATACAAAGGCACGCAGATGAAGCTATAAGCCCTACCGGAGAAGCTGTAAACTGCCAGCCCTGAGATGTGAGATGGCGGTAGTGATAGCGACTGTGATGATAATGCGATGGGAAGTAGTAGATGAGGTCTTCATGCTGGCGACAGTGCGACAATGTGTGTATGGCAATGAAGAATTATAAACCTTTAAATTCTGTTAACATGATTTGAATCATGCTCCTTACATGTTTATGACTTTTGATTTTTCAAATGATTGAAAAAACCCGTAACTGATAGCATTATAAACATGTAAGGTGCATAAACATGTTTCTTTACGTGATTTAAACATGTGCTTTACATGTTCGTTGTATGATAGGGGGGCTTGCTTGATTTGAAGAATGGGATTACATTTATGATGTAGTAACGTCAATATACCCGGAGGGCTGTTTAGCTAGTTATTTTCCTTTGTTTGGTAGGCTTGCGTTTGGAGGAGAGATACATGTACGAAGTTTTCATGTAACTTTTGTTGAAATAAAATTTTGTGATTTTATGAATGATATGCAGTGATGATGTTGAAGACCTGTCGGGTGCGAAGGAATATCGAATCATCCCTGAAGCTATAAATTTAGTTAAGGTTTCCATTCTGAGATGCAGACAGGAACTTTGACAATAGCCGTAAATACAGATAAAAAAGACTCTTCACCTTCATAGCCTTCCGCGCAGCTATCGGTTGTCCGCCACAACTATGCCAATAATCAGTTCAGCTGAGTTGACCCTAAATTAAGTAGGCCGGCAAAGGGCATATATAAATTAAAAGAGTCAATGAATAATTTATTGATTGGGATTTACCTTATGGTGACTTCCTTAGAGAAATTACAACCCACTAACTAGCTGGCCGGCCTGCGAAATTTGGGATCATAACCGCTGAGTTCCAAGCTTTTAGTACTTCAACTTTATTGTTCACTCAGTGGATATCTTCACTGGATACACAGTTTACAGAGATATAAATTACGGAGGTTTTCTATTAACGCAGGTCATTGAAGCCCAACAGGTGATATACACCCGCCAACATGCTTGGATAATTGATTGACCCTATCGAGTGATTAATTATGAACACTCACCTCTCATCCAGGCCGACTCCGCGAACATCGCTGAGAAAAATGCTATGTACGAGCTGTAAACGAGTTTAAGTAGTACTGAGCGAAGTATATTACTGTACTAAGATATCACAAATACCGCAAAACAAAGATTTTTTGAATTGAAAAAAAGCAGCTATATTTTAACATGAGTCGACGCTGACCTAAATTGCAGAGGGGCAAAGCTGGATTGGAATTTTACAGCTCCACCTGGGAGTCCAAGGTGTCGGATGCATGCGAGCCGCGACCAGAGGCAGCCTCAGGCAAGTCGTGACCTGTATCTTAACACTAATCAGCACGTTTCTCTAACTGTTACAATTTCCGTGGTCACGTACTAGGTTTAAAAACGCTGAGGTGGGTGCCAGCGCACCAGGGAATAGAAGAAAATGAAGTCGCGGATTGCTGGGCCAAGGAGGCGGCACGGGGAGATGGAGAAGGAACGAGAACGGAGGGGGCGGAAGCAAGTCTGGCGTTCCTGAAAAGAACAACCAAGGAGGAAAAGAAAAGAAAAACGAAGGAGTGGATAAAGGAAAAGATCAAGGGGAGCAGAGCGTATATCCTGAAAGAAAAGGAAGGAATTAGAAAACACCTGAGGAGTGAAAGGAAAGAAACAGCCGCGAGGTACTATCAACTCATGACCGGGCACGCGATCATAGCGCCGTATCTTAAGAACAAACTAAAAAAACAGAGATTCAGAGGAATGCTGGTGGTGTCAGTCAGGAAAGAAGTAGAGCAGGGAGCACCTCTTTAAAGAGTGCCCGAAATGGAAGCCAGAGATAAGAGAAATATGGAGAAGAGTCGGGAAGGATGTAGGCTGGCGGAGAGCCAAATGGAAATCAGTAGCGCAGCTGTTCAAGGAGGAGAGGGCAGAGAAGGCGGTAGTAGAATTCATAAGAAAGATAGGAGTAGGAAGAATGAGAGGCACAAGTAGGCCGGAAGTAGACCAAGAGGAGAGCGATAAGAGTGACACGGAGCGATAGGGTGTAAACCCAGGCATGTACAAGAAGACGGCGAGAGTTGATTTCAAAGGCGGAAAGAAAGGGAGAGGAGGGAGCCACAGTTGATGCCGCTTAAGGCAGTGGACAGGATAGGGTAGAGTTGAGGTGAGGCGGGCGGCCACATACTCAGCAATGAGTGACGGTCGCGATAATAAAAGTTGATTCAAAACAAAAACTAGGTTTAAAAACTATCCACAAGGCTTTTGGCATAGCAGAACTTTCGCTATGTTAATCTCCATGATGTTCAGCTCCACCAGTAGGTTTGTTAGTGGAAGGGTTACCATCAGCAGCCCCGGCGTGGTTATTGTTCATGGCGGCCTGGAAAACTTGCAGAATGACGGGTGCCTGTTGATCAATCATGGAGTTGAGGTTGTATGGGCTCCACGGGCGCTATAGGCTCTACAGGCTGTAACGGTAGTACAGGGGACTGAGCGGCGGCCGAGGTGTGAGATACTTTGGTGGCCGCGGTATCCGATAGAGGTATGAAACCAAAGATCCGGACAAGAGGGGCACTGGAGTGATTTGCTGAGGAGATGAGGAGTGTCTAGATATCAGTCAGAGGTTAATTTACGGACTCGGAAAAATAAGAGGAGAGAAGGTACCATCGAGAGGATCCATTATCAGAGAAGATTGGATGCGTTGGAAACGCTGGATTAGATCCGGGTCATCTGATTGGCTGTGATCCTTGAGGAGGCAGGTCTTGCTGTCAATATCGTCTTGGACGGATATGATCACTCAGCAGACCGTTCCGACTTACTCCCTTCCAGATTGGTGTGGGAGGGCAATAATATTTGAATTGCGGGCTCGGGGTTTCAAGCGATACCTGGTCCTATCCCTTGAGTGAATCTGGGACCGATGGTGTAGGCAATGGGCATATGGTACAAGCAAATAGCCCTCTGGAGTAGGTGCTGGTAGTTGGGATAGCGCCTCATTGGCGGACTTCATCCAATCGTGGAAGCCGTCAAAATTTGCATTGGCTGTGGGGTATCTTCGATTATTGTCAAAGGTATATTCTCAGAGGGACTGATGTTGTTTCCAGACTCACGTTTTGTGATGGTGGTAGGATTTCTTGTTTTTCGAAATCAAGATGAATCCCTAGCGGTTCTGGACCGTATTCCAGTTTAAGCTGTAGTTCACCTGAGAGCAGCCGCGAGGGGAATTACCAGTATCAAAACATATGCCATTTCTGTAGGTGTATTGCTTCAGACCAACAGGTTACGTTGTTGTTTCCAAACTCGTACCGTGATGCTGGTAGGATTTCTTGTTGCTGGAGGTCAAGATGATTCCCTATTGTATTGGAAGTACATATCGTTACTTTATTCCACATGAAATTGTTATACATCTGATGGCTAATCTGCGTCGATCCATGGTTGGATCCAGACGTTGTGGGGTGAGTCGTTGTTGGTGAAGGACGGATGCGGAATGGAAAGGAAGCGGACGCGTCTTATGGTGGTTTGGTGGCGGGTAGCCTTCGTTGACCCAGAAAGCATTTTTATGAGGCTGAGTTGTTGAGGTTGAGCCCAAGTGGTTCATTGAACCCTGGGAGTTCGGGGAGTGTGGGGGGTCATCAGTTGAGGAGCGGAGGGGTCGATTGCCACAGAGGCATTTGACGAGTAGTTTTAAGTGCTTTGATTAGGTGGGCGGAATATGGGTTGTATTGGGAGGGAATGCGAGATTAAAGTTAGGTGGGGAAGGAATTGGAATCTGATTGGGAGGAATATTCCTTCATGTACGAGTTATGGGCCATCACAAATTATTTCAAGCTTCTAAGCTCTTATACGGAAATTTACAAACTCAAATCGCGATCAAATTAAGTACTTAGTATCATGCAGGCCGTATATCTAAATATCTAATCAAACGCCGATCCAAATGCCAGAAACAAGAAATAAGAAAACATTAACTCTAAAACGACTACCCGTCACAGTATGTATCATTTACCCGTGGTACTTTCCGTTGTCATAACCAGTTCCATAACCCTCGTACTTCCCCTGGTACCACTTCCCATCGTCCTGAGGGCGTCTGTTGGCCTCGGCATCTCGCTTCTCGTACTTTCCGGGGTACCATTTTCCATTGTCGTATGCGGTGGGATAACCCTCGTACTTTCCAGAATACCACTTTCCATTATCTTTCTGATCTCTCTTCTCGTATTTTCCGGGGTACCATTTTCCGTTGTCATACTGAGTGGGATATCCTTCGTACTTTCCGGGGTACCACTTTCCATTATCTTTCTGATCTCTCTTCTCGTATTTTCCGGGGTACCATTTTCCGTTGTCATACTGAGTGGGATATCCTTCGTACTTTCCGGGGTACCACTTTCCATTATCTTTCTGATCTCTCTTCTCGTATTTTCCGGGGTACCATTTTCCGTTGTCATACTGAGTGGGATATCCTTCGTACTTTCCGGGGTACCACTTTCCATTATCTTTCTGATCTCTCTTCTCGTATTTTCCGGGGTACCATTTTCCGTTGTCATACTGAGTGGGATATCCTTCGTACTTTCCGGGGTACCACTTTCCATTATCTTTCTGATCTCTCTTCTCGTATTTTCCGGGGTACCATTTTCCGTTGTCATATTGAGTGGGATATCCTTCGTACTTTCCGGGGTACCACTTTCCATTATCACGTCGGTGGTCGGCATCGCGTTTTTCGTACTTCCCAGGGTACCACTTTCCATTATCATAACCAGTTCCATAACCCTCGTACTTTCCGGGGTACCATTTTCCATCGTCCTGAGGGCGGCGGTTGGCTTCTGCCTCTGCTTCCCGCTTGTTGTATTTGCCTGGATACCACTTTCCGTTGTCGTAGATAGTGGGATAACCCTCGTACTTTCCGGGGTACCATTTTCCATTATCATGTCCGTGGTCGGCATTGAGTTTTTCGTACTTCCCAGGGTACCATTTTCCATTATCATAGGGTGTCCCGTGTCCTTCGTATTTTCCTTCGTACCACTTTCCATCGTCTTGAGGGCGTCGGTTTGCCTCTGCGTCTCGCTGTTCTAACGCACTGACATCGACAACACTTGGTACGGTGCCTTCAAAGTCTGGAAGGAGGGGTTCGTCAATGTTGGTTTGTTGGGAATCGGTGGTGGTCGGTACTTCGGCGGCGGTATCGGTGACTGAGACAAGACCGGAGTCGGCTTCGGCAGCGATCGGGACTGCGGTAACGGAGACGACGAGGAGAGCAAGGGCGAGGAGATTAGAGGAGAACTGCATTATGGTGGTGTTTGTATGGAAGGATAAAAATTAAGAGAGAGAGAAAAGTTGGATTAAGATTATCGAGTGTTGAGGAGAAAGAAAATTGGTAAAGATTATCAGGGGAGGATTGTATTAGTGGACTCTGGAGTGGTGAGAGGTGGTTAAGATGTGATACTAAGATGAGGATGTTGAACTGGATGAGGATTCTGGAAAACGAGCAATCTGCGATGAGCTATATAACATCGTCTGTCGTGATGAAATGGCCATTTTGTGTTTTCCTTTTCTTCACTGGTGGCTTTGCAAGCGTTACTCCGCCGTTCCTAAGATGAGCATTCTCACGATGTTGTTCCACCATAAATAGATCATGTCATACAACGTCAACTCTGATCTAGATACAGCCGCATGCATGCAGTAAGCATGATAATGCTGAGCAGATCTTTGATAAACCATATCCGAGGTTTATTGTACATTTATAATAACGGACGAATCAGAAAATTGTTCTACGATTGATGTTTCTGCGTGCTGACGGATTCGCTGTGGTCATACAAAAGTGTGGCTGATGGTGTTTTCAGCCTCGAATACCGGTGGGGGCCGGTCCTTCGGGAAAAGTTGCTTGGAGTCACTACGGGAGTTTCCGTCTGATTCCCTTTCCATCAAGTATTTGGTAATTTCAATTCGGCGAAAGAAAAAGCGTGTACACCTCAATTACTTAATACTACCTGACGCCCCAGCTTATATGTGCTCGTACGGGAAAGATACATAATATGAATTCGGGGACATCAAGTTCCGTACCGAGCCGAGGAAATCCGAACTTGTGGTAAACCCCACATACGTAAATAAATAAAGCATGGTATACCGACCGTGCCATAGTAAGTTTACAGGTATACCAATGGCGGTCGATTGCGAATCTGACAGCGGCTGAACAGCCTGAACAGATGAGTAAGGCCAACATCTCCCTCTATTATCAGCAAGTGCGTTAGGACTGTTTTCAGGCCGACCAGTCATCACATTTCAGGTTACTGTACCGGCACAGTGCCATATCTCGAAAGCGTACCCGAACATGAACTCTTGCATCAGCAGTGCTGCGCTGATGATTGCCGATTGAGTATTTAGACCATTAGAAATCTGGTTCAAGCACCTGCCGATCCGAAGAAATTTTAGGAAAGATGTCTTTTGATTCTTCGCTATGGCGATAAAGGTTCGCAAGTTCTCTAATATTAACTCACATGAAGGTTACCCAGGAAGCAGCCTCCTAATTCAAGGTCAAGAAGACCGATACGGTTATGTATACATATTACAGCACTGCATCCACGAATTACCAATCGGTTGCCTAATACTTAGGCCGACAGTCCTCGCTGTCTATGGTCGTTTGCCATTCGTGAGATCGAATCGAATAATCGTCTAGACCCCAAGGACCCTGTTCAACGCAGGAATGTCGAGTATGGTAACATAAGCGAGTGTGGCTCAGAATCACGACATTAGCCTGTAGGGCTGAGCACACGTGCTGCGATATGCAGAGTAAGCAAGTGGCGTAGAGTAGAACAAGCTGCATATTTAAGACGATGCTAAATTTCGACAGACGAGAGGCGCAGTCTCCTGCAGAAGTGACGTCGGAGCTGAAGCGCGATACCAACGTATAAAGCGAAAAAAGCGCTGTATACCCGCGACCGAAAAAACAAGCGACATGTGGAAATGTCGAGTTCGTCCGTGATAGAGATTCTAGCGAAGTTACATACAAGTCATGTAGCATTGTATGGGGAAAGGGAACTGGTACCGATGAGAGGGAATCAAAGTTTAGCTCTCCGTTCACTAACTGAAACAACGTGTATTTGCTATTGAGTAGCCTTGGAAGCTAGAGAGCCTAGATGAAATAAAATAAAAACGTCCTTCATAGCCCATCATCCCATAAATAACGACTATCCAATTCCCCTAGTATCACAGCCCACTTCCCCTATTTCTCAACCTTCATGAACGCTTTTGCTTCTCCCTCTTCCACACCCCCCTCCGCCTCCTCCTCCGTCACCAACCCCAATCCAAACCTCCTACACTCCGCCCACCACTCTTTCCTCTCCCCTCCCGCGGCAGCGGGCAGCCCTCCTGCCACCAGTTCCTCCTTAACCCCCCTAATCTCCTCATTATACACTCCCGCCCACGCCCCCTCCACCGCCTCATCCCTCACCACTCTAAGCAGTTCACAAGCCCGCGCATAATTCACGCTGCCTAAAGAGCTCTTCACAAGCTCTTTAACATGACTCATCATCTCCCCCGCCAGCTCCTTAAACTCCTGTTCCTCTTTGATGCTGCTTAACCTTTGCTTAAACTCGGGAACTGCATTCTCCAAGCTAATCTTCTGCTTCTTAGCCGGAGCCCCAGAGGCGAGTAAAGCTTCTATGTCCAACCCCGATTTCGGCTGAACCTGCTCCCGATCGCCTCCACGGCGGCGTTTACGGGATTGGGACTCCGGAAGGACGCTCTTGACGTCGGCGGCTGTGATTAGGGCGTCTAGAGCGGTGACGGAGGAGGAGACTAGGGATGATGGGGGGTGCGAAAATTGCGTTAAAGCAGCGGGCAGCCCGGGAAGTGGGGCGTCGGGGTAGAGAGCGCGGTGCTTGATGCATTGGTTTATACGGCTGATTACGGGGTTGTAGAGTTCCTCTATGGGGGCGAAGTCATCCTTCTCATCATCATCCCCATCTTTCTCCTTCTCATCGTTTTCCTGCCCATCTGCATCCAGTTTGGTAAGGTCCATCGAGTCAACCCAATCAGACATGGCTGTTTCCAGCTCATCTGTTGGGATATTGCGGTGTGTAGTCAACTGTTTTCCGGAGATGGTTTTTACAGTTCCAAGAGGGGGAAATTGGAAAGGACGGATATCTTCGGAGAATGGGAGGAGAGTTTCGAGAAGACATTCGTATTCGGGGGTGATTTCAGGGGAGAGCAAGGTCATGATGGGGGGTTCGGATTTCCGCTTCACGAAACGGCAGATGGCTAGCATGTCGAGTTCATAGAGAGTGTGGATGAGGGAGGATAAAGCCACGGCGGCCTTCGGGTTGCCTTTTTGGGGGAGGAGGATGGAGGTTGAAGAGAGCGAGTGGTGGGGCTTGTACTGTGACTGTTGTTAGCATCCGGATGGCTAAAGCGATAGATGGTGATGCCATATCGGTGTGAGGATGGGTGTATGATGGAGATGTTGAGTGATTGGTGACAAGTAATGATGAGGAACTTACATGACGACTCAGCATAAACCCGACGATCCTATAACTCGGCTCGGTGGGGTATATGGTAACCTCCTCATCCGTCTTGGATATCGGTACAATAGTTCTTCCATACTTATACCCCTTCACCAATTCCTCCTGCTCAACCTCCTGTTTCCCTCCTGGCTCTGCGGGATTCTCAATCGCATAAGTCCTCGCCTGCCTCACCGGTTCCAGCGCTTGCCCACTACTTGGTATTCCCCCCGTTTTAGTCCCCTCCTCCTTCTCCGCCGGCGTCTCCCCTACAACAAATCTACTCGCCGAAACCGGCTTAGCCGCCGCCGTGCGTGGATACCTCTCCACCCCCATCTCCAAACTCGTCTCCCTGTACCCAATCTCATCCCCCAAACTCAGCGTCCCTTTATAACTGGCCACCGGTCTCACAACCTTTAGTCTCGGTCTCCACAACTCCTCTACCGCTTCCTGCATAGTCCCAAAGTTTCCCTCGACCTGTTCACACAATCCCCTCAACGTCTCTTCATTCCGCTTCTTTTTCTCATCTTTATTCTCTTCCTTGAATCCATACTCCGCGTCGTCGAAATCTACTCCCAAAATGGTAAGCTTAATGTTTTGATGACGTATCTGCGCTGCAATCTCGTCAAGGCCATCAGGATCGAAGCTACCACGGCCATTGGTGAGGAGGAAAATGGATTTGATGTATTTTAGGTGGCGGCAGTAGGAGAGAAGAGTTTGGATGGCCAAGATCAAGGCCGAGATTCCGTCGCCGAGGTTGGTGGAGCTGGGAATGAGGGAGGACTGTAGGAGCTGTAGGTCGGGGAGAAGGTGTTGGCGGATGGGAGTGAGGGAGGTGAGGTGTTTGTAGGCGGGGTCGGAGAGGGCGAGGTCGTTAGCGCTGTCTGAGAGGTGTTAGTAAAGCGCTACAAAGTCCGATGAAGTCCTGAAAATTCTAGGGAATCCTTTCGGGGGTTGGTGAACTCGGTGGAGCTCGACAACTCCAACAACGTCCGACAAAGTGCCTCGCAGTCCCATCAAATCACAGAACAATAACCTACCATCAGTCCGCATAGCAATAGTTCCAATCATGTCCGTTTTCCTCCCATTAGAAATTGTAGTCGTAATCTTATCAAAAACATACTGCAGCGCAAACTCGAGATCCGTCTGTTCACGCCCATTATTCTTTTCGCCCATTGATTGTCCGACATCAATGATGTAGATAGTAGCCGCTTTATCCGCCATGGTGAGCAACTGTGAACACGATAGCGAACGTGGTGGTCGAGATGGAAGCGATCGTGTGCGTGTAAAGAGGGCGGTTGACGCGATACCTGAGGGACGCGATTATCGGGCTGCGCGACAATTATGACTCGCGAGTCGCGTTAAGTCCAAGTCACGGGGAGACGTGACGAGCTAGCAAGCTGAGTATCTTGGCGCCCACGCGTTGGACGGTGATCACATGTGATGAACAGAGGGGCACATCGAAATATTGACTTTAAAAGTCAGGTAATTCACACGTAATAATTTAATTTACGCTAAGCCGAGTTTAGTGATTTTACATGAATTTAAATCTTCGTTGAGAATCGGCCCTCCCGGTCAACGCATGGAGCAGCTCGGTTGCATTGCCGAGCCACTCACGCGACCTATGCCGTACCTGCCGTGACCGAGGTCGTCGATAGAACCAGCCGATGGAGATGCAACGACATGTGTTGTACAGTAATCGAAAAATATCATCCAGTGGCAGTCTATTTTCTACTTAGCAAATCAAATCAAGTTTCAGCCCTGCTCGATTGATAGATTAATTCCCAAGTTTATGACCGGTGCTTTTACCGAGTTTCCGCGTATGATGCATTAAAGAGCGCTATGCAATTATTGTTGCGCCAAAGGGCTAGTTCATTGATGATTAAGAGATAATAACGGGATCCAGCGATTATCTGAGTGAGGTTATCCATTCAATCATCCATAATCCAACGGCCAACCACCGTTATCAAGTCTATCGTACACACATTTCATATCAGACGCCCAAAAGAAATCCCTGAAAAACATTGCAAAACTAAAAATATTCCGCAGACTCCTTTAAACCCATGTCCTTAGATATCGTATGCTTCCATATCCCATGCCCCATAGTTATCTCCTCTCTGCCGTTTGGACTCGGTCCCATATCATCCCCATATCATCTCCCTTCCTCATGATCAATCTTCAATCTTTAAGCATCAAGATGCTCACTTAAACCCCCTTCCATCCCAATCTCAATCCCCAGTTTTATCATCAGACCGGCCCTTAGCTTCCCCCCATACTCCGGTCCTCATGCCACCGTCATAGCGGATTCTGACCATCCCAGGGCGTCTGTCCCATATCCAAAGCCCAATCCCACTCAAACGTCATAGGCATCTGCCACAGATCGGTTGGAACGAATGGTTGGTCAAAGGCTCCTGGCATAATGCCGATTTGTGAAGGATCCACGCCGGCGGAGGGTCCTCCGGTGGGAGTGCCGGCGGTATCGGATTGATTGGTGTGGGGTGTGTGTGGGTCGAGATCGACTTCATTAAGCCAGGCGAGGCTGTTCGAGGGAGAGAAGGCGGAGGTATCGTCGGGAGCTAGGTCGGAGGGGAAAAGCTGGAATTCAGTGTTAGAGAGTGATACAAATATGATAAGGAGTGTGGAAAGGGAATGGGGCTCGCCAATGACTCATAAAACTTACAGAAGGATTAACATCCATCGGCCTTAGCCCACCCTGTTGCGGATCACTCTGGCCCATAGCACTCAGCCCACTCGGCTGTCCAATCTGCCCTCCACTTCCTCCCTGTACCGCCCTCTGTGCCTGAGCCCTCTGCGCCGATTTTCCATCCCCATCCCCTGTTTTCCTCTTCCTCCTTCCTACACCTTCTTTCTCCGCTTTCTCCTGTACCAATTTCGCAATCCGCTCGAATTCTCCACAGACAACAAGCATCCTGTTGACTGATCCGTCTTCGAATTTCTCGACACCTTCGTCGACTTCGTCAAGTTCTAAGACGGTCCGGAGGAAGTCAACAACGTCGTGGATTAGGGCGAGATCGGTTTTGGCGTTTACATCTTGTGGGTTTTGGAGGATGTTGGCGAAGAGTGTGACTAGGGCGGAGACGGGGTAGTACATAACCAACCTGTAAATATGGCGTCAGTGGTTAATTCAGGGAGAACAAGGGGAGCGAGTGATGTGGAATCATACCAAATGCATGGATAATCCTTAGGATCGAGGTATTTGATAAGGTTAATAGTAGACCTCGCCGCCGAAACACAAAGTGCCGCAGAAGAGAAGACTCTAGGATTTAGAGGTCTCGCGCTTAATCCAGCCAACGCATAATTCGACAACCTACTAGTCCAATACCCATGATGAATAGACATGCGATGTATTGTCGTAAGACAGTTATAATACGCAAAATGTAGAATAACCACATGCATAATCTTTGCCTTCTGTGCCGTTGGGCTCAGCTCATTGTCCGGCGAAAACTCCTTCGGCATCGCCTCCTTCCACTCCTCCAGCTCTTTATCTAGATCTCCAATCGTATTAAGCAACTCCCCATCTGACTGTCTACTTGCTTTGGCTGAGTAAAGCTGCATGTACACTTTTGACTCAATAATAGCAAAGTTAATCATACTTCGGAACAAGTTAAACTTCCCCTTGCCGTTTTGCAAAGGAACATCTCCTACGCCATCCAAAGGATTCTCGTCAGGAAGCTCAACGTTACAGTCGTCATCGTTGATGCAAGGAGGACGACCAGAACGAAGAGCCATGTCTTTGTCGAGCATGTAGAGGATCCAGAAGATACGTCTACGCTGCTCGGTTTCGATGGGGTTCAGCCCGAAGGAGGAGCCGCGGCGGTGCATTCCGATGCTAGTGGCGATACGGACGGCGGCGGCGATAAGGAAGTACGAGGGTTGGGGGTTGGCAGTGCCTTGCATGAAGAGAGCCTAGATGCGTTAGATTGGGTAGGCACAGTAATAACAGAGGCGATATGAGGCAAGATGTGGGATTTTGTGGAACTTTGGGGGCCTTGTGGGACGGGGAGAGATGTCTCTTACCATGCCCAAAATAGCTTGGATGCTCATGAGGTCTGTGTTTCGCAACAACAGCTCTGTTAAGACTGCGGCAGCGTTTTGGAAATATTTCCAAGCTTCCTGGATATGAGAGACTACGGGAGTCATAGTGCTATCTGGAGAATGCGAAATACGCAACCTGCAAGAGATAGCTAGTACAATGTTGAAAGCCGCATACCAACCCGAGTCCCCTGGAGGGTCTGAGGTGTATTGCTTCTCAAAGTATACTTCGAATGACGGTCTGTGGAAGAGAGGAAAGAGAACATTGAAGCCCTGGAAGAAATCTGGATAAAGTTAGACTTGTGCATCACAAAGTAATACAGATCAATGGATAGATACCTTGAATTAGGAGAGAAGCTTTTTCTTTTGTTGGAAGCGGGTTTTTGCCTTGTCGGTCAAATATGTCGCCGCACATGTCTTGCTTCCATATTGAAAATGGTTGCCGGCGTTGATCTAGTGTTGCTTCTTGTATCATCTGTTGAAAGCTTGTGTCGCCGGTCTTTTCGTTTACCCATTGAATACCCTTTGGCGAGAAAATGGAAAAGCCTGAAGAGGAACCTATTTGGGATCAAGCATAAGCTTAAGCTCGTAACTTTATCACGGAAACATACCGATAAATCTTGTTTCACCGCAGTTGTTGGTCACTAGGGAACACATCTGATCTGATAAGGTTTCTACCTCGACCTCATCTCCTCTAGTTACTGCAGGCGAGTTGAGATGGCTTTGTAATATCGATGATGTTGGTGTATGCACAGACTCTGACGATGATCTACCGACCTGCGAGCCTGCCCGCTGTGATGAACCTGCCGATTGCTGTAACCGCCGTTCTAGATCCCCAAGGTCTGTATTTTCGTCGCCTTCAGGCAGTAGGCCCGATAGCTTCAATAACGACTCCATTCTGCCGAGGCGATTTTCTAATCCTTCGATGTATTTTGCCCTAGATATTATCAGTTCGACAAGCTGATTGCATTGCGAGATATTTGACTAACCCTTTGGGGGGATTTCTTTTCTTTTCTACTACGGTAAATATACATTCCGTCTTGTAGTTCACGCAATGCGTGCACGAGGGAAGCTTCCCGTCACATTTTATCTGCGTTAACCGTGAGTATTGATGTTGAGCTCAGGTTATAGAACTTGCGCATTGGCACACTTTCTTCTTCCTGCACATATCACACGCTCTAGCTATTCTCCTCCGCTTTGCATCTGCTCCCTCCGAGTCTGGTGTCTGTGCTGTAGGTTGCGTATACGCGCCGACCGGTACTGGTACGCCATTGCTGTAGAATTGCTGATCTGGGTGCATAGAAGGCGACGGCGATGTTGATAACCCGATCGTGTTCGACATCGCGGGGTAGGTTGGGTTGGTAGCGGACGCGGTTGCGTTAATAGTGTTGAGGAATGGCGGGCAATGGTGGGCGGCGACGGACGATGACGGCACGGAATCTCTGATCGACGCGGTCTGGGTTATCGTTCTCTTTGTTGTCGGCGTTGTTCGGTGTGTAGTCGGACTTAATAATGTAACAACGGGTTCGGTAGGTTACTAGTTAGTATGTAGTAGTTGAGAGAACCTTTGAGTTTCGACGACGGCGGTTCTCTAACATGCAAGAGAAACCTGACTAATCCCGATCTGCACCACGCGCCCGCTGATAAAAAGGCACTGCCCCAAACCCCCGTGTGAAATATAAAGCTAAATAGGCGAAAATGTCGCTGACGCGGCGGCGCGGGCAATTTGGCACCGGATCTCCGATAGCAGTAGTGTTGATGTTAGAGTGGGTGTTGGTTGAAAGAAGGCCGTGATCGAATGCCAGAGCCCACAGACACAGTCGGAGTCGGAGCCAATCTGTACCGGGATCAGTTATTCAGAGCATACGAATACGATCATGAGGGCTTCGACTCACGGAAAAGACTTGGATGGAGATGATTGGGCCTAGGCAAAAGGCGTATTTATTTGAACCGATGGTGGGGGGATGGGGAGATGTGCGAGGAGGAGTCGATGTGCAGAGAGTGCAGTCTGTATGACCGAACCAAGAAATGGATTCGAGATCTATTCGAGCACCCGATCTCTTGTCACCGTTCTCGAATAAACCGAAGCAAAGTTCGAAAATAAGCTCATTGGACTCATTGGAAGCTTTAGGTTCGATTGGGCGTAGTGTTCATGGGCCTTGTAGATTGTAGAATGGCCTGTATGTCAAAGACCGGTGCCGGTGTCCGGTGTCTGCGCATCCAGGATGAGCCATCGGAATCCGAGTTGGACCGTCGCGTTGTTAGGCCTGTGGTGTCGCGCTTGTCCTGGGTTCTGTTTGCACATGAAGAAGGCGCATTTTAAGTGCGGATGAGGGGAGGAGTCGGAAGTGTGGTGTTCCGGGGGGGTGCGATTCCACTGTGTCGTTCTGGGAGATGCATCGATGGATATACATGTGTGATGTGGGGTTCTTTGTCAATTTTGTGGATTTTCTTCGATTCTGTGCAGTCAATTCTGTGTCCTGTTCTCGAAATGCAAATTCCTTCACTTCCTCCACCGTCACCTCCATCTGTCTCCGCCCTCGCCGCTCATCCCCTCCCCCGCCGATCGCCGCACGCTCCCACCACTAGTCCTCAACCTCGCCTTAGAGCGAAACCCTCCCCCCGTAGCATGTGTAACCCTCACGACTAGGATGATGGCTCCCCTCGACGCCATCCCCTGAAACCCACATCACTGACATCACCTCAATCGCGGCTTGCGAAACGGTTGACAGTTGGGCTGTCGCGCAACCACGGTCCAGTCATAACTAACCTGCACAACCTCCTGCGGCGATGTCCCATACTCTCACACTCGAAGAACTCGTTCGACATCCGGAAATAACGAATGTCATCGTGAAGCACGAACCTAGACGATGCGGAGCCGCATTCGTAGCGTTGGAACGCGGAGGTCCAATTTCAATAGCTTGTGTGTTCGGCGCAATTATTCCCCGGAAAAAATACTGAACAACAATATGAAGAACGGATGTTAACGAATCATTGATGAACGGCAGACGAGGTTTACGGAAATGGCCCGATACATTTGGTTTTCATCATGGGTCTAAATGGCCCGAGAATTGCATGGCATCGGCAGATTAAATATTTTGGTATTGATCGTGGTGATCAATTCACAGTTTTGGTTTTCGACAACAGAGGTATGCCATAAACACAGCCCAAAAACGCCCAGCAAATCGCAGCAGAGCCCAGCTACATGAAACACCCCGCTACTCCCCCACGTTTTGTGGCGTGCAACTATTCCATCCCGCAGGTTATTTTGGGAGCCGAAGAAAGCTAACCAAGTTGTGAACCTCAGGTGTTGGTGATTCCGATGCTCCATGGGCCCTGAAATATTCGACTTCCGATATGGCAAAAGATACGGTGGAGCTATGTGATTTCTTGTCTTGGACAAAGCCGAAACAGCTACATGTTATTGGAGTCTCTATGGGAGGTGAGTTTCGTCCCGCGGTGTGCATATCAAACATTTTACTGATGTTATGTAGGAATGATTGCCCAAGAGTTGGCATACCTCATCCCGGACCGAGTTGCTTCCTTGATTCTACAAAGCACAGCCGCCGCCTTGGTTCCCACCTTAGTACGTCCTCCCAAGTTCCTGCAATTCACGAATACGCTTGATACTAACCTCCTCCAGCCATGGCATAAGCACCTCCTCCACCGCGCCACAATGCTGATGCCCAAAACCCTGCCTCAACGTCTCGCCGCCGCTCAACGCAACCTCTTCTCCCCCTCCTGGTTGGTGAAGCCGGACGACCACGGGGTCTTCCCCACCAACGCAGACCGTTACGTAGCCGAAGAACTCTGGCGCCTAAACGACTTGAAGCCCCCGGTGATCCAAGGTTTCCTTCTTCAAGGGCTCGCAGCAACATGGCACTATGTTGGACCTGATAGACTGAAGACAATAGGAGAGAAGGTTGATAGGATTATGGTTTGCACAGGGACGGGGGATGAGATGATTGAATGGGGACATTCGACAAGACTTGTGGAGGGGCTTAGGAAAGGGGGGAATGAGGTGCATTATCGGGAGTGGTTGGGGGTGGGTCATGTGCTCAGCTGGGAGGTCGAGGGGGAGTATAATAAGATGGTGGAGGAGTTTGTGACGGGGGCTCATAGGATCTAAGGCGGAGGATGGGACTTAGGAGTGCAGTTGAGTGGAGAGTTTACGTTTGGGGAGAGGATGTGGGTGTACGATTTAACAGTTGGGGTTTAAGTGGCTAGCCTGAGCAGCGGGCTGCGGGTCTGGGCGGGAGTGGTTGTGAAGTGGGGCTAAGAGAAGGGCTTAATTAGGGTTTGGGAAGAGGTTGTGTACGATTTTGAAGGGGTAGGGCTGAGCAGAGGGTTCAGCCCTTGTGTGCTTGAGAGTTATCCGGCAGATTTTGAGAGTCTGAGATGCGGGGAGTGTAGAATTTGGATAGACAGTTTTTTTGTACCCTTGTCTATTGTTCTTGTATTTTGTTGGGAAGATCACGTTACTCTATCATCCTATTAATTTGTTGTTGTACCGTAGGGACCCGGGAAATTGAGGCAATCATCAATTTCGATATCAAGGTGCTGTCATATCGTTCACCGCAGCTGAAAACACTATGGAAATGCAGCCAAAGGCCGAGCCCTCGGGATCCGTAAGTCGAGTCATAATCAAGGAATCGGAAGCCGAGAACCCCAGCTACAGCTTGCAAACAAGCATAGGGGAACACGGCTTCCAGTCCGCCGCGGCCGGGATCAACCTCCTATGGACAGTTCGCACGAGCCTTACCATATATTAACACAGCCCACCCTTTAGTCGATTTAGCTTGTTATTGGTTTCCTCTTTAAGTTTGATATTTACGTAGGGGACCCGGGATTTCAATATCTTCAGCTTCTTTAAGCTTCGGCGATATATTAACAAATCCATAAAACCGCTGTTAAGTCGGGGATACAATCCTCCGACTTCATCGGCAGAAATCGGCGGAAGATTTCGGCTTGCAAACGATGGTTAAAGGTGCGGCGTAAATCGGCAAGGTTCTCAGGGTTCGGGCTTTTCGCAAATAATCGGAGGAATTTTAACTCCGACTTTTGTCCAGACTTGCTGGGAATAAGCTTTTAACTACGTTAACGACGTATTCGTACTAGGATCCGCAATCTCTATGCTTCTATGACTCAACCTTGATGTATGGTCGAATCCTCAGCGAAGGACTCTACTGCAGTCTATGGTTGGTTGAAGACTTTTGACTGGTGGAAGGAATTGGCAATCTGTCTTCAAGGCTCAATGCACGGCTGGGATATCAGATTGGGTTACAGATACGTTTATGGACCGTCGTGTAGATTGAGGTGTCGGCGGAGTTCCTTTGCCTTGTGACTCTTTTCAAGAAAGAGCTGAAGCACTTTGAAGATCATTCAAGTTGATACGACTCCCGCTTTCAGGATTCTATGCGGCGATATTGGCTGAAAATGGTATACCGGCCGTTACACCGGCGGAGTGTATTGTGGACCACGGGAACCCGCTCGGGAGTCAAGTGAAGCTTTTGAACCCTAGACCCTAGTTGTGGAGGTCGTGATCTTCGACTACCTAAATGGTACCTAGAACTTCGAGGGAGATGTCAGGCATTAATCTGCACTTTGATACTGCCTGGATACATAGGCCTCGATGATGGTCATTGTCCGATGAACTCGTTCGTTGCCCCGTCTACTGCACTCCGAGTCTATGTCGATGTACGGAGTCGATGTGGGTTTCCATGTCATGCCGCAGCCTCACAGTATCATTCCGCTCCCCCACATATCAATCCAACTCAAAGACGAGGCTAGAATCTAGATCGTCTCAATTTCCATGCAGTCTCGGAATGTCCTACCTCAGATATTCATAGACACTCAAAGGTCTGAGGCCGCGACCAGCCTTTAAAGTTACTTCCCATACCGTGCCCACAAACCCGCACGGCCGCATCAGCACTGCATTTGTCTCACCTAATCATGTACCGTAGTACTGCAACACTGTGGGGAGGTACAGAAAGGTAGAGAACATGCTTGCTTATCGATACACTTAGACACTTATCAGTAACACAGTGGCTTACCAATCTGTCACAGATGATACCCAGGGATGATCATGATACCTGACGTAGATCGAACGCATCAATCAACAATTCTATCACGCCTCATTTTGGGGGTACATACATAGCTTTAGCGAGAGGGAGGGTTTTCTGCGATCTACTGTCCGACGTCTGATCGTCCATCTACTTGACACATAACATGCTGCCGTTTAATTTGAGTTTTGAATGCGCAGTATTCGGGGTCTAAGAATAGATGTCTTGCATTTTGCCAAGCCAAACTTTGAAGAGTTCGGGTGATATCTAGTGATTCCTTCTTGAAGTTCCAGAAGATCACTTGAAGATGATTGCGAAGCATTTTTAAGCATCAATTTAACCTTAGATTTAAAGTTTTGATTACCGAATTGATATGGGACCCATGTGTAACCTCAGCACATCCGATTCCATGGCATCTTCGTATATCCAGGCCGAAGTTTCAGATTCGCGAGTCAACGCCGAATCATTGTGAAGCTTGTTTCTCCACGGAAACCCGTCAGAACCCAATCCAAAAGCTTGGGCCCATCCCAATCGTCTAAAGCGACATACATATCCGTGCCACTAATGCTGCTCTTGCAGATGCTTCTGTAGAGTAACCGACATTGGCGTTGTCTAGCTACGATGGCTACCTAGGTTAGTTCGACCTTTCGACTTCCCGGATATGCGCCGATTCTCGGAACTTGTTACATCCGGGCTCCCTGGGCCAGTGACATGGTGTGAAGTCAAGCTGAAAGTCTCCGTTAACCAACCAATGCCCAACCTTCCCGCGCTTACTCTACCCGATACAAAGAATTTTACGCCAGTGTAACCGATGTGAGCTACTCGTTGCTTAACGTGTTTAATGTTAGCCGTCTACAGCTTGCAGCCTTGAAGATTTTCCCCAACCGTATCCTTCGCTTTTCGATGTGTCGGATGTCGAAATATTCTCGGATATGTCGTGCTTACTTGCTAACTTACCAAGCACCACCGGGAAGCCCGTAGTCTGTATGTAAGTCTGTAACTGCAACCTTGAAGTCTTCAAGCCTTTGCATCCTTCCATAGCTTCCGCTGTTACACTCCACGGCGTCGTGGGGTCCGTAAACACCGGAACTCCGTATTTTAGAACTCGGTGGAAGACGGTGGAAGAAAAAGCCTGGATGTCTAAGCAGGCCTTACGGTCATCAGGGACAGGGACTGCGCTACGGACCCCTACGGAAGGTTCCCGCCGCTAAGAGATTAATCGATAAGGATTGTCGGATTGTCTAGTGCAGAAAAAGCCTGGATTCAGCAACTCCCCTTGAACAGGTGGGGGTTGTGTGTGACATGTGAAAACGGGTGATTTTGTGTAGAATTCAAGAACGAAGTGAGGTTGAAACACAAAGCAATTCCTTTCTCGGGCTTCCTAACAGCCTTCCCAAACTTTCGACTTTGATATCTTATGATACAGTACTCCTGTAGTCCCATGCGATAGATAGTCACACATGCAAACACACCATCATTTTCCCCTCTCTGAAATCATCACTAAATCCAAAATTACTCCTCCAAACTAAAGTCAAACTCCTTAAACGCCTCCTTAAACTCCTTCGCATCCTTTGACTCCTCCTCGATGGGCATGACACAGTCCCTCCAGTTCCCTCTCTCCCTTCCGGTACCCAATACGTTCGCCAACGCCCTTCTTCCAAACTGCAAATCAAAATATTCATCACCTCCTAACCTTAGCTCCTTGCCCCCCTCTCTATCGCTCGTCCAATACGTAAATGCATCTCCTCCATGTGCCTCCTCTTCAGCACCCTCCTCAGATGATGCCTCCACATCCTCAAATCCCCGCCCGGTACTTTCTTTCGCCAACTTCTCAAAGGCGTCGTCAACAACATGCATCAACTCCTCCCTCACCGGCACAACCTGCCAGTGGGCATGTACTCCATTCGCCCTCCTGATTTCAAAAGTCACAGCCCCACATCCTCGTGCTTTCAGCATCTTCTCTACTGCCTGCTTGTACTTCACCATCTCGCTCCTAGTATTATTCCTAGTCTCCCCATCCTCAATCCCATTTAACGTTGGTGTGTGCGAAAAGGGAATGATGATAATGTGTGACGAAAATGGTAGCGTCTTAGGATTAGTTGTGGCAGAGGTTAAGGGCCCTTTAGCAGTAGTAAGGTACGCCTCGTTACCAATTGACACAATGAGATGCTTCTCCAAAGCTGGGTAGGAGAGACAGAAGAAGCATGCATCCGGTCCCGGCGGGGGTCTCGGGGCGTTGTGCTTACGTCTTCTGTTCCCCCGTCCCTCACCACCATGACCGGAGGTGTGGTCTCCCCAGAAGAAAGTTCCTTCAGAAGAACCCTCCGCAGGGCGCTTTCGGTTCCCGTGAGGACGAGGGTCTTCGTAGGGACATGCGGTTGCGTTGGTAGCTACTGTGGTAGGCTGCGAGGGATCGAGAGAGAAAGCAAAGACGGCTTTCTGCTTTTCGGCATTGCCCCAGGGAGCGAGGGAATAGAACCGTGACGTGATGACGGAGGCTTCATCTTTTCTCACATCGTTGATGTAGGGTTCGCGTTCGTAGTAGCTCTCTGAGCTGGTGAAGTGGTAGCGAGGGCGGAGGTGACGGACGAGGTCTGCTAGAGGTTTGCTACCGGTAATATCTTTGGGGGCATTGGCTGAACCCTTTCCGAAGCCCAAGGGGAACTCATTGGAGATCAAAATATCGGCCTGGTTGACACCCTTGAGAGAGTTGATCTCAGTAGTAGTGTAGAATGGGAGATGTTTAGTCTCCTCAGCCTTCTCGGCGGAGACAGTAAGGTTGGGGTCATAGCTTCCACCGACAGCGACGATACGGATTCCCTCGGAGGTTTTGATGGAGCCGCGTTTTCCTAGGTAGAAGAGATTTTCGACGACTTCGCCGGCGTTGTTATCGATACGGTTTATGACAGCTGAAGGGAGCGGTGAGGTGCCGAGAGTGAAGTAAGTGGGCAGCGGGAATCGAAGTTCGCCGTTCAGGAGGTCATCTGGGGCTTCTGAGGACAAGACATCGCCGGTGAGGACAGCGAAGGCGAAGGATTGTTTTGCGTGGAGGGCAGTAAGTTTAGGGATAACTTCTGCAAAGCGACCTTTGATGGCACCGACTACAAGGCTATCAGAAGTTAGCGGCGCACGGCGTGGTGGTTATGATTTGGAGGTGCGAACATTTTTGACGCCATTGGGAGGAAGGCTGAGATGGGGGACGCGTTCCAGATGTGATTTTCGCGTCGTGATAAAGTCCAACAGAGCCGCACGCGTGAAGAGACGCTATGAATACTGTGCGCTAGCTGGAGATGGAAAGAGAATCACCGCTCTCGGAAATTAAGCATTTTTGGTGGTTTGTAGGAACAGGGGTTTTTGGACTTCTCCAGACCTCGAACGTGGCAAGGCTGAACAGGGATGGCGTTGGTAGCTGCAGGTGCGCGGAAATGACGACGGCGGCTGTGAATTCCGGCCGTTGCCCCTCCTCAAAACTTCGTCATCACACGACACCTGGAGGTTCAGCGCACAGATCATCACCGCAACCAAGCTCAGCGACCGTTACCACAACAACAGCGAACAATAGTTTTCATCAGAAAAAGAGAAGATTAATAACACAAACATGACCGCTGGACCTACCGCTTCTCAGGTCGATGGCGCCAACGGCTCGAAGAAGACCTATGCTGAACCTAATAATTATTACCACGGACTCGTCGACATTGGCAGGTGAATACCCTATCTCCTGTCAAGCTTTGACATCATTCCTAACTATCACTCGCAGCAATGGAATCCGTTTCTCGATCTCCAACCTGCAGCCGCCAACTACCCGTGTTATGCCCACCCTCTACCAAGACCGTGCTGCCATATCCCTCTACGACGCACAATTCACCGGCACCACCAAATCTCCCATATCCGATCAGGTGATCAAGATCATCACCAAGACTCTGGTGCGGTTCAAGCATGTCTGCAAGACCTACGGTGTCCCCGATAAAAACGTCCGAGTTGTCGCAACCGAAGCGACTCGGGAAGCCCAAAACTCCCTACAATTCCGGGAAGCCCTCGAACTTGCTACCGGATGGAAAGTCGAACTTCTCTCCAAAGCCGATGAAGGTCGTGTCGGAGCCTGGGGTATTGCCAGTAGCTTGAGCGAGATTTCCGGACTGGTAATGGACCTTGGAGGTGGCTCCACTCAACTCTCATGGCTCGTGTCAAAAGCTGGAGAGGTTAAAATGGCACCTGAACCCACCTCCCTACCCTACGGAGCCGCCGCCCTAACCAAGCGGATTGAAACCGCCATCAACGACCAAGCGGTAGAGGTCATTAAAAATGAAATGAAAACCCGTCTCAGCGATGCCTTCACTAGTTTTCAGTTCCCCGAAGAACTCCGTGAAGCCCAAGAAAAAGGTGGGCTAAACCTCTACCTCTCTGGCGGAGGCTTCCGAGGCTTCGGATACCTCCTCCTCGCCCAACATCAAATCCAACCATACCCCGTACCTATCATCAATGGGTTCTCTGCCCGTGGACACGACTTCTGCGCGATGGCATGTCAACACATCGACCCGGTTACTACCAGAAATCTTTCTGAAACTTTCCGGATTTCAGAACGCCGTGCAAGACAAATCCCCGCCGTCTCACTCCTTATTTCTACTCTAATGGAAGTCCTCCCGAAAATCGATTCCGTGGTCTTCTGCCAAGGTGGTGTGCGTGAGGGTGCTCTTTACTCTTGCCTTGACCTAGGTATCAGAAAACAAGATCCCCTAGTGGTTGCAACTCAGCCTTATGCTTCCCCTGCCGCGCCAGAGTTTATCAAGCTTATGGAACATGCCCTCCCGAAGTCGGTTCCCATTGAAATCAGAAGAGTGGTAAGACCGTTGGCAAATATTATGTTGCTGCACAGTAATGTCCCGAAGGAGTCAAAGGCTTCCTGTGGGTTACATGCTACAACCACAGGTGTGTTGGCGTCGGTACATGGCTTAACTCATCAAACCCGTGCGTTACTAGCGCTGGCTCTCTGTCAAAGATGGGGCGGAGAGGTGAGTGATTCTAACTTGAAGCAGCGGCTCCAACAGCTAGTTGGATCAGAGATGGAGTTTTGGTGTCGATACCTGGGAGCTGTAGCGGGGGTTATCGGAGCTGTTTATCCAGCCGGAGTTATGATTGATGGGGAGGAAAGGGTTAGGATGTTTGGACAGGACGTGACGGGGGAGAAGAAAAAGTCTGTTGGGTTGAACATTAGGTTTATTAAAGGGGATGAGGTAACGGATGGGCTTATTGTCGGTAAGGAGGTGGAGGAGGTTGAAAAGGTTGGTAAAAAGAAGAGATGTGGGACTTTCAGGCTGAAGATTAATGTTGTGGTCGAGAATGATCTGTAGAGTGGGTTTTAGGTTATTTGGGAGTAGTGAAGATGGTGGATGAGAGATGAGTATATGAAGAGATGAGAATGATTGGAAATCTGTTATTTGTATTGAAATGTTTGAGATTTATTGGCGATATAAGTAGTATAATAATATCACTGACAATTGTTTATTGAAAATTATTTTGTCAATGCTATTACATGCATAGGTAGTAAAGTGACTTTGTATTTATGCCGCGTGCTGTTGAATGTAGCATTCCTTGCTCAATCGCATTCGGACTTATCAGCTATTGGAATTATGTCTTTGTATAGGATAGGGTAGACTTTACATCTAGATACGATTGTATCTCCGTTTTAGTTTCTGTCATCAACAGGTCCCGGATAGCACACCCCGCTCACTCACTCATAAACAGAACGCACCAAGACGTTGTTAGGCTGTTTGATATCAATAGTGCGCATAGGCAGTGCCGTAGTAAAGATAGGTATCAAAGCTTGATTCAAACAAAAAATTGAGTGGAAGGTGATGTTGAGTTCCACTTAGGCAGCAGAGACAGCAGCCTTTCATTTCCAAGGGCGCTAGAGGTTTCAATGACCATTACCTCAGCCTTAAGCTCATGTATTCAATATCTTAGTGTGTTCAGTTTATAAACGAGTGAACTGGGCACAGAGCAAGTGTTTGCGAGTGATCCCGCCAGGACGCCGGGAGCATCCAACCAGCTTATCCTACTTTTAAAAACCCCGCAAGATGCACCAGAGCTAAGCCAATCACGACATCTGATAGTATTTTGTCTCGTACCATAAGTACCCGGCTACTTTAGGTACCTCCGGGCAGTGGGGCGGTTTTATCATCAGAAATCACTCGAGTTTGGAACCCTTGCCCGCACGGCTGCGCATGCGCACGATCTTTCATCGATAGCGGCCGGGCTTTCTTCCATCTGGACATCCTCCATCTTTTGCTCATATAAGTACACTCTCTACCAATAACTATCCTCAATACACATAATATTAGTGCCTTGGGCGAGCCGTCGCAAACCTACCTCAGCTTACCTTGCTTCCAGACACGTGTTAGCAGTAATGATCTCCGGAAGAGGAAAAAAAGGGGGGTAAGTAGAAAATAAAAGAAAATTTAACACATTTTGCATCAAAATAAGAATATCAATAAGTTAAAATATACATTTTGTTAATAATATTATTGTGCTGCAGTCTGTAGATTCCAATGTATCACAACCAACAGCTATGGTTATCTACAAGAGTACTTATCAGAAACATCCCAGATCAAGAATAGGAAGAGCTCGATAAAACTCCGCACTCGTGAGTGGTGCGACAATTACCCCGACCAAAATCCACCAGTAGTCAACATTAACCATCTCCAACTTATGTCCCGACCGGTGTACGCTAGAGTATTGATCTTGTGCAACATCCAGTTCATTAATTATCAACTGGTTGAAACTTGAAAACCGAACCCCTGACACCCTACGAACGATCGTAGAATACCCCGCAGCAATCCAAATATCATCAACCACCGGCGGCCCGAGCATCACCATGTCTTCAGAACACGAACTCGATCAAGACTCGATCAAGGGATTACTTCCTTTCACCAGCTATTGGACTCCTACAAAGAACCTCCGGATGCTAATGTCAAGCTATCGGACAGTTATGGACGGCTCAAAGTGTGGGCCGAGAATTCGCCGCTCACCGCGGTGGTAAGACCTCACTGGACCATTGTCTTCGTGAAGCGAGCTCGGTGAGATATGCGGTTAAGGAATTGTTGACGGATCTGAAAACGGTTTTGGAAGAAGGTAGGTTGATCCAGCCGAGATAGAATTTCTCTGAGTAACGGTGGTGAATGATAGCAACCACAATGGAGTCCGAGGGCAACGAAGAAACAATCGAACGCGAATAAGTCGGAGAAATCAAAGAAAGCGAAAGCGATGGCAAAGTCGTCAACATCGAATCGGATCAATCTCTAGCACTCGATCCAGAAATGGAGGCTGAAATTTCCTCAACAACACCTCTGAAAGAAGCCATCAAGGAGACCGGAAACGTTATCACTTGTTTGTACAGACTTTCGATTACTATCCAGAATCCGGCGTCTCAAAATCGATTGGAAATGATGGAGAAGATCGACACGGGATACTACGAAAGATTCGACATCCATCATGTCGATAATAAATATCGACTCGGAATAGGCCCCGAATATCAGTATCTTATCGAACGCCTTGGAAAGGTCAACATCAAGAGACGCCAGATTCTGAAGTACAGCGAGGAGCATCACGAAAGAACCGTTGGTCGGCGTGACGCCGTGGGGTTAGTTGGTGAAGGGGCCGAACTCAACGAAGATGATTTCTTCTCCGAAGGCCCATCAGCGGTTCAAACAGACATTTCCACGGTTAATGAAGTAAATGCTGAGTTCGTCGCAGAAGGACTAATGGATTCTAAAGAAATTGTAGCCGATCCTATCGGTGTTGATAGCTATTCCGAGCCGGATTTTCGCAAACATCCTATGCATCTACCACGGATGGCGATTCCGTGAATCTCAGGGTTCCTTCTCCTCCGGATGGGTTTGAAGATGGACCATTTCAATGCGTATTGTTTCCGCCTCGTGGAAGTAATTTGCACCGCATATTTATATCAATAAGTACTGTACAGTATTCGGACAGCGTGCCTTCGAAGAGTCTCTAGAAATCAACTTGCACTGGAAGCTTACAACAGAGCCTACTCCCTCAAAGAGATTAGCCAATTAAGTTTTGGTTATGTAGCATCTGTTTGAAATTTCGCGCCTTGGACAAAGTTTTAACGCCGAGTCGATGGTACGCACAGTGCTAAGATTCTCAGTACCCCGCTGCACGGCTTGTGCTTATGACGAATCAATCCATGCTTGAATATTCCATCAAATAGTTTACCGAAATTTTACTTTATTTCGCTTGATTATTACCGAGGATAACGTGTATCATCATGCGACAATGCCGAAGCTTGATCCCGTATCACGCGGGTGCCTACCAGAATGAACTAGTCATCGGATTACGCCGAACTTGGAATCATCTCGAAAACGCGATGGTTACTGGCTAGAGTGCTCGTCAGTTAACGCTTTAATCTTCGGTCAGGGTTACTCTTAGGGCTTGTCGGTGATAGGAAATGAGCTGCAGAGATTACTGTACTCACTCGACTTGGTTGCTTGGTGATCGGCATATCACCGCTAAGTGATCATGAGGTTGTTGATATCTACCTACCCAGTTGTACATCTAGATGCGAAATCCGGTAGTTGATGGTAAACCGCATGTAGGCGTTTGATTATCGATATGGCGGGTATTACAATTTCTCAATGCTTGTTTCTCCTGCAAGGCTGTCTGAAAGCTTACAAAAAGATCCGAAGCGTGCCATTTCCCCGAGATGCGTTGAGTACACTACAGGATCCAGATTCCGTGATTAGGCAGGTGATGTCAGAATATTGCTTCTTCGATGGCGTCGATCAATGTCTTTTTTGACAGGTGTAATCGATTGTCTACACCATTTTTGGAAAAGTTTATATCTCTCTACCCTCATCAGGCTTGTTTACCCCGCGGTTCTTCAACCATACAGCGGCTCTTCGGGTGCTTCACTGCTTCGCTCGCGTGCTCAATTGAACATCGTAGGCCTTTCTAGAATTAGGTAGCTTCGGCATTGAACCTGGTAGTAAAGTCAATAGCCCGAGAGGCTAGATACCAACACACCGGGGAGAATTCGGAGTCCGTAGAGTTGGGTACTTAAGCCCAGCCACATCCGCGTGTTCGCGGAACCACCCGCCCGGCCAGATCGCCGCAATTTTCCGAACTCGCCTCCTTAGGTTCTTGTGCTGAGAGTAGGTTTATTTCTGGGCGTTCTGTCGACTACATATCAGTTACTTCGTTATTCCACTGTGCTTGCTGTCAACTACTCAGTTCCTTCGTTGCTAACCTCTTCCTCGACAACCACCAGTCCAAGCTCACAACTTGAAAATGGACAAAGTCGAAGAAGCGAAAGGACCCGGCGATGTCCTCCAACCGTCAAAACCTCCCTCGCATGCTGAGATCGGCGGAACTACCAAGCTCGCTCAGGATCCCGAGGCTCTTGCTCAATCCTACGGACGGACCGGATTTGCAGGTCTTTTTGATTCTGGATTCGTGGTCCGATGCGCGATCTTCGCCGCCATGGGCGGTTTCCTCTTCGGTACGCGACGCGTTTTAACTTTCTGGAGCTTCAATTGACCTTTCTAGGTTATGATCAAGGTGTAATTTCCGTGACTTTGGTCATGGACCACTTTAACGATAAATTTCCCAAGGTCGACGAAAACCAGGACTCTGCAGCCGGCTTCTGGAAAGGTTTCATGACCGCGATGCTACAGCTCGGTGCCATGTTCGGTGCTGCTCAGGCTGGATACCTGGCCGACAAGTTCTCCCGGAAATACGCGATGTTCATCGGATTCATCTGGTTCTTGATCGGTTCTACCCTCCAAACCGCTGCCGTCAACTACCCTATGCTCGTTGTTGGACGCGCCATTGGAGGAGTCGGTATCGGTGTCCTCTCCATGGTTGCTCCTCTCTACATTTCCGAGATCGCCCCGCCAAATGCTCGTGGTGCGTTGCTAGTGCTTGAGGAGTGGTCGATCGTCTTTGGAATCATCGTCGCTTTCTACATCACCTACGGAACCCGTTTCATCAGCTCCCACTGGTCCTGGCGTCTACCCTTCTTGCTTCAGATGGTCCCTGCCGTCATCTTGATTGCCTGCATGAAGCCTCTTCCCTTCTCTCCCAGGTGGTTGTCCAGCCAGGGCCGTCACGAGGAAGCTCTCCAGACCTTCGAGCGCCTCCGCCGTCTACCCGCCAGCGACGACCGTGTCATGGCTGAGTGGTTGGAAGTCCGTGCCGAGGCAATCGTACAGAAAGAGATCCAGGCTGAGCGTCACCCCCACCTTATGGACGGCAGCACTGGTTCCAGTATCCGTCTCGAGATCGCCGGATGGGCCGACTGCTTCCGTAAGGGTTCCTACAAGCGCACCATGTGCGGAATCATGTTGATGTTTTTCCAGCAGTTTGTTGGTATCAACGGATTGATTTACTACTCCCCTTCTTTGTTCCAGACTCTTGGATTGGATTTTGAGATGAGACTTCATATGTCTGGTGTCATGAACATTCTTCAGATTGTTGGTGTCACACCTGCTATTTTCTTGATGGACCGTGTTGGACGTCGTCCCCTCCTCATCTGGGGTTCCATCGCTATGTGCATCTGCCATGTTATCGTTGCGGCTATGGTTGGAGTTTACGGAAACAACTGGAACGGTCACGAGAATGCCGCTTGGGTTGGTGTTGCGTTTGTCTTCATCTACATGGTTGTTTTCGGACTTTCTTGGGGACCTGTTCCTTGGGCTATGCCTACTGAGATCTTCAACTCCACCATGCGTGCCAAGGGTGTCGCTTTGTCCACTTGCAGCAACTGGTTCAACAACTTGTAAGTTTTTCTACGCCCTGAATTATGAAGTATCATGAAATAACAGATTTGTACAGCATTATCGGATTGATTACCCCCGCCTTGGTCCAGAAGAGCCCCTACGGAGCGTTCGCTTTCTTCGCCGTTTTCTCCTTCCTTTCTGGAGTTTGGAGTTACTTTGTTGTCCCCGAGACTGCCGGACGAACGCTAGAGGACATGGACGCCATTTGGGGAGACGATCAGGGACGTCTCGACAAAGAGCGTACAGCACTTGTTGTGTCAAGGTTGGAGATGGAGTTAGCAGAGAGAAATTAATGTTTTATGAAGCACTATTGAGATATGAGATGATTAGTAATGTTTGTAATGTGGATGGAAGGGGAGGATCTGACAAAAAGCTACAGGAGTTTATGATACCAGATTTGTACTTAGTACTTGTGCATCGGCGTTTAAAAGGCGTATTTGCATTCGTGTTGGGTTTCTGGGATGTATTTAGGGACATACGGAGTTTTACACAATTGAGTCAGACAAGGGTTGGCCCTAGGGCTGGACTTCGGGCCCTTTTGTTTACTCATCTGTTTATCTTACCTCCCGCTATCTTGGAAAAGTGATGGGTATTTTAGATCAAAAGACACAATCGAAATAAACCCCTTCCAAAATCAAGCAACCCACCTAACACTCCTCCCCTCGACACTTCCATACCCTCTATCCCGCCTCCAAACCTGAGCCATCCTCATTAAATGGATCACGAACCTCCCCGAATATCTAAACGGCATGGTAACCCACTTCCACCTTCTAGTAATCTCAAGCCCCTCTAACGCCCTCTCATACTCCGCCGTCCAAAGCCAACTCTGCGTTAACCACTGTTCTGTAACATACCCCATTCCGGCTCCAATGCTCAACATCCCAATAATCGCCCCCACCATCCAACTCCTCTCCACGCCAAGCTGCTTATAAAACTCCACACTCTCAAAATCCATATACCCTCCTCCATGCCCCCAAAGCGAGCTTCTGCACTCACAAGTATTATAAATCCCAAACGTCTGTGCTACAATGATATACATCAACCAGCCCGTACTCATTGCCTCCAATGCAATCAAGAATCTATTAATCGTTTTCGGGCACGCCGTAACCATCCGCCCAATGAAAGGCCACGATGCAAGCTCCACAGCCATGGAAAAGAGAGTCAACAGGCAGAATATCATATACCCGCCCGATCTGCAACCCAGACCAACCGTCGGCGTGTAAAAGCTGATACAGAAAGCTCCTGTGCAAGAGGTTATCAACAACAACGCCGAGAATGCCGCGGTGTTGAACTCCCGGATATCGAACCAATGAAGATTCATGGAATCGGTATCATTAGCTATGGTACCGTTGGTGTACAGCTGATGCCAGTCCCGACCAGCGGCCCGTAAGTGCCGATCTTCCAAGTTATTAAGGATGCAGTGAGCGGCGCCATAATGCCACCGCTGTCTTCCCTGTCCTGAAAAGGTGCCAAACACCTCTGTCTGGATTTCTTTCCCGCGGAATTTATCGGGATAATTTCTCTGTACAGTTTCTAGGAAGAGATTCAATTTCCTTCGTGTATGAGCAGGGTCCATAGGGTTCCGATCAACAACGGTTGTGGCTAATAAGGTAGGGAACCATCCTAGTAAAAGCCCTAATGCAAGATCGTGCGCAGTTGCATTCTCGCCTAATGACCCGAAAGCCCGATGTATGCTGATGATTAGTACTACCACAAACCAGAAAAGCGTGATCATCACTTGTACAACGCCACGTCGGCGTTGCCGACGGAGGGTTGTGGCTAGGCGGGTTCGTAACGTCACAGTCTGGGGGGAGGGGTCGAAGAGGGAAAAGCGGAGAAGATACTCGAGGTTGGGTGTGGAGGTGAAGGTGTATTGATTTAAGACGCTGAGGAGGTAGAAGGAATCTCTGATTTGTGAGAATGTAGAGGACGTGCTACCGGTCAACTGTAAAAACTTATCGGAGCGGGTCGATGGCGTAGACATGTCTGCGAGAAGTGCGCATTTGCCTGTTACCTTTCCTTTGTCAGTACTTTTCTAGAAAATCAACAGGGAAGTGTGTTACACTGATGTTCCAAAGGGTACACGTTAGCGAAGCTATTGGACTTCCGAGCCATCGAATCGTTAGCATTATGTTTGTCCAGGCTGATGAATTGCTCTCGTAAGGTGCTTGGAGAAGTAATCCGATAGATGGTAAGACCCATGTCGTTACTGTTTCCGCTATCTTGGGCCATGGATAGAGTTCGTAACCTGGGCCGCAGACCTTGAGACATCCTTCGGTTGTGTAGAGAAGGGCTTGATTGAAGGAACTCTGTGAGCCGATCAGACCAACAACGGCTTTGCGCCAGTGGTATTCGTCGCCGGATTCGAGCATTTTTTGTTTGCATTCTGTAAAGTTTGGGCCGGCGAGAACGGCGGTGATGACACCGAATGGCAGGAATAAAAGCAGAATTTGGCGGTGTGTTGAGGTCATTGTTGCGGTTAGGCGGACGGTAGACAGGGTAAAATCCAGGCGTCGATGAGATAAGGCACGGAAGAATGGATCTGTACACGTTATATATGTTTATGCGGAGTGGAGATGAGTCTTGAATTTTTTTTACTTCGCCCTGCACTTTGATGCAGGCCTGGTGGTCAGATGTATGTGTGCACCCATACGCACTCGCCTATGCTGTCCAATAGCGAGGCAGATTCGAATCCAGGGCGACCGGTGTAACACTGCGCACTCTATCTGCACAACATGATAGAACGCGCATCACAAAAGTAATTATGAATACAATTTTCTATGTGTACCAAGTAACGCAACTTATAAAAAGCAATACCCGTACACATTATTTCAATTTTTCTGAACCTTTTCCATATCATTCTCTTTGAACTCACCACGTTTTCCCATCTCTTAGGGAATCTACTGCTTCTCCTCCTTATTAGAGAGCATTAGGCCATCGAAACGACAGCCGGTTCAGTTCTTATTTCAGTCTTGGCTGCTGTACAGATACAGCACGCGAAATCAAAAGGATGATGGGGTTTCAATCTGCATATCATCTTTGATGAACCAGCTCCTATGTGTCATCTGGTTGGATTAACAGAGCCGCGAAGCACACATCCTGCGACGCGATACAAGCTAAGACTGGGAAACAAGAACTGAGCCTGTTCCCGTTTCGGTGGGAGAATCCTCGCTATTCACCCAGAGTCGATACTGACCTGCTACCGGGGATCACGGGAAGCCCATTAATGGATAGTCGATGACGTTAAGCGCAAGAACCTAACAGCTGCCCCGCCTGAGCTGTTTCCAGTAGCCTTCACGGTAACAGGAAGCTTTAATCGAATCAATGAGATTTCGACAGCGTGGATTAGAACATAGGTTATGGCTCTAGTCTTACTTTCACACGATGATCCTGCTAATGTATACCTGGTTCGATGCCTGGGTATGTGCCCACGCCGCCGTCTTATGAAAAGGTGAGAAAACTACAATTTGAAGGTAAATTCTCGGGAGGTCGCAGTGGGTATATTATTGTGCTATCAATAAATGAACGATCACTCTTGTTTACTCGATAAATTAAAACTGAGATACATGACTACTACTTCTTCAAACAAGCAAATTTAAACCAAAAGATACATGATTATTACTTATTAGATATTATGATTAAGGAAGTAGCCGTTCATTCTAAGGCAAAGGATATCTGAAATACCAAACCCAAAACGCCTTTTGTCTAATGAACCCATCTACTGCTGAGAGGTGGCGGGGGTTTTCCGTCCCATCCATCCAAACACCGTCTCGTTTATTCCATCGACAACGCTCTTCACCCAACCAAGAATTCCCCGCTTTCCTTCCTTCTCGACCTCTTTGATATTGGACTGGACCTCTGAAGCAGCGACATTCTGAACATATCCGGTAGGGTGGATCTCGGTGCTGTGTCTAGCATATGGAGAGCCTTGGACGGCGGCAGGGTAGGGGGTCGGTCCACTGATGCTCGGGTAGGGTGTAGTACCTCCGGGATAATTCATCGGATACGAGAATGATCCTTTGACGGGAATGCCCAAAAGGTTTGCCGGGGTAACAGGGCTGTGAACTGGGACATGTTGGTGAGCCGGAAGAGGAGCGGTGATTGTCTGGTTATAGTCGTCCGGAACAAATCCTCTGACAGGCTTCTTGCCCTTTCGATCGATGGGAGAAGAGGTTGGGGAGACATTGTCATCCATGTTGCGGCCCGTGGAGCTTGTCGAAGTCTTGCGAGATGACGATACGGATGCTTCGGACTTCCTTCGGACAAGGTCGAGCTCGGACTGGGTAGGGGTCATAGGTTCTGGAGGAGGAATCGATATACGAGAGCTGCCGGAGCTACTCGCGGACGACCTACGGTTGAAGAGATTTTTGGAGGGACGACGCATGAGTCTCTTGGCTTCGGCTCCGATTGAAAGAGCGCGTGCCAACGTCTCTTCCTCCGTTTCGGGTTGATCCTGTGTCTCGGGCTCATCCTCCATCGCGGATTTATCCTCTATATTGGGTTCATCCTCCATCTTCTTTAACAAACTAAAGACGGAAGGTACGTTCATAAGACGTTTCGCTTCCTCTTCTACCGAAAGAGGGGGTGTAGGTGGTCCCGTAAAGTTGTTCGATTGTGGGATGGGGATGGCAGATGAGGCCGTCGGGGATTGAAGGGGCGAAATATCCTCCGGTTCCACATCTGGAGCGGCATCCGCAACAGATCCCCTTTTAACGACATCGGCGAAGAGGGAAGGAAGGGGTTTCGGCTCCTTTATAGACTTTGTCGGCGCAACGGTCGGGGCGTGGATTTCGGGGGCGAGAGGTAGGACCTCGAGACCGTTATCCATAGATGGAAGCCTTGCGGCAATGAAAACGTCGTTTTGAGTGTAAGTCATGGTGGCCATTTTGTTGAATATTAAAAAGGGATGATATGATTAGAGGTGGTTTGCTGGATTTCAAATTGCCGCGGGATAATATACATTCGCTGTGTACAGTTACTCGGCGTGCAAGTGATTCGGATACTCTGAAACAGTCGGAAGTGAGCAGCCGACTGAGATTATATAAATACTGAATTTCGCGCGCTGCCTAACGCCTTTGCCGCCCATTGTCCGCCGAATATGGCATCACCGCACGCGACAGTTCGAGAATCTTCCGTTTTGCGTTAGCTCCGCAAGCATACCATGTGACGTACAGTATTGCGGTTAGCGAAGCCTCAAGGCATCTAAGCCGGCGGGCGCCACAAGAACCCCGTAGACCCGCTAGTTTTGTCACGGGAGGTGGAAATGAATCCCTTGGACTGCTACCGAATTTCAAGCTACTGATCAGGCTTATCGGAAAGCCACACCTCAAAACAAGGCTTGCCGAACACTAACCCACGTGGACCCGGCACAACAGGTGCAACCGGTGACAACTGTTTGTTCAACTTTGTTGAATGAATCATAGTCGCCGCTACAAGTTCCGCGCTCGGTAGCTATGTTCACTACTAGTGCCGTTTGATCCGTTTACACTGTTGGGATGAAGGTAGATTTGGGTAGAGAAGGGACGGGAAAGTTCCTTTGATCGGATCGGATTGTTGGATGGGAATGGTTCCCGGAAGTTCGATCTGCAACATCTTCGGATCACACGTCACGAATCGAAGGATAACCCCCGATCAAATTCCGATTAACCTAGAGGCTCGTTATTATTTTCAAGTGACGTTATTCTCTTTTCGCCTATCTATAGTCAGTTTTAATCTCTGTCTACCTGCATTCTTCCCCAAATTCGAACACAATTGCCTTGTTCTAATCACAATGCCTCACTCGTTGAAAAAGCCGATGGAACCACGCGAGAAATTGTGAAAGATACTGCAAGCAACACTATCTTTCAACTCTTGCCGCGCGTCAACCACTTTACCTCACTCACGGCGTGAGCGTCAAGTGACAATAAAAAACCTGAAATTTCACTGTGTAGTTCGAAACTAAGGGCGCATTCTATACATTACGGCAGTAGTCTCATTCCGTGGAGTGAGAATAGGTATGGTGACTTCAACATTTTGGGGTGAGGGCCAACCGAACACCACTCATCTCAACTCAGAGATCCTCCGGTACCCGCCACAATCCTCCGGCGTCTGCCACCATCCTCGACCACGCGTATCTGCGACGTCGCAAAACTACAGCAGAACTCGCAACATGACCAAAATGTGCACAGTCAACAGACACTGAGACACAACGAAGTATTTTATAAAGTTTAAAAGAATTTGATAAGAAAAACTAAGTATAATTAGTAGTGCTGTCTCTTGTGGTGGACATGTGCGCGATGTGCAGAGTCGGCGTCTTGTTACTAAATTATACAACTTCTATTCCACATCTAGAGTTTGAGTGAGAAGTCAAATAACGACCTGCCGAAAATTGAAGGTACCGCTGACGACGGGTAGGCAGCAAACATAAAAAGAATGGAGGAGCGGCGAATCGAACGCCGGACCGCCTCTATGCTAAAGAGGAATTATGCCACTAAATCACACCCCCATAATATAATCGTTTGCAATAGTGTTATGAAATTTAAGCACAGCTTAATACTGGTGGTGTGCTTTCGACGGAAATCGAGGCTTAATCTGCATCGCCGATAAACATCAATATTTGATCCACCTCGAATGGTGTGGTGGAGAATTACGCGGTGAGGGGAGAGCATCAGTGATTCAAGTGGTTCATGATAACTAACGTCACCGTCTTGGCGCTCGGTGGAAGTGGAACATCTCACGCGTGTCGAACCCCGGACCATCATCTTTTGACCTTTCACCACTTCAGCCTCCGCGATTTGTTCAACAGATCATGAAAAACATTGAGAGTGTATTTTGTGGATGGTCCACAGTTTGAACTTCATGATAAAAATCGAAAAGCGGCAAACACAGCAGCTTTTCATGGAAATGTTTATAATTAGTCTCTCTTGCAGCAGTGCTCTGGAACTCAACCAATTACGAAACCCGGTAGTTATTCGTTATTTACCCACACACAAGCAAGCACATTTCAGCCCCTAAGCGCCAGCCTTATTTGAAGATACATTGATGAGGGGTCTCAACCATACGCAACTGTTAGATTCTTCTCGTCCTTTGTGCATCTACGCCGTCCCAGTCAAAGATCAAAGAAACAATCGGCCTACTAATTTCAATAATCCGATCCTATTTGACCCATCAAGGCACAAACTACAATCACGAGTCGTCGACACAGAGGTATTCTTCCTGTTGTTTGCTGTCTTTACTAGTTCTCTTGAGTGGCGGTGCTGTGCAGTGATTAACGTTTGACTATTACAAGATAATCGTCGTCCGAGCCCCTCACAGAAAAGAGGAAGGGAATATCCCCGACTTCGTGATGAATACCGTGAATATCATCGTCCATTAGAAGCCGGTCGCCGCGACAGGGATGGCAGGGAGTCGTCATATTACAACGCTCGCGAACGTTCCCGCTCACCTCGGAGCCCGCCCTTCCAGCTCGCATGGGAGTGGCCGGTACGGCAGCAGCAGATCGCGCGATGACAAGCATGGGTGCGGTCGGTACAGCAGGAGCAGATCGCGCGATGACAGGAATTATTCCATTCACAGATCATTGGAGCCGGATCATGACAGAAGTCGCGCGTAACCACAGGAAAGGCTGCTGTCAAGGCGTCTTCCAGTATCTTTAGGTGGGATACAGTCACCGACGAGAGGAGCATAGTGTAAACCAGTATCCGTCTGAGAGGGAACCTGAACATAGGCCTGTGCCAGAAAAGCCTATATGTTATCGGATAAAGGGTGTCCCGAATAAATGGAGCAGAAATGACTTAGTAGACGCCCTGGCAACGCTTCTCAATGGTCAAACGTACGACATTGTTCTTTATCCGGACTGCCTTTCATCTCGAAAGACTGCGCTCCTCATCTCAAAAACGAAGTGGGATTATTTGAAAAATCTAGAGGAGGAGAAACACGAGATTCTTCCAAGCGCACACCTCGTCATTGACAGCCACTTTCATGGCTTGACTCCACTGAACGACCATGGTCCTTCCCCGATTGTTGAGTACGCTCTAATGCCTTTTTCTCTATTTGGATCGCACGGACTAACTGTAATTCTAGTGTCATTGCTGTGACTGGGTTAGCAGGCCACGCCTATGGATCATGGAGGAGCCGTAAAACGTACTGCATGTGGCTACACGACTTTCTTCTGAAAGAAATACAGAACGCCAGAATCATGACATATGGGTACAACAGTGGTTTACTCGCACGAAGCGCCAACAACAGCACCTTATACGACTACATCAATGATTTCCTTCAACAGATCGACAACGCCAGGTCTTCCAGTAAAGTATATAGTCTTCACTATCTCTCGCACGCCAAATACATTCAAATTGGACCTCTAACATTTAGCACGCCTAATCGGACTACCTCGACATCCATTGTAATCCGGCCGGGTCACCCCAGATTCCCCCAAAAGGAGTGCTAAATTTCGGGGTCCAAACGATATTATTCAAATTGGGGGTTTCTTATTTTGTTATACATCTGCTGATAACAAATGTCTACTTAACAGAACCGCCCCATAGTGTTCATCGGCCATAGCTTAGGCTGCATTGTGATCTCCCAGATTTGTCTTTTGTGCTTGCTGATCTGAAAATCATAGCTAATTATTGATTTTTCTCAAGATACTATTGCAGGCATCTATCAATAAGCAATTCAAAAATGTCTTGGATTCAACGTGTGGTATATTGTTTTTTTGGGGCACCCCACCACGGCATGCATACTACAGAACTAGAGAGCTTGATTGATTCTGAACTCGATGGAAGAGCATTGCAATCCAAGCGTGGGCTAGTCAACCTTTTACAAAAAGACTCGTTTTTCCTGAAACTTCAGAACGCGGAACTGGCAAACGTGTGGAGACAACTTAGTGGGAAAATAACCAGCTTCTTTGAAACAGAGGACTCGCCAACTTTATGGAGGGTATAACCTGTAGTATTCCACATAACCCAAGTCTATGTTAACGAAGTAAATAGGATGAGAATGACGCCAGCTGGAGAAGAAAAGGACACGCAGAGTTGACAGTTCAGAGATCTTCGGCGCAGTTGTTCAGTCCGAATGAAGTCCGACTCCCAATTTACAAAAACCATACGGAAATGGTCAAATTCGACTCCGCGGTTGACGACAATTTCGTATCGGTGGTCAATATTATGACCAAATATATCAGTGGTGCGTCACCCGAATGGGGCGAGCTTGTAGACTGCATGTTACTCGACATAAGAGCGTCTAAAATCCCGAATGACTTACGATTACAATCGCCAACCCAGAACACTAGTTACTATTGGATTGTCAAGCATATCGATTTTCAGCAATGGATTTCATCGGCAAGTCCTACCAATTTATGGTTATTCGCACCGGAAAAATGCGAGTTAATCAAATCTTGTGGGGAGTTGCCTGGGATACTTGGAGCTCCTATTAAACATGATGAATATTCAACTTTCCGGATAATTATCACAGGATCATCTGACGACAAGGATCCTGGTTCGAAAACTTTGTTATTTGTATGTGCATTAATGTATCAACTTCTAAGCTCTATTTCCGACGAAGAGAAGTCTCGGTGTATTCTCAAGACGTTTCTAAATGTTGTATCCGAAGAATACAAAGGACCTATGCCAATTCAAATCGCTCGAGATCTTCAGGCATCAATGGGAAAAGTCACATTAGAGAATTTTTTAAACAAGCTGCATGGCAGTGTTACTGCTAGACCATTTCCTACTAATTCTCTATGGAAAGCATTGAAAACAACCCTCCTATCCTCGGCACACCTCCTAGATCATCCATTGTTAGTAGTAGCTGCGTTTACATTCACCGGTGAAACGGATTGTTTCTTCAAAGAATACCAGTTGCTTTTGAAGGAAGCACGTTGCGCGTTACACCTGAAGGTCTTGTCTATCTTAGAAACCACGCACGACCTTGGGAAATCGACCATTTATGACCTACGTGGCGAGACTCACATTGAGTATGATACGGAAAGACAAGGCATTAACAATCTTCTCAAATAGAAATTATTCATAATCAGTGTGCTAACCAAAGAACTCTGAAGAGTGTCTCAAAACCCTCCACTTTAGAACACCCGCTACGAAAAAATCGAAAAGGAACACGAACACAGTTTGGATTGGATCTGGAGTCATCACTCTTGTCTTGACTGGACTCGTCCGGAAATGTCCAAGCTTTTTTACGTTGAAGGTAAACCTGGAAGTGGAAAAAGTACAATGGCAAAATATTTCAGCATGAAATTCCTTCCACCGAAAGACACAGCTATTGTATGCCGGTTCTTTTACAGCGACAGAGAAGTTGTCACCCAAAAAAGCCATCTTAATATGTTTCGATGTCTCCTATACAAAATACTTAAGCATAGCGACTCTTTCTTCTTTCATTTTCAAAGGTTTCACCGGAATAACCAGAAGCATTCAACGATCTGGAGTTACCAAACGCTCGAAGATATACTCTGGTCAATCCAGAATCATCCAGTTCAGGAAACAATTTATCTGATCATAGATGCGTTGAACGAGTCGGACGAGTCTGGGATGCGCGATGCCGTCCAGACTCTAACCAAGCTTTGCTTCCCAACGGATATTGAAGAGGAAATGGAAAGCAACGCGCTGCGGAACTGAACTTTGAGAGCGATACGATAAATTCATGCGGAAAAGAGAGTCTTATATACATGAGATGGAAATCAATGAAATACGTAAAAGAGATTCTCCGGATGCTCTGACTTCCGTGCCGAGGGTCCTGCAATGTTGTCGCCATAGTGAATTCCAAATACCGCAAATTCCAAATAATCGGAGATTGTCGGATATGCCGATGAGTGCTATCGTATGATTGCCACCGGTGGCGTCTGCAGTCTCTAACCGAGTCCTCAACAACGGATCCTTGCATCATCAAAGTATTTGTTTCGAGCCGGCCGATAAGCCAAGTGGATTTTGTTTTTGACAAAAGAGGAACACCTCCGTATTGCTCCATCAAGATGCAAGACGAGAATCGATTTTCCATTGATAGTTACACACGATGCTTTTTGAAGGATGATTTGATGTTTTCGGACGATCTTTTACAAGCTGCAACTGATTACATATTAGAGACTGCTCAAGGTGTCTCTTTATGGGTTTCTGTAGTCAAAGCCGAACTACAGCGCTTGTTTGAGGACATTAGATATTCAAAGAACGAAGTTATGGACGCCCTGAAAGGTCTTCCGAAAGAATTGAAAGGCCTCTACGACAAAATTTTGAAACGACTATCGGAAGCTCGGAATCAAGACACGGCTAAAATTTTCTTCATTGTCCTAGCAGCGAACCGTCTGTTTTCAGTTGATGAGCTGCAGCATTCCCTTGCAGTCTCGACTGATGTTGAAGAAGAGGACAAATTTACACCTTCAGTGAAGTTTCTTACGGATCAGCTTATCGAGGGGATTGAAAAACGAATTATACATTGCTGTGGAAATCTCATTGAGGTCAAAAAAAACCCGAGGTGAGTAACCAGTACGCAATTTTTAATAGTAGGCTACATTCTAACGGGTAATTAGATGGCGGTAGTGTGGTACAGTTTATGCATCAAACAGCACGCGAATATGTGAAAAGTTATTCCACCCTTCCAAATGATAAACAGCTTGGTATGGCGACGATATGCTTTCGGTATATTCAAATTTTTCTCGGAAGTTATACAAAAAGACCAGTCTCTACCGACGAATCCTGGACAAAGGCCGATGTTCAAGACTGTACCAACCACCTCGATAAATTTTCATTTCTCGGCTATGCACTGGATAACCTGCGTAAACATATCAACGGGTCTCGGCAATCAACTTCTCTATTCGAAAAGTCTGTAACAATTCTAATACTCCCAGAAAACGACATACGCAATTCTTGTCATATTCTATGCGGCTGGGATTCGTCTTTCCTCAGACCTGCCAAGATTCAGCCTGAAAAAGATAGGCAGTCTAGCTTTACCACAGTAAACGAAATTCTCATGTTGCAGCTGAAAACTCCTTAGTACATGCAGCAGGTACGGCTTTGGTCCTACGCGCTAATATCTTATCTGGAAACACATCTGGCAACACGCCCTTGCATCTAGCCTCAAAAAATGACATCTTACTATTACAAGCCTCCTTCTCAATCATGATGCCAATATCCAAGCGGAAGATGAACTGGGCCAGAGGCCTTTGCATATAGCTGCAAAATATGGACATGATTCAGTAGCTGAGTCTTCTTAATCGTGGTGCCAGCATCGAAGTCCAAGATAAAGATCATGAGAGACTATTACACCTCGCTGCAATGTATGGCGACGATGAAGTAGTGCAAAATCTGATCGATCGAGGTGCCGGTACCGAAGCCGAAAGTTGTACTGATGCAAAGCCTTTACATCTAGCTGCCCAGGAGGGAAATAATGCAGTAGTTAAAATTCTGCTTGATTGTGGTGCCATTATCGACGCCCGCGACAACCTTGCGGATATGCCTTTGAATCTGGCTATAAACGAGGCTCATCGTACAGTTGTTCGCCTTCTAATTGATCGCGGTGCTGATCCCAACGCCCGGAACGCCATTGGGGATACTCCTTTAACTATAGCAAGGCATTTCCGTTCTCTGTTTCCCCCGATTGTACACGCGACGACGATTTGGAGATGACAAACGATGCACAAGATACAGAAGATACAGACGTGGATATTTTAGAGGTAGAATCGGATTTGGCGGATACAGATTGGTGAAAACCTTGATTCCTGGGTGCGACAGAGAACCTCCCCATAAACTCCGACATTGCTAACCTCAAGACATAGGCAATATGCACTCTGTCGACAAACTACGAATCCGTTATATATATACAACCAACAACCGACAACGACAAAGACAGCGACAAAGACAGCGACAACGACACCAACAACAACCATAATCCGAGAACTATTTATCAATGTCAGATTGCTGGCGAGATAGGCTGTAGAGGAGGATCGATTATGGCGTTTTGAGGTGCATTTTAGATCGAATGGGGGGAGGGTGAGGGGAGGTTGGGAGAGGGGGTTATCTGCTTTTTGTTTCTTTATTTGGGATTGTGTTGGGAGAATGGGGTTTCTCTTTCACTTCTGATTTCCTGTACTATTTTTCATTCCATGATTCGGCGTTGAGGGGAGCGGGGAGGTTTGGCTTGGGGGTTTTTTTTGTGTTCTGTTTTTGATGAAATTTGAATGTGTGTTGGCAGTGCTTTGGTTACGGAGGTAAACAGCGAAAGTTTCCTGTTATGCGCAACTCATGATAACTGGGTTGAGCTCGTCGTTAAACGCGGGTTGATAACGAAAAATACGTTGTTACGAGTGACATGCTTAGTCATCACGTGTCATACTTATGTTGGAAAAGCATGTGTCATTTCAGGATTGTTTTTGACAGAATCTTCAATTCAAACACTTTCATATTTTTGCAGCAATGGAAAACTCCATGAAAGTTTTGCTCTGTTAGCTTGTTGCCCAGAATGTCAGATGTTAGATGCATGAATTTGTCCCTCCCTCGTAACTACAAATCCAACATAGCCTTAGCCTTAAACTTCCTCCCCGCCCTCTCGGCTGCTCTAAACATCATCTGATTTCCCAATAGTTCCAATCTCTTTTCCTCTCCCTGCTGTTTCCCTGGTATCGTAACCCCAAATACCGTAAACTCCTTCGGCACCGTTTTCCCCTCCCCCTTCTCTGTCACCAAAACCAAAACCGCTCTGGTCTCCTTCACCACAATCCCCTTCAAACCAACCCTATCCACAGCTCTTGACCTGACCACCTCCACCAAAGCTCCGTGAAGATCCATCGCTGCCCAAGAAGCCATTCCCCCCTGTAAATTCATGGCATAGGTTTTCCAGAGCTCGTGTAACGGTAGGAAGGTTTTGTATGAGAGCTTTTTGGGTAGATCGTGTGCCTTTGTTTGACGCTTCTCTTTTGCTGTTAAGGGAGCAGGTTTCCGGTTGGTTCGAGACGCCTTTTTAGTGGCCCGGAGATCGCGCCGCTGAGAACGTGCATCGGTGGCGGGGAGAGTAGGATGGAGAGCTAAGGGCTTGTTTTGGAGTTTGGTGGTGAAGGTCTCGAGGGCGAGTGCGGGAGTGTGGTAGAGACTGAGAAGACTGAAGGCGTCGGCGGAGGCTGGGGGCACGGTCGGCGTCGACATGGCGTGGGTGGTGGGGTGTGAGCCGAATTAGTGTATATTTTGCTTTGGTGTGTTGAAAGCGAGTGAGAGTTGGATCAGGATCCGCTTTGTTTCGTTGCGGTTTGTCGAGGTTTCGTTCGGGATATGGTGAGCGGCGACATGGCGAGGGTTGGTGGGGTTGGCGCGTGTGAGTTTAATGGCGCGTCTCATGGATTCTGGTATGGTAGTTTTGCCACATCAGCCTTCGTCAGCCTCTTGTGAGGTTGGGTTGTCTTGTCTAGCCTATCTTCGCTCGCTATTTTAGCCTCTTCCCTCACCTCCTCCAGGCTCCTATCCCTCCACCACCAGACCTCCATCGAGGCACCGTCAACAACACCGACTCGCCAGGCCAGCTTAAAGGATTTCCCCAGGACCTGCAACACTTCTCGCCAATATGTCTTACCGCGGCGGTGGAATCACCGGAACAAACAACATTCCTTTGGGAACGCGACGTCGCTTTGGCGGCAGTGATGGGGCGAACGAGTCGTCCGGAACTCCTCCACCTCCATCTGCAAACGAGTACTCTCCCAGAGATTCTCCTTCAGATTCCGGATTCAAGCGGGGGAGATCTCCAGTTCGTTGTGAGTGCTATAGAATTCTAAAAAGTCGCGTCTATGAGTGAATACTAATAGTGGCATAGCTGCCGATCCGGACGGACCCAAGAAGCGCAAAAGAAAGAACAGATGGGGAGACCAGACCGACAACAAGGCCGCTGGCTTGATGGGACTTCCCACTGCTATTTTTGCTACCATGACCAGCGAGCAGCTTGAGGCGTATGCTCTTCACTTACGTATCGAGGAGATTTCGCAGAAGCTACGCATAAACGACTGTGTCCCGGCCGAGGGTGACAGGTTAGTCGAGAAATTATCTATGTTCTGACATCAAACACTAATACTGGACGCGTAGATCTCCTTCTCCCCCGCCACAGTACGATAACTTCGGTCGCCGTGTAAACACCAGAGAGTACCGTTACCGGAAGCGCTTGGAGGATGAACGCCACAAATTGATCGACAAAGCGATGAAGACCATCCCTAACTACCACCCTCCCAGCGATTACAGGAGACCGACCAAGACCCAGGAGAAGATTTATGTGCCAGTCAATGACTATCCGGAGATTAACTTTAGTATACTAACTCCCCTCCTAACCATTTTGCTCTTACCATCCCAGCTGCAGAAATGGCTATCGGCGATATTTAATATCCCGAAGACATCACCGGCCGTTCTACTTGCCCGCTGTTTAACACTACTTACATGATTAAATTGCTAACCTATTGTCCCATTGTTTCTTGGCACTAATAGTTGGTCTTCTCATTGGCCCCCGTGGAAACACTCTCAAAAAAATGGAGACAGAGTCCGGCGCCAAAATTGCAATCCGTGGAAAGGGATCCGTAAAAGAAGGAAAAGGACGTTCAGACGCCGCCCACACTTCTAACCAGGAAGAGGATCTTCACTGTCTGATCATGGCCGATACCACCGACAAGGTTGACAAGGCAAAGAAGTTGATCAACAACATCATTGAAACCGTACGTTTCTATTATGATTCACGATATATCACTTACTAACACTCCTCCAGGCAGCTTCCATCCCCGAAGGACAGAATGAGCTCAAGCGTAACCAACTCCGTGAGCTCGCCGCTCTCAACGGAACCCTCCGTGATGACGAGAACCAGGCCTGTCAGAACTGTATGCATTACACCCTTCCTGTCCCAGAAAGCCGCACTAATTCCTCTTAGGTGGACAAATCGGTCACAGAAAGTACGACTGTCCCGAGCAGCGCAACTTCACCGCCAACATCATCTGTCGTGTCTGTGGAAACGCCGGTCACATGGCCCGCGATTGTCCCGACCGCCAGCGTGGTCAGAACTGGCGCAACGACCGTCCTGGTGGACCTCCTGGACGTCCCGGTGCTGCTGGACTCGGCCATGGAGACGCCGTCGACCGCGAGTACGAGGTATGCCCCCCAACCCCCCATGAAACCCTAACCAAGCCCTATCTCTCTCGAACCCTACTAACCCCGTCCAGCAACTTATGCAAGAACTCGGCAGCAACGCCCCATCTTTGGAATCCTCCGGTCCCCAGCAGCGTATCGAAGCCGGCCCCTCGCGCGACTACGACAACTACCGCGGCGGCGAGAGCTACGGCGGCGAAGAACTCGGCCCTGACGGACGTCCTCTCAAGCCCTGGCAGCGTGGACCCACCGGTGGACCTGCCCCCTGGGCACGCCGCGACGGCGGTGGACCCACCGGACCCTCTGCCCCCGGTGGACCCCCAAAGGCACCTACCGGTCCTTCTGGTGGCGCCCCCTGGCAGCAGCCCCCTACTGGTCCCTCTGGTGGTCCGGCTCCTTGGCAGTCTGCTCCTCCCCCTCCTCCTCCCGCTACTGCTATGCCTTGGGGTGCTCCCCCTCCTCCTCCCCCTGGTGCGGCCCCTGGAATGGGTTACAGCTCGGCTTATGGACCCCCTCCTGGAGCCCCCTACGGTGCTCCCCCTCCCCCACCGCCGCCTAGCTATGGAATCCCCCCTCCCCCTCCTCCTGGTGGATCTGCACCCCCTCCTCCCCCGCCACCGGGTGGTGATGCGCCACCACCCCCTCCTCCCCCTCCCCCTGGAGGAAGCTACTACCGGTAGAGCCCGTGTGACGGTTCGAGGAAACGGAGAAGTGAGGATTATATGTTGTCTGTTGGTAAATTTTGACTACCATATCTGGAACGGCATTTTTGGCATCTTGTTTGAAGCTTTGACAAATTGTGGGATTATGATGAGCGTATGAGTGCGGTAAACTATTGATGGAATTTTTAACTTGTTTATGAGTAGTTGATAGGTTTTTGGAATGTTTTTATGAAAGCTTAAAGAAAAGAATTGGAGTACTTATTGAAGTAAAGCAACAAGTTTTGTGGAATTTGATTTTTTGGGTTTTTCTGATTGCGGTGCAGAGAAACAAGCTCCAAGGTGATGAAATGAGTGGTGAAATTCCCGTGATTTTGATTAATATCCATCCGGCTCCCAGGGCGACAAGTTACACTGCTTCTAGGCGAACTGCTCGGGACATGAATTAACTCGGCATGCAATCTTTATCAACGGGTCGTTGTGTCATTGGTTCTGCAACCACCATTCCGCCGAAGGCATTACCCTACCCTACCTCGACCGCCATACACACCCAGCAATCTCATTCGGAAGTGATCAAAATGCTTTATTCAATCTGCAAACACCTCCTGATTAAAGATTCCACATCGTTTGTATTAGAACTTTTATTTAGATCCTTGATACAGCCCCTGTCATCCATCACTCACACACCATCCTGCTCGTTCATGACCATCCATTCGTAACCATAACAACATATTCGCCATAAAACCCTATCTTATCCATCGTCTATCTATTCCCCTAGCCTAACCTTCTCCTTATCCCATAGAGTAACCAAGAATCCTCAACTATAAGTATTCTTATCCCCCCATGATCACACCCCCATCACTTCCGTTCCCTTGTTACAAAAAGTACAAACGCCGCCCAAAATAAAGAACACGAACAAAAAGAAGAAAGAAAGAAAAACCTCGATACCGGTATCGTACCTCAGACCCGAAAAAATTGAAAATGAAAATGTAAAGAAATCGACAATTAAACACAATTTTCCCTCCATGACTCCCACCTTTGACGAATCAAATCAGCTTTCCAGCTGATAACTAGTCACCGGATGTCAATTGGCAGCTTTTCGACAACTCCAGTAGCCTTTGCACACCTTCATCAACCCACAGCAGGGCTCGGAAGAATGAATGGCTGCTGGAAACCCTCACGAATCAGACGCCTAGAACCCACTAAAGTCGTGAGAGAAGCCTCCGCGGCCTCTTCGTGCTCCGCCATGACCGTGTCCAGGGAATCCTCCTCCGAATCCGAAGCCGCCGCCGCCTCCACCGCCGTTCATCATGTTGAATAATATGTCTATTTTACGTTAGTACCATTCTTAACCAGTGAACCCAAAGGTAGACCTGTAAGGCCTTTCAAGAAAGCTCTCTCGAGGGCCTGGAGGGAATCTTCAGCGGGGAAACATACTAGGGTCGATGCCACCTCCCATACCGCCCATACCTCCTCCCATACCACCGAACATGTCCTCGGGATCCTGGAGATCGATTCCGGAGTCGTAGCGCTCACGCTTCTGGGGGTCGGAGAGGGTTTCGTAGGCCTCACCAAGATCTACCGTCATAAATTAGCCACTATCCCTATTCCCTTCCTCTGGTATGAACTCACCCTTGAACTTCTCAGCCGCATCAGGGTTGTCGGGGTTCTTGTCGGGATGAAGCTTGACCGCCATTTTGCGGTATGCCTTCTTGATATCCGTCTCAGAAGCATCCTTATCAACACCAATGATGCTGTAGTAGTCCTTCCTCTTGCTCTTCTTGAGCTCCAACTCTGCGTTGCGGACCTCCTTCTTCAAGGTGGCGTCTGCGGGGTCAGCCTCAGCTGCCGCCTTGAGCTCCCTAACGGCCTCCTCCCAGTTACCGCTCTCTCCAAGGGCCTTGGCGCGAGTCTTGCGGGCTTTGGTGTAGGTAGAATCGAGACGGAGAGCTTCGTCACAGTCGGCGATGGCTTCTGACCACTGCTTAAGCTATTTTCTTCGTTAGTCTCAGCTCCCCGGAGTGATACTCGGCGACAATACCTTAGTGTAAGCCACCGCTCTGTTCTGGTAGATTTTTGCATTGGTTCCCTTGTTCTCGGGGTCGACGGAAAGCGCCTGTCCGTAAAGCTCAATAGCCTCAGTCCACTGCGCCTTCTTAAAAGCCTCATTTCCCTCTCCCTTCTTCCTCTCAATCTCCCTAGCTCTTTTCAAGAAAATCTTTGCTCCGCTCATGTCGGGATCGCATCTCAACGCCTCCTGGAAGTGCTGTGCCGCCTTTAAGTTGTCTCCCTGTGCGTAAAGAATGCGTCCTCTCAGGACCAATGCCTCGGAATCCTGCTGGTTCTGGCGGAGGAGAGCCATGGCGATGTTCATAGCCTCAGGCAAGCTGTGCTGAGTGTTCATCTTCAAGTGTGCCTCGGCTCTCAGCAACTTCCACTCCTTGGGCGCATCGACTCCGGCACCAAGTCCGCTCTCAGCTCTGTCAAGAGCGTAGAGGGTCATGGAACCCTGGGTTCCGCTCTTCACTGACTGCCGCGCCGACTTGAGGTGCTGCAACATGACCTCCGCGGGCTGTCTGTCCTTCACAGAAGGTGGGGGCTGGATTCTATCATAAGTCTCGAGGGCGTCCTCAGGCTTTCCTAGTGCGAGCTGAATTCTTGCCATTCTGAGGAGAGTCTTGGGGTTGTTAGGTTGGTAACGATCCGACGCCTTGCAGTCCTCGAGAGCTTCCTTGAATTTTCCCGCCAACATCCAAGCCGCAGCACGGTTAGACAGGAAAGTTCCATTCTCGGGCTCAAGCTCAATGGCTTTGCTGTATTGTTCAACAGACTTCAGATATTCGCGGTTCTTGAAGAATTTGTTGCCGGCTTGCTTGTATGCCTCGCCATCTAATGCCTCAACGGGGGGATCCGGGAGTGCGTGTGCGGGAGGGCTCTCAGGCGCGGGAGTTGCGGGGTCGATGTCCATTGGGTCGGTTGGCATTGTGGCGGTGGGAGTGGTAATCTGAGGAGACGTGTTGTTGACACCGAGGGAGAGCGTTTGCTAGAATGAAGGTAACCGGCTGACGGGGGGGTGTAAGTGGCGGGAGATACCAAGAAGTTTGTAACAGGTTGGAACAAAGAAGGGGTTAAAGGGGAGTTGTGGCAGAAGGGTTCCGTTGAGCGGAGGAGCAGGCGGAGGGGAGTCACGGTGGTGTTGAACCGCGGGGGGGAATGTCAGGTGTGAAAGCAGGTGTGAGAGGAGGTGTAAGAGAAGAAGCAGAAAGAAGAGGACAACACAAAAGAAAACCACAAACCTGTACTATCTTATCTCACCAGCAGCGGGCTTTTCCTCACTCACAACTGGCAAACGGAGTCGGTTGAAAAAGAGTATGGAACGAATGCAACAGAAGGTATGTCTGTCTAGTGTATCCGTGTATGAGCCAGGGTCGTTAGCCAAAGAATGTTCTAGCATCCTAGCCGCCAAATGTTGGAGAGCGCCGCAGCGCCACGCAAAGCCACAGAAGAGTCACGTTTCTGCTCGGGAAGGCCAGGTAAGGCGGGAAACGCGCAGACTGTTCGGGAAGGGCAGGAAACGCGCAGACCTGCTCAGGAACGCTTCGGAAAGACAGCGGTATCATCTTGCTCAATTTCATAATTTGTAAACCTCAGATCATCCTCAGTGATTCTCCACGGCGATACGCCTCGCTCAACCCGTGGTAAACCTTAACGTGTCATCACGACATTTAACTTTGTTAGCGTTTCGAAAGGATACTGGCCGGTTCTCCGACGATCCGAACAATGAATTGGCCGACCACTCTTTATTCATGATACATGATACATCACACGACTCTTTTCCTTCGCACGCTCCGGCGGTGACGCACTTAGGATTTAGGGATGGATAGACTTGGTTTCAGGTGGCGCGCGGGTGCTACGCCACAGGTGTACTTTAGTAAAGACACTAGCCACACTAAAATCAGCCACACGTGCTAGGTAGGTATTGTAGGGTTTTGTCACAACTTCTCACGTCGTATTTTTACCGCACTTAATACGCGCCTGAAATGTGGGATTGTCTATTAACGATTCGATTAATGCGGACAATCAGGTCACAGTATCTTTGTATTGATTAGTAAGGGGCTATTGGCATCTATTGCTTCCCACTTACTGACGGTCGAGTACTGGTCGAATGATTATCTAAACATTGATGACATATCATTCGGCGACCCCATCCATATCTTGTTCACCGGACTACCGATCACATCGCGCCTGCACATACTTACCCGCCGCCGTCGTTTCTAGTTGATTTCACGCCACACCTTTTCTCATATACATATTCGAAATCACAAGTAAGTCGTGCGATGGCAGACCCAGTCCGGTCAGCGGTGACCTATGATGACCGGCCCTCGATTATTTCACTAATTGATAATACTTACGTACACGCTCCAATGTCTACTTGGTGTGGTTATTGACAACATACACATGCACATCCATCAAATCCATAGGGCCGGAATTTTCACCGCCGAGTCCTGCTAACATGGCTTTTCGAGGAGCCTGTATTGTTCCTCATACACTATTAGGTTCTGCGATTACGGTAAGTATCAGTAATAATTTTGACCTACAGTTTGCTCATACTAAGTACTTTATAAGCTTCTTATTCGTGGTTGTATCCGCAGTGCGCACCAGCGTCTGTCGGTCTCCGTATCGAATTCGAACGCAGCACGTGTTGCTATCTCCTCATGACTTTTCCTTACTCGACTAAGCACTTTATCCTCTGACCCTTATTGTTACATCCGCGTCGGCGTCTGCCTGTCCCTGTCATCGTTTTCGTTCACGCCGCACGCCGCACGCATCGCTACATAGACTCGGAAATCATACGGCGGGGCTGGGTCACTTGATAACGCCCGCACTAATTGAGCATTATTGACAAGCCAAATGGCATAAGGATTTTGACTTCAATAACTCAATCACAGTAAGGTGTAACTATTCCTCTATGATTGAGCCTAAGAGTGAGAAGTGTGTAATGACTATCTGGTACTACATGATATATCACCGATTTAGGTCGGTAAAGACGAAGCCGAAGTACCCACTATTTACATATCTCTGTACACATGCTCAGTAAGAGTAATTTAAACATGTTCCAATTTCCGTTCCATCTGGCTACCAAGGAAATGTCGGAGGTTGATTGGGCCCTGGGGTGCGATTGAGCGCCGAGATCGCGTGCTGACGTAGACTTTTGATGTTTTGCTGGTGTGCAGAGGCTGTCAATGAGAAGTGAAAGCATTGCGCCAGTCGACGCAGTTCTTCCATAGCCTTCTCACATTCCTCCTGCAGAAGTAATTCTCGCATCTGCTCGAGACCAGAGCTGAGTGCTGCAAGTCCAGTGCAGAGACGTTCCGCATTATTCCAAGAGATTTTTGTCAGAATGGCCCCCGTTAAGGGCCGTATTTAGCAGAATGACCCCCAAATAAAAATATTTGCCAGAATGACACCCGAGTCAAACTTGACATATGAGTAAATTCATTCATTGCTATCTCTGTATGTATTGACTTACATACTTCGAATCAATACAGGATTACCACGATAATTGGAGGCCAATGAAAGACATTTCTTTCTGAAATGTGCTCTATAATGAATCTGACATTTAACATTCTTTGTCTAGCTTGTATTATGTAGCTTCACTATTCGAGCGAATTTTATGTGTCTTTTACCTGTCTTCCACTTGTCTTCCACCTGCCTTCCACAGGCCGGCCACCTACTCAACGACCCTGCATCTTGCTTCTATTGACCTACACAGCACTCTACAGCGAATGGTATGTAAGAAGATATCGGGCCGGACGATACTGAACAAGATGTGCACAATGTACATAGTTATCTATCCTATCACCTGGCCCTGAACAACGTTTGCTTATTAACTGACACAACGCCAGATGGATAGCCAATGCACCTTCGAATGTTCGCGATAACTACCATATCCACGCCTTAAAATTCTCTTGTTCAACAGAGGATTTCATAAATTCCATCCAGACAGTTGCTGTCGGAACCGGTGCCAGTCAGATTTGAATAGTAGCATGTATGTCTGAGCCACCATTGGAGCAATGCGAACCACCGCTTACTGGTGCACCTCGGGGTCGTCCAAACAAGAAGCGGATTCGGGCTGGAGACGGAGAGCTAAAGCAAACAAAGTTTTGGATGTTCCTGATCTAGCTCCTCTTTGTTGCACAACCTGTGGAGGCACCGGTCACAATAGCCGTAGCTGTACAAGGCCTCACAATTAGAATAGGATGATCAGGCAATGCAAATCAATGTATATAGAAATAGCAATCAATCAATTCCACTCCTTTTTATTATATACTTTCCCTATGTTGCATGAAGTTGGCGAAGATTAATGTTGCACTTACTTGCCTTAACATACATTGACGAATGTTTAATTTTCACTTGGGGGTCATTCTGCTAAATACGGCTTTTAAAGGGGGTCATTCTTACAAAAAACTCTCATTCCAAAGATGCCGGCAAACACAGGACTGAAGTTCATGACAGTATCCTCCACCTCGACATGCGAAATCCCGCGAGTCTCATCCGGGCAAAGTAAATACATATTGATAAAAGCATAAAAAAAGGTTTTCGTCGATGTCGTCGGCGGGAGCGTCCCAGGGGTGAGCACGCTCGGAGTAGTTGGCGGTAGCGGCGGTGGAAGCGGCAGCGAAGGAGGCGGCGGAAGCAGCGTGCCGTTCATGACATCCGAAGCAAAAAAAAGGAGCCGGAAGCAAAGAAGAAGGTGCATCCGGAAGTGTATGTACTTAATCCCTATTTTTCGTCAATATGTAACCAGTAACAGATCAGAAGTAGAGGAGCTTACCGGGCTGGTTCTGGTGGCGAACTCATCTACCAAAACCCATCCTCCGAATCCATCCCATCGACCCAATCCGCGCCACCCTTCGTCTCACCACATTTTTTGATTTACAAATTCTGTTTCTGTCCCCGGCTCGGAGTACGACACCACACTTTTGACGTCTCCTCCTTCGACACCTCCGGAAAACCACGCTTCGACATCTCCAGCACCGAGTGACGCCGCATGTAGACCATGCCCATGCAGTATCACGTCGCATGGACCACAGATCCTCGATTACACTGCGGCGAACAATAAAGCTTTCCCGACCAATAGCAACGGTGTCTACATCCCCCCCCCCTGTATCTTGAAGCTCCAAAACAGAGGACGCTGTTGGAGGAGCTCTCGGAGGAGCTCTCAAACGGTACGGAGCGGAGAGGACGTCATCAGGGGTGCGAGGGAGCTGTCGGAGGAGCTCTTAGTCGGCACGGAGAAGAGAGAACGACGTCGAGGGTGCGAGGGAGCTGTCGAAGGAGCTCTCGGGACGGTCGGTGCGTGGTTGACCATGGTAGCGAGGGCGTCGACCTTCTTCGAGAGGATCTCCACCGCTTGTAGTAGGGCTTGGAGCTCTAGCTCCGAGCTGTCTCCAATCTCCCCTTCGAAAAATCCGAGCTCCTACCACCTTTCGATTCCACCCTTCGTCTCATCACATTTCTTGATTTACTCATTCTATTTCTGTCCCCGGCTCGTGGTACGATAGATCCACACATCGCTAGAACAGTTGGTTTTTTTTTTATATTTATTTTAACGCATCGCAGGACAGCCGTCCTCGCGCTTTTATTTTGCTTATCTAAACTATCTAATTTTAAAGCTAAAGCTATAAGAGTGAAGCGCAGTATTGATCAATACAAAGTGATCTAGACATAGAGAGCAGTAGTAGCAATAAAATTCCATAAGAAATAGTAGATGGCGCACGCGTCGATTTCTCCTTCAAATTAAAGCGCCTACAACGTCTGCAAATTCCCGCTTTCCGACGTCTTTCTTTCGATATTCTGCCGTCCAATAACATCACCGATTTATTGGTCTTCAATGCCTTTCGCCACACATATACTCCTCAATAAACTCAGTAATATCGTCTTACGGCTTTCAAAACGTCTCGCACATACACCGCCGTACAGATCAGCACTTCCTTTCTCCCATTTGGGTCTATACACAGTCTCAACAAGTCATCGTCCCCATTCCATACATAACCAAACTGCCTCAGCTTCTCCTTCCACTTCCGTCGTGCCTCCATAAACACAGCACAATGCAGTAGTGCATGCCTTTAATCCTCCACCTTTTCTGTGCACGTAGAGCATGTCCTAGCACATCGTGCTACCCTCCTACTGGCTGTTATGCACCTAAGGCGTTCAATATTTAGGAAGTGGGTCGATGATCGCAGGCTAGCGATGGCTGCTGCTAAGGAGATTTCCAACGTGGTGTATAGTTTCCGACGCCACGTCATCGGTGTCAGCTGGTGAATTTCCATCCTAGACATGGTAGCCGTATGAGCTAGAACACCGTTTAATACTGTTGTTTCAAGTCTGGACGTGAGGGCCTTAAGGTCGAATGGCATGAGATCCGCGGGGATTATGATGCCATATTGATTCATGTTGGAAGAGAAGGAGCAGTACCAGCTATGCTTCGTCTTCGGTGCCAAAGCTATGGAGTCCTTCAGCGCGAGGTGGGCGTAGTGGGTGGGATTGCCAATTGCGTAGTTGTAGAACTTCGTGGAGAGGTATAGGAGGCGCTCTTTAATAGGTAGGATCGCGATATCGGTGTACACCACTTCCTTGACTGATCTCATGTGCAGTCCTAGACAGCATCTGAAGTAGTCCGTTTGAAGTTGCGCCATAGCCTTATGGACGAATTTGTGAGCGTCAAACGTGACTTCACTGCAGTAAGTGAGGTGGGGCTCCACACAAGTTTGCCAGAGTAGGATCATCTGTTGAGGGGTGGCTGATAAGTTCCGTTTTCGCAATGCTAGAATGCAGTTGGCTGTGCGTCTAGCTTTTTGGATTTTGCTGAGTAAGTGAGGTCGGCTATCCCAGTCACCCTTCGTCCAACTCACTGTGAATCCATTGAAGGGGTGGTTTGTCGTCAGCTGAACTGGCTGTCCACATAGAGTCAAGGGTGCCAAGTCTGATGGCGTTGACTTTCCCAGTGTCATAGCCTTTGTCTTGTCCTTTATATGTAGGATTAATCGCCAGCGTTTGCAAAAGGTTTCCAGATTCAATAATTTCCTCTGCATTCCGTCCAAGGTTGAGGAGACTAGGATGACGTCGTCAGCTAGCATAAGCTCTGGTACAGCCATTTCAGACAATGTCGGATCGTCCGTGTCCGTCATGCACAGAGCTGACATAAAGATAATGAAGAGTAGTGGGGATATGGGATCACCCTGTAGTACGCCGAGGGGGACTTTGTAGAAGACTGAGAATCTGCCATTAACTCTGGGAGCTGTCCCTGGATCACGGTATAGTTTTCGGAGGATGTCTAGCAAGCATCCTTCTACGCCATACTTCCGTAGCAGTGCCCATAGAAGGTGTCTGTCGGTCAGGTCGAATGCTGTCTTAAGATCAATAAACACCACATATAGGGGCTTTTTGGCAGCGAGGGATCGTTCTGTAGGCATTGGAGTATAAAAATGTTGTTGGTTGCACGATATCCTTTCGAAACCCAATCTGTGTGCGCTGGAGGATGTCATGAGAGGTTACCCAGGCATCCAGTCTTGTTGATATGCATGAAATGAAGAGTTTCCGTAAGGACTGTTGTAGAGATATACCACGGAGGTTGGATGGTATCGAGGGGTCTTTGCCAGGTTTGGATACCAGTACCAAGATAGATCTTTCCCAGGTGGCCGGTACATCGCATGTGGTCAGCATCTCATTGAAGAACTCGGTAATCACTGGTATAGGGATAGAGAGCAGGTCGTTGCGCTTGATGCCATCCTCTCCCGGTGCTTTATTGGCCATCCTAGTTAGCGCTGTTGATGCTAGAACAGTTGATGGTAGCGGCGCAGTGAAGGAGGCGATGGAAGCGTGGGCGAGTGACTGTCAGTGAAGGAGTCCTCGGGAGGAGCCAGGGTCGAGTACGAAGGAGGTGGAGACGGAGGAGACGGAGGCGGCGTGCTGTTCATGACATCCGAAGCAAAGAAGGAGGACTTCTTCGACTTCGAATTCTTCTTAGTCCTCGATTATAACTGGAAGAGGAGGAGGCTGTTTCTGTCCTCGGAGGGGATTGTTTTCTGTAGGTTCGAGGTGGAATACTGGATGGATCCTCATAGACGGGGAAAGGTCGAGTTTGAGAAGGTCGTTTCGAGGTTGCCGGTAAGGCGGTTGAACGTGTTGATCAACTGAGGCGTAAAGATCGAGCTCATGACGGAACATGTGCTGATGCTGGCGTAGTTATGCTTCAAAGCTCATCGGAGCCTTCGCAGAGGTGGGGGTGGTGTTTTTGGAGGTGTCGGAGGTGTTGTCAGGGTTGTTTTTCGGCTCCGCGAACGCCTTTTTGTGACGACTCTCTCACAAAACTACTCGGAAGAGTAGTCTGCTTCGATCGCTCTGGAATACTCGACGAGGAGAATCCGAATTTGATCAACTTGCAAGAGTTTTCGGTGCTAGTTTTTGTTGAGCCGGCGGCTGGAGAGGCGACTGAAGCGCGAGGTGAGTGATCTCCCATGATGGGAGGTTCCGGAGTCGGGTAGGGCGGAGGAGGCGAAGGTGGAGGAGTAGGAACAGAGATACTGTTCATGACACATGGGCCTGTTGCCCCAATGTTCATAAATATCCTGCGACCGGTCGGAGGAAATCGACTCCGGGCTCTTCACCCTTTGTCCATCCATCACCTGGTAAGAATCCAGGGTGCACAGAACGTCTCCCTCGGGAGACATGATGACGGGGAAGACCACAGTCCTGTCTCCCATATCGCCGGCCACAAGGATAGTTCGGTTGGAAACCATTCGTTCGAGGGAAGGAAGCTACTGAAGTACTGTTACTCTCAGTCACAATTAACCATACCACTACCCGTGACCTTGCTTCATACTACGGTAAATCGTAATCTACTAAGCACTTTATCCCACGCAATTAAGCCTCCCTCCGCATCGCGGTTGTCCGACACACTCGGCGCCTATCTCTCTCCGCCGGGGCGTTGGTTTGATTCTCACGCCGTACCCGCTACTACGTACTACTACATAAGTAGATACATCACACAAAAGTTTTATTGCAAGCCCAGTCAAAATTCGTGAGCGCTCCGTACTGCCACGATCTTTCATTCGATCAAACACACTGGATCCACACACCGGATGACCTTAATTGACTTTGAAGTTTTAAGATCTAACAACGATGTACGGCTATCAAGATTTAAGATTCAAGGTTTAGTTAGTACTTTTAGGATCCAAAACCAACGGTCAACCTATGATTTACACTGCCTTGCATTGCATAAGTAGATCTTCCTGATTAACTACATAGTTACCGACATAGCAGCGTTCACTACAAATCATAGCCTTATACGCAATCCGGCCCTTAATTTGAGTGAAAAGTCATCCGATATTCAAACAACCGTCGCATATGACTATCTATTTGTGAGTGTTCCCTAGCATACTCAAACGAAGCACTTGATAGACTTCCTGTCCTCGCGGCTATCCGATGCGGGGTAGGCATCTGTAGCTTTCCATCTCGTTCCTAGATCGCTATCCACACGCATTCCCACATAGACTTGGTTGTGCGGCGATCTACATTAGTAGCGAACTACTAGGTATCTAACTCACAGTTTGTTACTCAAGTTTTGCGGCGAGTCCTCCCCTATCTTCTTGTCCCAAAATGCGGCTATCGTGATATCAGAATCACCACCGACCCCGGTATCCTTTGGTTGCTCAGCCACAACCAATCTCCTACCAGTGACCTTCTACTAAGCACTTTATCCTCCACATCGCGGTTATCTGTCGTACTCGGCGCCTGTGGTTGGCCGAAAGCTGACCCGAAAGGCGTCGGTGTAATTACTACGCCGCACTCGTTACTACAAGGCACAAAACTTGTGTGGCCGCGGTCCCGGTCAGGAGCCGCGAGCGACTACGTACTGTCTCGATGATGGAATCTCCTTTACCTGCAGATCGGATAGCCTTAATTGACCTTAGGCTTTAACGGTGATGTACGACTTATCAAGATTCAATAATTCCTAAACCTAAAACCAACTAGCGTATTACATAGTACAGCCAGATGTTTACTATGTACCTATGTACCGTACTCCATCCGGCTCCTAATTCCAGTGAATTGTGTTATCCGATATTCCAACAACCGTCAATCATTATCTATCTGTGACCCACGAATGGGCCCACACTTTGTACATAAGCTTAAATCATCGCGGACATCCGTGTCGGCGCCTGTCAGTACCCGCCCTCGTTTCAAATCCCCGTCTAGTATCCCCATCCCCCAAGACTCACGCCGCATATCATGCGCCGCACACGCCTCTCCATATTCTGCGTCACACGCAACTCCTACGGTGACCCTAGAGTTTTCGAGTAAGCGGTAGTGGAATTCCTGGTCCTTTTTTTCCCCCCTCGATTATCGCTCTAAGCGACAATTAATTTATATCCTATGATCTATCCACACGCCGCGCGGGCTGTGTATGTAATTTGGCTACTAATTAACTGGCGCTGACAAGCGGCCGTAGACGCCGCTCACTGCCGAGTGTAATCGTCGAGTTAACTTTGTAAGTACTTATTAGCGTCAATAATTACATCATTTTATTGCCCTAATTAATTGAGAATCACTCTATTCCGTTCGTGACATCAATTTACTTACATCAACCTTCGCAACACGCGCAACACGCGGCTATCCTTCGGCGCTTGTCGCTTCCCGTCTCGTTTCTCGTCTTCATGAGGCATCTCATGTAAGGGTGCGTGCGGCGTGCGGCGTGGTTGAGCGCCAAGAATGTCGGGTCCTAGGGCAAGTATTTTTCGCCAATGGCGGGGCTCGGCTGAGTCGGCTCTCTAGAGTAGCCAAGTGACAACTTTTGCCCTAATTGTGGATTGCTTCCTAGAATGTTGTTTGCTGCAAAAAAAACTAGGCTGAGGTGATTGCTCATCGCGTAGGAGTAACCTCTGTGGATATTTTCTGGGCAAATTTTGTGTAGTTTTTAAAGTGCCAAATCAAGTAACAAAACCACGCCTTCGTATCACATACCTACAAAGGTGCAAAGTGAAGAAACCGTACCGTACACAGCCTCGTCATCAGGAAAGGGAAGAAATGCCAAGAGAATTTTGTTAAACCTTAGTCCACAGTGCAGTGCACACAGAAATGCACACAGATGCATCCATATACCACGGTACATACGGCCACTTTTCTCGTGGAGGCGGAAGCATGCAGTACAACTCCCGTATCTAATATTTCTCAATAGATAAAGTGAATAACAAGCCTTTTGGAACCCTACAGGAATTCTAGAACCCGTAAAAGGCTTTTTGTTTCAGTAATACGGGAGGGATTCACTGGCTAGCCTCGCCATCGAATCATTTCGAGGCTTCAAATCCACGGAAGCATCCGATGTAATACGGGAGGATGTTTCTTTTCCGCTAAAGTTATTGCCCATCTAGAGTGAGGTTTGAAAGATTGTAGTACATAGCCGTCGCGCGAGGCTTGATTAATGATGGTATGTAATATGGGTAGTTGTTGTTTACAAATACCCGTGGGCTTGACTCGGTATTACAGGCCGAGTCGGATGATTCGAATGATTCGAATCCACGGGCGACAGGATTGTGAGGGGGCTTGACACTTAACACCCGTAACGAGAGCCTTGATTAAATCTTTATTAATGATGGTATGTAATACAGGAAGATATCACCACCTACTTATTCCAAACTACCTCGAGACTTGAGACGTAAATTGTAATACGGGTAGAGCCTTCGTCGGGGGCATCCCGTGGAATTTGACTCGGGAGTGGCGTCGGTAACATGGGAAGTTTTTCTGTCCAGAATCCAGAGCAGTCCAGAGCCACGTTGGGGCGTTATCTGAACGTATCACAAATCGAGTGGAATCCACGGCCCACAGTATTACCCCGAGGATTTGTATCGGTAGTCAAGTCACTATTCAAGATCCCATCGGGGCTCGAGGCTTAACTTGATGTGATACAAGCAACGGATATCTTAATCCGCTATGCCATTAGGTCATGAAAAGGCTTCTTCCAGAAGCGGTTTTATGCACATCATCTGACATACACCGACGCCTTCAAAAACACCCGTTGCGTTATTCTATGAACATGCATTTTCTCAGCCAGTGTCTACCTAAATAGCTACTGGACCGTGCGTTCCCCTTCTAGAGTATGTATCCACATTTACTCAATATCCCGAGCCCGCTCCAGATACCTAATCAGCCAGAGGCTTGTGAGAAGGTACTTAGTGCAGAGCGGGGGACTCGGGAGGCTTGATTAATGATGGTATGTAATACGGGTAGAGCCTGGTTCAAGGCTATCTGCTCATGGGCTTGACTCGGAAATACAGTCCGAGTTGATCTTCGGAGTTTGGAAGGCTAAGGGCTTGAGATGTAATATGGGCAAAAGTGTACGGATAGACATCACCACCTCTTAATTAAAGCAACTTCGAAGCTTGGGGTGATGTGTTACAGTCCGAGGCTAGAGACTCGTCACTCCAGAGGCTTGAGACTGAATACTCGCAACGGAAGCCTTGGTTACTCACAGAATGCAATATGGGTAGATAACGGATTCGAACTTTGAGTCTGAGAGTCCGAGAATGTCTTATCGAGTGCTCGACGAAATATCCCTAGTCACGAGTAGCCTGGGGGTTCTTGCTCTGCTAAATATGTAGATCGTTGCATCACGCCACGCTGTACTGCACCTTATTCCTGCCATTTCAATTGCATATGCTTTCGTGACTTCTCCAGCTCCGAACCTCTCCAAAGACATCCCAGCAATCAAATCGTGCATTCTCTATTAACGTCCTGCATCGGCACTCAACTGTTGTATGCACATTATCCTCCATCGGCCTCCCCCTCTTCCAGCTTCTTACCACCGTTCTAATTTTCCATGCACGCTTTTTCCCCTCCCGATTTCCCCCAACTCTTCAACTCTCAATATTCCTTGATTTTGTCTCCCAACATCCCCCTGAACATCGATTTAAGCTTCTGTTGTATCACAGTTCTAACGGTTCTATGCATGTCATTACATCACGCCACACCATCTGCTTACATTCTTCTATGCACAGAAGACTTCCCGTCGCGCTATTCCAGCGAGTAACAACATCAACAACTCGCCAATTATGATAGATGTAATTCAATAACTATTGATGATTACATTTCTAGCAAAACAGAAACGTAATAACTAGGGGTGAGACGTCCTCCCTTCTTCCCATCCTTCCCCCATCTCTCCCATTCTCCTCTTCTCTTTCTTGAATTTCTTAAATTTCTTTACCCGAGATAACCCAACAAGTCTTAGCCCCACAGCCTCGACGCCTCAACGCCGAAGTTCGAACTGACTGGAAGGGTAATATGCACATCATCTGACGTCCCCCAACGCCTCTTTCTTACACCATTAAGCCCTCTCTTCTATATTGTACCTGAATAGTTCTCTGCATTCTATGCATATTTATATGCCCAAAAAAGAGGCGTGCACCCTGTGGCTGGGTACCAGTTCTCGTCTCCAATTCCCATCTACCTTCACCCCCTCCATTCCTCGGACTCAAGAATCAGGAATCAGGAATCAGAATACAAGCCCGGGTGTTAGCTCAGAGACGGTTTAATGCATGTCGCATATCAATCCCTCATACCACTTATCTATTACTGTAGGTATTTATCTATCCAACCCATCATCATCCTCTGCCCCCCCTCCTCCCCCAAAGCTGGCCATTCTGAAAAATCTTATGCAAATACGTTTAGCATTTCTTTTGTTTCAACGGGATTATGCACATCATGTTCATCCAGGAACTTTGGAACGCCTTCCTCTAGAGTTCGACTTCTGCTTACTTTACTACTTAAGTATTATGTAATATTCATTTCTATACTATCTGGTGCTTTTTCCTTCCAAAAAAAGGGCTAAAGCTCCTCCTCCATTATGCATCTAAACAACTTCCTAAACCCAATGATAACAAATTTTAAGAAACGTTTTAAGCAAGGAGAGTTACGTAAGTAGAATCTATCATCTCAAAAGAGTAGAGTAAGAGTAAGAATAAAGGAGAATAAGTAAATCAAAAGGAACGACTAGTCTGTATGTATGTATGCAGTATTTCTCAGAAAAAAAATAACCGATAAAAAAACAAGAAAAAAAATGCGTTGAAAAAAAGGAGATCATACATAGAGAAAACGTAAACCATAGATACTTTGTTAAGTAATCGCAAAAAAAAAAAAAAAAAATCCCATTACCTACTTAACCCGCAAGCCAGCCTGTGAATAACGTTTCGGTAAATACCCTTTAGAAGTAGTAGTAGTAGTCAAGTAAATCTCCCGTCAACTCCGAAGCCATATCTCGATAAAAAAAAAAACAAAAGAAATAAGGAAAAAAACACATGAATAGGAAAACAGAAAAACAGAAGAACAAAAAAAACAGTCACCTCCAACTCCCATAACCAACCAGTTTCATTAAGCATTAATCGATATTTTCACCTTCATCATAACCATTACTCATCGAGCCCGCTGGGGCTTAGTTACTATCACTTCTCCCTCTTCCAGCTCTTTTCGCACTCCTTCCCTGCTCCCTAACTTTCGGGTGAGCATGACACTTATAAGCATGTCTAAACCAAGTTGTTCCCTTCTTCTTAGCACTTGTCAAAGGAACCCAATCCCCACAAGTTCCACAAAGACCCTCCCAAACATCCGGGTTTCCATCCATTCTCCTAATATCTCCAGGTTGCTGGAAAGGTGTTCCTGTACCGCTAGAAATTCCATGCGTAAAGCATTTATCATACCAAAATGCCGAGTTCTTAAGAACCAACCAGCGGCCTGGTTTACACATTCCACACCAACCTTCTCTCTTTGAACCCACACCTCGGACCCATCGGGGGTGATAGATATCACCCTCAAATCTAGGAGGTTGGAGACGGGGCTTCATGTCGGGGTCGGCCGGGTTCATGTCCTCCTCTGGTGGAGGAAGGGGTTCTTCGTTTAGGTGTGAATAGAGCTGGGGACAGTCGGCGGTGTAGATGTAGCGGTTTAAGTATTGCTGTTGGGGGTATTGCGGGAGGTAGGAGGGGGTGGATTGGGGGTAGAAGGGAATTTCGTAGGGGGGGAAGGGTTGCGAGGGGAGGTAGGAGACGGCGGGGGAGATGGGGGAGGAGTGGTGGGATGCAGGTCCGGAGAGACGAGGGTCGAGGGGGACGGGGTAGGTGCTGCTGCTGTAGGTGACGGCGGGCGCGGAACGGCGTTTCTCGGTGAGTGAAGAGGAGTAGGGACTGACGCGGTAGGGGCCAGAGGGGGAGATGGAGCCGCGGGTGCGAGTGCGGATGGAGGGGGAAAGAGGGGTGGAGACGTTGCTGAGAGGGGTGCGGTAGGGGTTTTCGGATTCGGAGAAGAAAGAGTTGGTTGAGGAGGTGACGAGATCTGATTCTTCGAGGTTGCGGTAGTCAATGTCGGTGTTGAGTCTTAGTTGAGACTCGGGAGATGAGTAGGTGTAATTTCCTGGGATTGGTAGGAATCCGTTGTTGTTATTAGTGTTATTGTTGTTTGAGTTAGGCTTGGCATTTCCGTAATCCTCTGAGTGTACAGAGTGACGATGACCTGATTGGAGCATTGAAAAATCTCCACGAGGTCTCCATTGGTCATCTAAATAGACAATGTCATTGTCAATGCTGCCCATTTTTGTCCAATGCCCATTACAGGGTGTCTCACTATCATCTGTTTCGTAATGATGTGGGCTTGGGGTATTGATTTCGCTGCCAGTTGATAGGCGATGAGTGACAGTGATTGGGTCCTGCTCCTCCCAAGAGGTAGTCAAAACCCTAGTTTGATCTTCCGGGGCCATTGAGAAAGAATAAGCCGCGCTAGAAACCGGGCATTCGTTGATAGTTGGAGGAGTAGGAGGCCAGACGACCGTGTAGTTGTTGTTACAAGGTGAAGTCATATCGAAAGATTCGAAGCGTGGGAAATTGTCGTTGATATTCTCGTGTCTGGAGTAAGGGCTAGCGCCGGGTGTAGTAACGTTCATATCGTGTTGGTCCCGTTTACTATTCTGTATCAGCCCGGATGTTCCTCGCCATTTCCGTATCTAGACGGCAGAACTCACATCGAAAGCATAGAGTCCATCGTTTGCATCTAATTCTTCGAGTATCCGATAGTAGCACAGGAAATAGCTAATAACCTATGATGCAGATAACCGTTAGTCTTCGTATTCCTAGGTATTTCATTTCTCGTGGATTCGGTAGCTCTTTCCGGTGACATGCGACGGGATCGGTATGGCCGGAGAAAAGCACAGAAACGCCTACACGGTAGGTATGAAGTGGCGGAAGGAATGTGACGTACAATAATGTCTAAAAATCTAGTTATCGAATCGAAGAACTGTCGGTCTAATTTGAGGCCAGCCCAATTGTAATTGCGGGTGGATCAATAATGTAGAAGTTGCTTCTGAGGTAGTCGCAAACGAAAGCGAGTGTTTGTCGAGGTAGATATATCGGTTCAGTCTGTCGTGACGATTGCAGAGGTCCGGCTCTTAAGAACGAACGGTAGTGATGTTATCGACTGTTGTAGTAAGAGTTGCTGACGTCCAAACGAGTGAGGGTTCGCTTATGTATTTGACTTGTTGCTTTCTGGTTCTTCCATCTCTGCTGTGTGGGGTGTTTATAGTTCTTGTCGGCCATGGTTTCTTTGGTATGTTGGTGACTTTAGGTAGAAGTGTGGATGAGAGACTTGGACTGGGATTGAGGGATCCTGGTTGTGTGATCTGTGGCTCACTTGGGGCGCTGCCGGGCGTTACTGGGGTTTGGATGGCGCTGGGGTGGGGGGGGGGGCAGGGGGGGGCAACGTGAGAGTGAGAGTGAGAGTGAGTGTGAGTGTGTGTCGGGGGTGTGAGTGAGTGAGAAGGTGAGTGAGAAGGTGAGTGAGAAGAGTGAGTGAGCGTGTGACGCGAGGATGGGAGTGATGTGTGAGGGGAGGGAGCAATTGGGAGGGAGGGTGTGGAGGGGTGGAGAGGTGGAGGGGTGGTGGGTGTGTCAAGGATCGCAACTCTCTACGCGCCAGAGTCCATCCTTCATCCTCAGGTCACATCTTCCCATCACATCTTCCTTCCCATCTCTCGATCACCAAAAAAATCCGCGGGCCAAACCATTGATGCGCGTCTACTGGCGAACTAGGAACTAAACGTAAGCGTCTAGAGGGCTGTCCCTTTCCCGCCCGTAGTGTTGAATCCGACGCGAGCCATCCAAAAACAGTTGGCAGACAAAGCAGTGTAGGAACTATCGACAGCCGCTGGATGTAGTGGAGGAATGTATCGCGGTGTTGGCGGCGGCGGCGAGCAAGCGTAGTGGCCAGCAGCGAACACTGGACTCCTGCAATAGTGAGAATAGTCCATCAAGTAGCGAACACTGGACTCGATTCACCTGCGAGCCTAACGGACCGCATCGAAGCCGTGAGAACCAGTGACGAGTTTTGTCGCTCCTACTCTTGCATTACAGTGTCTTGTCCGCTCTCATCTAGTTCCTCCCCACGTTGAAATTTTGTGACCACATTTTGCAAACTCATCGCATAAACTCATCATGTAGTCCAGCTGTCCCAAGCGGTATGTTGACAGAATGAAGCAAGGCGGGCCAGTCGTACGTCTTCGCATAAAGGAGATTTGGACAGCGATAAACACCTCAAAAAAAAAAAACCTGCCGCTAAGATGACAGTTGACAAGCTGTTCATCACACTAGTGAAGAATTCCTTGACAGCCTTTGATGGTCGTTGACGGTCGTTGGCGAGCTGTTCAATCGCAAGCCCTCGCTGCATTCACTGCGAATACGCAAAAACCCCGACTCGAGCGGGTGGTGGTCTGTCGAGGAGTGGGCCGTGGCTAGCTTGACCGACCGCCTCGCCAACGGTCGCGACAAACAATGCAAACAATGCAGACAAAACACTGCATCCACAGTGATCGTGTCTACCACTGCATACATAACATCTGATTCTATTTTCACCGCAGCTCGTGATATGTAAAAGATCGTCGGGAGGGAGGCTATGTTGACCGACCAGTGATGCCGACTTACGATGGGTATGCAGAGTAATCCATCGTCTTCGCCGGCGGCTTGATTCAGCGACCCCGGCTTTGTTTGGTAGACGTAGATTTTGGAACTGTAAGCAATCGAGAACTGGACAGAATAAACAATATCCAAACAATTCCACATACAGACCTAGGATCAACAATCCAAAGCTTCTAAACAGAGGAGAGTCACAAGTGTCTCTTCTTCACACTTACACTTTCGCGTCTAGGAGTTTCTATTCTTCGGGCGCCATAGCAACAGATTCCTACGCACCCGCCGCGGTAATTCTGTTCCCTCGTTTTGGATCCTTGCCCACGGGTTGTCCTCACACGCCGCGTACTGAGACTCATCCTCGTTTGTGTCAGTTGTGTGGAGTAGCAGAAGTAGCAGAATAGAACACCTATTGCCGCTTTGCTCCAGCAGTTGCAACACTCGATCACATCCACAGCGTAACAACGTAACCAGCGGGAAGGCGTTGCAACGAACGCAGTTGTAGTGACCCCATGATGTTTGTGTTTGCACAACCTCATCTTGTATTTCGAACCTAAAATAGTCTCCATACAAGCACATTAATCTACCTCCTCATCGCTTCACAATGTCTTACTTTTGGATTCTTGAACAGCCATCTGTTTCTTCCATTTCTGAAACAAAAAGTTGGTAGCTGCAGGGGCTAGGGCTTCTGACTCTCGTCTGAAGATTTATAGATTTTTGCATTTTTTTTCTTCATCATTGTTGCAGCGCTTCTTGATTTCGATTATGGTAATCAACAAGCTAGTACATAGCTGATGTACTGCGGTATATTCGGTGCCTGAATTTATTAGAGAAATTCGCCACTGTGGCTTCCTAATGTGGCTGCACAGTTCAGGAAACAGCATCCCGCTGACCGGCGCGTCGAAGAAGATGGTGGATGGTTGTCAAACGCATCATCAAAGTCCGGTCGAGCACCATCTTAGTATCCCTCCCAAGCTAAGGGCCCTAAGCTCGCCAGGCCGCTAGCTCGATCAGTGACGAAGCATCCAAGCATCCCGATCCGCTAGTAAACTGGTCCAGACTTCCCGCTCGCGCTGGGCCGCTGTCGCTTCAGGGTTCGGTTAGAGCCCGCGGAGCCCTGGGAGCCCTGGCTAGGGCTCCAAGGGTCAACGACGAACGAGGGACGAAGACAGCGGGTGCGGGACAGCGGGACTCAGGATGGTATGTATTCCCGCTTTTCATTCCTAGGCGAGGAGGGGATTGGAAATCAAGCGGGTTAGTAAAGAGAGGAGGGGAGTTTAGTATCGACTAAGGCTGAAGCGTAGGCTGTACTCCAAGGTTGCGAGGTTGAAAGGCTGTTGGCGGGCGATGAGCGATTAAAGTAGGCGATATGCCTTTCGATGGTCTCTAATCTAGCCGACTACAAGGCTGATAAGTTAATACAGTAACGACTCGAAAAGCCTTGGTTCGCTGACAGGGTGAGGACTATAAATTCAATATATATTATCCATTATCTGCGATACCACGATACCCCTTCGGGCTTCAGGCTTCAGGCTTTGTCTCCGCTTGTGTCCCCGCCTTAATTATTCCCCGCCTGTAACCCGCTTCCCCTCTATTCATCCATCCATTAAGCCAACCGCAGCTTCGCAAGTCCTTCAGGTCCCGCTGGTCTGTGCCATCCTGTACAATCAAATCAATCCTTCCGTCCCACCAAAGCCGCCGTTTGATTCTTAATTCTTCCGTATGACAACCTGAACGTGCCTACATCCATAAGCAAAATAATCCATCTATTTTTTCCTTGTGGCTGTGGGCTGTGGGAAGGAAGTGTCGTACCTTGCAGAGTGCCAGAGTCATCCATATTCCCAGGGTTCAACATACATCGCTGGATGTATGTAATACCATCCACCCATCGGTAGTTCCAGAGAGTAAAGATTCTGTGAGGCCCCCGGCCTGGGCTTACTCTAACTACATAACTACGATAGTGTATCCTTCTTTGCATCGAAGATGTGCAGGTGGATGGATGGTCGATGATGTGCAATCCTAGGACAAGCAGGTGTAAAAGAGGAATCATAATCGGCCGGTTTCTATATGTAGTACAAAAATCCTTTCCTAAATTTTGAGGCAATCCTAGGGCTCGAGAGTTGATATTCCAAAGACCTGGTCCGCCGGCGATGAGGCAGTGATTTGATTCTTTGTGCGAGAATGGCGGGGATGAAAGCACGGGGTTAATGGCCGTAAAAGTGCAATGAGTAGTCAACGAGCATAGACTACGTATGTACTGTACTATAGTTAGTCCAATCCAGATTTACTGCGCAGTACTCTGGATCAAAACTTAATGTTGTGCAATAAGTAATTCAAATCTGTAATCTTCGTGCACGGTGTAATCTAGATTTCAAACTGTCTTGTGCACTATGAGAGAGAAATCTTAAATGGATGGAGAAGACAAGCGAGGTGAGGCTGAGCTAGCAGAGCTAGCAAGATCAATAAGCTAGTAGATGTGAAATCGGAAATCGATAGCAACATATTCATTTAACCGTAAGATAGATAAAGTGTAGTCGTTAGATTTACTCTAGCTTGTATCAGCTGCTCCAGATCCGAATCTTGAATATCCCCAAATATCCGTGCGAATCAAAAGTGTCGTAAATTCCGTGGAGATGGATCATGGTTGCCATATGGTTCAATATCGCGATCTACTTAGTGAGGTGTAAATCATATTGACATAACCAACCAAACAATTCATGTGCAGATTTGTAAGGCAACGTCTGTACGAGCCGGAGTCCAAAGAACCTGGAGAATGAAGTGCAAGAGCTATGATCAAGCAGTCCGGGGAAGTGGCAGTGACACCTGCCTTTTCTTTCGGTTCCGGCACCAGGCGAAGCGAAAAAGTGATCTTGAAGGTACTTTGAGGTAAGGTGGTGAGGCTTCAGGCTTCAGGCTTTGAGGCTACTAGTAACTCCATCATCGAGTCTGTCATTAATTTCCAGCGTCATCAGTCGTTGACAAATTCTATGTTGGTTCTTCAAATCTGAATCTAGTAGCGAAAAATCAGAAGTCAGAAGCCAGGAAGCCAAAGTTGGAGGTTCTATTTTCACCTCAAGGCTCAACGTTATGTGGATAGGATCAAGTATCTACCCAAACGGAGAAGAGGAACCCTAGTATTTTCAGCGCCGTATTACAACGATTTCTTTGAATACCAGAGCTGGTAATGTTTCCACATGTAGACAGGGCTCCGGACGACATCCATCACACACAGTCAGGTTGATCTTTCAAAGTTGAGGATCATGATGTCGAAAATAGAGTTTCATTTTGGCTGAATTCAAGTGACTTGAAGTGGCTTTCAGATGTCGAGTGTGGCTGTGCCATGATGAACCACGGGCTCCCAGGACTCCCCGGGAAATCCGAGTCCTGGTAAGGTGCATGGTAGATCTCGCGGGATGTTTGCTAGGTACAGTACTCTCTTACCGGTTCCTGATTCTTCCCAAACCTTGCTTTGTCGTTCATCTGTTCATCTCATCCATCTGCGTCATTCTTTTTCGCTGGTCTTTTTGCTCTCCATCTAGTCTTCTTGCACTGTTGCCCAGCCATATTACGGTCTTCCTTTGACTGCTCTACCGTTGGTTGGCCTTCTGGGCCGCCGCGCCGCACGCATCGTCCTAAGCGCTTGTGTTGCACTCACCCCCCTGTCCCAGGCGCGATGGTGCGTTTCAAGTTTCCAGGGATTCGCGTGGGAAGGTTATCAATAGATCTGACTACCTGTGTGGCCCTGATGGGATGTGGCTTTGCACCCGGCGGTGGCTGTTTTCGTGTGACCCAGACATCTCACAAAGCTAACGGTTTCGAGGAATGATCAACATGGACGTTGTGCACGACGTTGTTCGAACCGGGAGATGCAGAGTATCAGAGTGTCTGACTTGCCGGGTGTAAATTTTCGAGGACGAGTTGGGATGAAGATGACAGGGACGAGTGGCGGGGGTATCAGATTAGGATGGAGTTGGTAATGGATTGGGGTGGACGAAACAGAGGATGGCAGAGGAAGACATCGCTACCACCTCACGGGGAGATGGCTGGTGCTTGAAGCATTCTGAAACAGTGAGGGGTTTGTACTCTTCGCTGCGAAGCCACAAGTGCTGTTTACTAGAGCCTCCATCTCCCCTTGCAACCAGTGAATGGTGAGCCATCTTTGTCAACGAGAAGCAATTGTACCAACCAGCCTAGTCAAGTCAGAAGTGCTTTATCTTTCAGGTCCAGATTTCTATCCTCAATGGTCTGTGCTAGTCAGTGAAAAAGGAAGTTGCCGAAGGTCGACACAATTGCACTCTCAAACCGCACTCTGGAATCACACTCTGAAGACGCTGAAAGCACACAGACCAAAGTGCAGCTTCAATCTGATTCTCTTCGATACATCCAGCCACTGTAGTACAACAACGTGCTGTATTTAATTTCGCTTTCCTGAGTTCAGTTTCTCAGATCTATTTTTTCAAGCCACAAATCGTTCGGATCTTTCCTTCCATTATATTACTGTAGCACTTTGCTACCGGTTTGACATACGAGGCTGGCGACGACCATTGAACACGCCATTACGGATTTACGAGTATCCGGAGCGGCACCGATAACGGTTTTTCTGTTTTTGTCATGATATCAACCGCCGGTTACCTTGATGGCACACAGTAAGAATAGTGGTTTGCACGTTACTTTGATCAGATGCGACTTTGATCTGCCTTTAGTCCAGCCTCGATGGGGATCAAAGAAATGTGACATCTGCCATCTAGCACTTCGACCTCGCAGTCGCCCTGTCATAATCTATGGCATCAGTGAGAACGGGATTTCCCGGGGTATCAGGTTACTGACTGCGTTGTCACACGTGAAGTTCACTCTGTCCTGTCAACCTCACCCCAAGGCTACCTCGAAGTAGCTCTAGCTCAGCTCACTCCAGCCTAGCGTAGAAATAAACGCCACACTTCTTACTCTAGCACTCAATTAAATGAAATCCAGTAACAATCGCTCGCACAGCGGGGGAGTGCCTTGCTTCAATGTACTCTGAGTGGAGTATGAGTATAATCTCCCCCATAGTGTCCCGTGCTTTCTGTAACCAGCACATTATCTCAGCTCGCTAGCTCGGTAGCCTTGCTAGCTCGTAGGTCATCAGCGGCTTCGCTACTCTCCTTTGCTCTTAGATTGTTTATGTGGTTTTCCACATTACTACTGCTCTCTAATTGGCGTGTTCTCTGGCTTCAATTAATGGTTAATTAATTACATACGCGTCTGTAGGTATATTTCGGCACTTTCTATATGCTAAGAGCCTAAGCGGCCGGCACGTTATCCGGCGGGCACTTAGTGTTAGCTAGTGTCACACTCTTGTTAGGCGGGCTCCAGGGCAAACGGCCGCACAAAACAAGGTTTTAGCCACAATTCTCTGCCACAGCGCCTCTAAACTACTGCCAACTGATAATCTACGGTCTGTGGGTATTTTACGTTCACGAGTCACGACACTATTGTCGCTAGTGAAGCTAGAGAGACTAGGACTATCAACAGCAAGCTAGGAACTATTGTTTAGTGCTGACGCCTAGGTAAAGATTCCTAGTACTGCGAACATTCTTGGGGATTTTGTTGGTGGCAAATAACATACCTACTGGCATGTATTACATGAGGGACTTGAGCTTCCGGGTCGTGACTTGGACTATCACGAATTTGAATCGATGAAACATGATACCCAGCCGCTGATAGCTGCAAGTGGTTCATAGAGTTTATGGTTTACTGTGATCTCCACCACTCACCACGTCAATACCGGTTTAAGTACCGCTGTCATATGATTGCAGTTCTCAATATGTTCTAACAAGACGTTTCTGGGTTTCTAGGTTCCTAGTTTGAAGCGAGAGAAACAAATGGATAACTTGGCAATGGGCCAGAACATTGTAGCGCGGAAGAAATGTGATCTGGCAGTTACCTTCCGTGTTCATACGCTCCCACAGCTACCCGGTGTTCATACGGTCTGTCTAGCGAGGTTTTCGTAGTTCGCAAAAAAATATCCCGAACTTGAATCATTGGATCTAGCAGCTAGTATTCATTTGTCAATGGCTTATTCCCAAAGCTCCAATTCCCCGCCCCGCCTAATGATCCGGCGGTTGTTTTGTTTGTTCATTCACCGGATTTCCTACGCCGTTCGTAGTGGGAAGTTGGCTGGCCTGGCCAACAACTGACAACAGCGAGTTAGGAATTGACAATGCTGCTGTCACAATAATTCCTCCACTACCCAGCCACTAGCCACTCCACCACGCCGGCCCCGCCACAATCACATCCGTGATGCATGCATGCATCATATCCTTCAAAATCTTTGAATAGCACGCAGACCACCTCGCAGTCGCTATCGTCAGCGGGACCTCTTTTTCCCTTCCCTTGATGACAGGTACATACATCAACCGTCGACTCGGATCACCGGCAGCAATCAATATGGCAATCCCAATCAATCCCAATTCTTCTATGCATTCTGCAGATAATATATTCCTTCCATGTATGCAAGTACGGATGTCTTGCCTACGTAGATCACATACATACATAATGTAAAGCCCGTTCTTACATTACCAGCAAGGAAATTCTGCAGCGAAATGTATGTCAGATCTCGGCATCTAAGTTTCCAACCAATCAGGATGTAAGAAAACCTAGCAATCACTAGCGTACCAAGTTGCGACGAACTGCCAGGGGATCCATGCATGACGAATTCGAGTCGGTATGCTAGGTGCTAGGCATCCAGGTACGCAATTCTACACCCCACCATCAGACTGAATTTCTCCAGAGCCGCAACTTATTTCGCACGCGGATCATAACCGGATAGAATACAAACGGATGGTGGTGTGCCTTTGTTTCAAGTTAACGATTCTACGCACCCCACGGGTAGACATCGGCAGTGCAATCGCGTACCTGACCTTTCGGCCAAGAATAAACGGCGGATCAAGACGTGTAATCACGTCTACGGGCGACCACCGAGCGACACCACCTGCGAGCGTTACAAGCGAATGCGCTCCGGAGTACTTTGCGAAAAATGTTCTCCTAGGGATAAGGGAATAAATTGCCTTGTTAATTCTATCAATAAATGCGACGATTTTGTCACCTTGTACATATCGGACTTTGTCGAGCTTGCTAGGCTGGTCCACATCAATTAATCGATGACCCCCCGCCTTTCCCGAGGTGGATTAGAGTAGTTGCCTGTGTAAAGCCCAGGGTAGCCGGTCGCTGGTCGGTTATTTGAGCCTAGCGTATTTCTAGCGACCCGCAACTGCCACTGACTCCCGGGGTTTCTCGCTGTCTCGGTGTCTCGCTGGGGAATAGCCGGGTTGACGACATTTCGCAGGCGAGAATGGCAACACGAAACAAGCGGCCCCAGTGAGGAGCACGTTGAAACTAAAATTAACGTCTCGTTTTACATCCGCAATTTCGCACTTGCATGTTTCTGTTTCCTGATTTTGTGTCACCGTGTCATTATTTTTCGATATTGATGTCTATGTGTATGTAAAATGCACGAACAACATGGCGCTGCGTACATAAAATCATCCGAATGATCCTCCTCTGCATCTTTGAGTCGAAATCTTTGATCGATCGAAAATATGTTTCTATTTTTGAAACATATAAAGATCAGGTACGGTGTAAAGATGATTAGATGTGTAAAATATTGCTTCGCCGGTATCGTCCATGGTCATGATGTAAAAAGTGACATAATTCTTCATCAAGTTTTTTCGACACATATTCAAGACATCGGAGGAATAGACGATAACAGCACGACCACGCCCCAACTGGTACGCTCCTCCGTTCAAAGTTAAGTATTGATGTACCGCCACAGCGCTTGCTTTAGGGTAGTCTGTGGCTCATGCGTACATGCATCGCGGAAACAACCCCATACGTGACTTAGGTCTTGGTCTGTCTTTTTGTTTCGTTTCAGAATTACCCCATGTTGTACAGCTTATAATTTTTCGCTACGTCGTTTCCTTCGTTGCTGCAGCGTTGCTGAGTTGCTTGCGTTTCGAGCACCTACATTTCTAAAAATAGGTATTCTGCAAGGTTGCAGTGGAGCGGACCGGCGGTAGACTAGGGCCATGCATGCAGTAACCTTCTCTTGCATGCCAAGCTTCGGTTACAGAGCAGAGACAGGGAATAACGCTGTAGATATTTTTAGTTATGCAGGGCTAGTAGGGATGTCGCAGGGGTTAGACAGGGTTGCAACTTGACAACGACCGCTGCATCTGCAGGTCAACATCAACCCGACGATGAATGCACGCGACTGCAGATTAAACTTGACATCGCGGACTTGATACGATGAAACAAGCGATGACAAACACTTTTTCCGCAGCGGATATGGCGTTATCGATTATTATCGATTCATTGAGGCGCCCGTTGGCGGGTATAGTTTGTTTTCTACGTGGCGAAGAGGAGATGCAATGCATATGAGGCGGGGCGAGGCTACGGAGGATTAGTAGAAGTCACGAAAGATACGAGAGGACACATCGGATATTGAATTATGCACCTGAAAACTGATATCATGAAGAATCGGTGAACAAGGAAGCCACTATGATGGTATGTCTAGCTATCGTAAGCGCAACGAACCCGAGGGGGAGGGGCGCGTGGCAGATTTGATCCGCAGCTAATATCGTTCATCTTCATCCGAGCACGTCACCGGTGAAGTTTCTGATATCTTCAGCTAGATACATTCAGCATAGCCCATGATGATGGCAGCGGAAAACATGGTTTGATTGCTGATAGTGCCTACGACTTTTGACAAGTCGGTGAACCGTATCGAGCGGATATCATGTAAGCGCGGCGGTAGTTTAATTTGCGCTGTCAATCTTGCTAGTTACTGCCGGCGAACTAGATGGCTAGTAGCTTAGCAAGCACTTCCGGATGTCATAGTTCCAGCTGTACATTCAATCGATATAACGAGTAAATATTACCTGATTGCAGCTTCAAAGTTGCTGGTAGAGTCATAGTGCCTACATCGGTGAAAACTTTGGGTCCACGCTGCAGCGGATATCATGTAAGCGCGGCGGTAAAGCGGCAGTTTGATCTCCGCCCGTTTAGCTAGCTGCTAATCATGATGTACCTGATCAAGATCGTACGACCGGTGGGTATTGGGAATTGACGAGATAGAGATAGCCCTATGCCTGATCTGTACCCACTGTCCGAACGCGCGTTCGGCGGGTTGACAGAGGGGTACTTTCTTACTTGCATGCTGTTAGGTAGTCTGGTTCGCTTGATTGACCTATTGAGTGGTTCTTAGTATGTACTCTTTCTTACTTGCATACATCCCCTTGGTTCGTCGGTGAAGTTGATACAGTAGGAACCAGGAGAACATGGTGCATGCATAACTTTTGTCAACATTGATGCTGATGAATTCAGTCATATGAAGAATTTGGTATTGATTGATGGCCCCTAGGAGAATTCCCTTAGAATAGCATACTGGCTTGCGGTATGAGCCATTAAGTTTACTGCAAAGTATCAATGGTTCAATAATAGCAGTGCATTCAAACGCATTAGAAGCTGCTTTAATTCTCCAGCCGCAAAGTGGCGTCAGTTTCCCCGCCTTGCTCCACTTTTTTACCGCATATCACCACGAAGCTTGAAGCTGAAGAATTAATCACATGAGCTTTGAGCATTGAGGTACATAGGTACATACAGTATCTTCAGGAATAGCATCTTGAATATCCTGTGTTGCTTCGCATAATGCCCGCTTATCGCGCCTTTTCTCCGGTTAAGCTTCTCCGCAACGCTCACGCCTTGCTTCGCCTGTTTTCCGCATCTATGTATGACCTCAAAAGACGGGTACTTAGTTATAGCCTTGCTAAGTAGCTTGTGAAAGCTGAAGAAGATCTACGCAGTAAAGGTTCGATCACCCCGCACCTGCCACCGCGTCTTATCGCCTTGCTACGGCGCATAAAACTCCGGCTTTGCGGCGCGCGTTGCGGCGTTGAAGAATTATGCAGAGGGGTCTGCGAATTATGCATCACAATATCATCGATCAATTTCTTCATTCATTGCCTTCTGCAGCCTGGTTTCAGCGTCATGATATTAGTCTGTAGAGTCTACGGAGTTTGAGGATTATTATCTTGTGGTGGCTTGATTTCTTTGCAGTGAGTGGTGGCGCGTTTTCGTTATGACTGCATATGGAGGGGAAGTAAGCGACTGCGATTGTAAGCATGTATACCCGTAACCTTAGACCTCGTGGGGTTGCAGTGGCTTCGCGCGTTTCAAATTGTCTCTAACTCCACGTGATTCACGACCATCAGTTAGGATTGAGAGTCAGCGTACACCCCCCACAACACCTTGGGCTTAGTTTCAAAACAACAGGTGTTAAAAGTAAGTAAGCACGTATCTCAGGAACCAGGAGTTCCCAAGACATAATACCTTTCGTTTCAGAGTTTCAAGTGGCTCGTCACCAGATCTTCTTGAAAGATCTGCGGGTACTGCCGCGCTGACTATCTTACCTTTGTCGTCAACCTAAGTCCATATGATTGACCATTGTCTATTCCAAAGTTCCGTAGATCCTCGTCTGAACCAATGCCGAACTTCAAGGGGCCCCGCAAATGGGGGGTAAGTGTATCAGATACCCGCGATCTCGGAGTTGGATGCTGGATTCAATCCATAAGGCTGTCTCCGGTGGATTGTGGGTCAAAATAGGACCTAGTCAAAGATACATGACATCCTTAAGGATATCTGGTTATGCAAGCTTCACTATCGAGTGGCGAGTGGACTTATGCATAGAGTTGGCTGATATTGTGATGATGATTCTTGCTGTTTGTGTGGTTCAATAGACATTGAGAATGCAGGAGGTTTTTGAGTCGTGTTTCGAAATTAATCAGGTGGTTTTGTAGAGTTAGTACATACTCGCAAGTTGGATGTTCTGTTCCGGCTTTCTTGAGATTGTGAAGAACAATTTTTAGATATAGTGCGCACTGCGAAGAGTAACACTAGTAAGCATATAAGTACGCACTGTTCATTTATTATTCAAGGCCGACGTTCTTTGGCTCGGCAACTAGCTAGCTGATTATGGCCGGCGACCGATCTGTTTGAGAGGAACAGGCAGCCGTGGGTATTCAGGTACGGATACCCCAAGGTGCGCAGGGATTTGCTCAGAGACAGGTACATACTCCACAAACCAGGGACAAACCAGGGGGTTTAAGACATCTTAAACATCTCAGACACCGTAGGCAGTGTTTCAAGTTTTGAATGTCTTCGTTTCTGAGAGGGTTTTTGCACTTGTGGCGCAATCATGTCTTCAATTATAGCCAGATTTCTGTAGAGAGCGGTTATGTCGGCATACTCTTTAAGGCTGTCGATTTTATCTTTCCTTTCTTATCTTATGTCGCCGTTCTTTAGAGGTTTCTTTTGCGGGGGATAAACTTACTTAGTTCTCGAAAAAATAAACTACACACCGGTCATCCTCAGATGGAAGTAATCCCGCTGGCTTCGGTGGCAGAAGGGAAGAAGAAGGAGCATTTGTTTCAAGTTCCATCACGGGATTTGCGTACCTCCTACCTACTTAGCTTATGTTACTGTTAAAGATTCTTGGAATCATAAGAACCATCAGTGTCTGTTACATACGCCGCTAACGTTGACCTAATTGGCGGCGGCAAAGGTTTGTAGATCTCCCGAGTTCCGTTCTTAAGGATCTCAGCTTCCTCTACTAAATGGTTTCACCTGTGACCCAAGTCAGTATAGCTGCCATCCGTAGTAAACCCTAAGTCCGGTGAATAATCTGAAAAGAATACTAAGAATGAATTGCAATAACGCCACCAGACACTAGATACATACTCTTCAAGCTACGTATGTATGTTCATCAATGCCGTTGATTAGCCTGCACGGCATAATTTACTCACGAAGCCGATAGTTAACCGGGCGAATGGAATAACATACTGGAAAAAAGCGCGGCCTCTACTAGTTTTACTAGCCCGGTGTTTTGTCACGAGATTTTTGTGTTACTTCTAGCGTTCCAGCTTCCAAACAATGACTTCAGTGGACTTCATAGGCTATGCAGATCATCATTTCCGCTTGTATGGCCCCGCTTGAACCAAAGGTCCTCGCCGTTATCCATAGATCAAGAGGGGTAAATTATCGTATCATCTACCCCGCAGTTCGCATGAACTGAGGAAGTTGGAACTCCCATCTACATTCTCTACGTACTAAGTAGCCTGTAGGTTGCTTCACAATATTCCCAATATCAAGACCCGATGGATTGCAATAACGCTAAAAAATAAATATTACCAAGTAGTCACATACTCTCCAAGCTGCAGGACCCAGGTACTCTTTTATGCCTTGTAGCCTTCCTTCTCCGCCGGCCATCTCAATCAGTCCCCAACGCCGAAAGCCCCTGCGGGTATCTCGTTTCAAGTGCTATCACAAGATCTTGGTACATGCTACATAGCTATGTTGCCTGTCCCGTAATACTCGCCGAATCCATGGACTCGGGAGCTGACTTCGCCTAGTCTCTTCGCCGCCAGTTCGCCTCGACAGCCAATGCCGCAGCTATCCGCAGATAGATCATGTACAATGGAAGCCGAGCGGTAATACTGAGGAATGGGCGATAAGATGTAACAGTTAGCGAGTGGTAAACCAGATTGAATATTGGATCTTATGTAGATACCGTTTGTTGAGATTATTGTTAGCTGTTACCTATGGACCTAGGATGTTAGTTACAGATTTCAACGCAATGCATGGCTTTCCTTCTTTTGCTCGCGGTAAATGAATTAAGTAGATGGTGATCTAGATTTTCTGGTATACGTAGTGTAAACCAGATCCGCTCAATCAGGTCTCTTGATAAACATTCTCTACATACAAACTCTTAGATTGCTTTTTCTTTGTATCTTTGTAAGGAACATTCGATGTGGTTAGTCGACATCTTCAGTCAGCAATTTTGTTCCATGGACTCGAGAGTCGGTATCCCTCGCCTGTAGTTCTTTTGATTCTCTTGATCCACTGATCCATCATCCGCGGATCCAACTGCGCGGCAATTGTCTACTTCTGTGGCCTCTAAATTATAAATCGTTCTTCCGCGTCCGGAGGTTCCGTTGTTCTCCGCGAGAGGGATTTGCATCATCAAAGTTTACTTATGATCAGTACCCAGTTCACTCGTAAGTCTGGATTCTTTGATTATATTGGCTGCTGATGAATAATCCACACACATAATTGCTACTTTCTAATAGAGCTGCAGATTATAACTTCAATACTGTTCCTCAATGAGCTAGTAAGCGGGGACTCTATTTGTGGATCTTCAGCTGGCGGGTAGATTATGCATCAGATACGTGTAACCGACATGTATATCAGTCCGCGGTAAGTGATGCATCAGCAGATAACAACCAGACCATCGTGGACAGTATTGGTCATCATTAACTTCAAAGTTTACGGAAAACCATCTCAATACATCAAATCGCGATTTTAGATTCTAAACTCTTCTTCAATCTTAAAAATCTGGCAGAACATATGATATCCTCAACTCCAAACTCATTATGCAAATTCCCTAGTATGTAAAAGATATCCGCTCAAATCAAATCCTCCCTTCATGGTATCTCTACATCAAAAACTCTTTCCCCTCCCACATCAAAAAGGTATCTTCAAATCAACGCTCCTGGTATCATTCCATCCTCTTCCTGCCCTCTCTGTTGGTATCTCAAAATCACACCGTCTCCAGTCCCCTGCCTTCCTCTATCCCGAGCTTTTCCGCAGCCTTCGAACAATCATCACAATACTCCTCCAGTCCCTCCATACCCAAACCCCCTAGTCCTATCTTCTCATCCCCCTCCTCAAGCTCTGTAATCCTATCCCCCAACACCCGCCGTACCATAGCACACCGTCTCCTCTCCCCCACAACCCACCGCTCCCATTCCGCCCTCACCATATCCTTCTCCATCGAATTCACCATACGTATAGCCACCACCAAATCATGTCTTACCACTCCTAGCTTTTCCTGTCCAGCCTGTATCGACGGCGAATGCCAAAACTTCGCAGCACAGCGGCCTGTGCTATTCCCTCCATTACCTGCCGCCATGCCACCGGGGGCATCATAGCTGAGCGAGCTAAAAGAGCCTAGCGAGTTGATGCTGACTCTAGGCGCGATAGCTTCGTTGAGGTCGATAACAGTGATCGCACGACTCATAATCCCATCCGGTTTAACGCCAACCTGATCCAAAAAGCTCGCCGCTCTTCTTTCTGACCAGAAAGCCCTTGAAGCACGGGTGGTAAGTGACATATTAGCAACCACCGACAAACCCAACGCAAGGATCAAGATGCGATGTGCTGTAACGATACTGAAGCCAGTTTTAACAGCTGCTAGGAGAAGGGTGAAGATATTGCTTATGGTTGATTCCGCCCAGGAGAGGCAGTTTTCCCAAAGCATTTGTGATAGGCGGTGTTGCTTGATGGGGATGCGGGGGGCGAGGAGCCTAGAAACGCGGTGATTGGGATGGGGACGTGTAGCATGTGGGTCGCTAGGTGGTGCTCGGCTCATGCGCTTATTGGCGAGGCTAGTTTTACCACTGCCAGTTCCCCCGGCGAAGGCGGAGAGTGCATCTATGGCGGCGGGGGGGAGGCCGCTGAGCTGGGTGTCGGCTGAGGGGCCCTCGCCGGGGGAATGCTCGCCGCCGATGGATCCGAACATGGTGATTGCGTTGGGTTGTTTTTGAGAGGTTAGTCTGGTTACGGCTTCGCTGACGATGTCGTTTAGGTCTAGTGCGTCGTGTTCTAGGTCTTCGAGGGCTTGTTTTTGGACGATTCCTATTGGGAGGAAATATTAGTAACTATTATTAAGGCTCAAGAGACCCGTAGATTATTCCCTGTGTTGTTCCGCTGGACAAGAAATACAAAGAGAAGAAAAGGGACTTGATATGCTGTGACTTGGAAGTGATAGCTGGGGACAGGGAGTGTGAGGTTGAGGGACTTGAAGGGAGTGAGAATGATGGGATTCATGCAAAACGTCTTAGTGGTAATGCTAAGGGACCCGAAACATCATGCCCAGGACTCGAGTGAGATTCTCTCCAAAAAAAGCAAATTCCCCTTGTCAAAAAACAAAAGCCAAGAACTGACTTTGCGTCTTGCCACCAGCGACTACCGCTACCGGCGGCAAGGCGAAACGTCTATCCTTTTTTACACCTCATACTGGCTGCACCTCATCGGGTGTAGGAATCTCACTTCCTACTGCTGGTTTGCCTGGGTAAGAGGTTTTTCGCTCCCACCAGGCATAAATTTCGAGTCCCTCGGTGCTAGGCAGCAGTTGTGATCCGCAATGAACCCGGCGAAACAAAGACCCGCAAGGAACATGCAGCAGCCCCAGGCAAACACCCGAAAATTGGGATTGCTAGAATGAGGCCAGACCAGCAAACACCTGTAAAACTCGGATCCGCCAAAAAACGAGTCCAGAGTCCAGAAGAGCAGCCCCATCCAACATTCCCAGCAAAACACCCGAAAATCGAAGCGAAAAACAGGGTCAGGAAAAAAAATTGAGTGCTTACAGCACCTTCCGACGTACCTTTGGAAAACTTAGGGTCCTTAAACCAAACTACTCTCGTCCAGATGCTGAGGCGACATTTAGATTTCGCCACATGGGTGATGACAATTTTTGAGACCATTACGAAGTCTGCCCTGTGTGGTAGATGCCAGGGGGTTTTGGTATCGGTTACTACGTAGCATCTGTGGGGAGCATTCCATTAGTACCGTGAAAACAAGTGATGCCGGTAAATAAATATGTGCAAGGATTCAAAGGGTGCCATGGTTTTCGGTGGTTTCTGGGAACATCCAAGCTGAACAGCTCATGTTCCAGGCTGTGGGAAAGCCGGTAGAGATGTGGCAAGCTTTCAAGATGTCTGGCCGGATTGTCGGGTTGCCAACGAGTCTGACACATAGAAAACAAGGCAGAGTCGGAACACCTTTTACAACCCTCCAAAAGCCCCGGTGGACCTGGCAAACTTGGGGAATGCAAGGAAAAAGAAGGGGCAGGGGAAACTTCGGCAGGCTCTCGGGAAACTCACAAATGATCTTCCTGTTTATCAATAGTCTGATGATCCACGACATCCGCTCTTCTAGCGCGTCCTGTTGTCTTGTATCAGCCCCATTCCATCCCATTTCTCGAACAACCCGTTAAAACATCTCACCCATACCACACCACCCGATGCCATACAGCCAGCCCCTCCCAGACTATCCCGTTGAAGATTGTAGGGGGCTGGTTCTTCCATGCTGGTGGTAGTGGTCCGCCTATGAAAGGGTGGTCCGCCTCTGGGGTCCACCTGTGGGTCCCTCCCTCTTTAATCCACCTCTTTCAATCCTTCCAATCAACGCAGGGAAATACATACCAAAAACATCAATACTGCTAACCCTGTAAGCAAACTGTCTCCTCATCTTTCCCGTGTCAAGTTCCTTCCAGTGCCCTTGGTGAACGGGTTTATCTCTCCTCTGGGAGTAAAGATTCCTAAACACCGGACTCTTTTCTCCGAACATAACATGGAACAGTGCCTTGGGACTGATATCGAAGTCACGTTCGACACTTTTCTTCGTCATACCGGGTGGTGTGTAAACTACCGGCTTATTGGGCAGCCTTAATTGGCCGGCGCCGACGCGGGGTGCGGCTGATGTGTGTTAGCATCGGATGGCAGGGAGAAGGAAGGTTGCCAGCGGGTAGAGAAGGCTTAGAAAGTCCGGAAGCTCGGGAAGCTGGGAAGTATGTTCCCAAGCAAACGGAAAACAAGGCAAGTTAAGGAGGGACTTACATCGATCTTCGATGGCTCTCCTATCACTGTATCACAGCATCATGTCAGTTTTGCTGTCCAATATCCCCATCCCTCTGCCTGGAGTATTCTAGAAGGAAGCGATGGTGGGTGTAGGGGTTCATACGTTTCAATCCTCAACTTCACCTCACTCTCCTGTCCCCCAGCCTGTGGCCTCCTCGCTGCCGGCCCATCCAAATACATCCCCACATCTTCCCACTGTTCATCCTCCTTATCTTCATCATTCTCCATTTCCACCAACTTCTTTAGCATTTCCCTTGCTTTGAGTTTCTTCACCTGAGGTGCCGAGGCTTCTTTACCACCATTACCATTACTACCATTAGCTCCAGGATCCGACAACGTGCCGTTCGCATTCTCCATCAACGCCTGCAACCTCCTCTGCAGCAGTCTCATCGGCTCAAGGAAAGTCTTAACAGTAAGTACATGTTGCGTTTCATACTCATCATTCTCATCGGGTTTCAGGTGTAAGAAAAGGTAATCACAATCCTTTTCCTGAGCTGACTTAATTTCCTGTATTTGCTCGAATGGTGTTTCAGTCGTGAAGACAAGGCCTACGTAGTGGGAGTAGAAGTAGATGGTTCTTTCGGTTACGAAGCAGCGGCCTGGGAGCGACTGCGAAGGGGAGGGAGACCAGAGGGCGCGGAAAACTGGAGAAAGTCAGCAGGGGACGAATGATGGGTGACGAGTAATGGTGTGACGGGTGATATTTCATGACGTTGGTCATTTTAGAAGGGATATTAGTTACGTACCGAGCAAAACAAGTTTATCTTTAGCTCCAGGGAAAAGCATACGGAAGTGTTCATCCTGCATCCTAAGTTCCGGAGGATAATCATTCGGATACTCCCCAATCCTCTCCTGTTCCTCCCCCTGTTCCTTTCCATGATCTAAACTCATAGTCTTCTTATGACCCCTCTCTCTATTTATCTCCGAAATCGCCGCAATCCCATTCCCGCTTGTAACCGTAGCAGCAGTCAATAAATTTACTGGTGCGGGTGTACTAGTGAGCGTATTAGGAGCAAGAGAAGACCATTTACTATCCGCTGATGGGAAGTGATGAAACGGCTGGCTAAGACCGACTGCAGCTCCGACGGTACCGGCGGAGGATGCGCCAGGACCAACACTGACATGACCTGGACCACCTATGGCCCCGGCAGATACGGCTGATACACTGCGCTCGCGATTCCCGTGAGTTATATGGCCGGGTTGCAGGTTCATTTGGGAAAAGTCACGGGGGACATCCATTGATGCTGCTCTGGTGCCGGAGTCACCACCGAGAGGGCCCATTGTTGCGGATCGAGAAAAGGTGAGGCCGTCGTCTGCGGCTAGCTGCCGTTGCTGGCGCGGGATGTTGAGAGAATCCGAAAGAGGGGCTGAGTTGGCGGAGTTTCCTTCATGTCCCTTTGTAACATAAGCGGGTTCAGATGGTGGGGCAGGAGCAGAGGGTGGGATGATGGAAAAGGCCTGAGAAGAAGCCACCAAGTTTGATGATGCAACAGCGGTGCGTTTAGCTTGTTCAAAGACACCGAGCCATGAGGTTAAGTCGGCTTGAGTTTCAGTTTGCAGCAATATGGTGGTATCTTTAGTTTTAACTTCGAAACAGAAACGGCGTTCTTCACCGACGGCGGGCTTGATGTTGCAGAGAAGGACTCCGACTTTTTCGCTCTCTTCGGCACCACCCTCGCGGTAGCCTTGCACGAGCCAGCCGAAGACGCCGGCTTTGACGAAGAACCAGCGGCGGATCCAGATTTGACGGGTGGGTTTGCCGGTGATGGTACGCATGAAGAGCCAGCCTTGTTTTTCGCTGGGGACGTCTTCGCCGTCGATGTGGGCTCCGACGGCGGGTTGGCGGGATAGATAGGGGACGGTACTGATTGAGTATTCGTCAAGTTCACGGGCGGGTTGATGGTCTTTGTATGCTCTTTTTTCCAATGCTGCACCCGCCGCTGTTAATTGTTTCAAAAACAACCGCTCGTTGGCCTCCATTGAATCATAGCAGCTGCGTATCCTTTCCACATCTGCTCCACATTTTTTCAAGAGATTTCCATTATCATCTCTCATGGACATTTGTTCTCTCCATTGGTTTGAAATGACTTTTGTTAAAAGCTTATCCAGGTTACTCCGGAATAATGGTGCTGCAATACAGAAATCGAAGCTGGTTTTGATGTAAGCCTTTCGGGCTTCATATAGTGCAAATGCATCTTCTCGTAAGGCGGATGGTTCTTTGGATTTGTTTTGAGATAGATAGCGCGCTAATAAGGCATCGTATTTGTTTTGTGCAGCTTCCAAAAGTCGTTTGATTTCCTGAAACGGGTAACTGTCAGCCAATGAAGCTCTGGAATTGAGTAGGCTGAGCAGAGCAGGCTCCGCCGCGCAGTATCACCCCACATACCTTGAAGTTCTTGAGCTCTCCTCTTTGAAACGCCGACAACGGATCCACCACCAACGTTTCCACCTTTCTAGCTCCGGTAATGACGTTTGTCCAGAACCCCCGAGAACCCTCAGCATATCGCTGCATCGCCAGTAGAGTGTGATCATGATCGAGAGCTGATTCGGAGATGTTTGTAGGTACGGCGCGCAGAAGAAAGTTGCTGATGGGATCCTCTAGGGCTGCATGCTGCCGTTAGCAAGCTTGTCACTTGTCATAGAATCTACAACCCTGATAGCTCCCCCGCAACATACCCAGCACATCGCGAACCAGCGTTGAAGACGCCTTTATGAACCCATCCAGCCATTTCTCAATCAGATCAACTTGCTCCGCGTAATGTAGTACCGTGCCACGAAAGGTTGGTGAATCGAGGGAAGCTTCTTTGAGCGTTGCAGGACTGTGAACGCGGGACGGAGCTATCCGTTAGCAAGTGAAACCGCGACATTTGCAACGTGGAGTTTGCTGTTCTTCTTCAAGATTCCGAACTCCTCAGTATTCGCCCACTCACATCAACGATATAGGGCCAGTCGCGGCCATTCTGTCTTTTCTGCGGTTAAAGGAGGCTGTGAGCTCCAGTTACTGTCGTTGCCGTTTCCCTTGTTGAAGAAGAGTTGAAAAGGGAGAAACAGCGCTGTATCCCTAGTAACTGTCCTTGACAATCCAAGGTCTGTGCTGCATCAGTGATTGTCAGGACTCGCGGACGCTTCTTTCATATACTTACCTTACCTCTGCGTAGACTCGCCAGCTTCCACCTGCTGCATCTGTTTCGTACGCAAAGCGGGCTGCGGCACTAAACTTCCGCCCTGTCAGCAAGGGATTAGTATCATGTGGCGTTGTACTCTAAACGATGCGAGGTGTGGCTGGTGTAAGGGGCATCTGTATCGTAACGCCACAGTAGATACCATCCACTAATATTCTTCTGGCTAGAGTATTCTAACCCTGATGATGAGTAGAGTACACCACGTGACTTTCTTCTAGATTTTTGAAAGTCAAGGAGAACCTCACCAAACCAAGGCTAGATTCCCGTACCAAGACCGACCAAGGACAGCAAGTGTCATCGTGCGCTATGCACCACAAAATCGGTTCCTGGTTTATGCGAAGCTAAGGAGAACCCGAGCTGAATCCTGCACCTGCGCCTGATTGCGAATACAAAGCAACAAACGAGAGTCAGAAGGGTGCTCCTGAACCAGAAACACCCATTCAACGTCTGAACTGAGATATCCCAACAAATCCACCACGATCGCTTGAACCGAACCACGAACTGCGGACTACGAACCGAGTCGATATACAACTTGATCGCTTCCGTAGTCTGCGAAATCTACGAGCTCGAACCCACAGACCCTCGATATCCTCAACATACGACACACGACACTTGATCACAACATCTACAAACTTCCCGAACCTACGCAACCCTTACGACACTTGATCACAATATCCACCAACTTTCCCGTCCTCGGCTTAACCACCAACTCGACCTCACCCACAACCAACCTTTCACAGCGATACCTACAATCTCAACACCATGTCACTAACCCTCACCATCCCGACGACCTCTGAGACGCCTCCCCCCCGTTCCTACACTCTGTACCACATCCTCCTCCGCACCTCCGTCCGCAGCTACAGCCTCCCCAAACGCTACTCCGACTTCCTAACCCTCCATTCCGCGCTCACCACCGCCTGCCATGCCGCTCCCCCGCTCTCCCCGCCCCCAAAACACTACCTCTTCAGCACGCTTGGATCCCCCTCCCGCACCGAGGAGCGTCGTGCCGGATTAGAAGCCTATTTATACGCCATCATAAACCACACGGACTCCCGGTGGCGCGACTCAGCCGTTTGGCGATCCTTCCTTTCATTACCAGCGAGTTGGATAAACAACTCCAAAACCCCTCAACAGCAGCTTTACAGCCCGGTATCCGGTGGTCCCATAACGGATCCTGCTTTATGGGTCGACTCCCACCGGGAGCTAAAAACACTGCTACATCAGTCCCGAACATCAATCCAGACGGCGCAGGAGAAGGGGGAGGGGTGGCAGGATGCAAAACGGTTGCTTATGAAAGCTGGTGGATTGATAGCAGCGCTAGAACAGGGGCTGAACGAACAGGGGGAGAAGGAGAAGCCGCTGCTTGATGGAGAGATGCGGAGGAGGAGGGATTTGGTGGCTGCGGCTAAGCAGGATCGTGATGCACTAGAAACTCTGGCTACTATGCTTTCCTCCTCTAAGAACTCGGCTGCTAAAAACACCGCTGCTGGAGGAGATAAGCCCCCAGCTTCCCGCTTCCAGGGGACGAGAGTTTTAGGTGCTCCCATCCCGGAAACCCAGGCAACGAGGGAGTTAGATAATAAGGGGGTTTTGCAGCTGCAGGAACAGGTGCTGAAAGAGCAGGATAAGGGGATTGGGGAGTTGCTTAGGATTGTGGAGAGACAACGGGCGATGGGGACCGCTATAACGCAGGAATTGGAGCTGCAGGTTGAGATGCTTAAGGAAATGGAGAAGGATGTGGATAGGGTTGATAAGAAGACCCGTGGGGCGAGACGGAAAGCGGAGGGAATCTCATAAGTGGGATTTCGTGAGGTAGGGAAGTCATGGGGGGGTAGAGGTTATGGATTGATGTGAAGGATACGAGTGATAGGATGGATAGATGAGGAGGATGTTAGTGATACCCGGTGGAGTTTGATTTCTTTTTCTTTTTCTTTTCTAGCGCTGGAGTTTGAGTTTGGATGTTTATGGAGGATTGTAAGTTATTAGTTGGAGTTATTTCGGCGCTCAGTATGAGGAGCACGTACGTTTGATTGTGGATTGGCGTTTTATTCGGACAGGTTGTTTCTTTTTCTTTGGTTACGGTCACATTATTATTAGAGGTTGGGCATTTGGTTGGGACTTAGGTATTCCTCTTTTTTTTCCTTTGGCGATGGATATATTTGGAGCGAGTCGTTATTTTCAGCGGTGGATTCATGGAATGAGTTGTTTTACATACTTCCATATATACCCTTTTTTCTATGCCTTCGAGTCAGTTCAGGACAATTTAATCTGTTTCTGTTTTTACTTGGTACCACTGCTCCATTCTCAAGTTCGAACTTCGCAGGATGATTTTCCCTAAACCTTGCTCTACAGTAATCACCCTCTCCCACTCATCCCCAAGATCCGCAATGAATCAAAGATAACCATATGTATCTTGAGTAACCCCCACGGTAACCTGAAGAACGAAGTGCCACGTATCTAGAGTATCTCGAGTAAGAATAGGTACCCGCATACTTCCCTTACGTTTCCCGCACTTTCGAGGCGGAAAGAGAGGCTACTTGGCGAGTCTGGGTCCGATCGGCTTACCACTACCGAGCCAGTTAGAGAGCTTATTTTGGGATGGGACCTAGGTTTCCGGTGTATGTAACTGAACTCCTATACCAGTGCGATGATGTGTGGTGTGATTACATAAGATGCGGAATAAGTAACCGAATAACTTACTCTACATAGAGTACAGAGAAAACTACGCTAATGTATCTGGTAAATAAAACCGTATCGCACTAGCCGATGCATGGAAGAGTCCATGAGTTAGCTCGTTGGATGTCCAGTACTAAGTACACAAGTAGTCACAAGCTCACCAAGATACTATAGTTTGTATTATTATAATTATAAAATGTTTGTAATACACAATACTATAAAATGGGGGTGTGGTTTAGTGGTATAATTCCTCTTTAGCATAGAGGCGGTCCGGCGTTCGATTCGCCGCTCCTCCATTTCTTTTTTGATTTGTCATTGTGTTCGTGTGGTTTGTTAGTTTGCGTTTAGTGGAAGGGGATTGTGAATGTTTTTGCTTTGTGACGGGGTTTTGGTGTTACGGAGGAGTAGGTGTAACGGCCGGGAGTCATGAGGCGAACTGAGGTCACTCGTGTTTGTTGAAAGACATGCAACGAACTATTGATGGAGTGGAGATGGAGTGATGCAGATGAATAGATGCAGAAGGAAAGGACAAACAACACAGCTGGAATAGGGTCCTTATGAGGGCCGTGTACACGTCCGATTGGCCAAGAAGAGCTTGTTAACTTTTGACAGTGTTACGCATACTTCACGGCGCAGGTGTACGGTACCACATAGGAAGTCTGGGGACAGCTTAACAGGACCATTTTACAATTCTTCAGCCTCAAAAATACTTCGCATAACCCGTGAAATGAAAGAAAATGCGCCAAGGCCTAAACACCACCCAACACTAGAAAATATTGAGAAAACGTCACCACAACCTCCATCTCCCGGCCCCAAACCCGTTACGCTGTCTCTAGACGTCTCCTTCTAGCCCTCTGCCTATTTTTGGCCAAGAAGATACAATCCCATCACTGTCACCATGAACTTTTCCGTCTCTCCACTCATCCTTGCCCTCTTCCAACCTCCCCTCCAACATCGCATCCCATGTGTCCCCCCCATCCCCTCCCGCATCCCATCCCACATCTCTTATCTCTCCTGCCAAACCTCCTCCCAAACCTTATTCCCAACCTCCTCCCCAATCTCCTGATCCTCCCAAACCCCCCTCCCAAACCTCTTGCCAAACGTTTCGCAGCACTCCACTCACATCCCCTACCATCTCTCTCCCCATATCTACCCCCATATCTCCCCTCACGGTCCTCACCTCTCCTGCCACTTATCATCCCTCCTCCAAACCATTCATCGCCGCAGACTCCCAACTCTCCGCCTATCCAAAGCCCATCGCCCATCGCCCGTTCCCAGTCTTCGGCCTATCACTAACCCCCCATGGCAATCCACAACCCACATACCCGTCCAATCCCATCGTACTCCAAACGATTGAATACACGAATAGTCGAGCACCTATTTCCGCCGACATTTCGTGAAATAATTACCCCATGTGTCCCCTATTGTGTATATCTTTGTTAACACCGTTCCCGACATTACTGTATCCTGATTTTGATGAAAGTCCGGACGACAGGTCTTTTATCATGGGGTCAGTCTGGGGTACTTACTCCCTTTCATACATCCTTGATCTAGGCTTAAATATCGATATCCATCGGATCTTGGTCATCGGTTGCGCTGATTGAGGTTGCGTTGAGATTGTTGTTGACATGGTCCATATCATGATCGTCGCCAGCTTCGTTGACTTTGTAGGCTTCGTGATCGGATCCACCTAGGAATTTGCTTCCGGAATCGTCGCGTTCTATGTAATTCAGGAGCGTTAGTTCTGGGGAGCTTTTGGAATTGATAGTTTTGGATGTTTAAATACTCACTGCGATGCTCATGATTATTGACAGTTGCAATGTTGGCTCCGTAATCCAGTAGGAGTTGGACTATATCGCGATGTCTGGATGAAGCAGCCAAATGTAATGGTGTCTTTCCAGATGTATCAACAGCTTCGGCGCTGACTTTATTGTCTAGTAGGAGTTGAACTATATCGCGATGTCCGCATAAAGCAGCCGTATGTATTGGTGTCCTTCCAGATGTATCGACAGTTTAGGTGCTGGTTTTATTGTCTAGTAGGAATTGAATTATATCGCGATGTCTGGATGAAGCAGCCATATGTAATGGTGTCTGTCCATATCTATCGACAGCTTCAAGATTGGCTCTATGATCGATTAAGAGTTGGACAATATTGCAATATCCAGACGAAGCAGCCTTGTGCAACGGTGTCTCCCCCAAGTCATTAAGGGATTCAATGTCGGCTCCATGAGTTAACAGAATTCCAATAATACCGTCGAGTCTTTTTGATGTAGCTAGATGTAATGCGGACAGGTTGTTCTTTTGGTTTTTACCGTTGAAATGGACACCGTGTTCAAGAAGCCATAATGTTAATCCAAAGTCGCCAGTGTATACTGCTAATTGGAGCGCTGTTCCGTAAATTGTATTTTCGGATCCCCCTCCAGAAGATTCCCTGAAGCAACCTACTGTTTCACTGTCCACTTCATGCTTTAGGAAAAGGTTCAGCATTTCGATGTCACCCTTGACCATCAGATGTCCTAGTGCTTGGCGATATACAGTTTCCGGCAAGATTGATCCCTTTGTCTTCCCTCTAGGACTCATAGCTATTATAGCACCGGTTGCTCTTACAAAACAGCTTTCAGTTGCGCGGAAGAATACTCTGCGACGGACCTCTTGTGCTTTCGTATTAGCTTTATATCGCAATGTTTTATATCCAATCAAAGCTAGAGCACAATCGTTCAAAAATAGATGAGCTGTGCTTGGGAGTGATCGCTTTGACTGCTTAAGCAATTTTGTAAGCTTCTGTAATATCGATTCCCCTTCGTCAAATCTAACGATGTGTTGTTTCAGGTTGTTCAGTGCATAATCGAGAAAAGCAAATTTATTGAGATATTCAGCGTATTTTGTGGCATCGTTTTCGGTCTAAGACTGAGTGTGCGGAACTATCCGGGCAGGCAAACTGTTGGTGTAGATGCTGATATACCGAAAACATATGATCCCCATGCTAAGAGATTGTGCGTCGTTCTCGGAGAGGAGGGGGCTGGTTTTTAAATATTCGCGTGCTGTCTGGTGCATGAACTGTACAATGCTGCTATCATCTAATCATGCCTGATGTCAGAAGTTGTCTACGAAAACATAAATTTCAGACTGAGGCATCTACGGTTGATACACACGACTTTTGTTGATTTCAATCAAATTTCCACAGCAATGTATAATTCGTTTTTCTGTTCCCCTGACAAGCCGATCCGTAAGAAATTCTTTTGAAGGTGTGAATTCTGCATCTCCATGATATCCTGTAATAGCAAGGGCATGTTGTAACTCATCCAGTTCAAACGGACGGCTTGCAGATAGAACCAGAAAAAATATATTCTTCCTATAGTTGATATCACGCTTATCCTTAGATTTCGAGAGTCTTTCAAGAATACTACCGTACATGCCTTCCAGTTCCTTGGGAAGACTTTTTAGGGCCCCGAGAACGTCATTCTTTGAATATCCGCTCTCATCCAGAAGCTGAAGTTCGGCTTTAACCAAGTATACCCACAAAAATACACCTTGCGCAGTTTCTAAAATGTATTCTGCAGCTTCCTATAGAAGATCGTCCGTGAATCTTAGATCGTCTATTAGAAAACTTTTCGAGTACCTTTCGATGCCTCTGTGGTTCCAACGCCGGCCCAGTAGATAATCAGCGGATTAATCAAGTCAGATACTGGGTTTTTGGACTGTGTAGCACTACCAGTATTACTGGGTTGACTGATTAATTTTGATTTTTACACAGTATTAACTTGGGAACTCTTTAGCGGTACCTCTGATTAAAAATTAAACATGACCCAGGATTACTGGTAAAAAATAAACAGTAGTGCGTATTAATTTTTCATTGGAATGCCGGGTCCGGTATTTGTGTTTTTTAAAAATTAATTATAAATGATTCAATGACAAATGTAATTTTATTATTATTTAATGTAGTAAACATCAGACAGTAAAAAAAAAAAAAAAAACTATGAATAAAACTGAACTACTTCATATTCGAATTTACAGGTGCTGAAGTAAAGCAGATGTCCTTAATTTCTGCGGGAAGAATGCCTGGTTCTCATGAGGGGAAATTGACTTGTTCTTGGACCCTGCTGGTCTTCCACACTTCTTTGTTGGTTGGGCATCAGCCATGATCGTTTCAGCAGGAGTGGAAGTTACAGATGGAGAAGGTGAATCTGGAGCAGGTGAAGGATGTTCAGGAGACATTTCCTAGCAACTGCATTAATTTGAGATCCTAGAGAGTTTTCCGAAATATGGAATTTGTATGCAAAAAATATCATGTTTGCATGCTCTCTACCAACATCAACCAGTACCTGGCATTCTGACCACCACAACGTACCTGGTGGGTATATGAGTGGGGAGCTCAAGTCAGAAAACATAAATGAGTAAAAAGCCCCCACTCGACAAAGCCATCATCAAGCAAGATCACTCAACTATCCCATCAAATACAACTATTTCCCAGAAAGATATTATTCAAGAACCCTCATAGGATTGCTGTTAGTCATTTAACACAATTCCTCTATGAATTACCAAGTCCCTCGGACTGATTACAAAGACCCTCAAGACCAAAGACCCTCACGGATTGCTGTTCACTCTTGGATGCAATACCCAACAATCTCGACCACTCCCTGAGATAAGCGGGAGAGTTTAACATTATTATGTTTCTTACTCATTCGAGTTGAAGAGAGAATCCCTGGAGAAGTAAATAATTTCTATCATTGAAATTATTTCTTCTCACTTTTCTTTTATGTTAAGATTGAGTTACCCTACCATCGGCCTCCTGATAGCCCCCAGTTCACACCAGGGGCTTGGGTACAGGGTCAAAGTAATCCTGGTGAAATTGACTCTGATCCAGACATAGAGTCTGGGCAAAATGGGGAAGAGCAGGCATTGGATGCAGATGGCAACATCGAGTTGTAGAAGCTGTGGCAAACTGCAGGTAAAACACAAAGGCGAAAGCCCATCACAGCATATTGATAACACTGTGAATTCAAAAAATGCACTGGCAAATTTACCATCACCCCAGCACTGTCCCGTGTACTCAACAGGTTCATCAGGACGATGGAAACAATCACAGATATAATACCAGGTGATTTTCAACACAATCTTCTGACAGTTACGAAATGGCAAGCCTGTACCTTCAGAGGAGATACTGATGATGAAGAGGATGATTTCGAACTCCGGTCTTTCAAACACAAACAGTGGAATAACACTCGGAACTCATCATTGTGTCTCTATTACAATCACTTCGAGAATGACAGCACTGAGTTGGCACTGGTGCTCTTCTGTTTCACAGCCCAGTTACGCATGGCATTAGTGCGAGCCGTCGGTGGGTCTGAATGCTTTCCGGAGTCAGACACAGCCAGTGATTCCCCTGACACAACCGAATTTCAGTTGGCATATATTGAGCACATGGATGCTTCACAGGTCCTGGGGACCAGGCTGCTAAAGAAGTTACCAGGAACTAGTAAAGCATCATAATGGCACATGATATCATTATGCTTGCCGGTTTGATAAAAAATGGTGACAACTGGTATGTTTGTAACAAGTATGGATCTCAACTATATCAAGATGAGGTGAATGAGGAGAACATATGGCCTGTGTAAAGTAGGCAATTGCTGTAAATATATATTTGTATTGCTGTTGTTTTTATTGGTTTCAACCTCATCGATGCTTTTGTCTTAGCTTTAATTTATTATTGTTCATCACTTTATTACTTTATAAAAGTTTGTATGTTTTCGCTGTTCAATTACAGAAGTTGCTATTATTTCCGTACACAATATTCCAATTAATCAAACTATTAAACAGCTCGATTATTTACTGATTGAGTTAAACAGTGAATGGTCAGGGCTTTTAGCTGCTACCAGTAGTTAAACAAGGAATCAAGGGCTAAACGAGCATTAAGCGATGTTCTTGTTTAATCCTCAGATTTTGTATGGGATGATGGTACCACAGAGGATGGCAGGTCTTGTCTCGTCTTGTAATCTTATCCAGTATGTTGAAAGGTTTAGCTCCTATCAAGAATAGTGTTCAGGATTCCTAGAGGCCGACTTGCGATGAACACTTTGATGATACAGGAGTTTGTTACAGAGCAAAGCCTGATGAGCATTTTGATAACATCTCGCATTTCATTCTTACTCGACTCGTCCAAGGCGTCGACGATTATATAGATGTTATGTTGCTCTGTATGGTTATGGATCGACAAGAGTATCTCCTCCATCATTGGATAGTCCCAAATCTCGTTGTTCTATGTAGATATGGGGCATGATGAAAGTTGTTGGCGTCTCCGGTAGAGTGCTTGAAAGTGTTCAAAGAATGAGTCGCTGTGATTTAAGATTTCGTAAAGAATGCAGCGAAGCATGCTTAAATTGCTTGTTTGACGAGAACCCTCCCTTCACTATAAAAGAATCTGCAGACAATCGATGTATCTTTAGGAGGCCGAAAGTTCTTTCGAAAGTATTTTGCAAGAGTGCTTTTTCCACTCCCGGGCTTCCCTTCAATATATAATAGTTGAGAGGTATTTGGCTCGGACCACTTGATATAAGATGGGTGTTTCCAGATCCAGTCCAAGGTATGCTGATGCTCTTCTGCGATTTTTGAATAGCGTGTGTTGTCAAAGTATAGCGACTGGAGGCACTCTTCAAATATTTCGATATATTGCTCGCCACGAAATACGCTTATGGTCGTTTCCTTGAGAACGTGGTTCACTTCGCAGACAAAGAGACATTTCAGAAATAATAAGCCACGTAATTCCTCGAGAAGCAGGTGGAATTCTGTGAGGAAGTAATCCGTACCACTGGTAAAGCTAGTGGCGACTAATATTAAGACCTTTCGACCAAGAAGAGTCTCGGAAGATAATAAAGTTGCTTTCAATGCTTTCCATATCACACCAGGGGCGATTTTGTCATGAAAAGGGACGGTCGTTAAGAGTTGCTCCACGTTGGCTTCCTTTGTGGATGTAGAGAGTGTTTGAGCCATTTCAATTAGTGTAGGCTTTTCCAATTCCATGAATAGAGAATGCGTGAATTCTGTAAAAATCAATTGAGATTTTTCTTGATCGGGGACCGACTTTATCAGTTGAGATAATAGCGCGTGCGCAAATTCCAGCGTTTGGAATTTTGAGTCGCTGGACGTTTGGATCCTTGATTTTGTGATGACGATTCGAAATTCTAAATACTGGTCATGTTCAAATGGAACTCCAAATATTTCTGTTGGTGGGATCTCTCTAATATCTGCACAAGCGCGGATGAGTTCACACTTGCTCGGTGCCTATAACTATAGGACCGTATTACTATCCGATGTGATCCATTGCTGAAAATCTATATGCTTTGAGATCCAGGAATAGCTAGGGTTATTCTTGGGCGATTCTGATGATAAGCAATTCGATTGTTGACCCGTTCGCATTTTGAGCAACATGCGATTCAAGAGCTCTCCTACACCGTGGGGGGTATCGCGACAAAGCCTGTGATAACTCGTTTACAAGACTCTCAGGGTTTACAGAGTCTAGGATCACTGATTAGGCTAACCCGGGTATAGATTTTTAGATACGATATTTAGATAAAGCACCGCTGATACATTTCTCCAGAATATTAACCACCGATAGGGAATCAGTATCAACCGCCGAGTCGAATTTGACCATGTCTGTGTGATTCTTGTGTATCGGAAGGCGAGCCTCACCCGGAATGTACAACTGTGCCAAGATCTCGACACTTTGAACTCTGTAGGTCCATCTCTGCTCACAGATCCATCCTTGTCCTATGTATCATCAGAAAAAAACATCGGGTCAAAAGGAAGACTATGAGTCTTACCTTCTGCATAGTCGGTGAGTTCTCCGTTTCATAGAAGCCGGTGACTTTCCCACTGAGTTGATCCCACACGCTTGTCAGATCCGCGTTATGATCGTCTAGGAAAACTGAATTGGTTCGTAACTGGTCGATGAGTTTACGCTTTGATTCAAGCACTCTTCCCTCAAGTTGACTATTGACAAGATTTGTCAAATCCTCGGACCGCATGCCGTGATGGGGTGCTCCAAAGAATATTATACCACGTGTGGCACTTAGGATGTGATTGTATGGCTCATTGTTTTTTGCCTTCAATAGTATCTACAAAAAACATTAATAAGCTAGCTGCGATGCATGCTGGTATATATCAGCAAGCACAAAGAAACAAACCTTAGAGATTAGAATACAGCCTAAACTGTGGCCGATGAATACTATGGGTCGGCTCTATTAGATACAGATTTGTTATCAGCAGAGGCGCATATGAAACAGGAAACCTCTCATGTGAATTTCAGTAAAGACAGCGTACTTTATTCAAAGATCTGACTTTCTCTATCTGTTGAAGGGCATCATTGGCGTAGTCGTACAGGTTGCTACTGTTGGCATTTAGTTTAGAAAAACTACTATTGTAGCCGTACGTCATGATTCTTGCGTTCTGTATCTCCCTCGGAAGAAAGTCGTGAAGCCACATTCTGTACGCTTTGCGGCTCCTCCATGATCCCCACGCGTGGCCTGCTAGCCCTGTTATAGCAATGATACTATGAATAAAAAAGTCAGTACATGTAACTTCAACAAAAAAGGCTCGTTACATACTCCACGCATGATTCCTCATGTTCCGGTTTATTGAGTGGAGTTAAGCCATAAAGGTCGCTATCGATAACAAGTTACACTTCTGAAAGTTGCTTATGAGCCTCTCCTTATAACCTACTGAAATAGTTTGACTTCGATGTCAAGTTGAGGAGGGCGGTCTGTTTCCGGGATGAATAGCAATCGGGATGGAGAGAAAGTTCGTATGTTTGGTTGTTAAGAATGGTTTGCAGGGATTTCAATAAATCGTCTTTGCTCCAGTGATTTGGAATACCCCTGATCCAAAAACACCAAGGCTTTACGGGTACAGGTCCAGTTTCGGGCCCCTTATCTGACAGATGACAGTTTGTATTTTGCTCCGTTCATTGGGAGCTCTGTTCCATATCTAACCTCGGGTTAGTAATCTAAGGCATTTTTTAAGCACGATTTTGTACGTACGACTTCTTTCATTACCCGACTCTAAGCTGGGAGGAGAATCATATTTATCATTCCGTGAGCGGCTTCTATACCGCGCGATTTCGTGCGAGCTCCAGGTGCTTTGAGGTGAGTGAGGACGCTTGCGAGGGTTGTGGCCTGACGACTCCCTGCCATCATCGCGACGGAGACTAGCTCCGGGCGAACGACGATATTCATGGTGGCCATCTTCAGGTCGGAGATAGTCTCTGCCTCTGTTCTGTGAGGGACTCAGACGATACGAATCTGGAAACAAACGTTACATACTGCGCAGCACTACCACTCAAGAACACTGGTACCAACAGCAACCAACGGGAAGTATACCTATTTCTCTGGGCCGATGATTCATGGCTGCTGATCCACACTTGGTCCGGTATTTTCGATATGACGACTGTCGAATCTCTCAATGATCTTTGATTTCAAGCGATGGATTCAATACAAAGGAGAAGACTCTAAGCGATCGAAACCCCGCATTGAGTCAGGCTGGAGCCTAGATACTGATCTGTTTGGTCGTGATTGGATAATAATCTCCGGGATTCACCCTTGCAACCCAATGAGCGAGCTTCAACCAATTGGTCGCTGAAGATTGCGTGGGCATTTTGTCAGCGTTTGGATTATCCTCTAAAAGTTCGAACCATAAGCCATTCAAGAGAAGAGAAATCGATCATGTTCTCTAAGTATGCTGTAATAATTCGGGTTGGTCGAGGAAATTGTGGAGGAAGAGGATATGATGGTGAGTACTTAATTCAACGCCCGTATGTAGGTTGCACTGCAGGTCCTTCATCTAGTGCCAAGACAGCGATCCACCACCCAACTCATCAGCACAACCGACTCGGACCATGCAGTCGCATAGTCCTCCACCTCTACATTTTGTTCTTTCTAAATTCTAGCAGAAACACGACTACTTATCATACTTAGAGTAGGCTATGTCAGAGCCGCTTACAAGGTAGATAGGATCTGCTTTTGAATTACCTTGCTGATTTCCCTCTTGTAGATAATTTACCAGAAGAACTTATCAAACGTTTTAGATCACGTGCTGTGAAGTATTAACACCTTGCGTTTGGGTTCCTTGACATTATGGATCCCGAGTCATTGAGCTCAGAGCTCCCTATTTGACTTGCATCCGACCTATTTAAGCATAAACTGACCCACATTCGGCAGAAAATCGATCCAAGACAACTGACCACAGTACACGCTCCGGTGACCTTCTTCAACGTCGACGCTTGCCACCCAAGTTGCGCTCCTCATTCTCAAGAGCTGTGCCAAAGCCCCTAACAGGATAACAAGCAGACGTATAGGATACTAACTTACAGGCATTTCTTTACGATTCAAACGCAGTTGAGGAATCAGTATCCATCATAACCAAAAAGGAAACACAGCAAGCTGCAACACCATACAAACCACAGAAAACCAAGAGGAAGCAATCTAAATCAAAGTTCCCGAAAGTCCTGATCTCCTTTCCACTAGCTTGTTAGCCTAGGAACAACGAGAACACGACTCTTTTTCGAATCTCGACTTTTGACAGTGATGACCCATGAAGCCAGGCTTGAACCTAATTTCTAACAACTCCCTGCCGAGTCAGGACCCGACTGTTTACGATAGGATCCTTTACATATCTGGAGTACATACATATCACTCACCCCTTGACCGATAATCTAGTACTCTTATCAGTGATCTAGAGTAGCTAGGGTTGATACCACCTTCGGGCGATCCAGGAACCAAACGCGGGGTAATTCTCATGCTATTCCGACATGACGTACTCACCCAGCATACCCCTCGCCTGTATCCCACTCATCTCAATCTACAACCCCAATCTCCAATCCCCAATCCCCAATTTATCCCTAACCCCTTAGACCCCATTCATTCCTTCACAAATCCCTGTGTCACATGTAAGATCTAAGAAGAAGTAGATAGATATCTCTAAGATGAAAAACTAACCCGCTTATATTCTCACTCCCCAAACCTCTTCAAAAAAAATACAATTCGCATATCAAAAACGAAACACGCATCCACAAAAGCTTAGGGTAGTAAGTAACCATAAAAAGTTACCGAAAAAAAAAGACATAAAAAAACAGTAAACGTTGCTGATTACACTCCTAATAAGCTGATCGTCTGGCTTATCGAAACAACCGCTCTTCCCCCATTGTCCAGCTCAACCCGCTTATCCATACTCCTCCGCAATCCTCCACGCCGAGCTCCCGAAGCTGAACCCCACTCCCCTGCCTTGAATTCATTTCAGTCATCCAACCACAACTAACAAGCACATCCCTCCTTCGCGCCCCTCTCCGCATCAAAATCTACCCTCACAGGCTGTTCCTGACCCATTCCCTGTCTCGTACCCACCGTCTTGGGTTTCAACGTGCTCTCGGGGATCGCATTCGCAATGGCCTCGAAGACCGCCTGAACATTTTCTCCGGACTTGGCCGAAGTCTCATAGAACAACAATCCCTCCTCCTCCGCATAAGCCTTTGCCTCTGAAGTAGAAATCGCACGCCTGTCCTCTTCCTCCTCCTCGCCGGGGGAAGATGCGTCAGGAGGACCAGCTAAATCGAGCTTGTTACCGACCAAGGCGATTACGATGCCGGGAGAGGCCTGGCGTTGTAGCTCTGCGACCCAGTGCTTCGCCTTTAGCAAGGTGGTCGGCTTGGTGATGTCGTAGACGACGAGGGCAGATTGCGCGTTGCGATAGTACATGGGGGCTAGGGAGGCGAAGCGTTCTTGTCCGGCGGTATCCCTATCATATCTGTTAGCCGCAGGTCACCAATTGTGGGGAATGAATGAGTAGTAAGAGGGGAGGTGGCGGGGATATAGGATATATCTCGGAGAAATCGGGGGCGGGCATCTATGAGGCGGGTATCGGGGATATGACGCAATACGGGTGTATGCATACCAAATTTCAAACTTGATAGTCCTAGTGGGAAGGTTACATTTTTGCGTAAGGAAAGCAGCTATCGGGGTACAATAATTAGCTTTTCATCCTCATGTGTTTTTGCCCCATGTGTTACGTTATGTTCGCCTCGAACAAACGCCTTGATCGCCATTCTAGGGCGACGCGTATTGAGGTGGGGGATATGGACAAACGTACCGCCAATAGTGGGCTCCTTGTTCTCCTGGAAGTCGTTGTTCACAAAGCGAAGTACGAGAGAAGACTATCGAGGGATGTTAGTTTATGCGCATCATATGTTGAGCGATGATGTATGCATGTCCGTCCCGTCGTCGACGTTGACGAGCCGCGGAACAGCCGACGTGCGCGACAGCTGATAGCTACTCCACAGCTCGCCACCAGCTTCTGAGCTCTGTGCAAGTTGCGACGGGATAGGTGTTGAGGAAATGGAAGAGGTAGACAAACCTTTCCGACTGCTGCCTCTCCAAGAAGCACAAGCTTCACGCTGCTGCTGGGCTTGGGAGCTCCTTCTGATGACATCGTTCTGATTTGTGTGGAGGTTGAGATTTGGTGGGGTCCTCGAGCGGTTAAGGGGTGTTAGCTCGGTTATGTAGTAGTTTCGAGCTTGTTGAGTGATCGGTCGTTGGGAGCTGTGGTGAGTTTGTCGACGGAACGTTCGATCTTGTCGTGTTCTGTCGATGGGAAAGTGTTGTTCTCGTACAAAAGGTGGAGTGTCGCTGCTTTACTCTCGACTACGGACTTGCGGCCTTGCAGCTTTACGGCTTTGCAAGGTCCCAGCCAAGTGCGACCAGCGATTGCGAAAGGCGGAATCATGTGATTCAACCATGGCACGCATTCAGCATCGAGCTTGTGCGACCTACGCAACCAACAACCCAGGTGAAACTTGGACCTGGGAGCAGTTTATAGGAAGCGGTTAATATGAGAATCAATGACATCAGGTACAACTCGCGCATGCATGAAGAAAATAAAAATCATTCTTGTGTATACATCTTGAGTAACATATCGAATATCGTAGCACACAACAAACCAGAAGAAGAAATTGCGGTAATACACCCGCAGTAAACATATTGTACAATTGGTGAACAGCAGAAAATAAAACACCATTCCCATGTCTAAACAACAAGGCAAGAAACTCCATCCGTTCGATCCTCCCCACAACATCTTTGCCACTCACTCACTTTTCCCCATCGTATAATTCTGGTACATTGACACATCCCGTACCCGCAGCCAGCCCGTTTTTGTATATCCATGAAACCCAGAGTAGAGATATAAAGACATATTGAAGGGAAAAGCAAAAAAAACCCACATACTCCGTATTGTTGTTATCCCAACTTTTTCCCAGTATCAAACCCAATTAGATCAACGCCTTACTTCCGACACTCCAGGCACCCGCCAAAGAACCCACAATACCCGCCGAAATGGCCATCGGCTTAACACCCCGCGTACTCTTGAAGATAGCACCAGCGATCGCTCCACTCAACACTGAGTTTGCGGTGTCGTGCTTGCCTCGGTAGTAGCCTATTGTGCTGTTGATACCGTTGTAGACCATAGCAACAACTCCCGCGCTGTTTCCCATGAAAGGACCTCTTCTGGTGACCGCGTTCAAAACTCCGTTGAGCTTTAGGCGAGGAGGAGCCTCTGGTGCCACCTTTCTCAATCCCTCTACAAATCCCCATGCTCCTCCCAATGACAATCCAACCAAGTAGGTAGCTCCAGTTCCGTAACAGAGATCGTCTGACCATCCACGAGAAGGAAGTAGTGACTGTCCACCGGGAATCGCAGAGAGCGCTGCGTCATCGACATCGAGGTAGGTAAGGTCGCTTCCAAGACCAGCGAGGGGGTGGAGAGCAGAGGGGTCGAATCCGGCGGTACCGACGGGCTTCAAGAAAGCGGAAACATCAGCGGCGGTAGAAGGGTCGAAGGCGGGAGCGGCGAAGGTAGTGGTAGGTGCGATGTCTCCAGAGTCTGCCGGCGCGTTGTCCTCGGTATTTTTCCGGGACTTTCCGGTGAGGGCGTTCCAGAACGATGCCATTATGTGGGATTATTTGGGGAGGTAGTTGGCGGGGACGTGATGGTCAGCAACAAACGCAGCTGGTATTGTGTGAAATCGGACGTCAGGGAAGCTCGGGAATAACGATCCAGAACCAAAAATTTGATTGGAGGGGCACCGGGTAACCGTACGCTAAACCTTCATCACGGCGTTCTTGCGTATCAAACCGCCGCTTCCCCGCGTTTTTTCTAGCCACCATTTTTTTGCGGAGTATACAAAATTTGCCTGGTCAATTTCTTCACAAGATCCCATTTTCGGTGGTGTAAACGTTGTCCAGCTGTTCAGCGTGAATCACTCAAAAACGCGACTTCTGCCAAGCCCCCGCATCCGCGCCAAGATTTCCAATCCCACCACCAAAATCTTCCCGCTGCTCAGTACTCCGGGTTCAAGCTCTACAGAGTCCGCAAACCCAACGTCACGATGCTTCACCGCGCCCCTACGGTCCGCCGGACCTTCAGCACCACGGCGCGTCGCCTTGTCGGACCCGAGTCCCCCGCCTACATCGAGGTTCCCACCGTGAAACTTCCCAACCCAGTACCGAAGCGCACTCCCAAGGGACAACTTCCGGCGCCCAAGACCGTCTTCTTGCCTTCCCAGCCCGACAAGGGATCCGATGAGTGGCTCGCTGCTGCTACTCCTAAGCGCACCAGAACCCGCGTCCCGTCCGAGAACCCTGAGATTCATGCTTTCCAGAAGTGGCACCTTGCCATGGCCAACAAGAGACGGCAGAACTTGAGGGAGGGTTTGCAGGAGCTCAAGAAGCGCAAGGAGACCACGGAGACCAAGAGGAAAGAGGTTTTTAAGAAGAGAACTGAGGAGCGGAATCACGCATTGGAGAAGGCTGAACGTGAGGACGTGCGGTTGACTCTTCCCAGTGTGTTGAGTGCTATGAGGATTGAGGAGAAGGTCTTGCCCGATCCCAGGAGGGAGGAGAGATTGGTCGAGATGGCCGGAAGGGTGAAGGCGAAGGAGGAGAAGAAGGTTGTTGATCGCCAGCAGCTTATCCACGAGCTCTACATCAACTCCAGCAAGTTCATTTTAACCGAAATGGAGCTCGACGCCGCTATCATGGCCGAGTTCAAGGAGAGCACCCCCGACTACCTCGGACGTATCCAGCCACCAAGCATGAAGGACATGTTGTCCCAGAACGAGCGCTCCGGATTCGCAAAACCCGAGGACATCGGATCTGTTGTGTTGGATGTTGGTGGAGCTTTGACTGGAGGAAGAATGCCGGCCGACCGGAACTACATCAACCTCAACACGCTCTACAACGCATAAAAGAGGTTTTGATGTATTTGGGTGGGGGAGTTGGGTTACACATGTACAATATGATTTTTCACATTTTTAAAGTTTGTTCGACGGTTTTCTAAAGTTTGGGTTATTGTGAGATTCATGATTCTTTCGTTGTAAACATGAATTTTTACCTTTCCTACCAGTTCTATATCGTACACATAAAAAGCAAAAATACGCCCCAGGATATTCAATGCTCTGCACTACATACATTATAAACAATACCCATTTTTATACCCATTTTCCCGAATTTTGGATTTATCTATTTCTTAGCAACCTCCAAGGGCTTGATTCCCTTCCAGACGGATGCAACTCCGAAAGTCAACTCATCGTATCCACGGCCAGCCGTAAGGAATCCGGCGTCCCGGATCATCTGAGCAAACTCCTGCTGAGAGGGGAAGCGCTTGATGGACTCAACCAAGTACTGGTAGGAGTCACGGTCACCGGCAACAAGCTGACCCATCAAAGGAATGATAGAGAAAGAGTACTGCTGGTAGACAGCATCCAAAGGTGCGGGAGACACCTTAGAGAACTCCATACAGGCGAAGACTCCACCGGGCTTCAACACTCTGTATGCGCTCTTAAGCGCCTCGTTTATTCGGGTGACATTACGAATACCGAATGAGATGGTGTAAAGATCGATAGAGTTGTCAGGAACAGAGTTCAAGGTTTCCGCATCCTCCTCACGGAAGGAGATACGGTTGGAAGGAAGGTAACCGGTAGCAACAGCACGCTTCTCTCCCTCTCTCAACATGTCTCCGTTGATATCCGCGACAATGACCGAGGTCTCAAAGTCGTGGTGGACCTTGGCCGCGTTGTCGAGCATGCGGAATGCGATATCTCCGGTTCCTCCAGCAACGTCGAGAATCTGCAATGGCTGTCCGCCGGGCTTACGGCCGGGGTCGAGAGAACGAACGAAGTGATCTTTCCAGAGACGGTGAATTCCGAAGGACATGACGTCGTTCATGGTATCGTAGGAAGCGGCGACGGAGGAGAAGACATCGTGGACTAGAAAAGACTTGTGAGACAATTGTTCGTGCATAATTATGCAATTGATCATTATAAAGCTGTAAAATTACCTTTGCTGGCCTTGAGAGACTCCTTCACGGTCTGAAATCCAAAATGAGTTTCAGCGTCAGATGCGGGCTCTGAGACCTTGGGGCCGCTAGAAGCTTGGTCGGCGGGACCTTTTGCGGCAGAATAGCACCGGGCAGAACGAGGAACAGCAGAAAGAATTCGCTTGTTAGCAGCCGCGCGGTAGAGCGATCGTGAGGCCATGGCGACGGATATTTTGTAGGAATTGAGATCAGCTCTCGAATGCTGTTGAGTCGGTCGTAGTCCGCATGCGGTAAAATGGATTTCCTGCTGGCGGAACTTCAGATGCGACTGTTACCCGGTTGAATGTTTGGTCGGTTGAACCGCGTTGCAATGCGCCTCCTTCTAGTGAAGAGCAGAGTTGGACGCGCCCCCGACTTTCGGAAATAACACAACCTCCCATCGAACGAACGACAGAAGGATAACGAAACCTCTGTGTCCAGCATCCAACTGCAACGCGAGCAACGAAAAGCCCGCAAAAAGCAAACACCCGTTTCACGTGTACAGAATCGACGATCGCTACCGACCCAGCCAGCTCTACCGAGAAATTTTGAAAGCTACCCAGCATGAACGGTGACAGCTATTCTTCCAGAGGCGGAGGTATGTTTAGCCTTCAGTTACTATTCCGAAATTAATTCTAATCATGCTATGCTCCACAGACAGATACGGCGGAGGAGGACACCACTCATCTTCTACCCGTGATTACCACGTATGTTTTTTTCAAGCACCCCGGCGTCGTCAACAACTACTAACCCAAATTTAGTCATCTGATCGTCGCAGGGACAGAGGAGACAGAGGAGACAGAAACGACAGAGGCGCGGATAGAGGAGCAGACAGAGGAGTAGATAGAGCAGACAGAGGAGCAGACAGGGCCGACCGAGGAGAGCACCACGAACGTCGTGGTGGTGACCGTGAGCACGGAGACCGTCGTAGAGAACGGTCACGATCCCCAGGCGGCCACCGCCGATCCCGCCGGGACGACTACTACGAGGGAGGTGCCGACCGTGACAGATACAGAGATCGCGAGGAGCGTTACGGAGGAGCAGGTCGCGACAGAGAGTACGAGCGTGAACGAGGTGGAGACCGCGACCGCAGACGCGGAGGTGACAGAAGGGGTGGTGGTGGCGGTGAGCGTAGCTCTAGACACGAGGAAGCTAGGCAAGCTCGTCAGGATCCCTTCGCTGCCAACCGCGCCGCGAGACGCTCTGCTACCCCGCCGCCAAAGCGAAAGGAACCTACTCCCGATTTGACCGATGTAGCACCTATTACTGAGCGTAAGAGGCGTATGACCATGTGGGATATCAAGCCCCAGGGCTATGAGAATGTTACTTCTGAGCAAGCGAAGCTGTCAGGTATGTCTGGATATTGTGATTTGGGAAAAGCTTATTGCTAACTTGACAAGGCATGTTCCCACTCCCTGGTGCACCGAGACAAGCTCCTATGGATCCGACTAGGCTTCACGCGTTCATGACGCAGCCCAACAGCGTCGCTACCGCATCCGCCCTCAAGCCGACCAACTCTCGCCAGGCGAAGCGTCTCCTTATCAACGGAGTTCCCCAGGGAACCGACGAAGATACTCTTACTCAGTTTTTCAACAGACTTCTTGCACCTCTTAACGTCATTTCAGGTCCCGAGCCCGTAACCTCAACACAGCTTAACGGAGACAAGTCTCTTGGATTGGTTGAGTTTAAGAACACTAGTGACGCAACAGTTTGTCTAGCATTCTCCGGTATCGAGTTCGGCGGCAGCAACTTGGACATCAGAAGACCGAAGGACTATATCGTTCCTCTCGTCGTCGAGGACCCAGCAGCAGAGACCGAGCCCGGCCAGATCAGCAGCACAGTTCCTGACTCACCGAACAAGATTCTAGTATCTAGAATCCCGGATTATCTTCATGATGAACAGGTGATTGAGTTACTCAAGTCGTTCGGAGAGCTAAAGGCGTTTGTTTTGGTCAAGGATACCACAGATGATATTTCCAAGGTACCATTCCCGCTGATACTAACTTTGAATACCTTTGACTTACCCCTTCCCTAACACAAGAATAATAATCCCACCATTAATACACCGTTTAAAGTCAAAGGTATCTACACTTGATAGGATTGTACAGTTATTAACCAAGCAACTCGAATGTTTTACATGGTGTAGGGAATTGCTTTCTGCGAATACTTGGACCCTGCGGCTACCGACATTGCTGTTGAAGGATTGAATAACATGGAGCTTGGAGACAGTACCCTCAAGGTTCAGCGTGCATCCATAGGAATGAAGCAGGCTGCTGGAGTTGAAATGGGTGTGAACGCTATGGCTATGATGGCAGGTACCACCAGTGCCGACTTGGAGCCCAGCCGTGTTCTTCAGTTGCTTAACATGGTTACCCCCGAGGAGCTTATGGACAACGATGAATACGAAGGTAATTGTTCTCCGTTGACAACAAAGAAAACATATTGTACTAACTCTTCGGCAGAAATTTGTGAAGATATTCACGAGGAGTGCCAGAAGTTTGGTAAACTTATTGACCTCAAGGTTCCCCGTCCCAGTGGTGGCTCTAGGCAAACCGCTGGTGTCGGAAAGGTACCCACCATACTTCCTCTTACTTTTGTTCTGGTCCCTAACAAAGCCTCACAGATCTTTGTTCGTTTTGAATCTCTTGAGTCTTCACAGGAAGCACTAAAGGGTCTTGCCGGACGTAAGTTTGCTGACCGAACAGTTGTTTGCACTTACTTCTCAGAGGTACGTCCCCCGCCTAGCTTGCCGAAGACCGGTCGAAGGCGCGCTTCTTTGTTTTGTGACAAACAACTAACACCATCACAGGAAAACTACGAAGTCAGTGCCTTTTAGACGAAATGTGATATTGCTAAGGAGGGTAGTGGCTAAGGAAATTTGTATGATGTGACGTTTTTGTTTCTTGTGTAACTGCTATATCTTACCCTGTACTGCTGAAAAAATCAAAGGGAAGTTGTGTAATGGTGTTATGGAGGATGATGTCGGAAATATGCTTTATTCGGTTTTTTGAGTGTTCGTGAGTTAAGTTGTGTGGTTTTTTTCAATAGAGATAGGTTAAAAGTTGCCGGTGTACGGCGATGTGAGCGGAAATCTTTTGCGCTTCTAAGTACAGAGCTTGGCTTCTCCTGTTGGGGAAGAATGGGTGGCCCTAACCCTCCGCGACTTCTCAAACCGATTCTCGTATAACCCATTCCTTTATTGATTTGTTACTCTGCTGCCTAGCTTCTTATCAGATGATTCTACTCGTGATTGTGCTTCGATGTAAGGGGTCTACGTTGTTACGTAAAGATCATCTTGTCCACTGTGAAGAAGTTAAAGGAATCTTCTTCAACCCTAGGCGTAGGCGCAAGGCAGCAGTCCGACGGGTGTTCAGATGCAGTTTAATTCCTCGTTTGGCACCAGAAAGCTTATTTCAACATCTGTTGTTATCAAAAATGGTCGGTGATTACGCGTCCTCCATAGTCGTGTAACCGCGGTGCATATGCAACCTAACTGCTTCCCGTAACGGCGGGCTAGAGGGGTTGTTGGTAGGCTTAAACCCTGATCAAGATGAACGACAGTGAATACTCCGCGGAGTTATGGGCGGAGACGGAGTGTGGAAAGGAGGGATAGGGGAGAATAATGAGGGTTGCGCTGGAGTATACGTTTATGCGCTTATTGTGCGCCTCTAGAGTCTGGAGTTCAACGGCTGGATTACCTGCAGGTACGGTACTGTCGCTACGTGGTAACTAGCAGTCGCAAAGTTAGACGCGTTATGGAATTGTTTCTTATCATAATTCTCCTCCGTACCGGAGTAACAAAGAGGCAGCAGAAATTTGGTCAGCTGATCATTGTCTAAAGGGAAATGCTTCATTTTTCTCTGCTCAAGATACGCAATGAATAGAATGTAAATTAATTTCTAGCAATATAGAATTTTGGTGGGGCATTAGACACATGACAATTTTACTCGTTTGCATGTTTTAATCCGGACGCAGGATCGCGTATCGAGTGATTAGTTATGAATAGGCCCTGAAAAGGTTTAAAATGACCCCTCAGGGGCAAGTTTTCTACTACAAAACAGTCATCTTGTGCCAACACGTTCATCCTGACTCTACTTAGTAACAAACCAGAAAGCTGATTTCAAGTTGACAACCTCGAATCCCCGTTTATGGACACTGCTTCTTCAACCTTCAGTCGACGAAGCTTAGACCACTGCGATTATACGACATTCATCAACCAATTCGCTTCTTTGTAAGTTCAATTATATCCTTCTATCTTTATATCTCGCTTAACGCCATCCTAACACTCTGATAGTCAACTGCAACCACAACCCGACTTCACCAAAGTTCAGTTTCAATAACCATAGCACATTTTCCACCATGCCGCCCAAAGAGAAAACATTCACCACCGGAGCTCGCAATTTTAAAGGCCTCCTTAAAAAAAACCGTGATGATATCGAAAAATTGATTGAAGATGCAGCTAGACCTAGACCTACGACCAACAAGAGGAAACTCACTGACTTATTGAAAAAACTCATACAGTATGATTACGCCAGATACGGTGATGAGAGTGTTGATGTTTTTGAGAGTGTCGAGATTGCCGAAATAGTCCGGCCACTTACTGCTGATAACAGTCACAAAGAATGGACCAAGAATAGTCAAGAATGTGCGAAGAAACTGTGGGGGATATGGTCTGAGGCAGGGATGGTTGATAGACATAACCATAAGAAGAAGAAACAGGGCGCAAAAGAACCAATTCCCGAACCTCTAGCTAAAGGCCATAAACCTAAAGAATCAAGCACTATCCAGGACAAATCAAAATCGAAAGAGGAAACCTCAAAGTCGAAACAGCCTACAAGCAGCAAAACCACTATCCAGGACAAATCAAAATCAAAACAGTCTACAAGCAACTATACCACTACTCAAGTGAAAGAAAAATCACCTTATGACCTATTGAAAGAGCGCATTGAGGCATTGAAGGCATTGGCGGGGAAGACGGGGGCTGTGGGGGTGCCGGCGTCGGGCGGGGGGGTGGTGCCGCTCGGGGGTGGCGGGGGGCCCATCGGTGGAGGGGATTCTACAGAGAAACCGGAGGCGGAAGGGGTTAAAAAGAAGCGAAAGGCCGGTTCTGTACCCGAATCTGAATCCAACTTATCCAAGCGTCCGAGAACAAGCAGAAATACCACTACCCAGGTCATATCGAATCCAAATAAGGAAACTTCAAAGCCGACACTGCCTGTGTCAAAATCAAATGATATTAAGATAAGCACGAATAACAAGTTGAAGAATATCGAAATGGAGGGCCTTATGAGAGTTAGTGATCATAGCCGGGCGCGTCGTCCGACAGTTGAAAGAAGTACTAATGATCTCTCAAACATAACTGCCACAATCAAGGACTCTATGAATCAATCAAGCAAATCCGCTCGACCGACGATGTCTGAGGAAAGGCCAACTATTGTCCACGCTCCACATAAAAAGCGAGACCTGGAAACAACCGAATACGCTCAACCCACAACGTCGAGAAAGCGTCAAAAGGCTGTCACTAACGAGGAGGATGAAAAGTCCTCTGCTCGACCCATAACTTCGAGAAAACAGCCAGTAGGTCAAAAGGCTATAACTAACGAGGAGGATGAAAAGTCCTCCGATCGACCCACAACTTCGGGAAAACAGCCGCCCTACTGGGTTGAGGACGAGGATTCCACTTCGGATGAGGACAAGGATTCCGCTTTGTATGGAGACAAGAATACCGCTTTGGATGGGGACAAGAGACCCGCTTTGATAGAGAGCGAGGATCCCAATTTGAGACCAACGACCTCCTTTAAAGAACCGACCAATATCATAGCTTTAAACGCCAAGCGGGATTTAGTGGGCCCTTGGGCCGAAGATCTCCCAGAGGCACCAGCTTTCACCGGGGATGAAATATCTGTGGAAGCATATGGCAGTAATGGCCTGACAGTCGGCGAAACTTGGTTTAGCGTAGTTAGACTGCGACAGCAAGGTGCGCATGACTTAGCTCAAGGTCATGTTTGTGGCAATCTTGAGGGTGGGGTTTTCTCTATCGCATATACACACAATGACAGATTTTACAAGGAGAAAAATGTGGATGGTGGTAATACGATCAAGCACTACGAATGGATAAGTGATTCGGCTTTAGCAGAGGTTAGGGCTCAGCAGTTGATACGAAACTTTGCTACTGAGAATCCCATCAGGATCATTCGTGGAGAAGGGTGTAATGCTACAGAATGGGCACCGGTGAGAGGCTATATGTATTGTGGGTTATTCGAGGTTACAGAGATTAAAAAGCCTTTGAGCGGTGATCCGGAAAGACATTGGGAATTTACGCTGGAGCGGATCACGTCTACCGAAAAAGACTCTTCCTCTGGAAAAGACGCCTCCTCTGGACAGGACTCCCCTTCTGGACAGGACTCCCCTTCTGGACAGGACTCCCCTTCTGGACAGGACTTCCCTGCTGGACAGGACTCCCCTTCTCGACAGGACTCCCCTTCTGGACAGGACTTCCCTGCTGGACAGGACTCCCCTTCGGGAAAGGACTCCTCTTCTGGAAGAGAACCCCCCTCTGGAATAGAACCTCCCTCTGAAACGGACTCCCTCTCTCAACGGGATGACTACCTGGCAAGGTACACTTCCATTAGATCCAGACAACGCCGCTATGCGACAGATGACCCAGATGCGTCTGAGGAAGAATGATGGAAAGGATTCACAAATATGATGAAATAGGGGAAGATAGAGGTCTTTTGAGCGTACTGCGGTGCAAAAATATTGAGGGATGAAGTGTAGGATTTTTTAGCTCTTTCTACTTTTTTCTCATATCAATTTCGAAGTTTAAATTGATCTTTTGTTTCGTTATTCTTGGGTCCTGGCGGCGTCGCTGCTGTGTGTTTGTCACTCGCTCTGATATTAACAACTTACATAAGTGCATGTATAAACATCACCCGTGACTAAGGATGACGTCTACTTATCCAAAAATGAAATGTAGAACTGCAATTTTATGTTAGATTTCCTAAATCGTGCGTTATGTTGCGTGCAGACCCCATTGCCACCCGAGTTTAATACTGTGAACCTTATCACGGAGTTAACGGGTGACGCCGCCACCGTCGGAATTTGGAAAACACAGCCGGAGGCGGAGCAGTTTCCATCAATGGTTATGTCGACGGATATGTTGGGCCGTTTTATATGTCGGAGGTGACGCCGCCCGACACGCGTCGGGACGCGTCGTCGGTAAGTAATTTATCCATCACTCGTAATCTACCGTTAGGGTTAAATAGGCCGTGAGTGATGGTTGATGATTCTCCACTCTGCCTAAGATGCAGAGTATTTAACGCCGGCTGAGCGCCTGGTACCCGTTTGTGCCACTCTACATGTCACATGCATGTATTTTGCCATGATGCTTTAAACATATTCCCTACCAACTATGTATACGGGTATTAATACTTATAACACTGTCGCGCAGGAAAAACTCTCTATGTGCGTAGGCATGCATAACCGTACACTCTCTCCCATTTCCAGTTCCTGAGCCGATAATACCTGGGACGTAGGGGGACAAAATTATATCGGTAAAGGACCGGAATGGAATTCTACACGTATAATTCCGGTATTCAGATGTTGCATTCACCAACAGAGGAATCTGGTGTGATCATGCACAATTCCGTGTCGAGCAACCAAAATATGCAAATTGAAAGCTCTAAACTTACGAGCGTTCTAAACAAAATCCATCGACAATTGATACATCAAACAAACATATGAAACGAAGAAACTAGACCCAACAAAGCTAGAGCCCTCGTTTAGCGCGCAAATTCACTGGCCATACTTTAAACCGTACATTCCAGTCGCAAGTGCCAGCTCTGAAGGGCTTCTAGTACGTAGCACAAATACGTAGAATTAAGTGCGTCACTGTTCTTACTGTACAAACCATTCAAGATCTGTAGAAGTGGCTTATAACAGGCAATAGAAGCCAAGAAATCCGGGGTAGATGTGGCATATACCCGGCGGCGTCACTGTCCCTTAATTCACCGCGAATTCCGCGACACAAATACTTATCGATAGGCTTTGAACCCCAGATTTTCGTTTGAGGCTTGAAAAGCCTTTGAGTAACAATCCCAATTCTTTTCTTAGCAACTGACAAAGATTTATGCATTACCTGCCACCGCCTTCGATGCATTCCACCAATCCTTCATGCGCATAATTCACGCGCCCCATATGAAACCACGTGTCACCAGTGCCTGTTTTCTGAAAACATCATGATTCATGACGTTAACAACAGGGACCAGCAAGGTGTTCAAAATACACTTCACAGCCTCCTCCTCCACGCACCTTGAGATTTGCAAACAGCGTGAACCTCATAGGTAGCTCCAAATACCGGCTTGTAACTCGTTTGTTTGCCTTATAGATTTTCCAAATAATCCATGATATATTATCCTCCTATCATCTGATAGAGAAGGCATGTAAAGATTACCCAGACGCAGCCTACAGCCTAGTCTTCAGTCTCAACAACAAGGCGATCCTCGTTTGAAGTGCTAGCATGAGAAACCCACTACCCTGAAATATCTCCACAGCCTCCTCATCTCCACGAGCTGTCAAATTCCAAGAACAACGGTCACATTTCCTACACTTCCGGCTAAGTGATCTACGTATACCCGCTGCACGTTTGCGTATGGGCTTGATGGAGTCATAAAAAATACCTAAGACGTTGAAGCTTTGTTCTCTTAGCACAATATGGCGCTGTGAATAATCCCAAAATACCCTATATTCGTCATCGAATTGTCGACTCCGCCTCTCCAACTACGTCATGATCTATCTGATGTTCGGTAAGTCTTCCCTCCTAGTGTACTATCTTGAGTCGGCGACGTGTTCATGTTGGTAGATTTATTCACTATCGGTTGCATCAAACCTCTCAAAGGAAGCATATGACTAAAGTTGAAGAATTTGTTGTCATCTTCTCTAGATCTAGCCTTTTATACGACTGACGACCTTATCTTCAACTTTCAAGGTGGCTTAGACTTTAAGCTTGCCTCCGGATTGCCTTCGGGTTTTCTTGGGACCGCCTAAATGCTAAACAAGCGGCCATAACGCAGAGTTTTATAGACGTAGCATCATCTCATCCTGAAGACAGCCATATCCAGAACATATCCGGTCACTGCCCCCCGCAACAAATTACGTTATGACTTCGCTGGCTGTGCTACTACTAATTTATGGCTAACCATGAACTACAGCTTTTCAGGTCCATCCGGGGAATTTGACTAACCATAGCTATCCGGAGTTGGGAGAATGTCACATACATACATGATGCAGTAATAGCTTATTATCTGATCCACTTACATATTCTAGAAGATCATTGGGAGATAATTCTCACCAATCCTAGGGTAGGGAACAAGACACAAGACATTTGTAATCTCGAAGTCTACTTGCAAAAGTCAGACATGACATGGCTCATAACTCCGCCTCGCCGGTGTCGGATGCCAAGGACGGTACCTCCTCCGTCTTAGACCATCGGAAGTAAACGGCGGCCGGGAGCGAAATCATCATCACCATCATCGGTACATCCGAGACTTTCACCGAGACTTTCGGCGAAAATCACGAACTAAGCGATAGTTACACCCGACCGCAGTCGTCAAATCATGGGCTGTGAAATGACAAATCTTTGCATCTAAATAACATGCGGGAATCTTCATTTCTGGACCCTGCTAATTAGATCGCTAGTTTAGCTCTCGGACGGCTCGGTGGAGAAAGACTTTAAAGCTGCCTGCAGCAGGTGAGACTTTAAGGTACTGTACAATGGGGCTGGTAATTGTAGGGCTGAACCCTTGAGATTGAGATGTAGTAGACTGATATCGATATCGGGCAGACACGGCACCCACGGGTTAAGATGGACGTATTTTATCACAGACTCCTCAGCCTTGATGCCCGCATAATGCCTAATGCCTTGCGCGCTGTTGAGTTTTAGAACTGGGGGGCCTGGGGCAGCCTGCGGCAAACACAGGTAACTGGATTGTCTGCAAGGAGCGGTAGGAAGATTTGGATGGCTTTATATTTGCCAAAGCTTGTACTCCCGCAAATTTCGCACATGTGCCTGAATGGTTTCATTTTTCGTGTCACACGTAAATCTAAATCTGCGTTTCATTCGCATGGTTCCTTAAATGTGCGGTAGATCAAGTTGTATCAGATGTTCAAACGGCACTCTGTAGCTCTGCAGTGATACAAATAAGCGCCATCACTCGCTATCGCTGTATGTCTGTCTATGTATCGTTCCAGCTCATTCCAGCTCGTTCAATCCCCATATTTTCGACCAATGCCCTATGCGGGTTAATTCGTTGTTGTAGATCATTGCCGCGGGGCAGTGCAATGGTGCATGATGTGCGATCACTTGTCAGTTTAGCCAATCGCGTCACACATTCCGGCCTTTTTCAATCGGTTGCATTTGCACAGCCCCCCTCCTCAGCTAGGATGTTCTGCAAAGACATATTCTAAGATGCATACCCGCCGCTCACCTACGACTGTATGATCTTTAGACTGTCACAAGGCCTCCCTCCGCTCCTCCTGATACTGGATGTTTTCAGGTGCCGGACGCTTGTCATGGATGTGCTTCAATGTACGGGATTGGCTGGGCATAAATTTTGTGAAACATGATCAATACGCACAGAATAGCGCCGGAAAATAGCTTCGAGTTGTGCTTCGGTAGAGCACATAGCGACACAACACGGGGCTTTACAAAAACAGAAATATGTTCCTTTTTAGAGAATTCTAGTCCAAATGGGGGATTTTTGCCAAGGGAATACATAGCTATGCACTTTTAAGCGAGATTTAATGTGGAACAGCAGCCAAATGCCCTTAAACAATGATCAAGTCTAGGTGAAATAGATGATGTCATTACCCCGATTTTAGCAACTCAACCTATGCAAAGAAAGTGCTGTACCGTAAGAATTGGTAGATTCCAGAAAGTGTTGTCTAGCGTCACACTCTTTCAGCTTCTCATTTTCCAATTTGAATCTGCAACTAACTACATAGTACCCTAGAGATCCTCCTATCATCTAACCCATCCCTTTCCATATCCCCATTTTTAGAACTATCATCAACATCGTGTGAATAACTTATTCAAGTATAACTGTGCAAAGCAAAGCTGTCTATAGTCTGCTTGCGTAAAAACCAATTGAAAAACCAAATCCCCCCATTACCATCGTCCCGTGAACCAATAACAAAAAAACAAGAAAACAATACAAATACAACGCCTCGCCCTATGCCTGACTGAAAAAAGGAATCATTTTATACCAACAAAGGGAAGTTTAAAGTAAAAAAAAAACTCTGTATACATACAACTCTGCAAGGCTAACTGCCAAGTAAATATATCACAGGATATATAATTTTTACAACCGTCTCTTTAAAATAATTGAGAAAAAAAAACATTAGAACCGACCAAATTTAGTTAAGCCTCTCTCCCTTTTTTTAAAAAAATAATCAATCTTTTTTTTTGTCCGCCTTATCCACATCAACCCGCGTATCCATCCAAAGTATGTATAACGTAGCCCAGTAAATGTCGATGATGGCGTTTTCCAATAGTGTCGTCCGTATAGTTTTTGTATAGTGTGAGAATCGAAATATTTAAACGTCATTATTACCGTCATACTAAGCATCCGCCATTATCCACCACGCAATTTCGTTCTTGGAGCCGCCCGAAGCCGCCCGAGACCCATCCCCTTATATTGGTTCCATGTAGAGGATGAACCTATCGCATCTTTCAACGGGGCTGGTTCTGGTTCTCGACATCCGCAGACTGGGAAGCGCGACGCTGCTCAGTCATCTCCCAGGTCTGAACGTGGGCAGGCTGAGCCTCGTTAACAGAGGACACAAGACGGGCCTTAGGTCCGAAACGCTTGGGGATGATCTTTCCGGGGTACCTCCAGAAGAAGTCGTTGCAAGCCTTGACCTTAGGACCACAGATAGCGGTGACCTTGTTCCAGCACTTCTCGACAAACTCATCGGGGATGAGACGGATGACGATAGCCCAGGGGACACAAAGGGCGGCGAGGACAACACAGACTGCCCACTGCTGTCCGTTAATGCGGGTGATAGAGAAAGCGGCTCCTCCAACGTAGACAATCATAACTTGTCCTCCAACCATGATACAGTTGATTCCGATGAAGAAGTAGTTGTGCTGGATTCCCTGGAAAATGTTGAACTTGTTGTCAAGACGGCGGTTGTTGAACTCATTGAAAATCTGCATCCAGACGAAAGTGTTGAAGACAACGGTCCTGAGCTCCTTCTCGGTCCAGGAGGCGGGGAAGATGTCCCTTCCTCCGAAGTACAAGACGTAGGTAACAGCCAACTGGAAGATAGCCTGACCAATAATCATCTTCCACATGTTCAAGGTAACAAGGGGGGCGGACTTGGGGGAAGGCTTGCGGTTAAGAATTTCGGGGGTAGGAGCATCGGTGGCAAGAGCAAGGGCAGCGAAGGTGTCCATGATCAAGTTAACCCAAAGAAGCTGAACGGCGGTGAGGACAGACTCCATCTTGGCGGAAGAGACAGCAGAGACGAAAGTAAGGAAGACAGCGGTAATGTTGACAGTAAGCTGGAACTGCAAGAACTTCTGGACGGCATCGTTGACAGCACGTCCCCACATAAGAGCCTTGATGATAGAAGCAAAGTTGTCGTCCATAAGAATGATAGAAGAAGCCTCCTTAGCGACCTCGGTACCGGCGATACCCATAGAGAAGCCTACATCGGCCATCTTAAGAGCAGGTCCGTCGTTGGTTCCATCTCCAGTAACAGCAACAGTCTCCCCGAGGAACTTGAGACGTCCGACCAAAATTTTCTTGTCCTCGGGAGAAGAACGGGCAAGGACCTGAAGGTTGGGAAGAATAGCATCCATCTCGGACTCGGTGAGGTTACGGAATTGGGGTCCCTCCATAGAAATTCCAGTCTCGGTAAGGATACCACAGTCACGAGCAATAGCTTTGGCGGTGATCAAGTTGTCTCCAGTAACCATGCGGACAGTAACACCGGCGTGTTGGCACTGACGAACTGCCTCGGGAACACCGGGACGGAGAGGGTCCATAATACCGACGATTCCGAGGAAGATCATGTCCTGGAAGATAGCCCCGAACTGAGCCTCATTGGGAGCATCCTCCTTGACGGGAACGCCAGCAGGAGGCCAGGCAGCGTAGTCCTTGTAGACAATTCCAATGGTACGGAGAGAGCGTCCGGCAAATTCGTTGATGGTGTTTTTAAGGGATTCTTTGTCCTCGACAGAGAGGTTCGAAACTCCAATGTGCTCGGAAGAAAGGTCGCTAACAGTGTGGCTGGTCTTCTCAAGAAGGATCTCGGAAGCTCCCTTGACGAAAAAACGGTAAGGTCCCTTAGGGATCTTGACAACACATCCCATACACTTGATTTTAGAGTCGAAAGGAATCATCTGAACAGTCTCGGCCTGGGTACGCTCAATCTGAACAGACTGCATTCCAAGGTAGTCGCGGGCGAAAGAAAGCATGGCGGTCTCAGTCTTAGATCCAATGAAGGTGGCTTCACCGTTCTCCTCTCCGTCGAAAGCAGTAGAGTTGAGGGCAATAGACTTGAGGAGAAGCTCCTTGGCGGTAGGAGACATAGCAGCAACAGTATCGCGGGGGGTTCTCTCTCCAGCCTGGGGCTGGTCCTGATTCATGAAGAATTTCTCGTTGGTTCCGATAATACCGGCAACAACAGTCATCTTGTTCTGAGTAAGAGTACCGGTCTTGTCGGAGCAGACAGTGGTGGCGTTACCCATGGTCTCGCAAGCACGAAGGACACGGACAAGGTTGTTCTCCTTAAGCATACGGGTGGTAGCGAAAGCCAAAGCCAAGGTGACGGCAAGGGGAAGACCCTCAGGAATAGCGACAACGATAAGAGTGATGGCGACAATCAAGATATCCAAGAAAGCGGATCCCTTCTCGGCAGCAGGGCGAGAGTCGGAAGGAAGTCCAGCACAGAAACGGAAGAACAAGACCATGAAGAGAACGAGAGCAGCTCCTCCTCCGAGGTAAGCAATAGCATCGGCAATCTTTCCGAGCTTGACCTGGAGAGGAGTGGGCTCGACCTCCTGGTGAAGAGACATCATGAGCTTTCCGAAAGAAGAGTTGACTCCGGTAGAGGTGACGAGGTATGTACCGACACCCTCCAAAACCTTGGATCCGGAAATCATGAAACAGTCGAGCTTGCCATCAGCGGTACCGGCAAGGATGCGACGGTAGACCTCATCTCCTGCGGTCTTCTTCATCTGGTCGGACTCTCCAGTGGCGGAAGACTCGTCACACTTGACGTTGTGTCCAGAAATGAAAATACCGTCGGCGGGAATCATGTCACCAGGCTCCAAGTGAAGAACATCTCCAACGAGAATGTCAACAACATTGATCTGAATAGACTTTCCAGAGCGGATAACCTTAACCTCACGGTCCTCTTTCTACAGAGATTATTAGCATGGATTACAAAAATAAATGGAAAAGCTGAAAAAAGCACATACCTTAGCATTGAGTTTAACGAACTGACGCTCCTTCTGCCAATCGTTCAAAGATCCAACCAAGACAACAATAACGATGGCAACACAGATAGCAACTCCCTCAATCCAGTCGACTGCAGGGGGAGCACCAGGGGCGTGTACAACACCGAAAGTTTCGTAAAGTCCAAGAGCCAAAGAAATAACAGCGGCAACAGTCAACAGGATAAGGATTTTGTCCTGGTACTGCTCCCACATCAAACGCCAAAGAGACTTGGCCTTCTTTGATGGCAAAGAGTTGTCCTTGAAAATGCGCTTACGGTCGGAGAAAGATCCAGCGGAACCGTCACTAACATGGGCAGCTGAAGTTACATCCCTGCTAGTCTCTGAAGCCTGGATAGCCTCCTCAAAAGTAACCTTGTTGGCAACAGCACACTCATCAATGGAAAGACCGGCAGTGAGGTCGGTCTGCAATCCCTTCTCCAATCCCTTAATTCCTCCAACAGCCTTGAATGCGTCCAAAGACTTGGGGTTCAAAAACTTGTTAAGCTGTCCAACGCTAAATGCGAAAGGGCTGTTTTCGGGCTGAAAGTCCTGCTCATTTCCGGCGTCGGGCTTGAAAATCACAGCAAGTTCGGCATCGGTACAGTGCGCTACAGTCGAGGGTTTGTGAGGAGGAGCGATGGACTCATCGTCGGCAGTCAAAGTGGCTCCGGAAACTGAAGAAGATCTAGATTTGCTGAAAGTCGAAGGAGCAAGAGTGTTGGGAGTGTGAAGAGTCTCGGGGTTCGATAGTCTACGGACTCCGTCGTCATTAGAGCTGTCATCAGCCTGATAAATACACATTATGATTAGTTTTCTGACTGTTTGATAAAAATCCGATCGATCGGACAGGATATATAGCTACTAACCGCAATGTTGATTTGGATATTGGGGATGTCGGAGGGCGCCATGTTGAGAGGCAGTGCCGCGTTACTGCGGTATTGCGGTTTTGTGTTTACCGAGTGAATTTGTAAGGCGAATGAAGGTTGATGGTAAGGCTTATTATAGGTAAGATGCCTTTCAGCTTTGTGGTGGCTCCGTACTATTATGACTACTGTATGGGCCTGAGTCGTTTGATGTTAGAATTGTGAGTTTGCTGACAGGGCCGTGTCCGAGTATGATGCACGTACCGAATAGGTAAATAGGCTGGTGGTGTATATACCAGAAGCACGGATTATTTTTTGAACTCGAAGCTGGCACTCTTGGATATTTAGCAGTGTTGCCTGCTCCAACCAAGGTTGTTAGGTTAGTTGACTCGGAGTAGGCCCCGTAAAGCACAGCCCACTTTTGGTCGAGTCCCTAGTCCCAACACCCCTGTAGCTAGAAATTCAGAGTAGCGCGGCCATTCGCACCGTCTCGGGCGGGCCCTGGTACCTGATCGAAGGCAACCCCGACAAGAACTCCAAAATTCAACAGAAAGCATCGCCCTACGCGAAGAACTAGACGACTGCGCAGAAATACCAAGGTTGATGGCATTTGACGAAAAAACGTTTGAAGGTCGGCTGAGCGCTCATATCGCGGTTGTGGAGTCCTTCATTTTTCCCATCCTTCTAGTCTATCTGCCAGATCGATCTACATTAGTAGATAGTCCAGACTGTGCATGAATGAACGAATAACGACGCGATATTACCTCCGCTTCTGAATTTTGCGCGGCGTGTGCTCCGGGTGGTCATGATACCGCTGTCTGTGGGGAATCAAGTCTTGGGGGGATGGATGCGATCTGAAGACAAGACGGTACAGCTACACGTCTCTACCTTGGGTTTCACTGCCTTCGGTTGGAGCCAACATCCATCTCAGCGGGCACTTACTCTACCCAAGACTCTAGATATGCGGGCGCTTCATCGTCCATTCGGGACGGAAGGGAGAACCGCCGGTAAGACTGTAAGCCCCTGGAACGGGCGCTTGGGAAGGGGATGCTGAGCAAGAGGCCACAAGACTTCCTTCCAGATGAGAGTACCCGTATGGATGACAATTGGTAACAGTGGTGAATGTTCGATGAGACTGTGTTGGCGCCACACGCGACAATTCCCGCTGTGAAGGTAACCGAAGTGAATACGGTAATGAGGCTCAGCTCAGCTACAGCCGTGTTCCATTGTCCAGCCCAGCAATGCCATACCGAGATTGTTCGCATATCGTGCTGTGGCGGTTACATCATCACACCTGTGGCGCGGCGATCAACTGCGTCCAACAACGTCCATTGTTCATGACTCTTGAATGATAAACCCAGATAGATTCCTTTGCTATAATACACTGCCATACTCCGCCATACTCAACAGAAATGGTGGCAATAATGATTCATCACCAGACCAGTTCGATTGCTCCGTCTTCGTAGGCATGATCCTTTCTTCATTGCGTGTTTCAATCGAGGCTGTAAACTCTCGTAAACATAAGCTAAAAACCCATCCTGAGCGCAGCACAGTCTGTAATCGTGGCTTATCAAATTGCAAATCACGGAACAAGCACCTATCTAACAGGTATCAAATTGCATATCTCGATAAGTCTCCGTATATCAGGTTATTGTTACACAGTCTTCAGGTTAATCTTGTATCCAATTTTTCGCTTCCTGATCCTGTGTGTATTTGCACTGAAAATCTCGTGGCAAAATGGCCTTTAGCCTTAGGAGGTATGCACATGTTGTGAGTTCTTTTTGCACCGCAAATTCAAGGCATCTGTGTTCTCAAGGCGAAGTCAAACGAAGTTCAGCATAGGTCACGGGAGCAACTCCTGTAATCAGGCATTGTCCACCACCCCAAACTTCCGTCGGACCTTTCCCGTCTAACATAAGTTTCATAGACGGGAAACAGCTCCGATGGAAACCTGAAGGAGGCGCTGTGTTTCAAGATACCGATGGAATATCAGCTGTAGATGGTTACTCCTCCATCATCATGACCATTCCTCCATCATGTTTCAACGTTTCGAACCCACTCCTTGTTTAGAATTTCTGGCCGAATTTACTTTCTAGCGAGACATGGCTAATAGATGGAATTGCATCATCACCGATGAAATTCCCGATGGTCCCTGATGTGCACGCTTCGGTCTTCCCCTTTGAACTACCGCCGGACTACTGTCTTCGGACTACTCCAACCCAGGGACCACAGGGAGCCCGGGGAGCCCAGGTACGTCCATGTCCCGCCATCTTGAAATTTCGTGGGTGAGGACATGAGCGAGTTTTTTCGCGTGGCGGTCAGGTGGACGGTGCGGGCTGTGAGTTGGTTGTCACGGCTGTTCCTGAATCTTGCTAAAGAAAGTGTGTATGGATGGTTTGTTTTCCAAGACTTTTTCTCGTTGTTCTCAACCTCTAGCTTTCCAAGTGGATATCCTTCAAGCTTCGGGGAGAAGCATGGTGGTGGTCTGGTGGCCACCAAAGAAAGGGAACTAACGGCCAGCCCTTTCAAAATTCGGCTGTGCAAGGCAACTTTATTTCTTGGCCTTTGGGCTTCTTTGATTTAAGCCATTTTGGTTAGGCTTGGCCATGTATGGTTTGTATGGTTGTCTTCCGGATGATACCCTAACATCGGGATGAAATCATACTTCAGGTATAGGATAAGTAAACAATAATCTGCAATTGGTATATTTCTGGGGTACACCACAAGACCGCAGAGGGCCGAAAAGACTGAAGCAGTAAAAGTAGCGAACAATAGAGGAAGTTGGCGTGTTAGAGAAATGGTTGCATAAACCCCTAAATTCTGCACAGCTTCGGAAGACCCTTCGAAGACCTTCGAAAAATGTTCTAGAAGGTATCCCCTTCGGAAAGCCCCGGGGATGTTACTCCCGAAGTTTGATACGTATGGCTAGATATCCGAAACTAAACATCATGTGCCCTATGATGTTTTCAACCTTCGAAGTTCAACCTTGAAGCTTCGGTGCATCCTTCCCCGCGATATCTACCGCCACAGCAAGGTAAGACGGGGTTGAATTTGCTATCAAAATTGTCGAAGGTTGAACATGTGGTTCCAACATCCCCCATCGTTCGCCAGATTTCGGAGTCTGGATCCGTTAACCATGGAGGGCGGCGCCGACTCCGTTGATATCTTCAACTCATACAACCGTAACCCAACCCGAGGAGGCGAAGCTCAACGTAGCATAGATCTAGAAAAAGCCTAGCTTCTAAATGGTTTGCGGAATATAGTCTCGATGTTCCTGAATTTCGGGTTTAAAGTTTTTTGGTGGTTATGTATGGTGGATGGTGAAATTAGATTGGCTTTTTGCACGTTTTTTCGAGGGGCCTGGCTAGCGAAGTTAGCTTCTAGGTGGCGCTTAATACGCTTGTTTTTTTCATCTGCTGCTGGTCGGGTGGGTAAAACTAGGCGTAAGCAGGTGTAGACAATAGTACAAATACCAAGAAATTTTGGCGGACTTTCGACAGCCTTTGGCGAGCACGTTGACAGTCTGCGGAAGCTTATTTGACGCATCGTTCGTTAGCACAGGATTTCTTTCGCCGCTGGTGATACAAACCTATCGCGAGGATATCCTGATGGTACCATGAAATCGGCCTTGCGTTGGTAAAAAAATACGAAAATCTGGGTCCTAGGTCGGAATGTCCGGTAGTCTGTTGCAAAGACAAAACAAGCAAAGACAAGATCTAGCCGAAAGCCTGGGCTCGCGAAGGACCGTCTTAGACCCATCAGGTAGACTCTTTCAGAACCGTCGATTTATAACGTTAAGGCAAAAAGTTAAAGCTTAAGTAAAAACTTTATGTAGATGGCTGTGAAATCATAGCAGCACTCATAGCCACGCTTTGCCCACTACCTTATTTTCACGTTGCTCACGTTTTTGACATCTGTGGACCGTGCTGCGGACTGTGTGCTGCGCATTTGTCGCATGTAAGCGCACGTGGACTGTGCCTCAACCGAAGGCGAAAGCGCGAGTGATTTTGCCACAGATGTTTCGCCTTCCCCACAATGTATCACTCGAATGATGCACAGATATGCACTGTGCGACTTGTGCGGCCTCAGGTCAAACCTGACAGGTGTGCATCTTGTGGGGCGGTTTCCAGTTTTCCTCTAGCGGCCTCAGTTGTGGCCCTGGAACCGAATTATTACCATGTCGATGATCCATGGTATCCCTGCAGATTTGCAGGGGGTGCGGGGAAGACTCCGCGCGCTAATCTAATCTAGCTTGATTCGAGATTTGTGAGGGTAGGAGCCTTGTCTTAAAACCAATCGTGCTGTACAGCGATTGTTAACCGAGAAATCCCTGACAACACCTGCAACAGAAACTCAGTTTGTGGGTCGAAGGCACGTGTTTTTAACCGGGTCTAGCAAGCGTGATGGAAAGTCTAAAGGATTCATGAGCTCTCTACGGATTTAACTGGTGCTTTGTTGGCTGGTCCTGGTGGAATATTTGGACAGCTCATAGATACAAAAAAGTCTAGATAACCAAACCGCCATCAGATATCGGATGCTGTTGTGCATAAACCTTTTCTCTTTAGAAAATTAGGGAGGTGGGGGATGCAAGCTGTTCTGGCATGGTCGGATTTCTTCGGGCGGTAACTCTACTTAGCGCGCCAGCGAACCCGCCGGACATCTCGCATACGGGTTATGGGCGGGCGGAATCGACACCGTTGATACTCCGGCAGTTGATGATGAAGCCCTGGGTGGAGATGGATGTGAACAACAGAGCATGACGGGCGTGGTTCCGTACAGATGCAAAGAAAAGGCTCCATCTCCATGTCATCCATATCTGTTCCCTGGATCTCCATGTTCCTTCCACCTTCCAAAGTCGATGGATGATCCGGTCTGAAAATTACATCGAAGCTTCCACGAGATGATCATGCGAGCGGCAATTGAGGAGCGAAAGTACAGCCAAAGTTGAAGATATATGGACAAACGACGGGAAATTGAAGTTTTGGTGGCAGACTGTAAGGTAAATTCGTGTTTCTACCGACTTGCTTACCGGTTACAGGATCAATTGTTCATGCTTCATGCTTCATGCTTCTGTTTCCAACCTTACCGGATCGATTGCTCACGCTTCTGATTTCAACTCTGCGCCTTCGGAATGACCTAATTCTATTCACCGAAGTCCCGTGGAAGGTATAATATTTGTCCTTCCTATTCAAAATACGAGATGAACAGATCTCGCGACCCCGCAACCCAGTAAGGTCCCGCTTTCCTCACTCGGGAACTTCGCATCACTTTGCATCTTCGGCGTTCTCGGAGACTAAGGTGCCTGTTCTCGCTGTCACCTCTTCGCGACAGTCGCGAGCTGTCGTGCAGGCAGCAAGGCCCGGCGACTACGGCCATGCACCACCACGAGTGATGTGAGCAGTGTTTGCAGTTGCATTTGCACTACCATCACGCATCAGCTCATCGCCCGCGGCAACTGCGCTGTTGCATCCCACATCGGATTTTCGTCGGACTTCGTCAAGATGCCCGACCGACCGGATCAACGATTGAAATTTCGTGATCAACCGCCATCACCATCCACAACGCCGGTGTCGGCTTCAACGAAAAGTCTTAGCTCATAACCGAGAGGAAAGTACTTCCTCGATGGGAATACCAAGAAACGCGGTTTATTCTTCTACATTCCTCGCCAATCCTAAAGCTATGACATCGTCCGCGGTTGCATTTGCCAAGAGACAAACTTCTGTAGACTTTCATGAAACTTGAAGGAGTTATTAGTTGATACAAGTAGTCTGCTTCGCCGCTCGACGCCTCCTTTTATCTGTCATGTCGAATTTCAAGAACAGCAAGTGAGCATCTGTCCTTCCCTCCACGTTTTTCTGCTCGGGATCGCACTTCGGAAACTCTAGGACAAATCTGCTGTCGTCCAGCCGAATTAAGTGACGGTTCAATTTTTTGCTGGCAGGCTGGCATGTTGGAAGGGAGGAGGGATGGTCGGTTTAGTCATAAATTTCATCACATCCTTCAGATGTGGGCTAGATATCAGGACTTTGCACAGCCCCATTATTGCCAAGCCTACGCATCACCCGAAACCGAACACTTCCCTGAGCCAGCCAGTTTTTGTCGAATTCCCATGCCCTCGCGAAACCGATAGTGGGCCATCTGTTTGAGCTTGTCTGACTTGTCGTGTATCATGGATGTCTTTTATCTTGCATCATCATCATTACTTTCTATTGCTGTTTGTACTGCAACTCGCTTTCATAGACAACTTTTGAGACCCGAACACTACTATCTACGCTCCACGGCCAACCAGCTAGACTAAAGGATCACTGGGAGCTACCGTTAAGCTTAACCTCCAGCGTCCTCCACACAATCCACTTGCGAGCCTCTGACTGGAGGATCTTCACAGGAGCTGACCTGGCAAGCGCCCAAGGGGGGGAAGGTTGAACTGACTGGTGCATTGTCGGGGGATAGAGAGAATTGCAATTCTGCTCTCGCCTTTGACCATTCGCAGTCGTCCATTCGTCCTACCACGTTATTCCGACCGGTGTTCAGCCCACGAGGGTGAAAAGGGAGCCTTCTGAGATTGCCTAGGGTTTGCGGGGAAGCAAAAGAAAGTGTCACGCCTTGTTACTTGCTGGTCTGATAACTTGATTCCCATTCTACCATTTTTCAAAATTCGAAGATCAAAAGATTAAAGAGTGGTGGATACGGAGTCGACTCAAGCTTTTTTTTTCAACTATTTCACCAACCACACTTACATACCGCATATCCGATTCGGTTTCCACCCCCCATCCCACCCCACACAGATTGAAAACTCCCCATCCCATCCCTATCAGCGAGTAGCGGCAACAACAAGTAGCGACAAGACCTACAAGCTCTCGGTAAAGGTCTTGTTCAAAGCGGTGCAAGACAAGTCAAAGAGGTTCTAAGACCTGAGGAAGATGTTCCTGGCTTGAACACCAAGCCTCTTATTTGCTCCGGTTGCTACCAGCTATCGTTACTATCGTTAAGTCGCGCCTCGCTCAAACGGAAAAAGGAACAGCAACGATATCAGGATCCATCAACGTCATCTGTCGACAGCTTGAAGGTTAGCTGTTGGGGAGCTCCAATCGCGGGTAAAGAGCACAACAAAAGTGTCAGGTACAAAGCAGCAATACCGCTCCAGTAAGAAGGAAAGAAAAGAAAAGTGGGGGAGCTTATGGGACTTGGTGTGGAGGGAATATTACCCTGGGTGTACCGACGTAGAAGTCGTCGATATAACAACAAGACCGGAAGGGGATTGATCGCATCACCTCACCTGTGCGCCACATCACTACAACGACCTTAACTGATCCTCCACAAAAAAGGAAATAAAAGGTCCAAAATAATTTCAAAAAGAGCAACAATCGAACACTCGGCAACATATCATTTGACCGCCAGCTGCGATATATTTCGGTTTATCTGAAGGGTCGGACGCCGATTGGTTCGGTGCGAGCTCCACACAATGCATCAACGGGAACGTCGTACATTGTCAGTTCCCACGATATCATACGAAGATGTCGACCAGGCACAACAAGATATGAAGATGGTGCAGCAGCATGTCGGCGGCTTCATGGGGACGCCTCCACACGCTATGAATGGAGCAGGAGTAGGTGCAACGCTCAGTGCGACTTCGGGATGGCCTCCGCAGGTCTCCCATTCCGGACAAGGCGCTCAGATGGCGACTCTTGGGAAGCCCGCTCCCCACATGCCTAGATCCAGATCCGCATCGACATCATCATTATCAACGCCGCAGACGGCGGGCCCAGGACCGCCAACTCAGAAAAAGAAGATCGTTACTGCTTGCCAACGCTGTCGAACAAGGAAGATCAGATGTGATGGAGCTTTACCTGCTTGTCGAAGCTGTGTCAAGGCGGGGGTTGATTGTATAGAGGTGGATAGGAGTGGTGACCATAATATGCCCAGAAGGTGAGTGGACCTTCTCAGCATAGCTACAGCTGCAGGTAGCTGTCATGAGCTTCCAAGCTCATCAATCCTTCAAATCCATCGCTAACCTGTTCCTCAGTCACGTCCTCGAGCTCGAGAATCGTATCAAATGGTTAGAAGACATCATTCGATCGCGTTGCCCAGACGTAGACCTTGCAGTCGGCCCAACCGTAGAGCTACGATCCCGCCCATCCCCGCCGGCGATACGGATAGTCACCACCGGTCCGGACTTTCACGCACCACCGCCACTTAGCGCCGCCTCTTCGCCGATATTTGCACTTTCACCCGCGTCAACATGTGCTACACCGGTGTCGTTTGACTTTTCGTCACCGGGAGTCTCGCCGGGTTACCTACAACCGATGAGCCCGTTTACATTCTCCGATGCGGGCTTATCACCTGCTCCGTCGCCAGGACCTTCTAGCCCGCTGCTGCAGGCCAGAGATACAATGCCCCATGAGGTCGGCCTGTTGTCCTTGTCCGGTCAGGAAGAGTCAAAGTATGTCGGGCCATCGTCTGGTATCAGCTTCGCCCGGATGGTATTCGCAGATGCTGGAGCCATGGACCTTCCGAATCCCGAAGAGAAAGCAAAGGATGCCAGTAGGGTGATTCCACGGGCCAATGTTGAGCCCGTAGGAATCCCAAGTCAGCTGGAGCATTGTATGGCGCTTTCCAAGCCCTACTTCGAAACCGTTCATCTTCAGTATCCATTTTTGCATCAGCCTACATTCGAAGCATGTCTGTGTGCCATTTTCCAAGATGATCCAGGAAGACTTCCACCGGGATACACACTTACTACTGCTAAGTTTCAAGTATTGTTGGTAATTTCCATTGGAGCACATATTCTGTCGACTCGCACTGCCGGAATGCCAAGAGGACTGAACAGCGATGGTTTCTATGCTGCAGCGCTGGAGCTATGCGATGTCGTATCGCTGACAGGTAGTTTACAAGGCGTACAGTCTTTGCTTCTATTAGCGATGCGAACACTATTCGTTACAGACGGATGGAATATGTGGTACCTGAACGCAATTATCATCGCCTCGTGTATCGATCTCGGCCTTCACTGTAAGGCACACGAGGATCAGCTTGGTGGTGGTCAGTTCAAGGCAGCTATGAAACGACGGATTTTCTGGAGTGCATACAGCCTTGACCGCAGCATTGGTGTAGCACTTGGCCGACCATTCTGCATTCAGGATGAAGCCCTTGACGTGGATTTGCCCAACGAATACGACAACGACGAAGAAATCTCATCGGCTCAAAACCCTGTGAACCAACAATCCAGCAACGCCTCGCGTGCCTCGTTTGCCTGCTCAATTTACATTATCAGCGTGAATAGAATCATTTCTAACATCAAGAACACATTGTATCTTACGTCTGGGCGATCACAGAACGCAAACTGGTACGAAGATTGGCAAAAGAGAACTTACGGCCAGCTTCTCGAAGTCCAAGAAGATGTTCGCAATACGCTCAACAACGTCCGCCGGGGCTCCGGTCAGAATATTCAGCTTCCTTCTGCGCATCTAGCTGAGCTCAAAATCCTAGAGGCTCTTCAGTTGCTTTTCCGTCCAAATGGAATATTCCGTCGGCCAACCGCCTGGGCACACACTCATTGCTTTAACGCAGCAGTGGATACGATCCGTGCCTATTGCAAGCCAAAACAGCGGATACACCAAGAGCCATCATACTCATACCCCTACACACGCCTGACCGAGGCTTCCATTTTCCTTTCTGGAATTACCATGCTCTACACCCACCGCAACTGCCGCGAGGTTCGTGAGATTGCTGCGAACGAAGTCCTAGCGGAAGAAATCCGGGCCTTTTCCAGTCTCCTCTCGGACCTTGCAGCACTCTGGCCAAAAACCGCCAAAGAGTCGAAGAAAAAGTTCGATACCATAGCACAGGGAACTCTAGCCTATTCCGCTGCGGCAACGTCCTCGAGAATGCTATCGCCACATGATGCACCAAGGCGACAGAGCAATTCCTCGATAAGGTCTTTTGCGGAGACTTTAGAGGTTCCAGGGGCCACAACACCATTACCGCACCTATCCACAGAATGGTTTCCGAGTCATACGCCGGAAGTCCAGGATATCAGTTGGCATTTGAATTCACCGATGAATTCGCCGATGAACACACCAATGAGCACGCCCATGAGCACGCCGATGAATATGGGCCAACAGCAACAGAACTGGGATACCCAGTTAGCACCAGAAGATTTGATGATTAATGGAATGGAAGGGTCGGCAATGGAAATACCGGGACAGAACGTCGGGATGATGCAGGGGATGATGGGAGATACGCAGATGCAGGGAGCGATGTGGAGTATGGATCCGGGTCAGCAAAGACACGAACAGGAAAGACAGAGGTGACTCACCGCCGCTTGGTTGGATAGTCTGGGACTGGAGTATGAAGGAGTTGGAATGGACATGACAAGGTCGAGAGGAGATGAAATGGATTTTTGAGGATGTAAGGCGTTGGTGGTAGATGTTTTTTTATGATGAAAGCGTGGCGTGAAGCGATATCCTCATTTTGCCTTGTTTGAAAATGTGATTTGATACCTAGATGTATAACTTATTTGGCGGATATCTGTGAAGCATAAATATGTAGTGTAGTGATCATGAAGTAAAGTAAGAATGATATGGAATAATATTAGGACACAAAGTGATTTCCAGTGATCTGTTCGTCCGCGAGTGGGCCTTCAAATGTGTACGTCCGATCCTGGCGATACTGCAAGCGATCAGTTTGTCATCTGTGATTTCAAAGTATGTAGCTGATTGGCTATTATAATAGTAGAGCTTGGCAGTATCATATACTTATAGAGTGAGGGCTGAGTTGCTTCGAAAATGGCGGAGATTCTGAAATGTGGAGGTGGACGATGTAGCGATGAGTGAATCTGTGGCATAATACCGCGAGATGGAGCTGCAATTCTCCTATACCACTTCCACATGCGTGAAACAGGAAGCGAACCCCAATCGTCGCAAATATGCCACAAACACGATTTCGAGGTGCAGGGCAAACCTCGAGCCGAGTGATTAATTATGACTAAGGCCGCTTCTGTCTTTTGCAAAGCTGCTCAATGTCGGGTAGCGACGGCCTGATATAAGTGCATTGCTAATTATCTTTGACTAGGAGTACCATGACTACATTTTTACGTCAGACCAAGATTCTAACGAGCACATCATGCATACTTACACAGAATCGATGATCGAACATGAGATTTATGAAAAGCTCTAGAATACTTATTAACTACTGAATATGCGCTCAATATGGTTTCCGCAATAATGATGAGAGATGTGCCAATATCTATCAGCGTACTACCTCCGCGTGCGCTACTCCAGACTAGGTATGCCATACATCCACTGCTCAACAGCAGAGACAGGAGCTCATGGACCGCCATGTCACCCACTTGTAGGTTGTAAAACAAATCAACATATTTGCTTTTAATAACAGCTACGGTCATAGAATCATGAATACAACGCATCCCGTCCGCTCTGCGCTATTTAAGCATGATATCGTCCGGTTAGTACTGTCGTGGGTGACCAGACGGTAATCCCGGATACTGTAGTTTTGATTTGTTTTTGCCGCGACACTCACTGGGACATGATTTCAGTGGGCTGCGGATTTTTCTTCTTATAAGTTACAATACATACACATCATTAGAGTACAGTGGCACTGCAGCAGTAACTGTTCCCTCATATTAAATATTCCACGCGTGTGTAATCATCAGTCATTAACTATTCGTCATCTCTAAACAACGCTCTGTCCAACTCGGCTTTCAACTCCATAATTGATGGTGACAAACTACTCTACGGCGGGAGCGTTGGCCGTCATACTGCACAGTTTTCGTCTCTGAAATGTCGGTAATATGAATCCGGGAGAGCTCTGTGCGCACGGTTGTTTTAATTCGTTCTACACGTTATTACTGAGCGTTCTACCTGTCTCTTTTATTACCGGGTAAACAGGCTGCTCTGGACATAGCGATTCCATTCGATCCTATTCCTCCTACAGTCTTTTCGCGTGATGATGAATATCCGTTCCCCAGGTTCCTTTGGCAGCGTCTTGAGTTAGTCTCCATATTGGCAACTCAATTCTACAAGTGTGAAAGCTAGTTTTTAGAAATTTCGTAAAGTTGACTACTTCCAGTTCTTTGAGACGGCAGAAATCTGCATGCACCGTTTCGCGGTTTGCTCCGATTCCTATAGCCTCGAAAAGGTCTTTGCGGATTTCGATGAGGTGATAGTCTTTGGCGGGGAGGTAGATGGGTATTTCGAGGGATGACATGGTTGAATTATGGCCAGTGTGAGCAAGGCGGAGTGAGAGTTGGATAGGGTATGAGCAAAGACCAGAGCTATTATAGGAAAATATTGTAGAGACCGAAATATGAGCGGTGCATAACGGCTTTTTTTTTTTTTTTTTTTTTTTTTTTTTGGGGGGGGGGGGGGGGGGGTCAAGGTGAGAGGTTTTACCGCCAATCGTCACTTCTGCCACCTATTTCTGGTTACACACAATCATGGGAACTCACGCGCTGGTTTGATACTCCCTTAACCTGGATACCAGATTCAGCACGAAGAAGCAGTTCAGAAATTGAGGCCATAAATCTGACATGAAAGCAAAAAATAGTTAAGATGGTAGCTAGTTATTGCAGTTGCAAGTTGCAGGGTGAGTCGACTTCATTGTTACCGTAGCAACGGACCGTAGTGAAAATTTTGCATCTACTTAGTAAACATCAATGGGCTCGTGAATATTCCGAGTTTTCAAACTCGACACTTTCTGTTGTCTCGACCCGTAGGCTGTAGCGTAAACAACGCGGAGTGTGGTTGTGATGGCAGTCAGCTCAACTTTAGAGTTTCGTTGCTATGGCAACAGTTCATGCATGATGACATCACGATTCGCCAGGTTGTTTGGTAGCAACCATCCGCAAACTCTTCTTCTCAACACCTCAACGCCTCAACACATCAACCCCCATGTGTTCTCTCAACCCGTGGCGCTCCACTCAATGAACGGTACGCAAAAGCTGAGGGTCTGCGGATCTCCACGCCTTTTAAGCCCTTCCGTGAGGCATAACGAGTGCAAATTTTCAGCTGGAGGACATCACACCACATGCACCGCCATGTTCGCCGCAACAGAGAGCACAAGATTACTTCGGAGTCCGAATTCCGGATAATGACAAAGACTCCTTATTTGAGATTTCCTGGACCGCCCGGGAAGTTAAAAACGCCGAGAGGTATCTGTCTCCGGTCTATGTTGAAGGCAATATCCGGTCTCCGTTTCAAGCGATATGAATGGTCCGACAGGGCTCCGCCGAAGTCCGGAAAGCGACATTACGGCGAGGTATTTATCACGTGTTCCAAATTCGCCGAAATCTATAGACCGGAGATTCGGTGAAAATTTGGAAGGTAGTCAATTCGGGGAAATGAATAAAGTTTATTGATTAATTAAGGAATTGCATCCGAAAACCCCGGGGAATTACAAGAAAATTCGGCGAGTGATATCGCCGGTGAAGTAGTTTGATAGGTGACATTGAAATGGCTGGGTGTTACTACGATGAAGAAGATAAAGAAGGTGTAACTAGAATGCCCGAGCTGGTAGGATTAAATGAATCAGAGACAATCACCGAACCGATGTCTTGGCAAGCGGGATTAAAAACGGCGGCAGCGAAGGATTAAGTTGAGGCGAAGGTTGCACCGGCCAAGATAGACAGTCTCAGCATTGGTCATACAGAATTAGGTGATCGGATTGAGAAAGGCGGGGTAAATCTCAGTATATCCAATGACTGAGCTAGGGGTTCCTGCAAAGTGGGTTAACCGTGGCACGCAGTACGCCGATGGAATATCCCAATCTGAACGATGAACTGCTGTATCATGAGATGGAAAAGCGGGAGGGAGAAGGGGTATTCCTTGGTTATGCGATCCAGAACTCGATAGATACACACTGGTACCTTTTCAAACGATGTTAATTGAGATAAAGTCCAACTAAGATCAACAGAATAGACGAATAGTAGAGGATTAAGCGAAATATCAGGACGATACATGACTAGTACAAGAAGAGGATTTTGTGGAGGGTATTGTTTGGTCATGGATATTTTGCCAGGGGAACCTAGGAGGCATAAGATAAACGTTGCTCAATCCTGTAGGGCTATGTCGCATCATATGTAGAATGATCTGATATTACGCGCTGTGATAGGCTGACTGTAGGCTGAAGGGCAGTCCATACGACGTCACTCGACAGGGGTCCGGCAGCGACCGGATGATCGTCAGGTACGCTTTGCAGGAGCACTGTTGAATAATCCACAGAAATATACATGTCGCCTTACCATTGGGAAGTATCTATGTACCTCTCGCACGAAAAGGGGTGAAGAAGACTAAGGCATCAAAGTTGTGATCGCGATGCAGTCATCGGCTACGTTTATTTTAACATTCTATGTTGTCTAGTTTGACGATAGGCCAACGGCAAGATGCAAGCGCATGATGATTAATCAGTGCTTCGGGAAAACACTTCGTTTCATATTTCCGCCATAAGGGCGCTTCTTCACTGCGGGAAGGCTCAAGATGATACAAACGCCTTATAATGGCCGTGAGTAATCGTGTCTTCTACAATAAAAGGCGGCAAAAAAGTGTTGTAGTCCTACCAGAACGATCGCCGGCTCGCTTGGAAAACAAGCTTTTGGAAGGGGTCGACACGCGTCGAAAGGGAAGATTCATCACCGAATTTGTTTGGCGTTTCGTGCTTAGCGCTGTGCAACCATGGGCTTGCACAGTTGCACTTCCATCCAATGAAACTAGTCTTACGGCGGCACGGCCAAAGCTGCCCTACGATACACATGGCCAATTACATTGTTGGGTTTCTATTTTTCCTTCGGCTTGCGTGCGAATGCCATAGCTGGAGAGAATCTTACTCGTTTGAACAACTTGACACATACAAAAGGTCGCACAGTACTTGTTTCAATTTGATGCAGGTAGCGAACGAACCACGCGGAATTTAAAAATCCCCTTTGAAATGTGGCTTTCTATTGATCAGGGTCCGTCATGAATTCTCGGTGTGCGGTGTTTTGCTTAGACATAGAATGTAACGAAAGTTCTGGCAAGGCTCCGCCCCTCTTGACCCCCCAGGTCCATGAAAACTTCGCCAACGGGTTTACTTATAAGACAACCTTTCTTTCTCTGTCGGAAAACCATTCAACACACATTCATTCACTGTTATCCACTACACCTTCTTTCGCTCTCTTCAACTTCAACTGCTGGTTCAGTCTTCAACTTCCATAAATACTTCAAACCTTACCTTCATTCTTTCACGACCGTTCACCATGCGTCTTTCAACAATCATGACTGCGGTTGCAGTTATTTTTCCCTGTGTGTCCGCACACGGTCGACTCAAGTATCCCACGCCGCTTAATGCTGTCTCGGACGACGTCGCGTCAAACATCCCCTACAACTCCCCGCTTAAGCCCGATGGAAGCGATTTCCCTTGTAAAGGGCTACACAAGACGGCCGATCTCACCAAAGGCACTGAATGGAAGGCGGGCCAGGATACATACTTCGAGTAAGAATCGTATCCATGAACTTCTCGTCGGGTTACTAACGATAATAGGATTTTGGGAAACGGGCCTGGAGGATCAGACACGAATATCGGAACATTGGCCGCACACTCTGGAGGAAGCTGTCAAGCATCTATTTCATTCGACAACGGAAAAACGTTCAAACTCTTGCAGAGTTTTATGGGTGGTTGCCCTCGCGGTGTTAAGCTTAACTCAAACTACGCCTCCAATCCGGATCAAAAGTTCCATTTCAAAATCCCCGAAGACGCAAAGGCTGGTCCAGCACTGTTCTCTTGGTAAGCCATGTCTGCTACCCACCACATTGAAAAAAAGCTAATAGCAAAGGACATGGATTGCCGTGACCGGTAACAGAGATGAATTCTATCAGAACTGCGCCGCCGTAACTATCACAGGATCTGGAACCAGCACTTTGCAAGACGCCCCGGATATGTTTTTGGGAGACATGAGTATCGGCCAGATTAAGGCGGGAGAATGTAGGAGTACTGCTGGTAGCAACGTGGAGTACCCCAACCCGGGACCAAACCCAATTAAGGACACTACATCGGGTATTCCTTTCAAGGCTCCTACTGCCGGGCAGTGTTTTGCTCCCGGTAGCACCAGCGGATCTCCTCCTGCGCCCGGAGCTCCTTCTGCACCTACACCTCCCGGAGGAGCGGCCCCTTCTACTACCGTCCCATCTCCCGAGCGTCCTCCCACCAAGACTGCCAGCATCAGGCCGACAATTTCTTTGGACGTCACCGGTGACCAGTGCAAGTGTCAATGCAAAGTTTAGAGCACTTAGAGGGACTCGTCGGGGAAAATGTTGATCTGGTGCAACATCTATGCGGCTACTTTCCCTTTTTTGCTTAGATACAAAAGTTTCATACTGTTTTTTTCTTAGATTCTGCATGCTTTATTTCTTTCACGGAGATAAAGTGTTGGATGGATGGAGGTTTTTGTTGGAGATATCTTGTTGTATAGGATTGCATTTGTGAGAGGGTATATTCTGGCGCCTAGGATGTTCATGGCTAGCCGAAGTTTGTGAGTTTGTTTAGAGAGTCAAAATAAATAGCTTAAATTCGTCTGAACGATGTTTGCTGCGTGACGTTTGGTGGTTGCTACCGCTTACGCGTCCTACGCGGGTACCTGTTGCGAAGTGTTGAAACTTTTATGTCAATCGAGTGATAAAGAGCGGAAAGATGCATGACATTACTTATGGCGAAGCATGCCCATCATTGACTAGCAAAATGCTACCTCATAAGCTAACTATGTACGGTTGCCGGGATTGCATTCGCCATCACCCGTCGCCGACACACATACATAATTACAACAACACCGCGCCGCAAGCTCGGATTCTCAACAGCGACAACATTCGGCAAAAACCCAGGTATCGACTTACTAGCGCATGAAATTATACAAACAGGAAAAAACAGCCACCGTCGCAACGATCTATTCGCCTCTATAAAAGCTTTCGAAATCTAGCTAGCCAAATGAACCTGTGAATTGAACCTGCCTCACGTCGTTACAAACAGAAACTCGCACCTTTGTACCGAAACGCAAACCTCACCGAAACCCAAAACTCGAACCAGTAAAACACAATCATACACCGAAAAATCAAAAACCTATCTCCCATCTCCTGCACCCGCCTCTCCGATGTCCCCTGACACCTCTCGGCCCACCCCCACTTCATCGCCCAATATCTCTGCTTTGCAGTCGAGCCATGGACGAAGCACTCAATGTGTACTTTTCGACTACATATGGGGCCAAACATGACTAGGAAATAGAAATCTCCTGTCATTTTTTGGATAGTATTGCTTGAAGGGCACCGCCTACGGTGTACATGATCACAATATCGTACTTAGGGATGTATTATTAACGATCATACTCATACGAACGGTTTTTGCCGGTAAAAGGTCCCTGATTCGTATTATTTCCCGGATCTGCATAGTGTCCCAGATCCTGATAATGTTAGCGACTATCCAATAGAAAGATAGAATGGAGAACCTACGTCAAGATCTTCAAACATCCCCGAATGCACCGGACTAAGCTCAGGTGACTCGAGTGTTTGAAGCCGCGGAGCTTGAGGGAGTGGTCTCTGAAGCTGCAGTAACCGAGAATGGGTTGCTGGTTGGTACGCGAAGGCAGGATGTGCCGAAGGTTGGGCCACTGGTATCTGGATGGGTGCGGTCGGGTTGTGCACATAACCCCCGCCAAAAACAGAAACCGGTGAGATCGTATATGCCGAACCGGATCCCGGCCCTAAACCCGGCGACGAAGATGCATATCCCGACGCCGACCGAGATATAGACCCCGGACCAGAACCCGGGCCTAAACCTGACCCCGTTGGCGAGACCACCTGCGATCCAGACCATGACCTTATGGTCGACGCCGGTCTTGAGGAAGACCTCGAGTTCGAGCTTGGGCTGGGGCTGGGGCCGGAGGCTGAAGGGGAACTGGCAGAGGGGCCAGCGGGGTGACCCGAGGAAGGGCCGGAAGAGGAACCCGCCGTATGGCGAGAGCCATCAGGTCCCGGTTGTATCCACGGGGAGCCGTAGCCAGACCCTGGATCTGGATTTTCAGATACTGAATCGGAACCGCGACCTGGGTATGACCGGGGGGTTGACCCCCAATCGGATCGGGGCTGTAGGTGGACTGCTGCGATCAAAGACTGTAAATCTTGATGATCGCTATACGGAATTTGGCCTTTTCCGTTGTGAAAGGGATCATAGGCAGAGTAGTGGCCATTGGGATAATTGTTGTGTGACCTGGCCATTGTTTGTGCTGGTAGATTTATTCTATCTATCAGATATTAGCGTAGAGGAGTTTATGAAGTGGTGGAACTTACTCACCTTTAACGTTGAACATCAAATCGTTGAATGCGGATGTAGTTGCAATTCAGCCCTGGCGATGAGAAAAACATTCCAGGGGAGAGAGGCCTTATATACGGCGGAGTCTACCATGCTTTGTTCCACGCAGGCTGTGTCCGATCTACATGAGGACCCTGAATGAGAATCGCATCACGCACCTGAGTGAGGGAGGAGCCTTCCTGCGCACCTGTTCACGTAAAAATAATCAGTGTATGTCCTTACTTTGCCCTTCGGATTTGTGTTACGAAGGCACACTGAGACGTAGTACATAAGTACATAATGGCCACCCCAAGAACTCATAAGGATAGTAAAATAAGAGGTATGTACCTCACGTCGTGCAAGTTTCCGAATGGCTGAGGCAGGGCTTAGCATTGCCAGCTCATCTTCAGTGTTGTTGGCACGTTTATAATTGGGGTTATGATTGTCGTGTTTGGTCACTGGTTTCCAAAACTGGATGCTGTTGTTGTGCACATCAACCTGAGATGTGCCTGGGATGTTACACAAAACTACACCATTCAAGCCTAGTGTAAGTCTCGAGACAAGACTCCAAGACCACAAAGTGTCCCGAGACGAGACAAGACTGGTCCATGGAAGCACCAGATTTCGCGAGACCAGGTCAAATCTCGTCTCGTCTCGTCTCGTCTCGTTTGCATCACTAGTTTTCAGCCTTAAAATCTCGGATTTTTCACTGAGACAAATCCGTGCATCAATATCGACCTGGAGATTATTGAGCGGTTAGCGGTTGGCGCGCTTTGAGACAACATCATCCGATTATCGATAACATTCATGCCCCTCATTTTCCCCGCTATGACACGCGGTAGGGAAATGCTCAAGATTTAAATGTGACATGACAACGGCACCAAGATTTGTGATGACGATACCAGAGTAATGCCTATTTCCTTACGAACCTTATGGGGAGGCCTTGTCGAGTATCTAGCTTTAAATTGACTATTTGTCACAGAGAGGTATTTTCGTTGTGAGATGCTGGGCAATCAACCGCGAACCCGACAGGCTGGGACAGCGATATTCTGCGAGATTCAAATTATCCAGGCCTATTCAAGGTTGCATAAGACGGCCCACAAGGCACAATTCTAACCAAACTTGAACAGGTGAAACAAGATGATCGGACGTCGGCCAGTCGGGAACATTTGTTTTTCACGAAAGCAACTATCTTTGATGCAGGCTGTGATGAACGCGGAAAGGGTCAGTGGAGGAGGGCGATGACTGTCGCCAAAAGCAAACAGAATTTCACAATCGATAGGAAGGGCCAGTAAGAAAGCATACCCCTCTCATAGATAAAAAGGGGTTGTGTTACCTCGTCAATCTCACGATTCATCGAGATTGAGCCAAGCCGCTCGCGAGCTGTGAAAAATTTCATGGCACAATTGCACTTTCACTTCTCCCTGAAAGAGGGGTAACCTTGAAGTACAGGCTGATCATCTCGAAAAACAACCAAACACATTTCAATTCTGACCGGTGCTTGTCACGATGATATTTAGCAGTTTGCAAGACGTGACAGCACGTTGAACCGCGCGAGGCGCAACGACGATATCTCCATCCGGCGAATCGCGGCTTTGTTTGTTAACTCCTCCAATCCTCCGTCTCTGATTCCTCAACACTCACAGCCACGCCCGTACCCCGTAACTTGTATCTAGTAGGAGTCGTAAATTCAAGCAAGCCGAATCGGTACAAGTACTTCTTGCTTAGCTCAATATTTCCAATAATCAATTGTACACAGAATAACCAGTTACTGAACGCGCATCAATCTGATTTCGCATCAGTGTACGGCTTGCAAATGCAGAAAGCCGTACGGTGCAGAAACTTTTGAAACTTCTGATACGACATTCACTAGATGTTCATACTGCTCTGCGGATTTTAACCGAGTGTTCCTGATGTTCATAATCACTGCTTTTACTATGTACTGCTGAGCTGATGTATCTAGGGATCAACACTCGTCAAGCCTCGTCGTCTTCCCGTGCTGATGGGCATCTGAAGCTAATATGTATGCGAAGAGACGGAGAGTAATCCCGAAGGCGGTCGTTTAGAAGAGCCCGAGCCCGAAACGGGCGGCTCAGCCTCCAATGAATGTTCATAAAGCAACCGCGACTTGATGATATCGACGGCTCATCAGCGCTGTACCTGACCTACTTAACTCAGGCGATCGCTACGACCGCATGGATAAATGCATCGAGTTTAACAGTAGGACAATACAAACAACATGATATTTTACAGTGTGAGTGAGCACTGTGTTCAATACAGATATGTGCACATGTATGATCAAATATTTGTGGTTCTCTTAGGAATCGATAAGGCAGGGCACTGCGCACACCACACAGTTCGTGTATCCCACACCGACCGACTCGGAGAAGGAAAGCCTAAACGTGGACCCAGTGCAACTGATCATCGGTGGTTGACCTAAGGTCTTAATTCCTAAGGTAACGGAAACTCTGGAAGTACCGGGTACATGTGATGGAAACGGGACGAACGTTGTGCAATGTTCGACTATAATTGCATGTTTTGTTTGACAGCTAGGGTTTGTAAATACGGGCGCTTAGAGAGTGCGGTTGCATAAAGTGGCTGCTCACCGGACTACTCATGAGTTCCGAAACTGTGGATTTCGGGATAAAGAATGACTCCGTGCCCCTTCACGCTTGACAGCTGTGAAATAAGGCCGGTGTAGCGACATATACGAAAGCGAAGAATTCGAAACTAACGGGGCAGACCGACCGGGAGTCGCGGGGAACTTCGAGCTTTGCATAAGGTCTCATAAATTTGTGCATTTCTATTCTGGAGATAGTTGACAGGTCAATTTATTCCACGTCATTTCCGCACCAGGTTCGCACTTTGGTGTCAAAATCGGACTTCTCCTCTACCGGCCATTTGATTTTGCAGACACGCGAACCACATTCGGTTATCTAGGCAGAAGGCAGAAAATTGAAATGCGACCATATTTTGGTACATAGTCGGGGTTCTCTATTGGGTTTGTTTCGGAGGATCCGTTAACCGGGCACTATAATGCTCAGCCCTATGAGTATTACTGGAGTGTCATTGAACAAACAGGAAACTAGTTCCGTAGGGAGACTCTTAATTAGGTAATTAAACCTCAGAGACGATCATCGCGAGACCTTGGGGCGAGGTCTCAAAAGTACATATTGGTCAATGGTGGCTGTGCATCACGGCTTTGTATCAAAAACTAAAATATGTCAAACGCGTAGACATGAACTTTCGAAGCTGAAGTATTGTTATTGCCCACGACCAGCGCTAAGCCTTCTCAAACTCCAGCGCCATCACGACACTCGAGTGATATAATGTGTCACGACGCCTCCCACGTCAATCTGACAGAAGCTAAAGGTACGATGATCATGATTCCTGATACCAGAGCGAAAGCTCAAGCGGCGGAGAGCATTTATCACAGCCAAATCAGGAAGTACGCCCAGATCACTCTAAGAGTCGCGGAGAGTCAGTATACGGTAAGCGAATACCGTACGTCATAAAAGCTTTGAATGCAAAATACCTCAGTCCAGAGAGGATTTCTAGTGGCTAGGAATACATGAGCCATCCAGATATTTGGGTGTTGCGTTCCAATAGTAAAGAGTTATTACGCCTTTTGAAAATGGTTTCACCTCGAGCCGCGTAATGCATTCTGACTTGTTGCAAACAGCATCGACACCCACACCTGTACTCGCCCCGCTTCCTCGCCTCTTCCACCCACATACCCTACCTTTTAAAATAGTGATCCTGTGATGAGATGCAGGATTTAGTTCAGCATAGTTTGCTAACTTTCAAAGGCTATCATAGGGTGGGCTCAAACGAGACTTGCACTTTTCGGAGAATTTTTGACATTCAAGGGTTCTTTACCGGCAGGGCGTGCCGCTACATACTTTGAATAATTCTGATGATTATGTGCTTAGAGACCCTAGAAGAATGACATCGGCTTTACTTAAGCCCTTGGAAGCAAGTTTCAAAGGACTGTGTACGTGCGAAACTGCGCTAGTAACATTCATCAGGCCCTCAACAGAGGACTTGGCGATGGGCCCTAGACTCGAAAGACCTCAGATATGGTTGGGTAGGCCTTTGAGACCTTGGATATTCGGTTCTTTGTTAAACGCTCATGATAACATGGAGGTCTACGCCTTTATAGAACAGCATAGAAGGTCTGCTAGTGCATCTTTTGACATCACCGGTGTCGTAGAGAAAGCCTACCGGCACCGGACAGCAACAGAACATAAGCACATTCTGAAGTTTCAAAGATTCTGATTAAGAAACCCGTCTATATACAGCGACACGTATGGTATCTTTCAGCTACCATAAGCAAGCTTTTGGGACGTTAATGTGATCGCACACATTGTGCGCAAACAGCAAACCGGGATGATGAACCGTAGAACAAGGCTGCATTTCGCATCTGATCAGTACTGCCTAGTCGAATCACTTAGGAATCACGATCATGCCATCGTTGGATAATATACTTCGATCAACACACCGACACCCGTCGTGTTGTGAGAAAATCGCACCGGTCGTTGTGTTCTTCCAGATACAGGCATCGAAGAGTGACGGATGTCAGCCAGCAGTTTACCTTGCGGAAGTCACAGATGGTTTTAGATACCTGAGCCACGAGATAACTAATACGTGTCAGACTCTCATTGACTTACAAAGAAGTTCCTAGAAATCACGATAATTAATCTGTATCCCGCGTTTTCCCTCAGAGTGGTGTTAAGCATGCCACACCGTCAGTTTTACCCGCCGTGTGCTATTCTGAGAAGCAAGAATAACAGAGAAGCATACAATGTCTAGATATGACTATCTCATTCTCTTGGTAATCGTGATGGTTGCTCTTAAATCCATGATCCGGAGGGTGCTTGGCAGAGAAATGCATCCATGATCACTCGAGTAAAAGTAGAGCGAATCACTTGATATGATTAGGTTGTCTCATTTTCATACAACTCCCTGATCCGTTGAATATGGCGGTACGAAGTAACAGGCTTAAATAAAATAATATTTTTTAGAATTTAAGGCAGTGATGCCATGTACTTTTTCAACTATCATGTCGCTACGCATGCACTTGTGCGACGCCGTCCAGAGCTCCGTCTATCTCCATGTCTGTGACTCCAAGGAATCCCGACGCTACCGCGAGAAGTCTGCCATCTCCTTAGACGACACAATGCTCCACCTCCACATTTCTTCGCTTTACCTCACTGATGATCAACTTTTAAGCTTCAAGATCCTTGCAGTACAAAAAACCCATAGACCACATCAACGGCGAATTTGTATCTTGCCTCTTGAAGATCTTTAAACGGCAGCTAGATCACTAATTGATCCCCAGATATCTTCAGACATGCATGCTCTAATCTAGCCAAGCGTTCAAATATTCTCGCTTCTGTCAATCGATGACGAGCGTTCGATTTTTCGAAAAGTACCAATGAGTGGCAGACTATAGTCACTACACGATAGCTAACAGCACATCAGTAAGCACACGGCGGTTCTGGTCCTATCTTGATAGAATAATCAGAGTATACTTTAAAGGCACCAATTTGGACTCTTTACATACAAATGCGATAACTAAGGGAAGCTGTCATGCTGTTGCCTATCACTGACTAGCTCCTTGTGCACAGAGTCCCCACACGTGCATCACGAGTAGTGGAAGGGGCAATATGGAACCTGCCGTGCGGTCTAAGGGACACCTCGATGAAGGCACAACTTCTTCTTGATATGGCGATGGTTATCGCTCTCTCAACTTCACCGGTAGTTACATTTCCAACTTAACTAATGATGAGCTATGAGACTCTATAGTTGTGACTCATAATTATTGTAGGGCTTCTTATGGATGCTACTCTATGAACTCCTTTACGTTGCATATGTATCGACGCATAGATAGTTTTGATAAAAACTACTCAACACTGAACACCTGACAATTGTTCAGAGTACATGGTTTCCTCATGCTTATTGCAATCATCTGTCAGAATATGATAATTGGCTCCGGCAACCTTACCGTCAATAGCGTTTCCGCAATTTCCAACCGCCGAGCATGCCGTATCCGAGTGGTTTCAAACTTCAGTATGGCTCAACATCTTCAAGCGCCCAATGCAACTGTTAAACGCCACATTTGTCACACGAAACCTACCGGAGGGTGCTTGTCCGGCTTCACCGATACACTTAGGGTTTGCCCTGTAGGGCTCCAGAAGACGGCGGTCGCCGAGTCGGAGGCTACAACAATCCAAGATGGAAGGACAAGGCTGTCGTTCAAGAATTGAAGTTTTTCACATCGCATCGCTCTCCTATCTCCCTGCATATGGTTTCAAGTTTGAAGCTTCTGTAGGGGTACTGCACAGTGGAGCGGGCACTGTTGATGATAGTCGAAGCGTGGCTGGAAGAGGAGGCCAGCGTGTCGGTATGGCGATACAGACAACTTAGCCGTAGTCGCAGGCTACCTGGTGTAACATTTCAACTTTTTGTTATGGCACGCTGGATAAAGTTTATCTATGCTACGGTGGCTCTACCCCTATGTGCTGCATAGCGCGTGCTCCAAGTTTAAAGGTGATGAGGAAGGATATTCTCCGAGTCCCATCGATCGCTGGATGGTGGGATATCGACGGATACATACATACATAGGCGACAACATGGCGAACACGTTGTATGGATTCTCACCATTGCGAGATGAAGACTTGTCGAGATGAAGACTTGTCGAGATGCAAGAGGTACCATACATGCAAGAGGGATATCCGAGCAACCGCAAAGCGTCCGCAACTACCGGGTGAAAGCACACGATGCAAGTTAGGCTTTTAGAGTTCCATGGCTTCGGGCGGTAAAAAATTAAGATCGGGAACCACAACACCGCTTTGGTTGAGGCAAAGTTACTGTGCCACGGGTCCTGCTTGCGATGGTTTCCGGTGGCTTGCCTGCTGCGGAGGCTAATGAGGCATCTGATGTTAGTCTGGCGGACTTCAACCTCAAGCATCGGCATTGGCATCAACTAGATACGAGCGCGGCGGCATCCATAGTGTAGATGCTAGAATGATCAGAACCATTGAATCCAACACACTGTGGTCGACACCTAGGAGTCGGCGGCGTTTGCAACATCCTCCCAGTAGGTCTTGGATTACCGAAGGGTTATTATTTGCAACTTTTACGGGCCGTCGAAAGTTCAGCTCAAGGTCTCACTCAGCAATCCAAGTGACTGAAGTGGCAATACATCAGCAGAACTGTCGTTGGTGGACTGGAATCGACGATCTTGAGACTACGCTCTAGCGCTTTACCCTAGGGTTGTAGGCCCGCGGGCACCGGGACAGTTCCTGCATGACGGTCCCATAATTGCGATTCCGGTGTACCCAAGACAGGTTCCAAGATGGTCTGAGAAGTTGCAGTCATCGGAGCTTCGGACTGTGCATTTGCCAGCCTACGACGACTGTTGGTAGGAACAAAATTTCGAAATCAGGCCGCCGTGTGTATCTTTGAATGCATCGGCGATATCGGATATCCAAAACAAGCTGTGATATGAGGGCGCCTCTTCTCCTTCGGCTATTCGTTGATATATATGTCAAATTCCTCACTACATTCCAAAGCAAGAAATGGATCCTGTTCGAGGCCTCCGTATCGCCAGAACCTTAAGCAATGGGATCACGACGGTTCTTCAGCGGCCAAAATACCGGATAGGGCGGCATGCACTGCTCTAGAGTTCCTCTAACTCTAAGCTGTCGCTTTGTTTTGATTCTTTCGCTGTCCTTAGTGGAGAAATTCAAGAACGCCGACCAGAACTAAGTTTGATACGGTCGTCGTGTCGTCGTCTGTGGGGATGGGAACTTTAAGATCATCCACACACCGTCAGTAGTCGAGCGATCACTCGGACCTTCGGGGTGTGACATCACGGGGAGCGGTAACCGCCAGTGCTAAGGCAAGTAAAGTAGCCCATCTGCAATTGTTCAGATCCTGACTGACCGGTTGCGCAAGTAAGGTAAGAGATGTGCAACATCAATCGCTTCCAATCCCGATCAACGCTCCATGCCGTTCGTTTTATGTATGCATTCCATGATACAGATTGCTGACAGGGGGAGAGGGAAATAATAAACGCCTGTAACTGACTGACTGGGTAGGGAAGATAAGGACAATAGAGTAGACGGCACGATATCGAGGCGAACCACATGTTATCGCCATTCTTGTGCTTCGAGAGGTCGCGAGGCGAGAGTCAACATCCATCTCAGCGGGCATAGGCGACAGTTAACAACCAGTGCCTATGTAGTTCCCCGCGCGCGCATCGGTTGGTTGGTGCTAGCAGTAGCAGGTTTCAAATGTGGCGCTCCCGTGGAATGAGTGACTCCGAAGTTTCGCATCGGGTCCGAATGGCTGCCCCACCGTCTCACTTCAAGTGTTACTCGGCGTGCTCGCTCCTGCTCGCTGACCAGCACAGCCCCACCTAGCTATCCGAGACGCAATCATCAGCAAACAATCAATTCGTCGGCGATTATTATGCTACTTCCTGCCGAATATCACCTGTCTATGGTCGGTCACTTGTCAGATAGATACGACGCGGGCCCGGGAGTTACTCCGACGAGTGACGCCACATGCAAATATCATATCTCAGCAGCATAGCGGCGGCGAAAACATTCCTTGTCGATACGGTGGTCGCAGGTGCATCGCTCTAGCCCAGAGTAGCGTTGCTGCGGAATCACGGTGGCTGGGACAGGAACCTATGGCCGCCCGCACACCCCGCCTCCCTGTCAATGCGGCCAGACTTGTTTGTTCTACGGGAGATGAGAAGACAAGAAACTCTCGCCGATTTGTTTGGCGATTTTGTTTCCAGCGGAATGTGACGGCATGCATGCATATTTTTGTGAGCAGTGGCGATGATTTGAGCAAGGACCGATGGATGTGCCGGGTGAGGCAGCACAGCGGGTAGGACCGCAACCAGCCAATTGCGACCTTTTTCGGGCAGGCACCGCAGCACTCAACGGCTTCTTCACCAAACATGTGACTGGCCTACCCTACTCTAGATGCCAGCCACTTGCGTTTGGGGGGGGGAAGGGGCTGCTCCTCGAAAACGACGCTTTGCGTAAAAGATTGGTGTCGCTGGAACGCTATGGTCATACAGCTTGGGTGAGCTGAATATTTGTGTTCCCCCGGTGTTTAGAACGAGCGGATCACGATGGTCTGGATGTTCGAGCTAGCCTGAGGCTTCTTTCTTCTTTCACACAAGTTTCCATTTTTACACTCAACGACAAGTTAGCAGAGACAACGACGGAAGGACAGATATCTCGTTTCGATGCAAGGGATATCCAAACAGAGCCCACGATCGTCAGCATCATTGAAGCACCGGAAGTGGTTCCACAATCCACAGAAACGTCACAGTGGGCAGCGAGACGAGACGAGACCGGTTTGTGCAGGGCAGGTACGAGTGCGGGGGTGCACTTTTTCACTGGCTTTCAACACTCGACTCGAGAGGTTGCCGGGGCGACCAACTGCACCGGCCAACGACAGAATGTCACAGAAATGCACCTTTTGCATCTTCGCTTCGGGGACCGTGCACTGATGGAAATATCGCACCAAAAACAAGGAGAATTGTCGATGGATTTGCTGAAGCTTTCCTCCTGCAGAACCTATCACTTTTCTTTAGCACGGCGCCGGCGCTCTCGCTCCTCTTGACTGTGACGTGACCACGCGCAGAGCAGCAGTTCGTGTCCAATCCAACGGTTCGTGTTTAGCAGGGGATGCTGGGGCTTGCGGCAGTTGTAGTGCTTGTTGGTTCGCATCTAAGCACCGCAATTCGGAATAAAAACAGCCTGTCGTTTTTGGACGGGGCGGGAGGAGAAAGCCTGCTAATAAAAAAATAAAAACTGATAGACCCAAGCTCGATAAACAAACTGAGGGACTCCAGTTAGTGGGCGTACATATGACTGCTGGTTGCACATGCTAACCTGTTGATATGTTGCTGCCTGTGCTTTGCAAGAGAAGAGTTTGACGACTGTATATTTACCAGCAGCACACATTCATCATCGGTTCAGCAACGAAAGCCAGGAACAACAAGCATCGCAAGCATTGAGGGAGCGAAGTCCGTTTCGGTCAGACGCCGCAAGACGTAAACCTAGTAGCTGGACGTGGGGTTTCCTTGGAGACAGCTGCAGCACAAACGGTACACACAGGCGAGCGAACGAAGGCGCGGTGGGAGGAGACAGATCGACTTGACTCGGACTCGGCCTGCCTTGTATCCCCCGTTTCCGCTCCATCTTCGCGAAGCAAAGCAGGAAGGGCGAAGGAGGTTTGAGTGAGTGAGCAAGCGTGCTGCAACAATAGTCCAGGTAAACCACCCCCTCCCAGAGAGACAAGACTTCCAAAACCCGTCTGAATTTGAATATTCTGCTTGAACATTTTTCTTTGTCCTTTCCTTTCCCATATGCATACTCACCCCTCGCTATTGAAGCAAGAAGTCCACCCAGCCAGTAGCAAGAGCAGTCAAGCAGTCGGAGGAGTACAGCAGAGCCAGCAGCAAGGAGTACAGAACAGAGTTACAGAGTTTGCAGACCGAGCACAAAGTTACAGGTTACAGCAGAAATCAGTTGAATATCAGCGGATTCATCTGGAATGAGGGTGTACAGCAATACATACAGGAACATAGATCCAAGCAAGCAGCAATAGGTACAGGAACACATCCATACCGGCGCTTTAATACCTTACCACCGCCGCACCACTTACCACCACACACCCAAAACTCGAGACACCTCCGTCAAACACATACAGCTGACAGTCGAAGCAAACCGAAGAAACCAGCGATTCAGCTTCCGATCAATCCGAGACCTACCTCATCGTTCACCGAAGACAAGCCTTTCGCACATCTACATCCAAGCCGTGAGCTTCGGTTCGGTCGGCGGCACAGCACCTGGGCAAGGCTCGGAGCTTCCTTCGGCTGCGTCCCGCGCAAACCCAAACCCACCCACCATTACATGCGACGTCACGGAATCACGGGATCAAGTGTCTACACGTCTACTCTCCAGGCATCTACGCGCACCCACGGGAGGGCGAATAATTGGAGCCAGGGGGAACGGGTCTGGTGGGCCAGGGTACTCGAGGAGGACGTCAGAGGAGGAAAGTCGGTAGAGGAGAAGGCTGATAAGGAGAAGGAGGGGGATAGTGAAGGTTGTGGAGACTGTGAAGACGAACTACGGCGATAGCGACAGCTCGACAAAAAAAAAAGCCATCGGTAGGGACGCAGAAGCTTCGGCTGCGCTGTTTAGATTTGGGCGAACATATTCCACTGGGCCCACAGCACCACGACGACTACCGGGATACCGACAGGAAGGCGACAGCGCAGCAAAGCGAAGTTCTTACGAAATCACCCACCCATCTTCTATCCTCTTTCCTCTTTCTCTCTCATCATCCACGACAACGACACGAAATCGTTTTATCGTCCCGCGCGCGCAAGTCAATCGGTAGCAATCGCAATCGGAAATGTCAAGTCAACGCCAGCGCGAACGAGAAGTCCCCCCAACGCCGCCGCCACACGGTACGAATCCCAAACCCTCGAGCGCCATCACTCCACAGTACGACGTCTTTGTCATACCACAGGAGCAGGTTGGCGGGGGAATCATCTATCTACCATCGCTGAAGACGAACAAAATGTCGTTCTTCGCGGGTGTCGTATCAACATTGTTTGTGGTTATGTTCCTTCAGCTTTTTGGACCTTTGATATTTAAAGGACTACAAACTGTTGCGGGGACTGTACTATTTGCGATGTCGGTTGGCATGGGAGGTTGGTATTTAAAGGGATATCTCGACAAGGCCGGAAAGAGAGAAAACTATAGAGGTCAATATGCTGGTGGCTCTAGACGTAGAGACCGCAAAAGAAGTATGGGGGGTGAGTCTTCGAAGCGTTCAAATCCCAGTGCGAGTGCGCCGTATCCGGATGAGAAACAGGAGCACCACGAGAAGAGGGATAAACAGGAGGAGCAGCGGCAACAGCAGCAGCGGGCACACGAGAGAAAGCAGCAGGAGCAGTACCAAGAGCACCAGGATGAAATCCGGACACCACCAGAATCGAAGCGGTCTTCTTGGGATACTCCTAATTGGGATACTCCTTCCTGGGATAAACCCGCAGCGATGCCAAAGAAGGAAAAGGTATACTCCAATGCCCCTCCGCCTCCATATCAACCGCCGACTCCGCCGCCGCCGATGTCTCCCTCTTCACCGCGACAAACAAAGCCCAAGCGGGCGGCAGCACCGGCTGAACCAGTACCTGCGCCCACTCCTGGCCAAGCTAGACCGTCTCCGGAGTTCCCTGCTCCGCCCAAACCGGCACCACAGACTGCATCACCAACCAAGACACAGCCGTCATCAGCAAACCAACACCGGGGGTCGATTGATAAGACAAATTTCAAATTGCCCTCACCAATACCTCCATTTTCACCAACTAGCAAAAAACCTTCTTCTGCTCAAGCTCAGCCCAATTTCTCTGAACCAATGAAGCCCGTTTCTCCAATTGGGACGTTTGCTAGGCCCGTGCCTCCGCCATCTCCGCCACCTGATGGTGGTGGCGGTAGACTTCCGGATACTAACCCTGCTGTTGCTGCTGCTGTTGCTGCTGGTGCTATTTTTGCGGATACTAATTCCCCATTGTTTTCTGAGCGTTCAAAATCTTCGCATAAGCTTTTTACTGAGAATAATACTAAAGATCCCGTTTCTCCAAAGGAAGATACGAGCGAGACCAAACCTCCTCAGACTCCGACCTCGAATTCGATTTCAACTCCAATTAGTCCCGAAATGCCGCCTGTTGCCATTGACGATGATGTGAGACGCGCCGAACGTCAGATGAGAGAACAGAAGGCGAGAGAACGGTTAAAGGCGGAGCGGGAGAAGAGGGATCGCGTAGCAAGAGAGGAGAAGGAAAAGTTGGAGAAGATGAGGATATTGAAGGAGATGAAAATAAAAGAGGAAAGGGAAAAAATTATGAAGGAGGCAATAGCGCGGAATAAGAAGAAGGAGGAGGAGGAGGAGGCGGAGTTTAGGCGGCAGTTAGCGGAGGACGAGGCGCGTCATAAGCGGCAGCTGGCGGAAGAGGAGGAGCGAAAGAAGAGAGCGGAGATTGAAGAGCAGTTGGCAAAGGAGCGGAAAATAAAGGCAATGCATGAGCGGGTGAAGGCAGAGAAGGAGCGTTTGGCTAAGCAGCGGGAACTTGAGAAGGAGAAGAAGGTAAAAGAGAGGGAGGAGCAGCTAGCAAAAGAAAAGAGGGATGCTGTTGAGGCAGCGAGAAAACAAGCTGCAGAGAAGGAGAAGCAACTAGCAGAGAAGGAGGCAGCACGAAGACAAGCGGAGCAGCGACTAAAGGATGCTGTGGATCGTGCTGACAAAGAGCGGCAAGACAAACTACGAAAAGAACGAGAGCAACTAATTCGCGAAAAACTCGACAAGGAGAAGCGGGAAAAAGCGGAGGCTGAGAAAAAGGAGAAAGAAAAAGCAGACCAAATGGCCCGGGAAGCTAGGGAAAGGATCCGCCTTGAACAAGAGGAGAGTGAGCGGTTCCGGAAAGAGCTTTTGGAAGAATTAACGGCCAGCGAAGAACAAGAAGCTCGAGCAAAGCGCGAAAAAGAGGAAAGAGAGCGCGCCGAAAAAGAACGTCTTGAGAAGGAGCAGCAAGAATTGGCCGCAAAAAAGCACGCGGCAGCAGAGCGCATCAGACAACAACGAGAAAGAGCAGCTGAATTACAAAAGCAACGTGAACAAGAAGCAGAACAACGGCGACGAGAGGAAGAGAGGCGGCGCATGGAGGAGGAGCGACGTCGTGAACAAGAGCGTCTCCGGCAACGGGAAAAGTTTCAATCCGATATTCCCCCACCGCCCCCTCCACACCAAGTTCCTCTCGACCCCCCTCCAGAGTATCCCTATGGTCGCACCTCACCGCCAACTTCCCAGGGTTCTTCAAACTCCATCCCCCCCTCCGATCGCCGGGGCTCAACCCCCCCTAATCGCCTCGACCCTCACGGATACCATACCCCACCCTCCTCCGCCGGCCGCCCACCAACAATGAGCGACACCCCCGGTTCACCCCCCGTAGCTGCCACCCGCTCCCAATCCCAGCGTCCCCGCCAACCAGAACCCGTCCCTCCTCCACCCCCAAAACACAAGAAAGTCCGATCTCAACACCGCTACTCCACTCCAGACCCCAACATAATCGTCCTCAAAGCCGTTTACCTTTTCAATGCCGACAACCAGAACCGTCCAATCGGCTCTCTTCTCCCAGGAATCGGTGGTGTCTCCGAAGGACTGTGCTTGAAAATTAACACGGAAGGATTTTTTGTCGATGATGCAATCACCGGTCAAGGTCATAGAAATTGGGATATCAAAGCTTGGCACGTTAGAATGGTTGAAATCTTTTGCCCCCGATATACTCCGCCACCGAGACCCGCACCAGATATTAAGCACCCTACAATGCGAAAAATGTTTGGCCAGGAAAGACCCCAGCCAAGGACAGAGGAGGATATGGATGCGATTATCGACAGCTTTACCCGCGTGTGTGGAACCCAGTGTTCAGCATCTGGTCGTGTGAGTGGTCAACATATGCTCCGTGCCAACGTGCGGGACGCAGAAGGAAGGCGATACGTTTTCATTACGGATGAAGAGGAGGCTTGGAAGTTGGCTATGAATGTAAATCGGATAAGAAAGGGTAGCCAAGCGCGGCAGATGATGGTGGAAGGAATGGGAACTGCAGAGGCAAGTTTGTTGATGACGAAGCTTAGGGTTTAGATTTGTTTAATCTCTACACTTTCATGTCATGTTTTTTTTTCTTTTCAATTCCTTCGGTGTTGCATAGGGGGAGTTTTTGTGTGCTTTGTGCTTGCTTGCTTGATGTTTATTTTTTTACTTTTGGCTATGGCATGAGGATTTACCGGATTTGCCGGCTTTTTTACTCTATGATGTTTATGCAGATTAATGATGTGGATGATGATGGTCTGCCAGGATAAAGGTTATGATAAGGAGATTTGTTGCACGGTTTGCAGTTTAGATGGTAGATCCGATGGGAGTTTTAAGTACTTTGTTTGTAACTAAGAGGCTGGATACCGAGAATTGAGGGTTACAAGGTGTGAATGAAGAAAGTGAATTTGTACGAGGAACCAGTCATGCAATTGATGAGAGTGAAGCGATAACAATTTGTGATAATGACATACCTATCAAAGTGTGATTACGAGCGGCTATGATTTGAGTTTGTGAACTGCGCCGAGAGCTTTCGACCGTAGAGATAAAGTAAAAGGTGGGTCAATTGATTCGTCGTCATGTGCTACACTGAGACCTCCATCCAATCGTGTTTGCACGCAAAACCATTCATTTGAGTCGCGATTTTCTAAGGTTGAGACGGCATGAAGTGTCACTCGATTTAGTGATCATCTAAATCGATAAGATATGCTTGGAGAAAGGAGATCTGCTTCGTTTATCAAGGGAGAACTACCGGAAGAGATGTATGTAAGTAACCGAACTGAAAAACAATATTATCGGCCTGGAATTCATGATTTGTCAACTGGTTTCTGCTGATTGATTAAAAATCTACTCTACACCAAGTATATACAAAGAATACTAATAACACAAGCACAACAGCAAGAATCGTTGAAAAGAAGAGCCAAAGTCAAAATACCAAACGCCATCATCCCTCATGTCTCATCCATTCTTCCCATCCCGTCTTCATCGCACTCACCCAACCCTCACCATGACCTCCCCGACCATACTCCCCACCACAATATCACCCCTCTCTTTATCCCCTTTATGTCCTTCGATACTACCCCACTCCCTCTTATCGATCTCAACTCCCGCCACCTCAACCCTTCCCAACTTCGCCCTCGCCTGTACCGACCCCTCCCAGTCTCCCGGATACGCAACCTCCACTCCTCCAGTATCAGCCTTATGCGCTCCCCTGACCCTCTTCCCATTCAAGCCGCCAGTAAACTTCACCCCCGTAATCCCATTCTTCGTCGCAGTCACCAATACGTCCTCTCTATCCGGCGATCCATCGATAACAACCGGCCGAAGTTTGACATCAATCATCCCGGAAGTCGCCCCGAAACCAGCAAAAGAACCAAACAAGTACGTCCCGCGAACACCTCCAGAAACCGTGCTTGCCGCAACTGAGTAGTTACGCTTAGGCACCACATTATCATCTAATTCCAGCTTAAGATCGATGGATCCTGATACGGTCTTTGCTTCGAGAGTTGCAGAGGGGTTGGTCAAGTTTAAAGGATGAATAGAGGCCGTGATAGCGCCCGCAACGGTTTCAAGCTTCAGGGAAGTGCCGAGGTCGTAAACTCCGCCGATGGTACCGGCTTTGAGGGAGACGATGGTGGTCAGGTTAACCTTGGCGTGACTTAACACTCCGGCGTGGGAGGTGGAGGCATGGAGATGGTTGAGAGAGATGGAGTCGTCGAGGGTTATGGGGAGGGTTGTGGTTGAGATTGTAAGCTCGTCAAGAAGCGGTGGAAGGGTTAGAGTGAGTTGAGCTGTGACGCACTCGTGGCTGTGAGGGGCTAGCATCTTGATGCTGTTGGCAGAGGAGGTAAAGGAGATTGTGTTCGGGGCGGAAGAAATGAGATCATATGAGAGGGAGGCATGGGTTGCGGAGGGGTCGGCTTTGATTTGTAGGTACCCATCCAGACCGACGTCGGCAATTTCTAAGAAGGTAAAGGAGTCGCTGGGAGGAATGGAAAGAGTGCCATGAGATTTGAAGGCAGCTTTGTGGCCGGTGCAGGAGAGAGAGAATTTCCGTTGCGGGAAGTATGGTGTAGATATTTTGAAGAGTATGGCGAGGATTAAGAGCATGCAGAGGCTGTGGATGAATACACGTCGGAATAAACTGGAACGCTTGGTGCTGCTGTAGTCACCGAACCGCTTAAACCGCCCAAAGCCGCAGAAGCCCCGGCGCTTTTCATGGGGCTCTTGGATGTTGAAGGGCAAAGGAAGGCCCGATGCTCCAGTGACCGTTCCGTAGGCTAAGGGTTCATGGTAAATTGATGACTGTGGGGTGTGCTGCGGTACGGAATAGAGTGATGGCTCTGGGGACCGCTGGGCCTGTGATGAAGCTGGGGTGTATTGAGATGTTGGCGGAGTATATTGAGATGCCGCCGGAGTGTACTGCGATGTCGCGGGTGTATATTGTGAGTCTGGCGGAGTGTACTCCGGACTCGGCCCGGTGTAATGCGATAAGACCGACGGGGTATAATCTGACGCCGGTGGAGGCGAGGAAATCATATGTCTATAGACACTCATGGTTCCTGGTGTTCGAGCTCCACCCAACTGGTCAGGCCTGAGATAACTTGCTGACGATGACGGTCGTGAATAAAGAGTAGATTCATCGCATGACTCTGTATCCGACACTAGTGGCTTCCCGGCATCGTCCTCGTCGTCTGTAAACTCAAGGTCTTGTGGAAGGCCCCGAGGCCGATAAAACCCATTGGCGTCAGTCATTGCTGGTGGCGATGGTAGCGATGTGTCGTGTGGGGAAGCTCAGAACATCTGGGCGCTGACTTGGTTTTCAACGTCGTAACATATGACTCCCATGGATGCCTGGCTCGTTTACGAGGTAAGCACTGAAGAAACATGGTCTTTGTAGAACGCGTCAGCAGCTGGTGTGGTGATATGCAGTTTGTGGAGGCTATGCATGTCGTGTAACGCCCATTGTGGGGTATGAGGGGAAGGAGCTCTTATCGACAACCTTGCTAAACCCAGGTTGGTAGATATATTAGGACAAGTGTTATTAATTGCTGACCCAGAAACGGATTCGGCTGCGAAATGGACACGTTTGTTGGAAGCGACTGTACGCAATTCATCGGGGTAAACTCGAAGTTTTTACCCGTGTTGCTTAATGAGCTTCCGTATCCTCCGGTGACGATGACATCGACTTGTTTTTGATTTATCATAACCTGCAGGAAGGTCCTTTGGGTTCGATCCAGCAAAGGGTTGAGGGTTGGACCCTTCAAGGCTGAAGCGTCATATCACGATGTTGAGGCCGTTGTTCCTTTGAAGTTGAAATTGAGTTCTGCAAGAGTGAATTAATCATTAAAAAAGACTTCGCTTAAAGGAAGTGCAAAGGACCCGGTATAGAAAGTATCGGCATCTTACTGCCTAATGTCGTCATTAGGCTTTAATTTGACGGTTTACCCATCTCGGCCTGGCAAGCCACGTGTTAGCCATCTTATCTTATCAATCTTGATTAGTATTCCGAAATTCAACCCAACCCGAAGCTCCCACACCGACGGCTCCGACGTCAAGGTTTGTGCAACACTTATGTAGAGTGATAAGCCTAGCGAACAAGACCGAGTTGTTCACCGGGAAGGTTCGTATGTAAGACTCTCTTTGCCGCCGTGGTTCCAGACTCCTGGCGAAACGGCTCAATATCATCCCATCGATATCTAGGTACCGAAAGTTTCATCGCTTTTTTCGATACTTCCACACTCGGGATCCGCAACCTTCAAACAGTACCTACCTTCAAAGCTATCAGCTATTGTCAGTTCTCGAACACAAGAATCCAACGATACGGCTTCATGCATCTCACTCGCCTTCAACGTCGGAAAATAGCGGCTGCCACCATTGCAGAGACCGCATCCATCCTCGAAAAGTATGCTGCCCAAGGTGCCAGCTCCGACAGCACGTTCTATGCCGTGCCCGCGCCTCTCCCACCATGCCCAAACCCCATCAGCACCCCTCGCAAGACCGAGGTCCACTCAGTGGATTCCTTTGAGTGCCTGCGAAAGATGATTGCAGCCGGTGCTGATCCGAAAACGACTGCGGTGTTGAACCTCGCATCGGACCTAGCTCCTGCGGGACATTGGGTGCACACGCTTAGCGAGACCCAAGAGGAAGCCCTCTGCTACAGTAGCACTCTGTACAGCACCCTCAAGGACTCCTACTACCCGTGGGACAACTCTGCCCCTTCTGGAATCTTCTCTCCCGGGGTGGTTGTGTACAAAGCTCCAATCCCATCCGAGTGTGTGTTGCTACCTGAGTCCGAGGTTGTTTTGACGAGTGTAATTACCGTTGCTGCACCGCGGTATCCAAAGTGCACACAAGACGGTTCCGATTTTGTATCAGACGAGGCACGGGAGGCGATGAAAGAGAAGGTTCGTGCTGTTTTTCGGATTGCGGGGGAAAATAAGAGGAGGAATCTGGTGTTGGGGGCCATGGGATGTGGAGCCTATGGCTGTCCGAAGGAGGCGGTGGCGAATATCATGAAGGAGGTGCTGTTGGAGGAGGAATTTCAGGGATGGTTTGAGAGGGTATGGTGGGCGGTTTTTGATGCGGTTCATGATAGGAATGACAATATTTTTAGAGAAATTTGTGGAGGAGTTGAGATTCCGTGATGAAGGATGGAGGGAGGATCCGGGATGCGGGGCGCGGGATGTGCACCGGGTGTTTCTATGGCAACGGTACCGAGTTGTTTTCGGTATGCCGATGAGCTCTGTACCTGGGGTAACCGAGGCTTGTTTAATGTATGATGCGATGAATCAAGAGCTCAGTCGTTCGAAGTAGGAGTTCAAAGTGTATTACATGTAATTTTCCATAAAAAAGATCATTCTGATTTACGGCTGTTCCACAGCTTTCTGTCAGCCGGTAAGTCACTTTTCGCCTCGCGGGTATGCACAGAAATCAGTCAATCCACCCGCACCTGACGTTATCCTTCCCATATTGCTGTTTGACACATCCAGCACCAAAGCCACGCAAAAAACGAATCTTCGCTTTCTCAACTTGTGATGTTTAGCCTGCTGATATTTCTGCAACCTCAAGTCACCGGGGGTTTCAGATCGGCCCAGGGTGGTGGGACCGATTGGTGCTCGGTAGCTCCGGCTGAACATCTGGGCTGGAATAGGGTTGGCGATCCTTTCGTTAGACATCCTCCTCAAGAGCCCCCATCGCGCCAGCGGCGAGCCTCCGCGGACTCCTTGTTTCAGATGCACGAAACTCTCTTTGATTGGTTTCCGTGCCAAATATTCTTGGCTTCAATTCCTCGCAGACAGTTCCTTGGACCTCATAGTGGTATGCAATCTGTACGGCATACTATAACTTTGGCACTTCACGGACAAGGCAGAAAAAGTTCATCCGGATCTCCGGCACGGATCACGAACAAGTCAGCAAACATGATGTTAATCATGATTATCACATCTTCACATTGCATTCTGATAATTCGGCGATGATTCCGTGCCAGCCTTTTGTCATCCTCGCCCGGTGTTGGCCAATCTACTTGGTGCACAGTAGGATCCAGACCGGGTATGGTTAAAGTGCGGTTATTTGATGCAAAAATACGTAGCCGCACAGCTACCCCTCGTCGCTATTTTTGTCCAGGAACCATCTTTGTATTGGGAGTCAGAGATCGCCAAATTCCAACCGAGAAAGAAGGCGATTAACACCGGCCAAGACAGCGCTATCAGTCAATAAAGGAAGAAAATAAGAATGAGCAGGGAAGCGTTACAGATCACCAACGATTGGAGGAGCAGGGAGATCATGGAACGCTAGTTACTCTGGAGAGCGAGAACGTATATTGAGTTTTTGCCAAGCGTCAGCACAAACCAGAGTCACAGCTGCATAATCCCCACTTTAATGCATCCGGTGGAAGATGAGACGAGCAGGGCAAAGAAGCCTTTGTCGTGGAACTTGCGAGGGATTCATGAGGCATAAACTTGAGGAAGGGTCGGGTGGACATGTTCAGAGGAGGGTCGGATTGGCGTTGTTTGTCGCTGTTCTCTCTCTTGCTCACTTCACCCCTGCTGGTTATATCCATCTACGCTGAACTTCGATTGTTCCACCAAGTAACCACCAACCATCTTCCATCCTCCACTTCCCTGGAACGGCACCGGTATGTTTGAGAATTCTTAAGATTTACTAGTCTTCGAAAATTCTATATTAACTTGCGAGACAGTCCGCTTCCTAGAATCTGGCTGCCTTTACTCTTTGTTTACCGCTCGTCCTCGGCAGTTTGTTTGTAGTCTAACTTGTCCGATATACACAACCTCCAAAGAGCCCAATACATCACAACATGAAAGTCTCGTTTCTCTTTTTGCTGTTAACAGCAGCGAATACGTTAGCCCATTCAACACGCGTTTCCCTCGGATCGGGAGAAATGGACCCGCAGTCGTTACTTCTGGCTCGAGCTGAGGTTCGATTCACCACGGATGGTACCTGCGGAAACCAGAACTCAGGGAACAACAAGGGGATGCATTGCCCGAAGACAGGCAACAACCTCTGTTGCAGTTACAAAGGCTACTGTGGGGATAGTGACGGTCATTGTGGTAGAGTTACTTCTATCTTACTGTTAAATGCCTCTTACTGACCGTTCAAAGGTGCCGACTGTCAGTCTTCCTTTGGTATCTGCAAACAAGCAGTTAAGCCGAAGGTTACGCAATGTGGCCCAAAGAACGGGAACGCAAAGTGTAGTGATAACGAGTGCTGTTCTCCGGCTGGTTTTTGTGGGAAGACGCAGTCTTATTGCAAGTCTCCGGACTGCCTACTTGGATTCGGACGCTGCGATGCCAGCGTCATTCCCAGTGGTTCCGATACCGGGCTTATCGACAGAAAGCTGACCGGCACTGTGAGCTACGACAAGGACATTTATCACTGCATCAACAAAGGCGATATTGCGTTGACCTATGACGACGGCCCCTATAACTTTACGGAAAAAATTCTCGATCAGCTCAAGGATTACAATATGAAGGCAACCTTTTTCGTTACGGGAATTAACCTCGGAAAGGGAGCCATTGACGACCCACAATTCGGTTGGGACAAGGTAATCAGGCGCATGATAGCAGAAGGTCACCAAGTCGCCAGCCACACATGGAGCCATGCGGATCTTAGCAAGATTTCGAAGGAGATGCGGCGTGACGAGGTTATGAAGTTAGAGATGGCGTTGCGAAATATCCTCGGCAGCGAATACATCCCAACCTACATTCGTCCACCTTACTCCAGCTGCAATGCCGAATGCAAGTCTGACCTCAAAGAGATGGGATATGTAAGATGCTCTCTCTTCATTAATGATAACCGCTAACAATCTCTATAGCATGTCACTTACTTCGACCTCGACACCGACGATTATAACCGAGCCACCTCTGATAAGATCAAGGGTGCAGCAGATATTTTCGTTGGAAACATCACTAAGGCCGACCCCAAGAAGGACAAGTTCCTAGCAATTGCGCACGACATCCAGGAGTTGACTGCCACGGAGTTAACTGCGTCTATGCTGAAAGCTATCAAAGAGAAGGGGTTTCGAGGAGTTACAGTAGGCGAGTGTCTCGGCGACGCACCGGAGAACTGGTACCGAGGCGAACGTATAGACTACCTAAAGTCAGCTGGTATCTACGACCAAGAAAAAGCGGCCAGTGAAAAGGCAGCTACTGGTGGGTATATTTTCATTACTCCATCTCACTCAGATGCCTCTGGAAATTTGGGGACAGGAACTAATTTCTATTTACACGCCCTTAAAGATGAGAGTGCAGCGGTTAACTCTACGGCGTTGAATGACACGGCGAGTGCGACGGGTTCTGCGCAACCTACTGGATTGATGAATCCTTTTTCGGGTTCTAATACTGCGGCGGGAACGACGGATAAGCAGAAGTCTGGTTCTCCGGAATCAAGGAAGGTTAGTATCCTGGCACTAATGTCGTTGTTTGGGGTTGCATGCTGGGCTGTTCTTCTAGGATAAGGTGTAAGTTAGAAGGATGGTGGTATCACATTTGCAACAATTTCTATAGGATGAATTTGGTATACTTAGATTTTAGGGACGGGAGTTTGTCATCATATCTTAGTGGGGGAACTTTATGATACCATACCAGAAGTTTGTCATCATATCTTAGTGGGGGAACTTTACGATACCATACAAGATATTTAATGCTATGCTATGGGTGGATTTATTACTACTTACCTTGTTCTTAAGCCCCTAAACCTGAAATATGTGACTCGTGGGAGATTCTTTGGCGTAGGTACACACATGCCCTAGAAAACAAATAACAAAACACGCTACAGCCTACAGGTAAAAGGACGACACAGGGATGACAAAGGGACGAAAGAGGGGCGAGGCGATTCTACATCACAATTGATCCCAGAAGATACATTCTACTTTGTGCTGACATAAATCTCCACGTGATTACAGCTTGGTTTCACATTGCTGAACACCTGCAGTTCAGCTTAATTCGTATGAGCCCTGCATTTCATCTCGTTTCCATCAACATCAAACCTATCATATCTTCAGAGATCGAGCTCGATTAGGCTACAATAGGAGCTTTATACTGGGCGGCTGTCAAATCCTTCTCCAAGCTTTTCGATCATTTCAGTCAAACCAAGGATAAACCGGCTAGTAACACACTGAACAATGATTTAGGGCGTTTGAAAGTGTGGGCTGAGAATGTAGCTGCGCACCGACGAGGAAAGATGTCGCTTGATCATCGTCTTTGCGAGGAATCTTCCGTGAGGTAAACCGTCAAAGAACTGTTGAGCGATCTTGACAGTGTCTTAGTGGATGGTAAGCTATCCGTCGCTAACGGTATGTTTACTGATGGGCGAATCTCGAAGATTGAGGACGACCCAGCACTAAATATAGCGACAGGAAAGTCGGATCCCCGAGAGGAAAAAACGAGGCAGGCCCCGAGCCCAAAATTGCCGACACGAATCAGCCACTAACGTAAATACCGAGTGATGGCCCATGACCGGGCTACGGATCATCACCGGACATCATTTTATTTGATGTAGCTAATAGACTGTGCCCTCCTTCCGGACCTTGTAACAACCTCAACCCTTTTACCTTCATACTCGGCCATATTTCCACAAGATATGATGCCTCCAGAACCAAGAACATCATCAATATCAATAAAGGGGTCCTCCTCATGCCCAGAATCAGCCCCTTCCTCCTCCATGTATGTAGTGATATCTTGAGCATTCTTAATCCAATCATCCTCCACAATGGATAGAGCCTGATCCACCCGTGTGACTTGCTTCCCAATTTGTTTGGTGGCATTTATAGTGGTTTTTCCTTTGGCAGTAGTCACAGATGTCCTTGCTAAGCATTTTTTGTCCGTGTCAGCTTTTTCCAGTTCCTGCTGCAATTTTTCATCCCCGAGGCATTGCACATCAGCTTCAGTCATAACACTGGCCTTTGAAAGGTGTCTGTGGTTCTTCACAGCCTTCACTGAGACATCCTTCTTGCTCACTCTCAGATCAGAGGCATCTTTGGCATAAATTTACTTCTCTACAAGTGCACCAAGTGCTACCCTCCCAAGTTGGTCAATCAGGCCATCATTTGCTGTGCATGAGCAGAATCGTCTTTCACCATACCCATCAATTATCTCTGCAACCTGCTGACACCCCTGGTATGCATGGGTGTTGGGGGTAGACCCTGGGATATCTGAGCATCTGGCTCAGTAAGAATCCATGATTGACTGCCAAGGTCCACCCTCCTAGGGTTGAAAGGCCAGATTTTTTTTCCTGTTGCCTCAAAGGCCTTGCAGATATTTGTTGGAGTAAGCGCAGTCTCCCAGGCATACTGTCACAACCTAGTAGCTGTTAGATGACTGTGACATGGTATTGTGGATATCCAAAGGGGGGGGGGGGGGGGACTTACTTATAGAACTGACCCTTCTTGTTAAGGTTTCCACCTCTTCTAAGCCATTCATCAAGCTCGTTGCTATACACCCTTTCAAGCGGGCCAAAGAGGACAATGTCAACTGGCTGTAGAAGGTGGGTGGAGTGAGCAGGGAGGCATAGAGGGTGGATATTGTTTGAGAGGCAGTATGAGAACAGTTTACATGTCAAATGAGAGGCATGTCCATCCAATATAAACAACTATGGCTTGCCAATGTACATTAGAAATTTAGCTTTTCATTGGAGGATATCATGCACTTACATAGCCTTGGTTTGTCTGTCAGAATGTTGAATATATTCCAGCCTAAGCTCATTGTCAGTCCACCCCTTAGGGGAGAACATAAAGATAGCATCCTTCTCCTAGACAGCTGCATACCATCCCATAAAATGAATACTGCCTTTGTAAATATACATAGGGGGTAGGAGCCTTCCATCAGCTGCAATGCACTCAACAACAGTCACCATCTCACTGCTGCCATCCTGTGTAAGCCTAGGATTCTTCCTTGCTCTTCTGCATATATGTGACCCTGGGCACAGTTTCTGCTATGCGGAGGGGGTTTCGATAATTCGTTTCATTGAATTTGAAGGTTCATTCATTGCTCTCAGAAATAGCTAGGAAGTTTATTCGAACTATCGATCACAAGGCGGAATAAACTTAAGGGGTATCTTCTGAGGTTCGGTGGGATTGTTTTGGTAACTGTTCTTGAGGAGGATTTTGTTGCTGATGATCTTGGAGACTGTGGGAGACATAGACCTCTTTATAGACTTTGGGACTTCCAACTTCGTCTAACCATCCCCCAGGATGGTATTGCTGAAAATGAGTTTAGGAGATAAGACGTGAGTCATTTCCAACAATAATCTTGGATAGATTGCATCATCACAAGCGCATGATTGCATTAATCACTCACTTGCATGCTGACTACCATCTTTGAGTTAATTCTTGACAATTCCTCACCATGGTACCTGTGACCCTGGGCACAGTTTCTGCTATGCGGAGGGGGTTTCGATAATTCGTTTCGTTGAATTCGAAGGATTGTTTGTTGCTCTCAGATAAAGCTAGGAAGTTTATTCGAACTATCGATCACAAGGCGGAATAAACTTAAGGGGTTCTCTCTGAGGTTCGGTGGTGTTGGTCTTTGGTAACTCTTGAGGAGGATTTCGTTGCTGATGATCCCTTGAGACTGTGGGAGACATAGACCTCTTTATAGACTTGTGGGCTTCCAACTTTGTCTAACCATCCCCCAGGATGTGACTTCTGAAAACGAGTTTAGGAGATAAGACGTGAGTCATTGCCAACAATAATCTTGGATAGATTGCATCATAGCAAGCGTATGATTAAATTAATCACTCACTTGCATGCTGACCACCATCTTCAGATTAATCTTGGAAATACCTCGCCATAATACCACACCTTCCAAGAAGGCAGCGGGATTAGCAATCATAACAGGATTCAATCCTGGTTTGACTGCGTAATGCAATAACTCATCAGGGAATGACAATGAGCCATTTTCCTTCTGAGCCGCATCATCATAGATTCACTAAGGAAATCTCGATTGCTTGTGTGGTGACAATCATGCCCTATCACTCGTGCGATTCTAGCACTTTCCGTGTGATGTCATGAGTCCCCCACCTGCGCTCACCTGTGCGCAGCCACACCCTGGTGTGAACGCAATCCCAACAATTCCCTACGGAGTGTTCCCTAGCTGAAGGTCACATCATATCGGGTTCCTTCGAACAGGTTCCTTGAGTGGGGTTCCTTGCTTTCGTACGTTGTCTCATGCTGTGCAGTCTTGACCCTTGTACTCAGCACCACTCCTGCTTGCCGACTAGACTCTGCCTTGATCAACTAACTCCGAATTGGGTATGTCGGATGATGATTTCGCGATGCCTTGCACATGCCATGGAGCTCCCCTCCAGTACAAGCCCTTCTGGTACACATCGGTCGTTGGGCACTTCCTTAGGTATAAGTAGGTGCCTCTTCGCCCTCGTCGTTCCCTCTCCATCATCGTCGCCACAGTCTTCTCTTGGGTACATTGTTGTCCATGAGGTAAGTCCTTCCCATCATCTGCCTGGTCCTTCCCTGACTGACGTTCAATAGGTGCGACATCTTGGGCCGGGACCTTCATGAGGTCTCAGTCGGGGGTCACGAGTCACGTGACTTCGCTTGTCGGAGCTTCGAGGGTTCTGGCCCGAATAACTGATCCTTGTATTCATTCTCCAGTCGAGTTTGCCATGTTCTCTCTCAAGTTATACATGTTACCAAATCCATTATCACACATTATAGGGTGTGACACCACCTCTCCCCTGTTCAAGCTTCGTCCCGAAGCTCTAGTTCATGCCTCTGTGATTGCACTACGCCGTAGCCTAGTGACTAGTGATCAAATTTGGATGTAGTCCTCCAGCCCCTACATCCTACTACCAACTCAGCTCAAGGTAAAACCACATGGGAAAAAACACTTAAGCTTTTAGTCTTTGAGTCGGTAGTCCCTCGGAGAGTCAGGGTGTTTGATATGAAATTCTCGTAATTTCTCCTGACCTCCTACTGAAAAATTGTCGAAGGGTTCTGCCGTCCAGTCTTTCTTGTTTGGCCACCCAAGCCATTTCACGAGGTAGAGTACCCGATTGCCAGATTTGTAACTGCTCATGACTTCATCGATATCATATTCCTTGCTTCCCTCAACATCATCAGCTTCTCGAAGAACTTTGTTTGGGTCTGGTGGAGCTCTTGTTCCTGCCCGGAATGGCTCAATAAGTGACACATGGAAGGCGTTATGAATCTTCCATCTTCGAGGTAGAGTGAGTCTGACTGCTGATGGGGATATGACTTTTTCGACTTGAAAAGGACCATGCAACTTGTGGTCCAGCTTTCGTGATGGTCGCCTTGTTTTTATGTTGCGTCCATCAAGCATAACCAAGTCTCCTACTTGGTATACTGGTGCCCCTTCCCGATGTTGGTCTGCATACTTCTTCATCCTCTCTCTGGTCTTTTCAAGAGACAGCTTTGTTTCTTCATGAACTGTATGCATCCAGTGGGCATAGGCTTTGCTGGCAGGGTTGCGCACAGCTGTTGCCATTGGGTTGCTGGTATTGGGATGAAAACCATAATTCGCATAGAACGGAGATAGTCCTGTTGCGCTGGTAACTGAGTTGTTGTATGCGAACTCAGCCATTGGTAAAAGATCAACCCAATTATCCATTTCATAGTTGACAAAAGAGCGTAGGAATGCTTCAATTGTCTGGTTGAGTCGTTCCGTTTGTCCATCTGTCTGTGGGTGGAACGCCGTTGACATCCTTGGCTTGATTCCCAAGGTTCCGATAAATGCTTTCCAGGTAGTGCTTGTAAACCTGGAGTCTCTGTCCGACACTATGTCTGTTGGCAGGCCATGTAACTTCCAAATTTCCTTTGCAAAAATCTTCGCAAGGTCATTTGTTGTCTTGCCCTCCTTTTGCAGTGGAATCAAGTGGGCCATCTTCGTGAATCGATCAACAACTACCCATAGTTGGTCGCATCCACTTGAATCTGGTAGGTCAGTAATGAAATCCATAGCAATTGATTGCCATGGGGCATAAGGTAATTCCAAGGGTTGAAGTAATCCATATTTCTGATGGCGAGCTGCTTTGTCCTTTTGACATTCCATGCAGCTTTGTATATACTCAATAATTGATTCATCCATCTTTGGCCACCAGAAATTCCGTCGAATTAACTCAATCGTTTTGTCTTGTCCAAAGTGACCTGCAATTTTCGAGTCATGCTCTGATTCCAAGACTGCCTTGACTAAACCCTTTGGTACCCATAACTTCAATTTCCGATAGAGTATGCCATTCTCCATCATCAATGGTTCTTTGATTCTCTTCACTGCATCCTGATATTCTTCATCCTGAAGTCCAGCGTCTTTAACCATTTTCAAGAATTCTTCTGACCATTTGTGTCACGGCTCGAGTTTCCGCACTTGAAATGTGATCTCACGCGGATTCGAATCGCGGGCTCCACAGCCCGTCACTCGATCCGCTGGGTAAACACTTGGCCCTCGCTTGTGCCGTAATCACTTAGCCTAGCCAGCCCTAAGCCGCGATCGTACGCACCAGATAAGGGTTTTGCATTTTAGGGTTTTGTTTGTTGTGCCGTGCGCGGCCCGTAGTGCTTCCTTGGCTTTGTGCTTGTGTTTAGGGTTTTGCTTGTTGTGCCGTGCGCGGCCCGTAGTGCTTCCTTGGCTTTGTGCACGTGTGTGAAGAAGTTGCTTGTTAAATAGTTTTGCTTTCCCCGTGTAATTAGTTCTTCACACAGTTATTTGTTTATTTCCTAAATAAATACCTTTTGTCAACATCTTTGTCCTCGCCTCGTTTACGTGTTCCGATCACGTGCCCTTGTCCAGCCGCCCCCGCCTCGCCTCCCCGCCTTGCCTCGCCTTGCCGCGTTACGTCCCAGAGCCTCGCTTCGGAATAGAAACATCACGGAGTAATTCAGTCACCTGATCTTTAAACACGGACTTGCGAGAAATTGATGCACGCACAATTTCACAAGTCTTAGGATTGAGATTACGAAAGGGACTTTATTTATTACTATCTGTCTATATACAAGAAGAGCCCTCGGGTAACCCCGCCCCCGACCACGCCGCTGTAACAACATAACTGTGTAGCCCGAACCCGCCGGCTTACCAGCTATCACTCGACGCATTTCCCGACCCCCTGCCTATGATCACCAGCTTTTGGATTTATATCCTCTGCACAATCCTACGCACCGACCACCACGAAATTCTCCCATACCACAACCCTACCTACGAAGAACTCCTCGTCGCCCTTCAATTTGCCTTCGATGTCGATGCCACCAGGATCTCCTACGATGACGAACTTTTCCTCTGGTGTATCCGATAGACTCGCCCGAGTAGCCTATGTCCTCGTCCTCAACGCCGCTCAGGCAGACGCTGTCCAGGCCAATCCCTCAGCAATCCTTACCATCGAAAATGGTGTCGAAGAATATCGTCAACAGCTCACCCTGATCCTCAACCTGAAGAGAGAACTGGAAGAAGCCCGCTCCGGCAACACCGAATATTCCCGGCGCCTTCTTACCCTCGAGGAAGATCTCCAAATCGCCAAAAAAACCATCCAGATCCTCCAAGGCCTCTCAGCCAACCCTATGCCCCGCATTATCGAGCTCCCACACCCTCCTGAGTATTCCGGAGATAGGAAGGAGCTCCCCAACTTCGTCTCTAAGGTCCATTCCAAGATTGCTGGAGAAGGATCCTGTTTCACTAGCGATCAGCATAAGCTCCGCTATGTGTACGGATACCTCAAAGGCAATGCTCAGAATCAGGTCCAGCCTTACGTCCAGGCCGACAAGATAGCCCTGGATCATGTGGAGGCGCTTATCAAAATCCTTGAGGCAGCCTTCGGAGACCCAGATGAAGTCGGAACTGCAGCTGCGGAACTGGAACGGTTAACCCAGGGGAACCGCGAGTTCAGCATCTATTATGCTGAGTTCCAACGACTCCTCACTATCCTTGACTACGACTCCAAAGCGAAGAAGGCGGCTCTTAAGCGCGGACTGTCGAGAGAACTCCAGGCCAGTCTTGTTTACCAAACAGACGAGCCGGAGGACTTTGCCAAGTTCGTTGAGCTCTGCATGAAGCTCGATTACCGAATCAGAGCTCATGCCGCCCTCTCTCGCCGTACCACCGCTCCCTCCACCTCTCGGCCCTCACCCGCCGCACCCCGCACAATCCACCCCACCAATACGGACAGTGGCAACTATGGCCCTGCCCCCATGGACCTTTCCGCTGCCAAGAAGTCCCAAAACCAACGTCGCCGAGATGAGCGTATGGCCAAGGGACTCTGCCTATACTGCGAAGCGGCGGATCATTTCAAAGATCAATGCCCCGCCCTGGCCAGTAACAACGCCCGCAAGGTCCGACTGGCCGCGGCAGGAATTGCCCCCGTGGAGGAATGCTCCGATTTGGATTCGGGAAAAGAATAGTCCACCAACAGCCCGTTGGCCCTATTGGTGGACCCACCCCGGCGTCGTCATTTGTTTCTGCCCAAGAAGTGTTATATGTATCTAGTAGCTCGCTGTCAAACAAACAAGAAAGCGAATTAGATGGAAGACACTTGATCGTCCCATGCACCCTGTCTGATAAACTTAACAAGATCGAGACCCACGCTCTTGTTGATTGCGGATGCACTGGAAACGCCTTTATAAATGACGAATTCGCCCGCCAGCACAACCTCCCCCGCTTCCAGCTCAAAAATCCTAAGACCGTCGAAGTCATCGATGGTCGCCCAATCTCCTCCGGAGACATCATGGAGTATGTACAACTCAATTGCCTCATTGATGATCATCAGGAAACCCTCACCGCCTATGTTGCCTCGATTGGCCACTACCCCCTTGTCCTCGGCATACCGTGGTTAAAGAAGCACGATGTCTCCATTAACTTCCGGGATATGAGTATCCAATTCCCCTCCTCAACCTGCCTCGACCACCATACGAAGGTTACTCCACGACCCATCCAGGGTATCTCAACCCCACATGGTAACAAGATCTGTGCCATCTCGGCCACTTCCTTTCGCCGAATAACCAACAACTCGAATAACCGTTATGGAAAGGTCGAACCCTTCGCCCTTTCCCTCTACGAAATCAATTCCGCCCTGGCCAAAGACGACGAACCAAAAAATGACATCCGGAATATCGTCCCACCGGAATACCATGACCACCTCCCGATCTTCGATAAAGCAAATGCTGACAAACTACCGCCACACCGACCTACCGACCACAAAATCCCCCTCACTGAAGGATTCCAACCCCCCTTCGGCCCCCTCTATTCCCTTTCCCGCCCCGAGTTGGAGGAATTAAAGAGGTGGTTGGATGAAAACCTTTCGAAAGGGTTCATTCGGGCATCGTCGTCCCCCGCGGCCGCCCCGATACTATTCGTTAAAAAGGGGGATGGTTCCTTACAACTGGTCATAGATTACCGAGGAATTAACGAAGGGACGATTAAAAACAGATATCCATTGCCCCTGTTACAAGATACATTGATGAACCTTTCGAAAGCAAAATGGTTCACCAAATTGGACATTCGAGGGGCCTACAACCTCATCCGCATGGCCGATGGCGAGGAATGGAAGACCGCCTTTCGCACCCGATATGGCCTGTTCGAATCCCTCGTCATGCCCTTCGGCCTTACCAACGCCCCGGCAACATTCCAAAACTACATCAACGACGTCCTGGCCCCTTACCTGGACCGTTTTTGCACAGCCTACCTAGATGACACCCTCATCTACTCCGACAACCTCGAAGAACATCGCCAACATGTCCGCCTCGTCCTGGACGCCTTCTCCAAAGCCGGCCTCCATCTTAAACCAGAGAAATGTGAATTTCACCGCCAGGAGGTAAAATACCTGGGGTTGATAATAAGCACCGACAGTATTAAGATGGACCCTGAGAAAATCCGGACGGTAAAAGATTGGGAACCCCCGAAGAACCTCAAAGATGTCCGTGCCTTCCTGGGATTCGCCAATTTCTACCGCCGCTTCGTACGAAACTATTCTCGCATAGTCCAACCCTTGACTGCCCTCACCCGCAAGAACGTCCCCTTCGCCTGGAACAACGAACAACAAGCCACCTTCGATCTCCTTAAAACGACTTTCACCGCCGCCCCGGTCCTTGCCCGCTTCGACCCTGATAAGGACGTCATTGTAGAGACCAATGCCTCGGACTATGTAACTGCCGGCGTCTTGTCTCAGTACGACAGCGACAATGTCCTCCACCCCGTGGCCTTCTTCTCCAAAAAGAACTCGCCCGCGGAATGCAACTACGAGATCTATGATAAGGAGCTCATGGCTGTCGTTCGAGCCTTCGAGCAATGGCGGCCTGAGCTCCAATCTGTCATTAACCCTGTTCGTCTGCTCTCTGACCACAAGAATCTCGAGTACTTCACGACAACTAAACTCCTCAACCGACGCCAGGCCGGCTGGTCCCAATTCCTGTCACAATTCAACTTCAAAATTGTGTACCGGCCTGGCACCGCGGGCGGTAAGCCGGACGCCCTCACTCGCAGATCCGGAGATCTGCCTAAGGCGGGGGATGGCCATTCCACGGCAAACGAAACCATCATCATCAAACCGGAGAACGTCCTACACCTTGCGGCCTCAACAACATCCGCACCCCCGACCTCCGTTTCACCAACCATCACTCGCCAAACACCGCCAACGACACCCTCCCCGAACCCAACGACAAACCCGACCCTCGCCCGCCTCTTCACCGAAGGATACGCCAAAGACCCCTTCCCAACAAAAATCCTTCAGCTCCTCCGAGAAGGTTCGACCCACTGCCGGGAAATCTCCCTCGCCGAATGCGACGAAATCGACAACCTCCTCCGATACCATCAATGGTTCTGGGTCCCGGACTTCGACCCCCTTAAACTCCACCTGATTCAGCAACACCACGACGTCCCCGCCGCTGGCCACCCCGGTAGATCGAAAACCCTAGAGCAACTCTGTCGACAATACACCTGGCCAAAAATGCGAACGGATGTCGACCGGTACACCAGGAACTGTCACACCTGCCAGCGTTCGAAGCCCAGCAGGCACGCACCATTTGGAGTCCTCCGCCCCTTACCCATCCCCGACCGGCCATGGTAAGACATCTCCATGGACTTTGTCACGGGCCTTCCCTGGTCAAACGGATGTGATGCCATCTGGGTGGTAGTGGACTGACTAACCAAGGAATGACACCTGGTCCCCTGCCAGATGGATGTCGACGCAAAAGACCTTGCGAACTTGTTCGTCGCCCACATCTTCTGACTACACGGCCTTCCCCTTACCATCATCTCCGACCGCGGCCCCCAATTTGCGGCCCTCTTCTGGAAACATCTCTGCCGGCGACTGGGAATCCAACCCCGACTATCGACGGCATTCCACCCGCAGACCGACGGCCAGACCGAAAGGTTTAACGCCGTAATGGAACAATACCTGCGGGCCCACGTCAACTATCTCCAGGATGACTGGGCCACCTGGCTCCCCCTCGCCGAGTTCGCCGCAAACAACCAAGCCTCGGAGACCACCGGATCTTCCCCCTTCTTCGCCAACAAAGGGTTCGATCCCCGTTGCCAGTTCGAGCTCTCCCCGGCGGCCCCAAACGACACCAACGATCAACGAGCGACCTCCAAGACCCTCTCGGAAATCCACGACCACCTCCGCGCCGAGATCAACAGGGCGAATCTCCGCCATCAGGAGAACGCGGACACCCGACGCCTGCCCTCCCCAAACTACAAAGCCGGAGATCTCGTCTGGCTCGACGGTCGAAACTGGAAGACCCGGCGACCAAGCCGAAAATTAGACAACAAACGACACGGCCCCTTCCGAATCCTCGACAAGATATCGTCCTACGCTTATCGAATTGACCTGCCACCGTTGGTCAAGTGCCACAACGTCTTCCACGTCTCCCTCCTCGAGCCCGCCGCAAACGATGCTTACCCCGGGCAAATTCCGGAGCCCCCGCCCCCGGTCGAAGTCGATGGAGAAGACGAGTACCACATCGAGTCAATCCTCGACTCCCGAATCCATCGACGGAAACTCCAATACCTCGTCAAATGGGTAGGATACGATCAACCAGACTGGGAGCCCGCCGAGCTCCACTCCGAGTCCGCCGCCGTCGACTCCTTCCATGACAAATACCCCGACCGACCCGGCCCCCTCTCCACCACCACTTAACGACCATCCTACTTCACCGGAGTTCAGTCTAAGAAGGGGGATCCTGTCACGGCTCGAGTTTCTGCACTTGAAATGTGATCTCACGCGGATTCGAATCGCGGGCTCCACAGCCCGTCACTCGATCCGCTGGGGACACACTTGGCCCTCGCTTGTGCCGTAATCGCTTAGCCTAGCCAGCCCTAAGCCACGATCGTACGCACCAGATAAGGGTTTTGCATTTTAGGGTTTTGTTTGTTGTGCCGTGCGTGGCCCGTAGTGCTTCCTTGGCTTTGTGCTTGTGTTTAGGGTTTTGCTTGTTGTGCCGTGCGCGGCCCATAGTGCTTCCTTGGCTTTGTGCACGTGTGTGAAGAAGTTGCTTGTTAAATAGTTTTGCTTTCCCCCGTGTAATTAGTTCTTCACACAGTTATTTGTTTATTTCCTAAATAAATACCTTTTGTCAACATCTTTGTCCTCGCCTCGTTTACGTGTTCCGATCACGTGCCCTTGTCCAGCCGCCCCCGCCTCGCCTCCCCGCCTTGCCTCACCTTGCCGCGTTACGTCCCAGAGCCTCGCTTCGGAATAGATACATCACGGAGTAATTCAGTCACCTGATCTTGAAACACGGACTTGCGAGAAATTGATGCACGCACAATTTCACAAGTCTTAGGATTGAGATTACGAAAGGGACTTTATTTATTACTATCTGTCTATATACAAGAAGAGCCCTCAGGTAACCCCGCCCCCGACCATGCCGCCGTAACAATTTGACTGCAGGAATGGAGGAGAGTCGTGATGAAGAGGCGATAAAGATTGTTCCTTCTCCACCACTGCTGATTGATGAGATAGCTGCATTTGAAAAATGTTCCTTATTCAGGATCGTCGTAATCGGCTGATCTTCACCTCCCCCTTTTTCAGGGCGAAACTCCGGACGCCTAGATAATGCATCTGGTTTCCCATTCTTAACTCCTGGTCGATAGAAAATCTTGAAATCAACACCAGCGAGCTCCTGAGCCCATCTTGCTTGGTGTCGATTGAGTACTTTCGTTGTGGTAAAATACTCCAGGTTCTGGTGGTCGCTGAAGACTTGGACAGTGTGCATCGCTCCTTCGAGGTATCTTCTCCAGATTTTAAATGAGTCGACAATAGCCAGTAGCTCTTTGTCATGGATCTGATAATTAATCTCAGCCGGAGTGAATTTTCTCGAATGGAAAGCAATGGGGTGCATCTTTCCGTCATCTCCTTTTTGGGATAAGACAGCTCCGAGGGCAAAATCCGAAGCATCTGTTTCTACTATGCACACCTTTCTAGGATCAAAATGTCCTAAGATAGGGGCCTTAGTGAAACGTTGCTTGAGCTCGTCAAAAGCCAACTCCATGGCCACTGTCCATTCCCACTTTCTCGCATCGCCTTTTGTTGATTCTGTGAGTGGACGACATATTTTGGAGAAGTCCTTTATGAATCGGCGATAAAAGTTGGCGAACCCAAGAAATGCTTGAGTCTCCTTTAGGCATCTCGGAGGTTCCCAATCCAGCACAGTTTCCACCTTGTCCTGCACCATTTCAATACCCTTCTCGCTTATGATGTACCCCAGAAAGTCCACCCTGTTTTTCGCCCAGACACACTTTTCTGGGGAAATCGCCAGCCCATTCTCTTTGAGTCTTTTCAGCACCTCCTTGACTAACTCATCGTGCTGTTCTTCCGTTTCTGCATAGATGAGCACATCGTCAATGTAGACAATCACTCCCTGATCCAACATATCTCTAAAGATATGGTTCATCATATTTTGGAAGGTTGCCGGTGCATTTGACAGTCCAAAGGGCATAACCAAAAATTCGTATAGACCATAGCAACACCTGAAGGCAGTTTTCCATTCATCGCCTTCCTTGATTCGAATCAGATGATAACCATTTTTTAAATCCATTTTCGTGAAGACTTTTGCACCTCTCACTCTATCTTGTAATTCAGACATGAGTTGGAGAGGATATCGATTGGCGATGGTTATCTTGTTGATTCCCCGGTAATCAACACATAGCCTCAGACCTCGACCATGAGGTTTAGGTACGAAAAGGATGGGAGCTGCGGCAGGAGATTTTGATGGTCTAATCTTGCCTGTCCTCAGCATATCCTTCAACCATTCCCTGAGGGTTTCCAGTTCAACCTCATTAAGTGCGTAGACTGGGCCCCAAGGAGGAGTTTCCCCTTCCTTCAAATCAATTGCATGGTCATATGGCTTGTGGTCTGGGAGTCTGTCTGCCGCTTCCTTGGTCATGATGTTGGTCCATTTTCGGAATTTCTCAGGTACTTGTTCTAGTGCATCTGATAATTCCTCCTTTGTGGTGGCGGTGGATATATGGCCTATAACTGAGGCCTCTGGGTGGTCGAGCACTCTTTTGTCGACCTTAAGCGAGAATGCACTAGCCTGGGCCTTTGTGCATTTTTCTGTGCAATGTGGGGTGGTGAATGAGATGTTGTTCCTTCCATCCCATAGATTGCATGGCTGGTGTTTTGTCATCCACCAATATGGTAGAATGACATCGCAATCGCTATCTAGAGGTGCGACCTCAAAAGATTCTGCAGTAAAGTGCTTCTTATGCTGCAGCATGAACGGAACCGTGAAGAATTCACCTGCTCCAGCAACTACCTCATTGTTGAAGTTGCGAATTTGGAGTGGAGTATCCCTCTTTATGGTTGGAATTTTGAGTTTCTGAACAAATCCTTTGTCCAGAAGAGCTGCGGTGGATCCTGTGTCAAGTAGGACTCGCACCATTCGTTGTTGGGTTTTGGACCAGGTCAAGACCATGTCAATGATTGGTCTGGGTCCATGATGAGGTGGAACCGGGTCTTCCCCGTGAGGGCCTGGGGTTGAGGTTCCATTGTCTGTTCGTCGATTCTTTGTCCTGATCGACAGGAGGTTGTCTGGGGCCTTCCTTTTGACTCCTGCACACTTGTGTGTCTGTGCGTCAGAACTATCTTCCTCCTCGGGTGACGCCTCCCTAGAGGACTCTAAAAATCCGATTGCAAATCCTCACTATCTTCGATCTCCCAAGATCTAGGCTGAGCATCTGGCATGTCGGTATCTTCATTGTCCTGTTTAGCAGCCGCGGTCTTGGCCTTCTTCTTGTCCTTGGGCTTCTCTTGCCCTTTATCCTCTTCCTCATCATCATCTCTCTTTCTCTTGCCGGCAGAGGCTGTCTTGCCTCCATTCGACAACTCTGTTCCTCCAACCATTTTCTTTGCATAACAGTCATACATTTTATGACCTGAACGTCCGCATCTCCAACAGTCTGCTTTATCCTGCTTGTGCTTATCAATTTCACTCTGAGGAACATTCTGTAAGGCCTCCCTTCCTGAGGCAAAAATTGCAGGCTTGTCTGTCTTCTTCCCAGAAGATCCTTTCTTGTCTCCATTCTTTTCCTTGACCTTTCGGTCCTTCTGCTGCGTCTCACGAGGACGAGCAGCTTCCTTTGGGGGACGGTTGTCCCGTACTTCCAGAGTTCTCTTCTTGGGTCCCTTTATCTCTTCGTCAATGTTTTCCACAATGTATGCAGCCTCCTTGACTGCCTCAATCATGGATTCATCATCTCTAGGGATCCCTTTGAAGGTCTGGTAAACCATCTTCTTGATTTCTGGGGTCATTGCATCCCAGATAACTGCTCTATACATGGGGCCTGATGCCCCTACTCTCATGTTGAGGTCTTCCAATTTCGTGATGTAGTCATCAATGTCTCCATCATATTGGAGTTCTCGAATTCGGCGTTCATCTTTCTGGACCTCTCTCCTGTCCATAAATCTTGTCTCGATGGCGCTTGAAAAAGCTGCCCAGTTGTCTTTCAGCCCTTGGCTCTTGATTGCCTTTCGGCGCTCTTGATGCCAACTGAGGGCTTTGTGGGAGAATAAGCTCCCAACCCATTTGACCTGTGCATCCTCGTCTGGGAAGGCAGAGGAGTAGGTCTCAATGTAGTCCTGAACTGACATCCACCAAGCTCGGAACAGGGTTTTGTCCTTGCCAGTGAACATCTGAGGGGCCTTCATTTCAGGCATCTTTGGTTTCTTGTGTCGTTCGGCTGGGGCAGGCTCTGTCAACCTGTCCACCAAGGATTCGAAGAACTCTGTAACTTTCTCCTCCTGTTCCCTTTTCTTCATCCGCTCCTGTCTGTGTTTGCGGAAGCTGTCAAGGGTTCTCCTCCCAGAGCTTCCATCATCATCTGATGAGGAGTCTGAAGGGTCTGAGGGGGGTGGCCTGGCTCCAGGCTTTGGAGGTCTGCCTCCATTTCCACCCTTTCCTGCTGATGCTCCATCTTTGGAGTGGGCTGTAAATGGGGGTAATGCCCTTTCGATGGCATCTCTGAGTGTCTCAGCTGAGGGTCCTTTGTCCTGTAGGGCTTCAGTGAGAGATCGTGCATCGATAGGTTGTTTTTGGGCCATCCTGTCCATTACAGCCTTAATGACTTTATCAATGATTTCCTTCTTGTCTTGCTGGCGGGTGGTCTCATATTCGAGCTGGCGCCGCTGTTGCTGCTCCTCAGCCTTTGCAAGTGCTCTGATTCACCTATCGCGACGCTTGTCATTGTCCTCTTTCTCAGATGCCCAATTCTCCACATTCTTATTCCAGTTGGCCTGGTAGGTTGCAAAACCTTCCAGGACATCGTTGATGATTTTGACTCCAGCAGTCAACCTTTCTGCAGCCTCCTGATTGGCTTCTTGTTTATGCTGAATATCCGTCGCCAGTCCTCCAATTGTCTGCCAGACTTGGGATCCAAACTCGTTGCTGGCCTGTACAAGGCGAACGATGGCTGCATGGTTGATCTCTTGCTCGATGTTTCCTTTCTTGATGACAACATCATATGCATTTTGCATGGTGTTTGCCATTTCCTGGTATAGGGCCTTCATCTCATCAATATTGGCCTGTGCTGTGGCTCCTTCTTTTTGCAGAGCCTGGAATAGTCCTTGAACATCCCTTTCGGTGATGTTCATCCGTTCCACCATCCTGATGAACCATTGGGGAAGCTGATCCTTGCTAACTGTAGCCGTTTGTGTGAATGAGGGAGCCTTTTGATCTTGAAGCTGCTCCCAGGTCTTGGGCCGATAGATTTCGACAGTATTGGTCATTTGGACATCTTCGGCTGGGCCAGCAGTGGCAGGACTGGCAGCTTCGGGGTGGGACATTTTGGAATAATTGATAGGTCTTTGTTTTCAGAGGGAGGATGTCTTTCTTGCCCTAGAAGAGGGTCTTTTTGTTTCCGTGTTCGGTTTTGATAAACTTGGTAGCTTGTGCCTTAAGTTTATAGTGTGACCCTGGGCACAGTTTCTGCTATGCGGAGGGGGTTTCGATAATTCGTTTCGTTGAATTCGAAGGATTGTTTGTTGCTCTCAGATAAAGCTAGGAAGTTTATTCGAACTATCGATCACAAGGCGGAATAAACTTAAGGGGTTCTCTCTGAGGTTCGGTGGTGTTGGTCTTTGGTAACTCTTGAGGAGGATTTCGTTGCTGATGATCCCTTGAGACTGTGGGAGACATAGACCTCTTTATAGACTTGTGGGCTTCCAACTTTGTCTAACCATCCCCCAGGATGTGACTTCTGAAAACGAGTTTAGGAGATAAGACGTGAGTCATTGCCAACAATAATCTTGGATAGATTGCATCATAGCAAGCGTATGATTAAATTAATCACTCACTTGCATGCTGACCACCATCTTCAGATTAATCTTGGAAATACCTCGCCGTGATACCACACCTTCCAAGAAGGCAGCGGGATTAGCAATCATAACAGGATTCAATCCTGGTTTGCCTGCGTAATGCAATAACTCATCAGGCAATGACAATGAGCCATTTTCCTTCTGAGCCGCATCATCATAGATTCACTAAGGAAATCTCGATTGCTTGTGTGGTGACAATCATGCCCTATCACTCGTGCGATTCTAGCACTTTCCGTGTGATGTCATGAGTCCCCCACCTGCGCTCACCTGTGCGCAGCCACACCCTGGTGTGAACGCAATCCCAACAATTCCCTACGGAGTGTTCCCTAGCTGAAGGTCACATCATATCAGGTTCCTTCGAACAGGTTCCTTGAGTGGGGTTCCTTGCTTTCGTACGTTGTCTCATGCTGTGCAGTCTTGACCCTTGTACTCAGCACCACTCCTGCTCGCCGACTAGACTCTGCCTTGATCAACTAACTCCGAATTGGGTATGTCGGATGATGATTTGGCGATGCCTTGCACATGCCATGGAGCTCCCCTCCAGTACAAGCCCTTCTGGTACACATCGGTCGTTGGGCACTTCCTTAGGTATAAGTAGGTGCCTCTTCGCCCTCGTCGTTCCCTCTCCATCATCGTCGCCACAGTCTTCTCTTGGGTACATTGTTGTCCATGAGGTAAGTCCTTCCCATCATCTTCCTGGTCCTTCCCTGACTGACGTTCAATAGGTGCGACGTCTTGGGCCGGGACCTTCATGATGTCTCAGTCGGGGGTCACGAGTCACGTGACTTCGCTTGTCGGAGCTTCGAGGGTTCTGGCGCGAATAACTGATCCTTGTATTCATTCTCCAGTCGAGTTTGCCATGTTCTCTCTCAAGTTATACATGTTACCAAATCCATTATCACACATTATAGGGTGTGACAGTACCACACCTTCCCATAAGGTAAGGGATTAGCGATCATAACAGGATTCAATCCCCGTCTGGCCACGTAATGCAATAACTCATCAGGGAATGACAATGAGCCATTTTCCTTCTGAGCCGCATCATGATAGATTCCCTAAGGAAATCTCGATTGCTTGTGAGGTAACAATCATGCCCGATCACTCGTGCGGTTCTAGCACTTTCCGTGTGATGTCATGAGTCCCCCACCTGCGCTCACCTGTGCGCAGCCACACCCTGGTGTGAACGCAATCCCAACAATTCCCTACGGAGTGTTCCCTAGCTGATGGCCACATCATATCAGGTTCCTTTGAACAGGTTCCTTGAGTGGGTTCCTTGCTTATCGTACGTTGTCTCATGCTGTGCAGTCTTGACCCTTGTACTCAGCACCACTCCTGTTCACCGACTAGACTTTGCCTTGGTCAACTAACTCCAAATGCAGGTATGTTGAATGATGATTTCACAATGCCTTGCACATGCCATGGAGCTCTCCTCCATGCAAGCCCTTCTTGGTATCCATCGGTTGCTGAGCACCTCCTCATGTATAAGTAGGTACTGTTCGCCCTCGTTGTCTTCTCTCCATCATCATCGCCAACACTCATCTTATGGCTGAAGTGCCATCCTTGAGGTAAGTCTTTCCCTTCTCCTTCCTGATCTTGCCCCTGTTGACATTGAATAGGTGTGTGACCCTGGGCACAGTTTCTGTTATGCGGAGGGGGTTTCGATAATTCGTTTCGTTGAATTCGAATGATTGTTTGTTGCTCTCAGATAAAGCTAGGAAGTTTATTCAAACTATCGATCACAAGGCAGAATAAACTTAAGGGGTTCTCTCTGAGGTTCGGTGGTGTTGGTCTTTGGTAACTCTTGAGGAGGATTTCGTTGCTGATGATCCCTTGAGACTGTGGGAGACATAGACCTCTTTATAGACTTGTGGGCTTCCAACTTTGTCTAACCATCCCCCAGGATGTGACTTCTGAAAACGAGTTTAGGAGATAAGACGTGAGTCATTGCCAACAATGATCTTGGATAGATTGCATCATAGCAAGCGTATGATTAAATTAATCACTCACTTGCATGCTGACCACCATCTTCAGATTAATCTTGGAAATACCTCGCCGTGATACCACACCTTCCAAGAAGGCAGCGGGATTAGCAATCATAACAGGATTCAATCCTGGTTTGACTGCGTAATGCAATAACTCATCAGGGAATGACAATGAGCCATTTTCCTTCTGAGCCGCATCATCATAGATTCACTAAGGAAATCTCGATTGCTTGTGTGGTGACAATCATGCCCTATCACTCGTGCGATTCTAGCACTTTCCGTGTGATGTCATGAGTCCCCCACCTGCGCTCACCTGTGCGCAGCCACACCCTGGTGTGAACGCAATCCCAACAATTCCCTACGGAGTGTTCCCTAGCTGAAGGTCACATCATATCGGGTTCCTTCGAACAGGTTCCTTGAGTGGGGTTCCTTGCTTTCGTACGTTGTCTCATGCTGTGCAGTCTTGACCCTTGTACTCAGCACCACTCCTGCTCGCCGACTAGACTCTGCCTTGATCAACTAACTCCGAATTGGGTATGTCGGATGATGATTTCGCGATGCCTTACACATGCCATGGAGCTCCCCTCCAGTACAAGCCCTTCTGGTACACATCGGTCGTTGGGCACTTCCTTAGGTATAAGTAGGTGCCTCTTCGCCCTCGTCGTTCCCTCTCCATCATCGTCGCCACAGTCTTCTCTTGGGTACATTGTTGTCCATGAGGTAAGTCCTTCCCATCATCTTCCTGGTCCTTCCCTGACTGACGTTCAATAGGTGCGACGTCTTGGGCCGGGACCTTCATGAGGTCTCAGTCGGGGGTCACGAGTCACGTGACTTCGCTTGTCGGAGCTTCGAGGGTTCCGGCCCGAATAACTGATCCTTGTATTCATTCTCCAGTCGAGTTTGCCATGTTCTCTCTCAAGTTATACATGTTACCAAATCCATTATCACACATTATAGGGTGTGACAAGGTGTGACGTCTTGGGCCAGGACCTTCATGAGGTCTCATTTGGGGGTCACAAGTCACGTGACTTCGCTTGCCGGATCTTCGGAGGGTTCCGGCCCAAATTGCTGATTCATAATATTCATTCTCCAGTCGAGTTTGCCATGTTCTCTCTCAAGTTATACATGTTACCCAATCTATTATCACACATTATAGGGTGTGACAATATAACTTTGACCTTCAGGGCTTGACCAAGCAAAAAACCCTTCTCATCCATATTGTATATGTTCTCTGGGTGGAGGCTGTGACCTCTGATGAGCTTCCTGAGCTATATATCAGTCAGAATAAATTGCTAGAGCTGGGGGGTGTCCTTCTGAGGTAACTTTTGGAAGTAGTCCTTGATGAGTACAGGATCACTGGCATTGGCCCTCTGCCTATCCAAACATTGGCTGAAGCGGAATTCCAACTCAGGGTGTCGATCTGGGAACCATGTGATTCAATGTTTTCTGACTTCTCTGCATTTGGAGGATGGCTGAATTGCAATTGCAAATGCCTTACACAAAGTGCCCAAGTTCAATGGATGCCCCAGGTCATCAACATGCTGACAGAACCTCACAATGGCCTTCTCTTCCTCATCACTAAGCTGCTGCTGATCCTTGTGGGCTTCGCTGCTTGGTTGCATGCCTCCAAGCCTGTTGCACAGGGTGGAGAAGGGCAGGCCATATGCTGTGGCTACTGCATAGATTGAGGGTACTTCACCATTCAAATAAGCCTGCTTGTCTTCCTTGATGGTTCCTTCTCTTTCTTTATCGGTTTACCCGGGCTTGACTCTGCCCATGTTGAGTTGTGGTTGGTGTTGTGGGGTGGTTGTGAGGTGGTGGAGTGGTGTTGCAGTTGCCCTCGCGATGCGACATCACGTGATAAATATCCCTGTCATGGGCCAACACCGGGTAAATTACGTTATCGGACGACCCAGACATGGAAGCCGAGATTGCCTCCACAACTCCCCTAAACGAAGCGATAAAGGAGATCGGAAATGTCATCTGCTTGTACAGGCTATCTATCACCATCCAGAATCCGGCATCGCGCGACCGGCTAGAGAGAATGGAAAGGAATTATTTGTCATACTTCGAAAACTACGACATCGAGCATGTCAGGAACAAATTCGTGCTAGGATATTCGTGCAATTACCTTTTGGAACGCCTCGGAAAAGCCAACACGAAATCAGATTCTTGAGTATAACGAAAAGCATCACGAGAAAATTTTCGGCCGACGTGTCGCAGCTACAAATGTGATTATTACGCCGAATCACGAAGTCGAAACGGTAGAAGATGACTAAAATGATTATTATGGGCTAGAAGCTCCATCTACGATGAATACAAGCGTATCTACTGTTTATGTCAACGAGAATCTTGAATATATCGAAGTTATACCCATCGATCTTGATCGCCGTTCTAAGGCAGTGTTTTCTCAAACCTCATATGCATCATCTATTGGCTCGGAGCCGGGAGAATACTAAAGTTCGGAATCCCCCACTTGGTTGCAGCCCAAATTCCTTCCAGTGACCGTATTGCTTTCGCATAGTTATATCCGAAAACTGTGCCTCTTGGAAGTACGTGGTTACCCCATGATAAAGAAGCATGGGATTACGAAACATGCTAACTTGAGCAAAATAGAAAACACGTATTTATGGATCTACGTCCATATGTATGTAGTTTCAAAGAGTGTGTACATGCTTCCCATCTCTTCACAGGCTGCCACGAATGGTTTAACCATGAGAGAGAAGTGCATCGACGGGAGTGGCTTTGCAGCAACTGCAATAAAACATTTACTTCTAGCGATTCTTTTCAGCAACACCTGACTAAAGAACACAAAACTCTTCTTAAAAACGATTTGCAGGCTGATATTCTTCTCCCAAGAAGCTGAAGGTCAACTGAATCAGATGAGCCATGCCTCTCTGTTTCAAGAAATATAATCCGCACCAACTGCAAAGTCATTTAGGACGGCATATGGAACAGATCGCACTATTTGCCCTGCCAAAATCCTTAAATGACGACCATCTCAGCGATTCCGATCCTGATCCCGACGAACCTAACGATTCTCAGGATACTGATCATGTGGCGTTCACTCCCGAGAATTGCGAGATGTACTTATCTCCATCGATAGTGATACATAGAGACAGAGAAAAAGGGGTTGAAGCTTTTATTTTCAGACGCAGACTTGAAAAACTATGCTGGTAGAGCGGCTGAAATGGCCTCCACATTAGTTTCTTAAGCCTGTAGCCCTGAAGTGGCGATAAGATTCATGCCACTTGTCTTATGCGATCTCATTCTACTTTTAGGTGTGTATGATAAAAAATACCGCTTTGAATAGCTTTCCATACTTACATCTTTTCGATAACTCTATAGATAATAGTGACTCAATGTAAATCGAACATGGTCGCCGAGAAGGTGATGTGATAGCTACTGTTTAGGGACTGTCGGAGATTTATGTTCTTGCAAGGCCTGACGGAATCTTATCCGTAAGATCTATCAATACTCGCAAGAAATCCTCGGAACATTCAACGCCTTTTCCAAATTGTCGAATATGGTGGGATCGCTATGCTCGGAACTGCACTCATAGAAAAAGTTTTGGAATCATTTCTAAAGGATGGTAAAACGAAAAAGCCACTGCTAGTAATTACCATCATTGATGGCGATGTATGCTCTCTATAATTTTCGAGTTGAGGGACGAGTGTTTTACTGATTTCCAATTCTGTATTCAGCTCTTGCGTGGCATAGGTCTACCATACAATGGCTATGCTAACCAGGGCTAACAGCGTCACAACACGATCCTTGAGATGATAAGATACTTAATCTGATCATACAATCGGTTTCGTCTCAAACTCCATCAGTGTTAATTGTTAATGTGGAGTATGAAGTGGAAGGCTTAATTGGCAGACTAGAAGGAATGTGTTTGAATAAACAATAAGCGAAAAAGAGACTCGGTAAATTCGCCTGATCCTGCTATGAACGGCGGCCATGTTACGTTACATAATCAATGTGTCCACTTCACCTCTAGCAGGAAAAAGAAATGCTGCTGTATTGGCAGCACAATCAGCCTTCTTACAGGTCCGGCGGGCAGCTCCACCTCAGACTCCGGATCCCTCGATACATTTTTCTTTGAATGCAGCCAATGAGAGCCATCAACCTCCTTGGTAACTGTACTTGTTAAAATGAGCGAACGTTAGTGTCGTTGAAAGTTGCGATATCGATATTTTGAGACATGTTTTTAAAAGGTTCTAGTGCCGGAATTCCGACACCTAAATACTTACTCAAAGGCTTGGCTCTAACCGCCACTGATGCCACGTGATTCAGGGCTCACAGTTTGCCAGTTACACACAGATTGAAGCGCTCGCTTTACCAGACCAGGCGTTTGGGCATTATGAACACAGGTCCATAGAATCGTTTCAATTTCGTCCCAAGAACTCCCCTCACTCTAGATATCTATAACTCTTCGTTGTATATCCTCGGTATCCACCCTGTGCAAAACGATGTTGTAAACATTCCCATAAATGTTTGTCTGTACAAATGGACGGTAGTGGTGTTGGTACGGTTCGATCAGCGACCGTTCGACATCCTGCTCTTCGATAGCATGCAAATTTCTTGTGGGAGCGAAGGGAGCGAAGCGACTCTGATAGTACAGATTTAAATTAGCCAGAGTTCATCCACTATTGAAAATATCGTAATCACCTCCCTCCACTTCCCCCCTTCTCCCAAACTAGAAACGATGAAAGAGAAATGGATAGATACCTTGAAGCAGCGGACGAGATATCTACAACCATGGATAGCTCCGATGGCAGTAAAGATTAAAGTGAGTGTATTAAATACGACAGTTCCGACATCGGTTAGGCTCATTGTATAGGTTCGGTAAATTGTAATTGTTGGATAAATGGTAGTGTTATGAAGGAGGATGTTAATGTTGAAGGTGAAGAGAAATAAACTAAAGTAGCTCGATACCGAGCATGGGGTTATTGGAGAAATGGCGTTTCCTAACCCACATACAAATAGACTCGGCAAGACTGCAACGGCTACTTTGTGAACCACCACTTGTGGATTAGGGTTAGGCATCTGAGAAACCAGCTACGTCGAAAGTGTCTTGGCAGGATTGCCTGATTGAGTGGCCGTGCCATTTCCCATTCGGGCACCAATCACCATGTAAAAATGCGAACATGCGAACACCACGGTTATTGGAGAAATGGCGTTTCCTAACCCACATACAAATAGACTCGGCAAGACTGCAACGGCTACTTTGTGAACCACCACTTGTGGATTAGGGTTAGGCATCTGAGAAACCAGCTACGTCGAAAGTGTCTTGGCAGGATTGCCTGATTGAGTGGCCGTGCCATTTCCCATTCGGGCACCAATCACCATGTAAAAATGCGAACATGCGAACACCACGGTTATTGGAGAAATGGCGTTTCCTAACCCACATACAAATAGACTCGGCAAGACTGCAACGGCTACTTTGTGAACCACCACTTGTGGATTAGGGTTAGGCATCTGAGAAACCAGCTACGTCGAAAGTGTCTTGGCAGGATTGCCTGATTGAGTGGCCGTGCCATTTCCCATTCGGGCACCAATCACCATGTAAAAATGCGAACATGCGAACACCACATGCAACCCAACCGGGGTGGGGTTTAAAGCTCGGGTCGGTACCGAAAGCGGAGAAGCGTCGGAAACGGGTTTACAGAGGGTAAAGTCGCTTTCCAAGTGGAATTTCTCCGAGTTTCTCTCGTTTGATCAACACCGATCGCATTTCCTTGGTTCCAGAGCTTATACAGAAGTAGTGGTACTCCATTTCCTACACCTCCACTTCAAGCCCCAAGTCTTGCTTCTACAATAACGTGAGCCAAGCTGAGTACTGCGAGAAACACGGGTAACCTTGAAGAAAAGACCCACCGAAAGTGGTGCGCAAAATGCGCCTTCCCCACCGCGTCGAGAATTCGAACTTTGAGTACCTTGTTCTATCCGGTTGGGCAAGTCTACATCTAATAAACAGTTTCATGATTGGCTCCAGAAAATGAAAGTGGCACACTGGATGGGCACCAAAATAGTTGCGACAAGCAAGCAACAATAATTTACCGAACAGAAACCGTAATTGAGTGGGAAAGATGCCCACCCACGCATGCAGCCCCAACACGTTACGGCTGCATTTCACGTTATCACCACCACGAATCGAACCGTTATTGTGTAACCCTAACTGGGGTGAAAAGAAATTTATATATACACCTCTCGCTCCCCATTTTCTCCATTAATCATCTACAGTAATCCCACATCCACCACAGAAAAAGTATAAAAACACATATCTCTACAACCTCAATAGTCACCTAGCTAATAACCCCTCCACTAAAAGAAAGCTTACAAAAGAAAAAAGAACATAAAACTCCTGCCATGATATGCATGCCATAATACAAACGTAATAGTTACAAAGTTGTGCTATATAAAATCAACTCCTAAACACCATAAAGTCATAATACAAAGGAAAGAAAGAAAAAGTCCGAAGCAAAATCTATGATGTCAATAACCGCTGTCCATTTCCAAAATAATTGTCCTCATCTCTTCCATCTCCATGTTTTTCCTCACAATCTGCAGAAGTAAATCCACTAGTCTCGTTCATCTCAACCTCACCAGGACTTAAGGCTCGGTAAACATGGCGCCACCAGATCTAATAAGCAGCAATCCCAAAGCTTCTCTCTGCCCTTTCAACCATTTTCTGTATTGCAATTGTCGTTACCGCGTTGACAGGAACAGGCGTGACAATACTCGCTGCCGGGATTCCGGCGCTTACCACGATCCCTCCGGTTCTAGAGGATATCGTGATATGTCCCGATCCAATGGAACTTCCGTAACTTCCTGATCCACTCTCACTCCCAGTAGACTCACTAGTGAGATAATAACTCCCATCTGAATCAATGCTGACGGAAGTCCTAATACTCCCATGATGCGATTGAATCCCATTATCCTCGGCTTCGGTCTGTTCTCCAAAAGCCCCCTTAAAGCTTCGGAACAGAGCAGACTCGTCTTCGAGTTCGCCAGAGAGCTCACCTTCGGATTCGGCTTCAGTTCTGAGGTCATAGTGCTCGTCATCGGTGACGGTGTAGAGAGATGGGGCGGCAGAGTATCGTTCCGGCTTCGTCTTTGCACGAAAGAACCCCTCGGGCGGTGGGGTCTTACGGTATTTGCGGCCGGGTGGCGTATCGACACGTATAGGGGCTGTATAAGGTGTTGGCTTTACCGGACTGGTAAATGGGTGATTAAGTTGAGGCCAATTCTCAGAATATGGGATTGTTGGCTGTAGAATAGTCAGATCATAAAATATCAATCGTGATATGAAAGGGGAAAGTGGAACATACCATGACAAGCCCACCATTATCACCAACAATTGTAGCCTTCCTCAAATTCGACTGTTGATTCAACTGCTGAGAGACTAGTGAAAGCTCCCCAGAGGTAATGGCAACTGATTTGAGACTCGTCGACGCATCGCTAGAGTTTTCGCAGTAAACCCGAGCTGGGAACCGGTCACTCGTAACCGACTCGGGAGCCTGTACAGACTGTGAGATGACTGAGCCAATGGACGGTCTTTCTTCCTCTTCCCCAATCTCCTCCAATAACCGTGCTAGGGACTCCTGGCTCAGCGCTACAATCGGGGGTGCCTTCCTCTCAAGTACCAACGCCTCGGGAGACTTCCAGTTCTTCGACTTGAGTGGGCCCGAACTGAATTGCGGTTCCTGGGGAATAACAGGGGAAAGCTCCTTGTATTTCTCCCCAACACTCTCCTCAATCTTGAACTTCGATATCAACTCCCTAACAGAAATCCTGGGCGGGGTAATCTTCCTCTTCCACGCACTCTTGTCCTTGTTCAAATTGGGATCCAGTCTGAACTTTGTCGGATCGATCTTTTCCCTCTTTTCCACGATGATTAAACTCGAGTCCTCGGAGTCCGTGTAGATTCTCGGTTTGGGTGTCTTGACCACCCGCTCCTCAGCCAGCTGGACGAAAAAGGAACTCGGTAAAATCCTTGCAACCGGTGGCGTAGAATTGTTCGGACTCGGAAACGCTGTATAAGCCGAAGTATACTCCGTGATTTCCGAACCGACCTGAGAAACCCCATCTTGAGACACAGGTCCGTCAATATGTGCAAACTTGAGTCCAGAAGAGTTGTTATCCGGATATGAGATAGTTCGGCCGAGGCTAGCTGGTGTGTCGAGGTTGAGTTGACTAGTCGAGGCCCCCTTGATGACTTTAGTACCCAGCACCACATCCTCGGAGGCGGCAGCCAAACTTGGTCCAGAAATCTCATCAATAGTGACTATGGAGGATCCGCTTATGGTCCTCCTCTTTTTCCTTGGTTCCTGCTTGGGGGTTCCGGTTGGCATAGTCGCTCGATGTCTTCCTCGGCGTGTCATGTATGGGTACGAGTGATGTTCCGGTGACGGGGCGGAGATCTGTGTTACCGACGCCCTCGGGGGAAACAAGAAACTCCTACTCGGCCTTAACAGCTTCTTCTTTGGTGGCTGGACCTTTTCTGGTACTGTAGACATACTACCAGTTGCTAAGTCATCCCCCTTCTCCAACTTCTGGAACATCCTCGAGGCCTTCTTACTCAAACTCTTCCTCAATCCAGGGCGTGAGCTGAACTTTGCTGCAGGATCCGTGCCGACAACTGATTCGAGGTTTCGTTTCCTAGGAGGGTCGGAAGGTGGAGCAGGTGACATAGCCATAGCTTCGAACTTGGCTATCAGATTACCGACTTTTGCTGCTACGCGGCGTCCGAAGGAGGCGGGCTTATCGGCCTTTCCAGGCTGAGCTGGGGCTGGAAGCGAATCTGGTGGAGGCATAGTTGGTGGAGGCATTTCTGGTAGCTGAGATATGCACTGTTCCTCCGGTAGGTCTTGCTGAGTGACAAAGGAAAGAGCACAGACGGGGGCAGGCAGTTGAGCATCGAATCTCGATAGGTTGATAGCGGAGTTTGATGATCTATGAAGCTAGATAGGCGTGTTGCTAATCGAAGAGGACGTGAGAGGTGGCAGGTGGCAGGTGGCAGAATTGCTCGCGTGAGCAGAAGTTGGAGAGCCCGAGACTTGGGAATATCGATAGGAGGATCTGGTAATGGAAAAGGTAGAGAAGACAGAAATGCACCCGTTCTCAGCAAATGGCAGATACGATCGCTTAGAGCCGGTCGACAAAGTTCAAAGAAGACATGGAGACAAGTGGTGCCATAGACAGAGTGTAAGGGGAGATGGAGAGAGATCGTGTCTATGCACGTCGTCTATCCGCCGAGTGGGACGAGTAGGAAGAACCTCCACCTCCATGTTGCCTGACATTGCATTCCGCAGCATTGGTGCATCAACTCTAATTGCGCAGGTCCCGCCGCCCTACCCGCTCCTCTTGTATGCAACCGGCAATGTCTCTCAAATGAAGAAGAACGTCTCGTAAAATGAGCGGAAACCAACGAACTTCGAACTTGTAATAACGCCTAGATTTTGACGCACAGTTGTTTTAAGCATCGCTTGACTAGCTTGTGGTCCGAGCTCATATTGCCGACCAGGCAGGCAATCTGTAACAAACCCCACTACATGCAATCCCCAAAACCCCACCACCCTATTCCCACCACGGGTATAAAAAAATAGCAAGAAAGCCAACATAGAGAAGGGAAAAGAAAGTAAACAGCCGGAATAAAAGATATGCATAAAGCTCATTTCAAGACCCTATCCGGCCCAATCCTTCCTTCCCCATACCATGTCGTAATCATTAAGCCATCTCACATCCATCATCTTGTCTTTCATCTAGCATCGCAATAATCATCACCCAAAAGCCCCCATATCCGCCCAAATCTCCTCCCGCATTAACAAGCGCAACCCTCCTGCTGGGAACCCTCCTGGTTTTTGATATCAACATTAATCACTACTACCCGTTAATCTCCGAAGCCCCTAGTAACATAGCGAAGCGCCGATCGCCCACAAGAGTAAAACTTACTCTCAGTATTCTGTTCCGGCATAGTTCCCTCCATTCCAGGAAGCGCCTGAGCAATCTTCTTAAACAGCGGCTTGACATTATGTCCCGCCTTCGCGCTGGTCTCAATAAACATAACCTTAAACTCCTTTGCCTTTTTTTCTCCCTCCTCAGTAGTAACCTGTCGCTTGTCGTTCAAATCCGTCTTGTTACCGACTAATACGATGATTACGTCGTTTCCTCTCTCGCCCCGGACATCGTCAACCCATTTTGAAGTGTTCATGAAAGAGGCCCGGTTGGTTATATCGTACACGACGACGGCGACCGACGAGTCACGGATGTAGCTGGGGATCAAAGAACGGAAACGCTCCTGTCCGGCGGTGTCCCAGAGCTGGAGACGGACGGTCCGGTCGTCAAGGTACATGGTCTGTTTCACATCTCCTGTTAGCGATCCGCGTCCCTGTAGTCTCCGGTCGGTAGCGAAACGAAGCGAGGAAGTGACCTCAACCGGTGCATAATTGACGGCTAGCGAGTGACCAGCAAAGCCCGCCCAACGAAACAAAGGGTAACGACGTGCAGTGTAATGTAGCAACGCGGCCGAAGCGGGAGGAACAGAAGCGCACCTTTGACAAAAAGTCGATTCCAATAGTAGCCTGGTAGGTGTTGTCGAACGAATCATACATGAACCTAGTGATGAGGGAAGTCTTTCCGACTGTCATTTCTCAGCGGTTGTTCCCCATTACTGTTTCTCTTCTCCCCCCCTTCCAGTCCCCTCGTGATCGCATACCGCTTTGTTCCCCCAAAAACACTAGCCTTTACATCACTCATTAGCCGTGTTGTGCACAGACGGAGACGGAGGTTTGCGCACTTGAATTTCTTAAGCGGGTTCGCGTAGGAGCTTACTGGCTGAGATGGAGATGCCATTGCTGCTGTGGTGTGTTGTTTTGGCTTCGAGAGGCGTGCGTGAAGCGAAGAGAGTGTCGATGTTTTGAAGGCTTCGTGTTGTTCGCTAATCTGGCCTCGTGTCTCGAGCTGTGCTGAGCTTTAACTTTCAAGGGCCTGGTGGCTGGTGGGCGTGGCTGGCTGGGAAGCCGAGAAGGTGCCAAGACGGGGTGCAGCTGGCAGGGTCAAGGGTGGTGATGATGTTCGTTCCAGGGTGTTGAACCAATTTAAAGGCTGTCTTGAAAGGTCCGTTGAAATGGGAACCGGAGAAACATATTCAATGGGACAATTCCTCAGGGTCCATTAAGGCCAGGTTCAACGCACTGCTCCGGAAGAAATACATACATAAACCAGTTTAACGGATGTGATGCTGTTTACCGGGTTCTCCACGCAACCAGGGTCCTCGCCATTCAGGCAACTTCAACATCCACTGCCGTTGCCGGAATAACTCCAATTCAGTTTGACAATCCATCAATTCAATTCCGGGGGCATGTGACTGCACTTGTGTTCGCTGGCCAATGCAAGGGTTATGGGCTCGATCCGAATTGTTCTTCGTTTTCCATTTCGAAAAGAAGTTAAAATCGTTAGTTTCCCCCGCTTCTGCTGTAGCTACTGAATGCAGCACCCTGCATGACCCAAGCCTGGGCGGCGAACGACTCAGCGGCGAGTAGACGCTGACGCTGACGTCGAACGGTGCGGCCACTTGGAGACCGCCCAACGCCTCGTTGATGAGATAAGGCAAAACCGCGAAGACCATCGATGCAACGACGGTAGCCACGTCCACAACCCGACGAATGCCAAAGCACGGACTACAGAAAAGTGAAAAAAAAAAATATTGCTGCACTGACGTAGGTGGAAAGTAGGTAACCATGGATCCAGCCACACGGCGAGGTGAAAAAGCACAGACATAAACACAGACGCACGAATCAGATAAACAGTAGGAACCATGGAAACGGCGAAACAACTCAATACTAGTAATACTGGATTCCTACGCACACGGACCTACATAGATACAGCCATTTTATCGGAGTTTCGCAGACCGGATTGTGGATTGCTATCACTCGGGAATCTGATACAGAGATTAATGATGAGTCTTACGATGGCTCCGTAGATTTGTTTTGTTTACACCCGGGCCTCAAAGGCTAAAGCCCACAGCACAGATCTCGATCACCAATTGTAAAACAACAGATGAAACACAGGCAAAATACTTATTACCGAGTCCCAATGCAATTTCTCCACTCACTCTCTATCTGATATCACTACTTTGTTTGTTACGTTAAGATACTAGCAGATACTAATTTTTGAACAAAAGCGCAAAACTAAAAAAATTCAGAACTGAAGCGAACTGGAAAGTTCTCACTTCGCTTCGTATGTTCACATCAATACTTAAAACAAGGGACAATTCCACATTCACGCGTCAAGATATCATCCGCCTCTTCCTCCTTGCCGTTTCTCTACCATTAAAACCAAACCCGGCCAAACTACACAACAATGTACAACTCATGCCTCACCAACCTCTCCTCATCAAGGTTAGGGTAGTACGGCACCAACGCATCCGCAGATTGTACATATGCATTGTTGTACAACCTCCAGTATGGTGTCCTGACCTTTCTCGCCGGGTGGAATAGACCAGCCCAGACGTAGTTCATAACTAAGCCGGGTCCGATCGCCATACGGATCGCATCAATCGCCTCAATAATACGATCAATAACGTGAGGAGAAGTCTCAAAGATGTTGGGGAAAATCAAGTTGAGGAGATGCATCATGGCATCCTCACAACCTAATCCGACGACACCCAAGGCAATGTGCTTCACTACTGAAGCAGCGGTTTGACGATGAACTTGGTCTCTGTCGATAAGGGCGTCCTCCAACAAGGGAGTGATGGCGTAGACGTAGTCTTTCGCCATCTCTCCAATGTACTCGAACAAGAAACTCATGGCCTTTAGAACACCGTTCTGAACGTTCAATTCCGGGACACGGTATTCGTTCATCAAAGCTGGTAGGACAGTGAAGGGCGCACAAGTTTCCGCGACGATACCGATAGCAACGGCGGTACAGACACGGGACTGACGTTCCTGGACCCTCAAGTTGTTGAGGAGGGTAGCAAGGACATCCTGAGGACCGATAGCCTTGGCGATGAAACCGAAAGTGTTGTTTGCCGCACGACGAATACCCTTTTTGTGGGCTTTTAACATGTCCAGAAGCTCAAAACAGATTCTCATCCATTCACGGGCTGAGACAAACTCGGCTCCACGATCCGCAATACGTCCGACAAGATCAATGGTGTTTTCCTGGACCTTTTCGTGACGGTTACGAAGAATGGGAGTGAGACGAGGGAGAAGGTCTTTGATGGGAGGTTGCATAGAGTTGATACCGACGACGGTGACAATGGAACGGAGGGCTCCCAAGATGGATCCGAGGACTTCGGGATACTCTTCTCCGAGGTATTCGTACAACACAATTCCAAGCTTGCCCATGAGGGCATCTTCGCCACACTGCTTCATAACCACAGCAATTCTACTGATGAGATCGGCAGATTGTTGACGAACGGCGGAGGACTTGTTGTTGAGACGCCAGAGAATGGTGGAGACAATTTGGGGAAGGTATGGCTTGGTGCGGGTTCCGAGGGCGTTTACAACGGTTCCGAATCCGTTGAGCATGACAATATCCTCGATTGACTGCTCCTGGAAGGCGTACAAGACACCGTCGACGAGACGCTCCTCGAGACGCTCACCGATGTCTGCTGCTCCCAAAGAGGCGATGACCTTCTCGACGGACTCGAGGGTCATTTTGCGGTATGGCTCGGATTCGTCCTTCAGATGATCGACGATGCGTTCGACGATTTCTCCGCATCCAACCTTTTGAGCGAGATCAACGGTGGTTTCAACGACCTGGCGGTAGTTGCGTTTGTCGAGTGCCATACGGCGGATCCAGAAGGCTTTGAAGAACTCAGGTAAGACATGTTCCTTCAGGTATGCCGCGGTCACACCTTCGGTTCCAGCACACTGAGAGACAACCTTTAACACGACCTTCTTCATTTCCTCGTCTGGAGACTGGAATTCACGAAGGACAATGCCCATGACCTCTCCGGTGTAGTAGTTGGCATATTCTTCATCCATCAAAGGAATAACATACCCGACAGCCTTAAGGAATCCCGCAAGACCCTTACCTCTTTGCTTCTTTGCACCAGTCCAAAGAGGTTGAAGGATGGAGTCGAAACTCTCGATACCGTATGGGTGAGCGGCTTCAGCCAGCGCAGCAATTGCCAAACTGGTAACGGTGCGGACCTTTGCCTGTTCATCTTCAAGGTTAGGGCCGATACACTCTACCAGTCCCTTTAGATGGGGCAGAATGGCGCAACCCATAAGAATGGGAATTTGCTGCACAATCTTCACACCTGTATGACGAGCTTGCCAACTCTTCTTACTTCTGCAGACGGCACGAAGGAAGGGTAGTAGTGCTGGAATTCCGAGAGCTGACGCAACGACGGCGAAGGCACGGGCGGTAGTGTTACGGACGTACTCGTCGACGTGATCGATATCGGGTCTCATCGTGGAAATCATGTGTGCCAATCCGGCTGCCTTAGAAAGGTTACTGATAATTTCTCTTCCTTCTACACGGGCGTAGTAGTCTTGATCAATCAACAGGGGCTCAATGACAACCAGGATCTTGTGGGTGTATGGTCGGACGAGATCATCCAACTTGTAGAGAATACGGTCAATGACCTTGACGAGCAAATGACGCTCCTGGTCCTCCAAAGTCTTCTCCATAAGCAAGGGAAGAATCTGGTTAAACAGAGGTCCTGCACCGAATTGCCGGGCGTTGTCGGTAAGCTGTCGAAGAGCAGTCTTCCTCATAGGTGGAGTTCCGTTCTTGACCTTGAGAAGTAGTCTCATAATCTTGCGCTCCTTTAGCTCGTCAACAGTCATCTGGTTCTCGTCCGCACCATCCACAAGCTTCCCAAAGTACTGCATATCCTCGGCCTTGAAGAATTGGAGATCTCCAACACCGGGGATGTCCGTAGGCATCTGCTTGCCAATTTGCCGGGCGTTCTCCGGCTCTTGCATCATGAAACCACCAATGCCCGACGCTGAAGCCATTGGGGCGGGCGTCTGCATAAGCTTTCGTGCAGGCTGGCGAATAGGAGCATATCCGGGAGGTGGCTGTAGAATAACGTAACCTTCTTTTGGAAGCATCTCATCAAGCTCCTCGTCTGATAGAGCAGCATTGCGGTCCCCCAAACCAAAGGTAAGTGGCATTTGCGGCACTGCGGACGACGATGGATGAATTGGGGTGACAAGTCCTTGGTTTCCAACCGGTGTTGCTGCTGTAAGAGACGGAGCCTGATCCCATCGTGATCTCTTGACCACCGGAGTCGCATCTGGTGCACCTGCAACATCCCACCGACTGGAACGGGATTTCTTAGCTCCGTCGTCCTCCTCCGTGGCCGCTGTTGATGCATCGCCTGCAACATCCCACCGCTTCTTCTTTAAGGGCGTTAGCAACTCCTCAACCCCAAGTGATAAGTATTCACATACGCGCTTTCGTGTGCCTTCCGCAGAGCTGTCCTTTTCCTTGTCTTCGGCCTTTAGAGTAGCTTCGTGTTGTATGTCGTCCATACTTTCACCACTCTTAAGCTTGTCCTCAATCCTCCTCCGTACCCGCTCCTCCTCACGCTCCAGCTCTCGCTCCTGCATGACTTCTTTGTAACTTCGGCCCTCGCCGTTGTCTTCCGCGAAACCATCCTTGCGTGTTGGTGACAACTTACGCGCGAATCTTCGCTTCTGATAGTCTGTTTCGCGTTCCGCAATCTGGTTACCCTTGGTGTGAGCTGCCATAGGATCAAAATCGTCGTCCTGGGCAAACTCGTTCATCATTTCCTTCGTGGCGGTGTACTGGCCCACGAGACGTCGCGTACCATCGCCATCCTGCATGTCCATGTCTTCGTCATCATCACCACCGACGGTAGTGTTGTACCCTGCAAACTTGTCGACCCCAGTACGGTCGTAGAGGGTGGTGTCGAAGGTGTCGGTAAGCGCGACCTTGGTCGAGTTGTCGGTTCGCTGAGTCGAAGGATCGAACGTCTTGGACTTCTTTAGGGAATTGCGCTCCTGCTGCAAACGACGTACCTCGTCGAAGTCAGCTGTAGAGGGGTTGTTAGATCACGCATGTTCAGGAATGTATTTGGTCGGACGCGACTTGGTCGAGCACATACCGTCAGCCATGGCGACAAATATCAGACAGCCTTTTTATACCAATATTAAGGAGAAACCAGGAGCTTCAGTCGTGGCGGCGAGAGCAATAGCGGAGCGGGTGTAGCTTATTGCTGGTGGAATGGCGTTGGTGAGAGCTCCAGCGTGTCTTCGTGGATGTCGGGTTGATTCTTTTTGGTTTCTTGAGAGGTGGTGGCTGACCAGCGAGTTGTCTCGTCGGCACGGGAGAGAGCAAAACATGAGGCGCTAAATGTGGCGCAACACATGAGCGAGGCGCCTAAAGTGGTGGCTAGTTCCTGATTGTGGCGCAGCAATGTGTACGTAAGCGAACGCCACTTTTGCCAGTTTCTGGTTGTTTCTCTAGTGTGTCTGCTGCCAGTCATCCTCCTCTTGACGGACTTGCCTCGCTTGTCAACGCATTTCTCTTCTTCTTCCTCCATCGCCACCCCATCGTCACGCAAACCAGCAACACTTACGACCAGCACTCTGACCTTTCTATTTTTCCCAGTCGCCATCCACAGCAGTTACTCTCAGCCTCAAAACTGCGACACCGTTTCTTAGGTCCTTCTTCGCGTCGTCATCCTCTAATCACTTACGATCATCGTGCCCCCTAACACCACAACGTCACACTCACCAACAACCATCTACGAACCGTCCCGCCAAAACATAACGACACCCACGCTTCTTTTATAACTTCCGAAGCAATAGCAACCGAGAAACATCCATTTAACCCGACGGGTAATCACCATCACTAACGTTCATTACTCCACATCTAAGGACTACATCGCCCTCGACGCGTTCATATCCTTTCGCAGAGCGTTGGGTATTGGTTTTCGCATACTGCTAGTAACTAATCCTAGGATAAAGTCCATAGGTTTTTCGTGCGATCTGACTCAACTGCGACATAGTCCAGTGTCATCTGTCGGGCACGTGTTGAACTGTTAGGCTTTGTGTACACGAGCACTTGAGCACTATTTTTTTCTTCCCGTTGGATTGTTTTGTCTTGTATCCTGTTTCTGTTACCGCATCTTTGTGTCTGAGATTCCCCAAGATTCATAAATATACCAAAGTTTCACTGGAAAAGAAAAGAGAAGAAAAAAGTTCTTGTGTTGTATAGTTCTGTGGATCTGGATATTGCAGCATAGTCGACACTCACGCACTTCCCGACAGTACAAGGAATTTTCTACGGAAGTTTATTCTACGGTAGCTTGCTTTCTTGTTGTCCTTGGTGGAGCACCGGAAGGGTATAATTCAGTCTTTATCTTACCTATCTGTGTCTGTGCTGTGTGACGGGCATCAATCGGATTTGGGAGGTCATCAGCACTTTTACTTTTATACATTGCAATACATAACGCAGAATCTGCAATGTCATCCTCAGTCTTCTTCAAGTTCAAGTCTCAGAAAGAGCCGTCCCGCGTTGCCTTTGACGGAACTGGAATTTCGGTTTTCGAACTTAAAAGGCAGATCATCCAGATCAACCGTCTAGGCGATGGCACGGAATTTGACCTCGACATTTACAATCAAGATACGAACGAAGGTCGGTGCTGATTTGACTTACGACTCACTGATATATGTTACTAACAAACAACTAGAATACAAAGATGATACAACTATTATCCCACGTTCTACCTCAATTATCGCCAAGCGCACGCCTGCTCAGAAGTCCGGAAGAGGAACTGCCCAGCGCTATGTGAACGGAAAGATGCCCACCAATGCTCTTCCCAATGCAGGACGGCGAGAGAAGAACTTTGGAGCAGCTGCCCAACCCGCTAAGAAGGCAGAGCCGGAAACCGCACCAGCTCGGCCTGCTGCTCCCGCACCTACCGGAGGCGAAACAGAGGATGATATGATCAACGCTATGTTTCAGGCTCAGAGTGAGGCGTGGAACAAGACGCAGGAACAGCTTGCAAAGTAAGTTATGCAGTACATGTTTGTGGATCCCTTTACTAACCCTTCGTCCCTAGTGCTACTCCTGTTTATCGCGGAGGTCCCAACGCTCAGCAAGGTGGCTTCAAGAAGAATGCCGCGCCCGCACCGAGTCACCCTCCTCCTGCCGGATATGTTTGCTACCGCTGTGGAGAAAAAGGCCATTGGATTCAGTTGTGTCCTACTAACGCTGATCCTAACTACGATGGCCGTCCACGAGTCAAGCGTACCACTGGTATCCCTCGGTCATTCTTGAAGACAGTCGAGAAGCCCATCCCTGCCACCAACGACGACCCATCGGTGAACCCCGCCCAGAACCCATCTTCAGTGATGGTTAACGCAGATGGTGAATATGTTGTTGCCTTGGCGGATCAGGCCTCTTGGGAATCCTATCAAAAGAAAGCAGGAACCACCACCAAACCCGACGCACCTAAGGGGAATAAGGAGCTCCAGGACATGGGTATTGAGTGTGGTATTTGCAGCAAGCTTATGAGGGAACCAGTCAAGACTCCTTGTTGCTCCAAGTCTTATTGCGAGGAGTGTATACAGAATGCTTTGCTTGAGAGCGATTTTGTTTGTCCTGCGTGTGATGCTAAAGAGGTTCTTTTGGACTCCTTGAAGACAGATACAGATGTCAAGAATAAAATTCAGGATTACAAGAAACAGAAGGAGAACCCGCAACGTGTTGTTGCTCCTGTGGCTGCCCCCTCTGCTCCCCAACAAGCACCCAAAATACAACCTACAGCACCACCACCAACTGCTCCTGCTGCTCCTGCCGCCATGCGAGCTAACCCTCCTGCTGTTGGTGCACCTATTGCTAGCGTAGTCAGTGGAACCAGCAACTCACCTTCTATCACCCGTTCAACCACCACAACTCCTATCCCCTCTACCGCCACTATGGTCTCCAAGAAGCGACCCGCTGAAGACGACATTGGCCCTGAAGTCCCCCGGGGTCCTGCGGCCATGCGTCAGCAGCAGCAGCAGCCCCAGCCCATTCAACCATTCTCCGGCAACAACAGTAACAGCAACTTTAACGCTTCCCAAGGAAACGCGATGTACAACGCCGCAGCATTCCAGCAGCAATACCCCAACCACGGTCAACCCGCTTATGGCTATGGAAACCAGAATTATGGTATGATGAACCAGGGTATGGGCGGTATGGGAGGTGGTCCTATGATGAACAGTGGGATGGGAATGGGCAACGGCATGGCCGGTATGGGTATGAACAATGGCATGGGAATGAACCAGCAGATGGGATATAGCGGCTATAACCAGGGTTATAACAACTACAACTCCGGATTCCAGCAGCAAGGCTTCAACAACGGCTACGGGGGTGGAGGCTACAGCAGCGGCTTCATTCAGGGTGGAGGCTTCCAACAGCAGCAGCAGCAACAGAAGTTTATGCAACAGAACAACGGAGGAATGCCGATGAACATGAATGCTGGATACAACGGAGGGGTGTTTCCCAACCAGCAGAAGACGGTATTTTCAGAGCCCTTTCCCAGCGAGGAGGATTCGCCTTACATGAGGAAACCCGTTAACCCACACCGCCACGCGAGGCCGAAGAGGATAAGACCCAGCGACTTCAAGGCGGTTGGTGGCGAGATGATGTAGTACTCTCTCGTGTGATCTGTCTTAGTGATGATTGGAGAAGGTAGAGCGTGTATAAAACGGCTGGATATGGGAGGTAGTCTTGCAGATTTTAACGGATATTGCTTTGTGTGGTTTTTGTTTCTGTTTCTGTCTTGCGGTTATGGTAGTGTTTTGCGATTTACGCTGGCGTTTGTGTTTATTTTTTTACAGAGGGCTGTAAACAATATTTGGGGTACATATCGATATCATCATGCAATTTGAGAGAAGTTTGTGTATTCGAAGCATGTACTTATGGAGGCGATCGAGGAGATTAATGCATGCCTATTTCTGAGTCTGATATTTGTTGAACTACTTGGTTCTGTAACTGCGTGATGAAAAATAAAAACACATTTTCTACGAAAGTTTGTCTCCTCAGTAAAGAGAAGTAAAACGTGAAACCCTCGTGCATGAACTTGAAAACGCAATGCTGTATCGTCTATTGATACCGCTCGTTAATAAGATAATTGTGTTCGCTCGGAAAGGTCCGCTGCTCAAGCCTCATGAGTCACGGTGGGTCTGAGGTATTAGCACGCTGACACCATTCCTTGTGCTGTTTTCCAGTGATAGACCCTGAAGCGTCAGGCACCGCCGTAGGCGTTCCTCGCACGCGAGGGCATCACCCAAACAAACTCTACGATACACTGGTTTGATACATAGCCATTGAATTTCTTCTCATCATATACATCCATATAGGCATCTTTTCCGACAAAAGAAAACACTACCATAAGCTACATACAAAAGAAACGGAACATTAAAAAAACCCCTCCTGAGTCTTGACTCTAACCGGAAAACTATGACGCCAAACTAAGTACCCACTCCCTATTTAACAAAAGAGACAATATTATACAATCCCCTGGCCTATTGATTACCATCCGAAAGACTCGGTATGTAGATAGATCTCCTCCCTCTCATCCGAAATCCAGATGTCACTCTGCATCTCCGCCACCGCGTTCGCTACATCAACCTTCATAGATGGAGGACCACAGACTGTATCATCATTAGCAACATCCAAGACACAAAGGACCGAGGCAACTTACCATATACACATGTCCGCTTACCAAAGCCATCCGACCAATCCCTCAACGCATGCCTCAGTGGCGGACGACCAAACTCCAGCAACACCTCATCACCCAATGGCGGTAGCTTACTCATATCCATCATAGTTGGGCTTTCGATAGGGGAGCTGGCGTTACTATCCGGCTGCTGACATGGGTTGCCCCATTGGTCTACATAGACCCGTTCATGCCCGAGCTGCTTGCCCATGGCGATGACATTCATCTCATACTGATGTTCATCCGGAATTTCCCTTACAACATGTAAAGGTTCCGCTTTAACAAACATTGGTGTCATGGGAGTCTGTGGGGTGTGAGGGGTCTGCGGCCAGGATCGGGTAGCCGAGACAGGGAAGGCAGGTAAAGGGACAGGTGATTCCTGGGTAACGAAGTATTGAACTAACAATGAGTTCCTGGGCATGGTTCGTGCGATACGGGAGATTTCGTCTTTGAACCATTCAAAGGCCTCGAAATGTTTGACAGTCCAGATGATACGGACGTCTCTTGTGACGGCTTCTTTGGCACGGATTTTTGTTGCGAGTTCGTGAAGGTGGCCGATGATGGGGGTGATACCGGAACCTCCGGCAATTAGGAGGACGGTTTCGAAGGATTCGAGTTTGCGGGAGAGCCCACCATAGGGACCGTCCAAGTAGGCACGGTAAGAGGCGTCGGGGTCTTTGCGGGAGATGGTATGCACACGCTTGGTGAAGCCTTTTTGAGGCTTGAAGACGAGGACGAGATCGTTGATTTCCCCTTCGGGTTTCTCGGCTGCGGAGGCTACGGTGAAGGGATGGTTGTCGAAGAGGGAGATACCGGGGATGCGGATGAAAACATGCTGACCGGCTTTCCAGCGGAGGGTGGTGGGGATGGTCAACTTTACACCCTCGTTGCTAAGGGCGGTGAAGTAGACTTGTTCCCCGTGGAAGGCTCGGAGGAAGTTGGTACGGAAGAATAATCGGTAGAGAAGACATCCGATCCAGATGGCAAAGGTTGCAAAGAGGTAGTGCCAGCTGGTTAGCATATTGTTGCAATGCCAGAACATCATGGCGACGAAACCGACACCGCAGAGGATGTGGATGTGGACGAAGAATTCGTAGCATAGTCTCCTTTGGTATTGTTAGATTTGTTTGCTAATGTATGATAGGGAATATACCTAATGGGCTTCAAAGAAGCTATACAGAGCCAGAATAAACAGCAGAAGGCTGCTACTCCGTTCCAGTAGACGATATTTGACGCAAATTTGGCCTTCAATGCTGGCCATCCATCGTTTACCACAGGCTCCACCAAAAACGGTACCGCATGGACAATTGTCAAGATAAACATTAACAAAGCCAACCATCGATGGAGAACATTCAATTTCTCATGCCCAACTCCTGTTACCAAAGATACCAAGTTTACCTTCATTCCAAGAGCCACAATAAACGGGATCATAGCCACCGCAATCATTCCAGCTCGACCAGCGAGAGGTGGTGGTCCCAATGTTGGGTCCCGGGCGTAGTATGGACGTTGGGTAAATACGTAGAGCATAGGGTAGGCGAAACCCGCGATGATCAGCGTGCTCATTCCGATTGATATTGAGGCCATCCAGTCCCATCTGTGGTAAGCGAATGATCTCGCGTGGGTCGAAATACGGTCGTACAAACTTCGCTCTGGCATCTTCATCCTTTTACCGCTTTTATTCCGACGATTGTGAATCGCAACTTCCAGTCTTCGACGGTCCAACCGAATATCGTGCCAATTTAGAAGGCCATAAATTATCATAAATCCCATGATGAACAAAACCCATCCCCAGGCATGGACATCTCCTTTCCTCCATGGCCACTGTAACCGAATCTGATAGTATTGTAATTCGAGATCTGTGGTATTGTAGAGTTCCTTATTCAGGATATTCGGATCTAGCTTGTGGCTTGTTGGATAAAAGTCAACCATTTTGGCGGTGTATGTCGAGTTATCTCAAGCTCATCGATGTTCGAAAGTTCCCTCCCTGGGCATTGACTGGTATGCCGAGGCGGCGGAGGTGGGATGGGTTGCGCTTTTCAGTCGTCGACGTTGATGAAGATGCCAGACAAGCTGACAGGAACGAACGGATTCCACCGGGAATGATGCAGAGGTATCCCTATATCCGTCTACGATCTTGCTTCTGCTGCATGGCCGAACTATATATTCAGGGAGGGTTCACCATGTCGTCCATCTCCTTTCCCGGTCCCCTCGAACCAACAGTGGGTGTCATGAGCGCTAGGTGTAACCCCATGCAAGCCCTCCTCTGAATCTTGCTTGAGACTTCTGGGCAGCTGTTGCACACCATCTCGGCCGTCAAGCTTTGTCTGTCGCCCCTCATCGCCAACACGGGGAGAGCTGGAGCATCTGGAAGCTTAACCGTTTAGCGAGTCAAGACGGACTGTGAATCCCTGTAATTTTGCGTAAGGCGAGATTTGAATGGCTGGGTCTCCCCACACCGCCCTTCAGTGGGCGCTTAAATCTCTTAGCGGCGAGGAACTAAACAGATTATCAATAACCAAAGCGGCAAACCAACAGCCTAAACTCGCGATCCAGACATCCAGCTAGAGAAGAGGAGTATGTATGTAGTCTGGTCTTCGAAAGAAAAAATATGAAGACGTGACCATGGAGCAAAGAGTGATGAATTTCGACCAGGGTTTCGAGTGCTCGGCCAATGAGATATTGGGGCAATACGTCGCCCTAGTTGATAGTAATAGTGTACGACTGGCAAATCAGGGAATGAGGTTGTTTGTTTGCATGGAACGAGGATCTTACGGTTAGCCAATCAATGATCCGCATTGCATGATTTTACTAACCTGGTGTGATGGAGAAAATTGGCGGAAGGTTCTCTCCTACTCTGTGCGATTTCCTGTCTTTCGCCATTTCATCATCGCTCGCCGCAAGCCTACATACCACATCGAATGCGGCTTACTCTTCATCGCCGACGAGCGTCCTCGGAGTATAATTGCGCCCCAAGTGCAAACCAGATACGAGTCTGATCAGCATTCGATGTAGTCCCCACTCAAAAAGATTGGTATTTGTTCGCTTAATATGCCTGTACATATGTACCTATCCCGCACTACTTCAGTTAGATGCGGTGCGGTAGGCAGGAATCTGTCTACGAACCTCTGCAGCGATTATCAGTTTCTCATAGGGTAAAGTTGCTCGAACGCCCTCTTGCTCCACCACTATCTCGCAGTTCCGGTTCGTTCATGCTAAGATTTTCAGGACACATAAGGATCACTTCGGAACCATCTCCTTGGTTTTCATGCGTATCCCACCAATCATGCGTTCTGAACCCCGCATTTCCACACGCTTTCCAATTCCATTGTAACAGAAACTACATGCTGCTGCGACAAGACTCTACCAAGTCATGTACCGGTACTCTTTGGCCGATAGGTGCACTTCAAAGTTCATGAGGAAAAAAGCCGGTCGTTTCCTATGCTGGTTGGAAGCAGGGGCCACTCGACCTATCACGCGCTTAAAACCCCACCTACCATACACTCCTCATAACCGGTACTTGGATTTGGCTGATAAATTGCTGATAACTCCGCAGCTTTGTTCCCGGGTATCGACCGCAGGTTCTTCAAGTCACAAGAGCTGCAGGCACGAAAAAAAATTCCCGCTTGCCTTCGCTTGCCTTGCGATATTGCGAGATCCCTTCAATCGGGCATCCCCGTATATCCGTTTTCGAAAGTACAACACCGCTCGAGGAGATCCGAATATCCATCTCTTCTGATAAGATAAATATTCTTGTGCCGCCCGTCCACCTGTACATAACATGCAAAGCACTATTGTGTATGAGACAAGCCGTGGCGAATATAACCCTGCCAAAATGAGGTTAGATATGAGAAACCTTCCCTCCTTGTAGAAAACCAACAGATTCCCTCGAGAAATTCGCTCTTGGTCGCGCAGCGCACATCTCCGCCATGCATTATTTTATCTAACCCCGATGAGGATATCGTCCGTCGATATTTTGTTGCCCCTCCGCAGTACAAAAAATGCAAAATGCTACAGTACACTACGTAAATCCTACATCGGAAATAAACTTCAGCCCGAGTTCAGCCATTTTCAGAACTCCCGCCATCTCAAAAGCCGCGGCTGAAGAAAAACGGCCCATGAATCGGAGAACATCTCAGGAACAAAGCTCGCTTCGTGTCACGTTGACTATTTATGTTGTTTGCCCGGGCCGGATGATTCCATCTTAGCTTGACGAATCGATGAATCAATGCGTTCCACGCATTCAGAACGATTAGAAATCTTTCAGCATTCCGCAGGCGAACTACAGCATATCTATATCGATAATCGGTATGTAAACCTCACCTCATTATCGTAGCCCCTGATGCTTCATCTTTAGCACTTTATCCTGTCATGATCATAATATACCAGGTTGATGTTTGCTGTTAACTCCGACTCAGAGTGATACGAGTGTCACGAGAAGCCGGCGAAGATTTTTCGACGCGAGGAAATATGTCAAGTCAGCGCATAACATGCGGGCTTTAAAGGCGTTGCGGGGATATGTATGCCTAGCCTACCATTGTAGTATTAAACTTCTTACACAACGTCTTTTTGGCTTTCAAAAGCATCTTACTTGCTTCCTACTCTTGACCCGGTCGAAACGCATAGTAAGTCTAGTGTAAAAGTAACGTTACAAACAACCTGTAACTGCACAATAGTTGTTACCTTTGTACACTCTGCAACATCATTGTATGATTGACATCACGAGTGTGTCCACCCGACCGTTCCTACATTGTCATGAAAAAAGGAACCTCACAACCAATCCTTTTTCTGCAGGCCGGCGGGGAAGCATGCTGTCACAACCCAATTCATGACATCAATAAACTTGCCCCCGCTGCAAGACAAGCTGCAACCGGCCATATCCGTCCATGACTAGTCAGGTCACTCCTTTTTGTGGCGCTGAGCAAACGTTCATCAGGAACACACCCCGTTATCGGCATACCGAGAGTGAGGGTGGTGATAAAGGAGACTCGCTGGGCGTTTCTGGGCAAGGAACTAGGTTACTCATGGGTTACTCCGCAGCGCGCGCATAAGATGCATAAGAACGAGACTGGGGAATCCCATGGTCTGGTTCTACCACGCATGCACGGTGGAAGTGTGATCGACAATATCCAACACCGGTTTTGGTTTTGCAGAAGTAGAAATGAGTCCCGAAATTTCATAACTAGATTTCTCCTGTGCATTTGAGGGGAATATGGTGATTTCGCAGTAACGTTGATGGTTGGAATAATGTACCCGCCGGACTCGTCGGCAGCGTGAGGAAAGACAATGATCTACCGCTTGTTCATGGCTAGGAAACATATTGTTCTAGATCAGTTGATTAACAGTCGATCCGGACTTCTGCGCAAGCGCTTGCTCTTTACAAATTGAGTAATGAATTACTTCTAGGCACAAAAGCAGCCGGAGCTAAATCTTACCGAATTCCGAAGGCGGAAGAGTGATCTCGAATGATCTCCTTTAATTGTAACCCCAACCCTACTCGACGACCTCGAACTCCTTCACTTCTCCTTTGCTAACCGTGATACCTTGCTTATCCGTCGCTAAAGCTTCCTTTCGACTGGTACCCTTTGCACCCGGACCCCAGCCCAAGTCAATCAGTTGCTGAGAAGTCTTCACTTTCTCCATCATCGTGTATCCATGGCCATCCCCTTGTTTATTAGCCATCATCCCGTCCCTAGCCAAAAAGATAACTTACCAACAGCCGCCTTCCAAAAGCCTGCATACTTTTCATACATTCCAATCGCATCGTCCGTGAGAAGAATCATTCTCCTCACTCCTTGAATCTCGGGAAGATCCATCATACAGCGGACTAACCACTTTCCTAAACCTCTAGAATCATATATGTTTCAGCACATCCCGTTCCGATATTACAACATCATATCATATCGAACTGAACTGGACCTAACTCACCGTCCTTGGTATTCATTTTCAATATAAACATCGCTCATATACGCAAACTAGCTAAACCCGCCGGGTCCCTCGGCCGCCAAATTAGCCGCTATCTCCTCAGTTTTCACAGAACCCAGTATCTCGGGACCGCGCGAGCAAGCAGAGCCAGGTCAACTCATCCCAGGGAATAGATGACATACAGTAGCACAATCCGTAATCCACCTCCCACAACCAATTTGTCTCGGCTTTTCGGCATCTGCTGATGTATCATAAATGCCCACGACCAAGGAATTCCTTAAACCCCGCTCTACGACATCGAACGGCATTCCATTGCCCCAGTAACTTCGGTTTGCGACATAATCATGGACAGCGACTGGGTCAAGAAGTGCGGGGTTGCTTGAAGCCAGGAAGTTCGAGGCGGATGAATGAGTGGAGGTGTAGTAAGACATAGCGAACCGGAGGGAATGGCAACGCGAACTGAAACGTCCCGTGAGCAGCCTTATGAGTTGTAAATGATCACCGTTATGCGAGTGCGAGGCGGAAGAGTGTAAAACAGATTAGATGCTTATGCAGAATACTGGGTCTTTATGCGTGTGAGAATCGGCGTTGTACGCGATTCTGAAACGCGGAGTTGAGACGCCGAGGTAACTCATGCAGGGTCACTCGGGGCCGGGCCCTCGGCCCTACAGGCCGGTGTGATGCGATGGCGTGGAAATGGGGGAGGATGGAGGGTTAACCCTATGTGAGGTATCGTGACAGCGAGGGATAAAGGAAGGGCTGCAGTGAATATCGTGCTAAGGGGTAGATCGTGTGAGTAAACAGCGAGTTGTAAGTGTTAGGACCTTATTCCTATGTGGTTCACTGATGACTTTTGGCGTTCTTGAAAATGAGCCCGTCGTATGTAATAGACCGAGAGAAATGAACCCAATTCAAGTCTTGTGGTACTACATTTTCACGCTTTGAATTCGGAAACTAGGACAGAAAGGACCGGGGGTTCGGAACTTGAAGGTGTGGATAAGTTCAAGTATACCGGGGACTGTGTATTTTTATCGAATTAAATTCTCGGTATTTCCATCTGCAATTGAAATGTATAGCAGCTCTGTGCTGAAAAAAAAAATGCCTGGTATTTTTCCGATCCCGCCGAAGATTCCTTCGATTATGCTGGTTTCAACGGTACAACCACCCCTTGTAGCTGCACCGAGTCTATTGATACAATTGTTACTGATATACACAAAAACTCCGCCCACCCTTTTTGCCCCGTGAATCCGTTTATGGCTTGTCGACCGCCCTGTAAATAACCTCTGTCTCAGGCTCAGACACTTCGATGACAAGCTCCGCCTCCTCCGCTGGTCTCACTCTAGGTGCGACGTATGGCCGGTCTGCTCTGCCCTGCTCAGCGTGGGAAACGACATGGGGCCACTCCTCCGCGTGCTCCTTGTCGTTCATGTTTCTCCACCGCACGGTAATGTCGCCCTCATGGACAACTTCACCCTCCTCAAGCTCGAGAGGCCGGGCAACAAAGGTAGTTCCCTCCGCCTCGGCCTTGGCCGCCAATCTCGCAATTGTCTTCTCGTACTTGATCTTGTGGAGCCTCCGTTCCTCCTCGGCCTTCTTGTTCTCAGTCTCAATGGCAATACGCAAACTGGCGGCGAGGTCGGCAACCGAGTTCGCCTTCTGGTCCATGATCATCCACTTTCGCTCTTTGCGGGTCTTCTCGGTAACGAGCGACTTGTCGTAGCAGGTCTCGTGGAGGCGGCGGAACTCACGGAGGAGCTGGTAGGTAGTAAGACCGAGCGAAGGCTTGGGGAAGGAAACGGAGGCAAGAGGAGCCCAGTGATCTTTGCGGAGGGCGCGGGGAACGGATTTCTTGCCGATGAAGGGGAGCTGCTTGATCGAGTCGTTGTTCTGTAGGCTATTGTGTCAGTCAATTCGTGGAGGGCGACGCGGGGCATTTCCGGAGGTGTACGTTGAGGTTCTTCGTCAACGAATAGACGACCTGCTTGGTCTGGATGTGGTGGTAGACGTAAAGCTCGTTTCCGTGGGTCTCCGCTGCCACAGCAATCCGCTCAGCCTTTGCCTGCTGCTTGAGGGCCCTGAGAGCGTTCACGGAGGCTCCAGCCATCTTTGTGGGGGCTCCAGCCATATTTGCGAATTCGAGGTTGTCGGGGGTGCCGTGATGTTCAAAGTTTAATGCGGCTCTTTGATTCAGTTTCCGTGGCTACAAAATTTACCCTACCGGTCACGTGGCGACAGCTCTGCGGCGACCGTGAAGAGCATCGCGTCTGCTCTAAATGAATTAAAAAGTTCAACAAAGAGCTAGGACAGCTGCGAAAAAAACGAGAATTTTACGGCCGATGCAGGAGGCAATTTCGCCACGGATCTCCTGCCACAGTCACTCGGTCAGCAAATCGCAACCACCAGGTCCGTCACGAGTTTTGCATCAGGCACAGCTTACAGTCAGCCTTCACTCAGAGATCACTCTTTCTTCTCACGCACCACTCTCGTTTCAAAGAACACAATCACCACGGATCCCCAGCTCGCATACTTATTCACCCGTACAGATCTGCAGCTTTCTACGATCTTCAGCAGTTCAACAAGCATATCGCCAATCGCCCCGCCTACTTTAACGATTCTCTCACCCAAAGAAGATATTCGAACACCGGCTCGCGCGTACAAAGCGACTTCAGACCCCTCGCTTCTTTGTTGCGCGTCATCTCGAAGGTGCAACGGAACGGTGAGGCTTGATTAACCCCCGAAATGCCGTCCTCCTACCGCTCCTACCACCAACCGCCACGATATCAGCATTCGCAACCACCGCTGAATATTCCGATCCCAGCGAGTACGGTTGCGGCAGTCGTTGCGGTTTGCTTCGCCATCCTGTACTACTGCTTGTCCGACTTTCTACAACTTCCCTCAGGATTTGATCTCATTGCCAGGATGGCGGGCGTGCTTTTCGGCCCTGCCGCCCGCGAAAAGCTACAACATGTGTTTTCTACTTCCCCGCGACAGGCCATGTCCAAAGTGGTTAGGAAGCCCTTTGGCGGAAAAGGTGGATCTGTGGGTGGTTTGTGGAATACGGGAAACACCTGCTACCAGAACTCGGTCTTGCAGTCTTTGGCAAGTTTGGAGAGCTTAAAGTCTTGGTTGTCTTCCATTGAAGACGGTATTGCCGCGGAAGCGCTGCAGGATCTTGTGGAGGAGCTGAACGAAGTTACCGAGAAACCCCGGGTTAAAACGGCCAGCACTGCTATTACCCAGGGAAGTGGTGGTGTCAAAGGCTGGATGTTCAACGAGCAGCAGGATGCACAGGAATTTCTACAGGGTCTTATGGGGGTCTTGGAGAAGGAGATGGCGGAGGTTGTGAAGTACAACAAGGAAGACAACGTTATTGGGCTAGAAGGCGCATTAGATGAAAAGGCACCGGAAGTCACCGTTCCCGAAGATTCAACTACTCGGAGTCCGTTCGAAGGTCTATTAGCCCAAAGAGTTGGCTGTCTCAACTGCGGCTACGTTGAAGGAATCTCTCTCCAACCCTTTACAACGCTGTCCCTACCAATCCCCTCGTCCTGGACCGTAACCCTCGAAGATTGTCTCTCCGCATTCACCGCAATCGAGCCAATTCAAGGTGTCGACTGCGACAAATGCACCCTCAACGCCGTCCAGCAGCGTCTGCAGAACCTTCTGGCCACATCCGAGGATCCCTCTGCAGACCCCTCAACTGCTCTCACTCCTGTAATCCGAGAGACCATCGCCACCCGTCTTGCTGCCGTAAATGCAGCATTAGAAGAGGATAACTTCACCCCCAAAATCCCCGGCGTGAAACTTGACGGAGCCCACAAAGTCTCCTCCACAAAGACCAAGCAGGTCATGATTTCTCGGACCCCCGAGGTATTGGTTCTCCACACAAACCGCAGTACTTTCGATATGAACACCGGTATGATGAGCAAGAACCACGCCACAGTCCGATTCCCCGCCACCTTGAACCTCTCGAAATTCATTACCAGCCACGAAAACCTCTCCACCGATCCTGGACAGCCTATTAGCGTTTTGAAGCCGGTCGAGGGTGGAGACGAGGAGACCCAAGGAGGATTCTATGAACTGAAAGCGATTGTAACTCACTATGGAGGCCACCACAACGGTCACTACGTTGCATACCGCAGCTGGGCGAACCGCTGGTGGCGTATCAGTGACCATGACGTCAAGTAAGTCCTCTCTGTATGACGTCACCAATTATCACTCTAATACGCTCTCTAGTGCCTGCACCGAAGACGACGCTCTCGCCGCCGGCAACGCATTTATGCTGTTCTATGAGCGTCTCAGCCCAGAGGCACTCCAACAGCGCCGTGCAGCCTCTAAAGCCGCCATCGTCGCCATGTCTACTGAAGTTGCCATCAACATCCCGCTGCCGGATAGTGAACCGGCTTCTGAGGATGAGGACTGGGATGGTGTTAATGTTTCTGTCAACTCTAGTCAGCTGCTGCTTACACCACCTGATTCTGAGAGCGGAGTGGGGAATTGTGGTAGTGGGGATGATACGGAGGGAAATAATATGCTTAGGCAGGAACATACACCGCCACCGGAACCGGAGGCAGGAGATCCCGATATTGTGTATGCGGTTCCCAAGGATGTGGTGCTGGAACCATTGCAGACACCGGAGGAGGAGGTGCCGTTGGTGGCTGTATCACTGGCTACACCGCCGGCGAGTACAAACAGCACTCCAGTACGCAAAAGGAAGAAGAGGAAGTCTTAGCAAGGCTTTCATCCTCCTACTCCAGTGTTTAATGCGTGATTGTGATTTTTATGGCGTTTCAGGGGCGTTGGAGGGGTTTTTGCGGATTACATTTTATGCTAGGGATACCGACTTTGGGATGGGATTAATTGTTGTGGGAATTGTAATTGGCATGAGTGATGTTTGATGTATGCATATTAAATTGGGACTGTAGTAAAGTTGGAATTCGATGCTGCTGGGTGTAGCTAGCAATATTGAAAGATTGTGAAATTTATGGCGTTTGATGGGGAGTCGGTTTCGCTGATATCGGCTAATCAACTTGGCATGCGAAGTGTGCGAAATGTGTGATCGTCTCTGAGCGCCAGCACCTCGCCCCCCTAAGCCGAAAGAAGAGTCTGGTATCAAGGCTACGCCACGACGAAGCTCTGCATGAGCATTCGGTGAAGAAAATATACCGCTATGGTGGAGCAGTGAGCACACCGGTCGATGGATTGCCGAGTAGAAATTGAAGTTGATGCTATCATGATTTTTGAGCCGGTATCTGGCCGGCTGCGTGCTATATACACGCGAGCGCGTGGAGCATTTTGATCCGGCGAATGTTTGCTCAGTTAACCTTGGAGTCTGGTATGTGCATAGCGACTCCAGGCAGAGGAGACAGAGCCGCACTTCAAAAGTAAGCGGGCAGAGATATTCAGATACCCAGCCGGGAAACGCACATTTACTATTCTAGCTAAGCCGCGGTAACTGACATTATGATAAAGCTATCTTTTAGGGACCTTTTAAAGGAGTTCTTCGCTTCCAGGCCTGACCATAATTTGAAAATAACGTCAACTGATAATCTAGCAAGGTATTTTATATTTAGTACTCTCTGCAGAGCATTTGCCCTGGTGAATTGGACGAACATTTCGCTACGCTACTGCCCGCAAAATCGAATGGGGCTCCTTCAAAGCCGTGCGAACCATAGCGACAACGTTTCATAGAAGATTGATGGCGTGAGATCAGGCATGGATTGTATTTCAAAGATTCCTCCTATATAAACTTTTCTGATATACAAACGTCTATATATCATGGGCTGAATAAGTTGATCAAACAACGGCGGCTATTCCGCTATTGTTGGGGCTTGGCAATTACCGGAGGGCACACTTAGCCCCTTGGCGCAGCATAACGTCGGGACTTGGACCGGCGTGAGCCACCTACGCCAAGAGCTAAACAGGCATTGTCATTGGGCAAAGCCAACACAAGCTTTTGCCAAGTCGGGATTTTGTCCTTTGAGAGAGCATAGAAGCCCCGGAGATTAGCAAATGAAGCAATAGCCAAGAACACTCAGCCATACAGTCCACCAGCCTTACGGTTCGCATGTCGAGCAAATCAGGATAGATCCTTTTGTGTACCGGTACAGTATATAAAATGTGTTCATCTAGCTGGTCAAGAAGCAGCACCGACCCGCAGATCCCATCACAATCCTTTTGAATATATCTCCCGAACCTGAATCACTTTGTTGATGGTAAAATCCTGTGCGGGTGGTTGTAGATGCTGCAAAATGCGTGGGTGGTGGAGGTGGAGAACAGAGTCGCGAGAGGTGAAAGATGGAGAGTCCGGAGTGTGGGCCTGAGGATAACAGAATCATCACGTCATTCTTTGCCCTTATAGTGAACTAAGGCTGGAACTAAATGTGACAAAGAACAGTTTATCTGGGAGCCATGATGTCACTAACATACGTTACGGTTGGGAAGGTCACCCAGATCCATAAATTTTGAATCTGGATCGCGGAGTATCTTGGATCCCAGATTCTACGGGAAGTATTCCATTACACAGCATGAAGGTGTCCAAGTTAGTCTAGAACGGCTACGGCATTTAGCGCATTGCATTTGCAGGGCTCTATCGGACTCTATCGGACTCTAATGTCACCCTTAATTGCCAGCTGAAATATCATCCTCATTTCTCTACACCTCCGCCTCTCCTATCCGGGCCTTTTGACGTTCCTAGTGACGGCTCTCCAACACTTGTATCAATTAACATGTCCCTAGAAGAGCAGTTAGCAGCAATTCAACAACACAGAGTGCTTCGCGTACCCGTCCGTCGCAAACGCCGGTAAGCATCGAAACGATAAACCGGTTTCTAGCTAGAAATCGACTCCATCGACTACAGATATTATAAACCGGCCGCAACAGGTGAAATACCATGCGAGCTCCAGACACTCCATGACAGGCGTGCATATGAAATCACAGGTATTACAACAATCGCTGTTACAGCAGTTAACAATTTTGTTGGTCTTCTTAGGACTATCGGTGCTGGGTTCTGGAGCGGAAGCGTGCATTCCCGTCGGTGGTACATATCCGCCGGACGGCTTGTTTGCCATAGCGATTATATCATCAGGAGGTGGGCTCTCGTGAGGCAAGTACGCGGGAGGTGGTAGCTTAATATCATCCATATTAGAAAGCGGAGCATTGTGGGACACATGGAAGGTTGGCGAGAAGGATGTGGGGATGGTACGGCTAATGGATGATGTCCGTGAAGTAATGCATAGACGATGCGGCTCATGAACCCGTTTGCCAAATCATACGGGTAACATTGGATTATGATATTGTTTGAAAGCGAGACGGCATTGGAGACAGTATGCCCACCGCCCATGATCATCATATAAGAAAATCACTGTTTGAAAATATATAGGAAAACCCGGCTTATATAACGCTCGTACTTAAAACCTATGGATAGGGCTAGAGCCTAGACAGGGAAATATTTTGGTTGGGCCAATGGTATGATTCATTGGGTATACAGTGAGTTCCAGTGCTTCATGTTATTGTTATGGTAGTAGCTCAGTAGTTAATTGATTTTGCAAACACTCGGAACGCCTGATTCATAGTGCCGTACTGTTACTAAAGTTCTTTAATTTTACAGAAACACGAGATCTCACACGTACGTACCATTCTACCAACCTGCGATATGATGGTCTGTGATGTATCAAGCGATCTAAACCCCGATTACAGTTTGACCAGTAACGATACATTATAACAAGCTGTAAGTTTCAATTGTGTTCAGGCTTTGATGGAAATTCAGTAGCAACATCGTCAGAACTGCAACCTAACCATGAGAAGTCGAAACTCAACTCTACGAGGGGTATCCTTTCTTCATCATCCAACCTTTGAAGATGATACTCCGAGAGAAAGCAGCATGAATCTCAGAACAGGCGAACCCGTCCGGATGATCCTGTCGCCCCATCCTGCTAAGACTCTCCGCTGCGCATGGTCGGGGTTTTCTGTTATTGTTTAGCGTCGGCGAAATCCTGATGAGTTCCGGTGTTGGATACATCACCGAGTGGTGTTGGGCGGAGATGATTGAGAGAGCTCTGGGACTCGAAGTTGGTGGGGTTATAGCATCTTGGGGTCGTACAGAGCCCAGTAAAATAGAAGTAGTGGTAGAACCTGAGGCATTCCATGAGCTGCTGTGCTTAATACTGCGTGAGCGGGTGGGAAATGTTCACATAAGATCACTCGGCACCTGCGGTGGTTGGTGTAAAGTCACATGACTTTCGCGGGCAAAAGACCATGCTCCAATTCAAACTTTAAGCGCCGCCGCGCATAAATCCCGCCACCACCCGTAAAGCCGAAATCCCACCACTAAACCCCCATTCCAACCATCCGATCGTGTGTTCCTCGCACCCGCCCTCCTTCTCCTCCGATGCCAGCGTTCCATTCCTCCACATCTCCTCCGCCGTCCTCCCATCCTTGATGCTGTTACTATCAATAAAGAGAGCCTCCCTATTATCCCACGGCTTTGAATAAATATTATAGATACCATCCTACTCTTTGTCCAGCTGATAATTCGCATCAAACACCTCACAAGCTCCAGTTACCATCACCCTTACTCGCTGCTGCATATCGTCCGAGCAAGCGGTTTTGATACAGCGGCAAGTGTCTTGGATAAAGCGGGCATCGGCGCATTTGGAATGGGTGTCGCAGTTGTGAAGAGCGTGCGCACGGGCGAGGCAGGATTGTGCATAGAGTGGGTAGGAGGTGTAGTGAGCAGCAGCAAGGGCAGGGTTGAGGTCGCAGGTAAGAGAGGCGGTGACAAGGAAGGCGAGTGAAATAATGGAGGTATACATGTTTGTGTTGGACTCACTGTTAAGATGTTATACAGGTTTGGAGGAAGACAAATGTTAGAAAGTTTATAAATGACAATGCGTGGGGCTGAGTCGCTCTTTAGGCCCGGGGACTTTTCTTTCGGCGCGCTTGGGTACAGATATAAGCGAGCCTTTCCGTCGACCGGACATGAAAAGTACATTCGTATGCATAGGCCATACTGACGCTGACAAAATGAATGGTTAACGTACACGTATGGCATGCGCTGACTGCGTGCATACGTACCGCTATTGAGTAACATTGCAGCTTAGAGCCATGTGGGAATGGTGTTTGTCAATATTCACGTCATTGTATACTTGGGGTCCCACATTCACTCGTTCTCCAGGAATATACAGTAACTCTATTCTAGCCTGAATACTTTGGTATCAAAACAATGTACGCATAATCTTACACAAGATATCAAAGCCACAGGACTGCATCCTTGCACAGTTGTTCCATGAAGTATTGGTCGGCGGTGCACTCGAAGACGGTGCTTTGGAGGACTTTGCTTTTGAGGACCGGGAACTGGAGGAGGGAGCAGAGGAGGACGGTGCTTATGAAGCTTTGGGCGCAGCAATGCAGCGACATTTAACTTGTTGGACTTCTGTTTCTGCTGCCTCTGCAGCCGTCGGAAATCAGTCCACTCAGAGTCCTCTGGGTCCGTAGCGGGATTACGTCAATAGGAATCACGGTGAATCACTGGAAGCCGGTGATAAGCCATGATCCCGACCGGATATTGGCCTCGCAGTCTGATGGTGATCTGGCCGGGGTTTTGCACGACCTGTCAGTTAGTTAAACTTTGCACTTTCCGCGCCTCGACCCGCGGCTATCATTCCTAGTACTAAGTGACATAAAAACCCATTCTAAATCCCCAAATGTCCACATGTACTGCATATTTACAAATTACACCCCTCTCACCCCAATACTCCGAGCCGTATGATGTATCATTTGATATAAGTATAGAACCCTTAAGTCATCTTAGGCCCCCCGGTCTTCCCGGCCACGCCGCAATTTACTGATCAATCTCAGTAACATAAATATTAGCAATACCCTATAACCACATCCATAAATTAGCCATCTCTCTCGCTTCAAACATTTGCATCCCCAATTCCCCAATTCCCCATCCCCATCGCGCATCCCATCCCATCCCGTATGCCCATTCCCCCTCCCCCATGTCTGAGAGCGATGGGGAGGAAGAAGGGATATGGATGAAGGGGCGAACTTCGAAGGGAGAAGAAATATGCCAAGTTCCAACGTACCATAACGGGATGCAATTCCCCCCCATGCCTCATTTGGGGATACCTAGTAGCATTATAGTAGCTTACCGCCTGTAGCATATCCCCTGGTTTTATTATGCCCATCGCGGCTTCTGAACACCTCCCTGAGTCTGAAATATGCTGCATTGCTGTATGGGAAAGACCGCCGTCGCGTTTATGGTGATGAGCGGACCCGGAGGAGGAGGATGAAGGAGATGATTGTGTTGATTCGCGATATGCCGAGGTACGACCGTAGAGCTGGACACTATCACAGATTGTTGCGTTGTTTTTGAGGATAGTTACTTGTTCTCCACCATCTAGTCCCGGAATCGCGATCTGTCAGTACTCATTCATAATTCCCAATCATACGCCATCACCCGGGGGACCCGCAAGTTTTCCGCCGAATCCCATAACAACTAAGAAGCGCCGCCGCAACATACCATGAACATGACCCCCACCACCCAGTAGCCTCAATGCCTTCTTTCCCTTTCCTCCCTTAGCCCCAGTCCAAACCCACGGTTTACTCCTCAACTCATAAGCCCCTTCCTTCGCCGGTACATCACTGCCGAAACATCCCGCTGCATCAAGCCAGATCAGCTCCGCGGCTTGGTATCCAGGGGAAAAGGTGTATTCCAGAGTTACTGTTAACCAGACTTGTTTTAAGATGGGGGATTGGTTCATTAGTTCGGTGGAGAGTGCGAGGGTGTCGTTGGCGCGGAGGTGGATTCCGGCGGGGTGAGTGTTGTCGAGTCTGTATGGGGGCGTGAGTTGAACAAATTTTGTAGAGGAGACACAGCAAATAGAGGGGCCCGGGGATAAATAGGAAAAACGAACCTAGCAGTAGCCCTCTCATTCCCACTCGCAAAAATCGGTTGCAACTCTCCAAAAGGATTCTCTCCACAAACCAGATCCTGACGACCCTTACCATAAAGAACTAGAACCATATGGTGTAGCCAGGCGCCAGTGTCGATATTTGCTTCAGCGCCGGATTCGTATTCTAGGGAGGATTCTAGGGCGGTGATGTAACATCCTCCTATTTTTATCGAAGAGTTAGCGAGTTCATTCTATATTGGATTCTAAGTGCAACTGTGTTGCTGCTACTTCAGAAAGAAAACAACAACAAAGATAAACATACCCTCAGGACAAGGACTCGGCACATCAGTATACTCGCCCACCTTCCCACCCCCAGGGATCACATAAGGTCCAAACCGTTGCTTTAGTATTTTTCCACCAGGTGATTTTGGTGCTGTGCCGATCTTGGGTTGTATTATGAAGCCTGGTGGTGGTGGGATATCGCCGGTGGTGTTGGAGGTGGTGGTGTGGATTACCGGGTTTTCGGTGGAGGAGGAGGGCGAAGAACTTTCATCGGTGGTGTGGATTACGGGCTTCTTGTCACTCGCTACGTTTGAATCGGTATTTTCGGTATTTTCGGTATGCTCGGTGGCTAAATGGATAACCGGCTTCTTCAAGTTTTCCGTCGTATCTCCCGTCGGTTCAACTAGTTCATCGGCGGTATGTATCACCGGCTTCCCCTCCTGCACGCTATGTGCGCTATGTGAGGCAGACTCGGCTTCCGACACCAACGGAACTATAACCGCTTGAGACACCGGTAGCGCGGTTCCATCACCGTCTAGAATATAAAAACAATCCGGTTCCGAGGGAGAATTTGTGGGTGCTGGTAATGATAGTGAGGTGGGTGCGAGCAGGGTAATGAGGAGGAATAATGGGGATAGATGCATTGTGACTTTGTGCTTTGGCCGTTGGACTGCTGGTAAACCGCTGGTGATATCTGGTGAAGGTGTACGGGTGGCGGCTGGCGACCGTTCGTGTTGTCGGTTGTGTATGAGAGTTGGGACACAAACCGTCTGGAAGAAACAGGAACAGCTGAAGAGTTGTCGATTGGCTTGATATATATCCCACGAGAAGTCTATATTATGGATTTACTACAGCTCGTTTATTTCAACCATAGCTAGAACTTGGGGTCGTTTCATAAACATCATGGCCGTTTGAGTGTCGCTACGAGTGAGCGATGTGTGATCCACATACGACATGAAGCCTCGGTCGTTTATTTATTCACCCCAGTACTCCCATATCCAGGCTCTACGGAGGGTGTCGCACTGCCGTTGAAATGTATGTATTTAGCACCCGATGTTATCGTTCACCCGACCGTGCTTAAAGATCACCAGGAGATCACCCGGACTCCTCGGGTAAAGTAAAGTTAATTGACGGAATCTCGGTTCCCTGAACACAACACAGCAACACCGGATATATTAACGCCCCTTCGATCTTGCCGAGGAAGAGGGAGGGGTCCATCTATCCGATAAATGATTCTGCGAGTACTGTGTAACATGTTCCTTGGATCGATCGGACGATTTGAGAAATTGGGGGCCTCAACAATCTACGCAACGCGGGACCGAGGTTAGGCTACGTTGAGGAGGCTGCGGAAAGCGGGTTTTAACGACGGGGGACGATGTAACCGAGTCGAGTGACCGAGCTGGTTTGTTTACCGTTACTCGGTTCATGAAGGACTGTCACTCGGTTCATGAAGGCTTGTCACTCGGTTCATGAAGGATTGTAGAACTCAAATGACGACTTACGCTTAAGCTGGGAAGCTTGTTAAGCCCGTAGCTGCCGTGCCGATAACTCCGTACAGCTCAGCTCAGCTCGCTCCCGTAGCGGATCATGCAGCTATCCAGAGTAGAGTACTTTTAGTTTTTGGACCCTTAAAGCCACGAGTTCAGCCCTTTCTAAAAAAGATCGCGACCGACAACGGCTCAAAGTAATCCGTGACACTCGGACCTGTATCGCGTGTAGATGCTTTGTTGATTGTGTTGGGCGAGGGGCGAGTGGGAGAACCAGAACCGAGTCTACCCCGTCGAGTCCTCGCGCCGTGTTCCACTTTGTCATGATTCAAGTTGTGAGCTCTCTAGAGGGCTTTAGCTTTGAGATACAGAGCTTTCAAGCTTCACAATTTGTGGTCGACCAGCTTTAAATCGTCGCGGTAGTGAACCGAATGGGGCTTTCTATAGAATTCCTTTTCCGTTCTAATTCCTTTAATTCCAAATGGTCAAACGTGGGGACTTTTCTGCGGGGAAACATCGGCAGCGCTTCTCAACGGCAGCGCCGACGGAGAAATTAGTTGAGCGGGGCGATGGCGTATGTAGCGAGCAGCCATCTTGAATTGATGATCCAAAAGAGCTCTTCTTCTTCTTCTTCTTCTTCTTCTTATTATTATTATTATTATTATTATTCTTCTTCTTCTTCTTTTGTTGAATCCACATTTCCGTCTATTGTGTTTATCTATCATCTTGTCCATCATCATCGCCTTCGTCTTTGCCTTCGCCCTCGCGCCGCCCAGCACCTAGCAAAAAAGCAGGATTTAGCGAGGCTTGGCAACAATCTGCCACCAAAAAACGACGAAGGCAACCCCTCGACAATTAGTCAGACCTGTGTTTTGTGCCTCGCATTCATTTTGAAGCTCCAGCGTCACATCATCGACGTGCGACACCTCAACTTTTACCTCCCCGACTTCAACGTCTTCGCTACTTTCTGTGAAGCCCGCACGCAGCGCAACACAATGACCTCCGCAACAGCGCCCACGACACCAACGGGTCAAACTCCCGATACCTACACCTTCCCCTCTCATCGTCTATCCCGCACTCTGTCGAATCCTAATAAGACACCCCTCGTTCTGGTCGCTTGCGGTTCCTTCAGTCCTATCACTCATATGCATCTTAGAATGTTTGAAATGGCTGTTGATCATGTTAGACAGAATATGTCGGAGGAATATGAGGTTGTAGGAGGTTATATGAGTCCTGTATCTGACAGGTATAATAAGGCAGGATTGGCAAGTGCGACACACAGGTGGGTTTTTCTTCTCGGGGCAAAGAGCGGGAATGTCGCGATGCTGCGATGCTGCGGTGTCGCCGCGAGGCGGGTAGGCGGTGAAGCTTGGAACACCCGCGCTTTCCGCAGCAACCCAGCGAAGCCCGCAGCTCGCAGCTCACGACTCTGCAGCCGCATTGTCCAAGTTCAACCAGCTAACACATCACAGAATCCGTATGTGTGAACTAGCCTGCGACCAAACCAGCGACTGGATAATGGTAGACCCATGGGAGGCGATCCAACCCGAATACCAGCCCACAGCCGTAGTACTAGACCATATCGCTACCGAGGTGAATGATGTACTAGGCGGTATTGCACCTTATGAGGGTGCTCCTAGGAGCGAATATAAACGCGCTCACATCTCCCTTCTTAGTGGGTCCGATTTGTTGCAGACTATGTCGGTGAGTTTATGATTCTCTCAGTGAATGGTGCGGTGGCGGGTGGAGATGATGAAACGGGCAGCAGCATGCCACACCCCTCCCACCCGCTCAACTACATTCCCGCACACCCTGCTAACCTCCCTCCAGCAACCCGGCGTCTGGTCCCTCCCCGACCTGGACCACATCCTCAGCGGCTACGGAATCTTCGTAGTTGAGCGCTCCGGATCCGCAGTCCACAACACACTCGCACCCTTAAAAGAATGGGGCAACAACCTCGGCAAAGACTGGATTGAAAATATCCATGTTATTCGACAACTTATTGCGAATGATATTTCCAGTACAAAGATTAGACAGTTTTTGAGACAGGGAATGAGTGTGCATTATTTATTGCCCGCTTGTGTTATTGAATATTTGAGGGAACATAGACTTTATAGGGATGTTGAAGAAGGACGGGAGGTTAGGAGCAATTCTATGCCCCCGACTTGTAGGGGGGAGAAGGGGAAGGCGAAGGAGGAGGGGGAGAGAGCGGCGAGCTAGTTAAGGGAGTGGATAGGGGGATGGGATGAGGAGATGGGAAGAGGAGATTGGATCCGAGGCTATCGAACTTGCGACGCTCAATATCCGCAAGAGAACGATGTGATCTGAACCCTAGGGGATCTCTGAGCCTGGAATTTCTGTTTTGTTGCGCTCTTTTTTGTTTGTTTGTTTATGGGCAGGCGTCTTTTTGTATTCTTGTTTCCTTTCAACTCTTGTTTAAACTTTGTATTTTGTTTGTTTTTGGTTAAAGTTAAGGAATTGCGGATTGCGGATTGCGGATTATGGGATTGGATTTAAGTTAAGTTAAGGATAAGGGTGTTTTTTATATGGCTCAGGATGTTGCAGCCCGTGGGGATGACCTGACCTAGAGATTGGCAGTGCGTTTACGTTACAAGTTACGAAGATTTTTTTATTTTCAATTTTTTGACCTTTTTTTTTGTAGTATAAGGGATGATATAAAACGATTTCGGGGCCCGCGTAATCTCTGGTGTTGAAAATACATAGAGCGACCGCGAGCGAGATTGGGAAGTACCTACTCCGAGAGGTCGGGTTGAGGCGTGAACTGCATTGGATGAGTTAATTAATTGTGCGTTAACTGCTAACCATACGAGACACAGATGGCAAAGACGTCAAAGATGGCAAAGATGGCAAGTTTTATAGTTATAAGTTGCGGTTACAGTTAGTACTGTACCAAACTCTTTGTGCTGTCTGCTGTCATTCTATCGACAGCTTCGCCTGGCTATCGACTTCGGCATACTCTACTCTACATGTTTCTACAAGTTCTCTAGTCTATCCGCTGTGTTCAATTTATTCGTTTGAGAAATCACCGAGTGCCTTGGTCTCATGCGTCTATCATCAACTCGCACCTCTACTCTTGAGCGCCTGCTTGACTCACCGCGTCATGACCGCAAGTTGCCCCCCTGGTATCCTGTTTGTCCCACCCAAGTTTCTGACACCCGCCACTCGGCTTTTCTGCCGCTGTCCAAGACATTCAAGAATGATGCCTGAGACAAATGAGACATCCAAGACCTTTCCCGGTCCAACTCGTTTTCTGAAAGTAATACGATACGTAGATATAGGCCATACCAAAAGTCCAGTCTTGGAAGTAACACGAAGTATAATCAAGCAACTGGGTATCGATTCAAGAATACTTTGTTTACTCAACATTCCTCTATTTACGTATCAGTGCGTTATGAGATATGAGGGATGACTAATCAAGCCCGGGCGGGATGTACTTACTAGCGAAAAAAAGAAAAGAGCAAAGTAGAGTAACGAGTCTAGAGTAGGGTTGGCTATCATACCTTCGCTTCACTCTACAGCAAATACAGTGTGCTTATAGTTTCTTAAACGAGACGAGAAACTTGGGAATAGACTGAAACCATGTTACCAGGTTTCGTTATGTATGTACTTCGTGATGTTATGCAGCTATGCAGGTTGTGCAGCGGATTTGTTGATTGATGCATTTAAGATGCGACGGGAGCTTATCCCTTATGCATAGTTTTCTAAGCTTGGCGTTTCCTCAGGGCCTGCACAGGTACCGAAACGCCTTTCGCCAAGGAAACTGACCACAAAAGTCCCATCACCAACTACATCACCATCTATCCTCCATCACTTCAGACATCTTGCACTTTTATGTGATTAACTCGAGTTACCCATTTTATCTCTGCGATTCCGGTTTGTTTGATCATTTTTTAATCATTTTCGGTTCGAATACACGATGCTAACAATATCTTACAGAAGTCCTGGGACTTTTTCCAATATACGGAACCCATCTCGTACTCTACCACTCGGGCAATTTCGAAATGTCTATCCACGATTCTTGGGAAGATTTGCCACCAACCATGACGGGTTACTGCTCTGACGATGCTGATATGGAGGCAGAGGATGGGAAAGTTAGCAAAGAGTCTCTGTGATAGGTAGCGGTTGACCTGGGTCCGGGCTAAGATATAAGGGACGAGAATTCGCTTGAGGGTACGCAGGCCGCGGGCTGTCATTTTCGATAAATTGAGTGTTGGAGCAATTTGAGACATTTCTTGTTAGTGGCACAGTTTCCCCCATTTTACAGCTTTCGTGATGCTAATAATCAATGAGGTGATACGAGATCACAAGTTACACGGAGATATCTAGTACAGAGGTTGCACCTCGAAGAGGGTGGCCTAACTGCGCTTATGGTCGACTATGATACGTGCTGAATTGCACTGCACTTTTTATGCCGAGGATTTCTTCAAATACTCTACGCAGTCACATTTCATTACAGTACAGCAGATAGATATATAGTTAGATGACGGGATGAAATGAGGAGTGAGTGTGATGTGGTGTGAATGTACTGCGATGTCAGACGTTTTCAAGCCTAGGCCCTTTCTATCCAAACCTCAGATTACATAAGACCAAGCAGGACCGTTCCAGTTCCTGGGGATACTAAAGAATAAGACCCTTGTTCTTCCCTCCCTCGACCCTGCCGATCTATCCATGACGCCGCGGCAAGGCCCGTGGCAATGGTTTTCCATGAATTCTAGAACTTCATCATCGTTTATGGTGCCTGTGGATCAGTTAGATCATTTCTCGGACCTGCTTTACACTTGTACCGTGCACCATTGATTGGCTCTTTTGCGGCTAGAACACAAGTTTCTAGGAATTCTAGAATCGAAAAGTCGCGGTGGAATGTTGGTGGCTTTCGACGATCACTGGATATCACGGAGCTTCAACCGGGAAATATTGAATTCTTGGCAGCTATGACGTACAGCATCCCAAGAGACCAAGCCCCCAAGCGAGGATACTGGACTCTTGGCATGTTGGATCCCGGGTTTACAGCACAACAAAAGTTCTAGATATGGGAGCCATACATATGCAGCAAGGCAGCGACGATGCAGCAACGATGTTTCTTTGATGCAGATCCCCAGCTAAAGTCAGCGGCAGTCGGCATTGCTGCGTTGCTGCGGATCCCCCGATTCGTTGGATACGGGGGAAAAAACACGCGCGGAGAGTGCCTCGTGCCTGAATCTTAAAAGCGGAGAAAGCCTTTTTACCAGATGAAAGATGAAAGATGTTTGCGGCGATGCCGAGGGATGCTGAGTGATGTGGCACCTGTTGTACCTATTTTCGTTCCCGGAGACTGACGTCTGAGGAATAAAGAAATACTGCGCTGTAGATACATAGATACCAGTTGAATTGAAAATGGAACAAAGCAAAATAAAGCCTATCAATTTCTTACGACACAGATGTTGGGGTTTCACGTATTTGAATTGGTAAACACGCTGCCATTGTGGTTCAGATAAGCTTCCAGTAGAGCTCTCTGTTAATCTTCACAAGCCCCGGACTCCGCGATACATTGCTCCGAAGCCGTGGCTAGGTGGTACATGTTGCCTGGGTAATTTGTCTCGGTGAACAAGTTACTATTTAACTTCCATTTCCAGATGACATGCTTGCGATTGATTACCTTTAGTAGTGATCTTCGTTTTATAAGCGAGGATGTGGGGAAGGATTTTATGTAACGGTTATGTTAAACTTCATCTGACTTTTTCTAACTTCATCTGACATGTTCATATGTATCGAGCCATAACTACCTTTTCAGACTTTGCCAGACTTTGTCAAGTGACAACTGTCGTACCACCCCAGACACCCCGGAGATAATCCCTAATCCGACCTGTTCCTGGTCTTGGCATTCAATTGACATCACCGAGCTGGAAGCTGTGCGACCACGCGAAGCACAGACAGCTGCTAGCAACAGAATTGCGCGCATCACATACAGCTGGAGGATTAACGGATTTAATAGAGTTACCCCGCACCGAGGCACAGACGCTCCGACGCTCCTTTAAGCTCTTGTTATCCCCTTTACTTCTGGCTTCTTCAACTCCTCCGCCTCGTCAAGCTCGAGCTCCAGCTCCTCACCACCGCCACGATGCACTTCCCCATGCTCCTCCTCTCCGCGGCCCTCCTCACCACCGCCTCTGCCTACACCGACCGCAAGCCTTCCTTACATTCTCGCGCCGCCTGTCCCGACTACAAAGACTATTCTACACGCCGACACGGTCCCTACTCCACCGGACGTTACTCCCTACCCTTCCAACGCCCCTCCACCGAGTGCCGCCTATTCACCTCCCCCGCCGTTGAAGCAAAAATCAAACAAATCACCTCACAACTCGCCGACCCCGACCTAGCGCGTTTGTTCGAAAACACATTCCCCAACACTCTCGACACCACCGTGCGCTGGCACCAAACCGCCACGCCAGCAGAAGCATCCCAGTCTTTTATCGTAACCGGGGATATCAACGCACAATGGCTCCGAGACTCCACCAACCAGTTGGCGCAATACCAATCATTGGCTCCTAAGGACCCCGCGCTTAAAACCTTGCTATTGGGTGCAATCAATACACAGGCGGATTATGTCCTCGAATCTCCCTATTGCAATGCTTTTCAACCTCCGAGATCGAGTGGACTAGCGCCTACAAGTAACGGCCAAAATGATAGGGTTCATCCAACCTATGATCCCAACTTGGTCTTCGAATGTAAATACGAAATTGATTCCCTGGCCTCATTCCTAAGCTTAGGAAATCAATACTACGCCGCCACAGGGGATGGATCTTTCATGACAGCGAAATGGGTAGAGGCAGTTCAGACGGTTATGCAGGTGATTGAAGAGCAATCAACTGGGACATTTGCACCCGGGGGAAGGCCGGCAGATATGACCTACACATTTTCCAGACAGACTGATATCGGTACCGAAACGCTTAACTTAGGAGGAATTGGAAACCCTCTCGCTTCAAACACCTCCTTGATTCGTTCCGCATTCCGACCAAGTGACGACGCAACTATCATGCAATTCTTTATTCCTGGTAATGCCTTCATGAGTGTGGAGCTTCAGAGAACTGCAGATATATTATCGAAACATAGCAAAGACCCTAAGAATAAGGAACTTGCCAAGACTATGGCCCAGAAATCCAAGGATATCAAGAAAGCGATTTATAAGTATGGAGTTACCACACACCCCGAATTCGGAAAGGTTTTCGCATACGAAGTCGATGGATACGGATCACACGTGATGATGGATGACGCCAACCTTCCCTCTTTACTCGCTCTTCCCTTACTCGGCTTCATTGAGCAAGATGACCCTCTCTACCAATCGACACGCAAAATGGTCTTATCCCCCAAAGCGAACCCCTACTACCTCCCCGGGGCTTCATTCAGTGGAATTGGAGGGCCGCATATTGGAATCAAAAACGCCTGGCCTATTTCGAGACTGGTACAAGCGATGACTAGTGATGATGATGATGAGATTGTGGAGAGTGTTGAGATGGTGTTAAAGACAGCGGCGGAATTGGGACTTATTCATGAGTCGGTGGAGGTGCAACAGGGGAAGGAATTTACTAGGTCTTGGTTTGCGTGGGCGAATTCGGTGTTTGCTCATACAATTTTGGATTTGGTGGAGAGGAAACCTGGGTTGGTGATTGGGCCTAAGGCGAGGTTGAATGGGAAACAGGCAAAGTTGGGTTAACTTGGGAAGATGATGAAGGGGATTGATTGCGGAGGAATGATTGTGCAGGTGTGTGTTTGAGTTCATTCGAAACTTTGTTTACGGCGTTTGGGTTGAATTATCAGGGATGAGGTCGGTCATTTCAAGTTTGCTGGAAGATAAATTGTTATATAATTTCGACGAAGCTATGAATACTGTATCTGCTGTACTACTGTAATGAAAATTGACTGTTTATTTGAGTATCTGTCATTCCCCTGAGCTATTTTATCTTTATCAACTTTGAAAACTATCTAACAGAACCAATACAGCGAATTAAGTAAGCGAACTTAGTGAATTGGAGTACGCATCCGAAGCGGGCTGCGGGTGGACTTACCAAGGTCTAAATTCCCGACTTGACGAAATCAATAAAGCCTAAATAGCGGAGCTCATGATGGTGTCATGAAGTACCAAAATACGGGATCACTAGTATCGATAGAGTAAGGGCTATAGAGTAGCTGATAGCTAACTACTCAAGATTAGAACCCTTTACTAGTCCGCGAGTGCAAAGTGCAAAGTATCTTGTATGCTCTACTGCTCATGGAAAATCACTTCACTCCTCGAGACTACGTCATGATCCATCAGCCGCTGATGCAGCTATTATACATATCACTCGCATTTACTCACTTACAAGCTTCCATAGCTTCTTCCCAGACGCCAGACGGGAAGCGAAGCGCGAAGCATGAAGCACGAAGCGCGATGTGAGGTAATCCTGCTATCGCGCACATGGTGTTCAAGCCGCTGATGCATTTTCTTGTCGCATTGCTAGGTGCGCACTATCTCAGTTAACGTTTACCCTCCGCCGTCATCCCGCTCCAACCGCGTTGTCACTGCGCACCTTGTTTTTTTCAGGAACCTTTGTGGAACATTTTTTTTTAGTGGCTTAGCACGTGGTTTTATATCACCATTTCCGCGCCTATCCACGTTTTGAATACCGTCATCGAATAACACACCACGCATAACGCGCAGCTCACAACACCATCCGTCATACTCTACTCTAGTCGAGGTGCCTCATAACCTATCACTCACAATCAACTACCACGCACACCTGCATGTCCGAGAATCCCGAAATGCCACCAACCTCATCTCTCCGTATCTCTCTCCGGCTCTCGCAGCTAAACCCCAAAAGACCTACTTGTAAAATGATGGGAATGAAAATGCCCGCGCCCTTGTATCGAGCCCCACCTTTTAGCTCCTCGTGCTTGGTTTCTTCAGGGTCGGTGGCAAGCGGGTCTGGGACTATTTTTGGAGTTGGAAATTCCGATATTCCTAAAGATAGAGAAGTTAGAGAGGGGATCCGGATTGCTTATAGACCAGTTGGTGATAGTCGTGAGTGCTCCTTTTGTTGGGTTTTGCTTACCTTACTCTGAGTTCATGGTTCAAACTTCGTGGGGTCCCGCGGAACGATGCCTTATAGCTGACAACCGGTTCTTGAGGGGAAGCATTAAGAGATTTCTCAGATTTGCTAACGAACGTTTTATGGTTTTAGAACACGGTGAATGGGATCCCCGGGATGTAGCAGAGGGGGTGGTTATGAAAATTAGAGGTGGAGAAAAGGGTGGGAAGGGTGGGAAGAGTGAGAAGGAATATGATGTACGTCTCTCCCATCACAACAATTCCTCACTCCCTAATTTTATCCTCTCGTCATCACTGTGCCTTCGGCAGTTCTGATCTCACATGGAGGAAGAAAGGATGGAATAAAGGAGAAAGTTTGATTGCAAAAGAGAGAAAGAGTTAAACAGCTAACGAAGACAGGTTTACAATGAATACACCGGCAGGAAAACGACTATTACAGACGCTAGAATCTTGTCGCCGATTGAAGCGGATGGTCACCAAGGAGGTGGATATGCTGAGAGGTGGTAGATAACCGGCCGGCCGAGTGCAAATAGTGTGACCGTTAAGACCATGGGATATGATTAGATTGTGTGGCTTGGGATAATGATTTACGATGTATATGAAGCTAGATATCAATAGAATGAATATTAAAATCACGCTACAGCCGCGTGCGATTCAAATAATTGTGGATTTCATGCATATGGCGGCGTTTTATGCTGAGGCTCGGTAACTACTATTTTCAAGACGCACTCGCAAACCACAGTTTTTGTGGAAATGAGTTTCTGACATACCTTAGAAATTCCGCTGTGGTGAGCGCGCCTCACAAAAGATCGCATGAATTTCGTTCAACTTTATGTATTTGTGCCGTAGGTTGTTCTAGATGTTCTGTACGTCCGGTCCGCTACAGCCCGTGAGAGGCGGGTGCCCCACATCGGAATTTCTACGGTACTCAACTTCTGACTCCTATTCTCACGAGTAAGATTCAAAGGAAGGTATCTCGACTTTCGGTGGTGCCCCGAGTTGCATCATTGTTAAGAGAAATAGGTATCCTTCGTGTTTATTCCCTTCTAGTATTGAATATGCTAATCTAACACATCTAGAGTGCGAAGCAGACATCTATCTCTTCGCGTAATACAGAAGCCAGATAAAACCAGATCCATTCAACAACTTCGGCCAGCAACATATATCCCTTTCGAATCATCTACTCTATCCTCACCACCGTTTCCAATCTAGGAGGAGTAAGTTGACCCAATGTCTCCAAACTTGATGTTCGAAAAAGTGACAGACGCGTTCGGAGACTGGCTCTCGATATCCGATGGCTTTCCAGAGGTCGTAGCACAAGCACCCCTCGCTACGCCCGGCTGAGAAGGGTCTTTATCAAGCGGGTAAGAGCTATCCAACCAAAGCATTTGAGCCGCATGATCATCCCAGATACTCAACGCCAAAACCATCCCCTTCTGCAAAGCATTCCCCATATTGGTAAATCCTCCCTTTGCCTTAAAGTCGTTTGTATCTCCAAATGCCGTCTTCTGGGCGGCACAGAAATTCTCAGTTACGGAGTCGTAAGCAGACATACCGGCAATATTGCTCTTTGAGTTCTGGATAACCTTTCCATTCTGGACATAAAGACGACGGATCTCCTTCAGAGCCCCAGTCGCGGTGTTGTCGGCGGTAATAAATTGCGTGACAACGGTGAACTTCGAGTTGGTGTTAACAGTCGCGCCCTTGCCGTAGAAAGTCTGGTTGCCCATACGGTAGGAATTGAAGTCGCAGCCATCTTTGTCGCAAATTCCGTTGTGGCGATCGGAACCATCTCCGCATTGGGTTCCCTCGCAACGGGTCGGTCCGGAGACAGTGCAGGGATGGGGCGTGTAGGCTGTTGCCATGCTGTTTGCTTCCCAGACATCCATTTCTTGGCAACAAGTTCCATAGCGTCCAGAGCCGGCATTTTTGTCGCTTCCCGAAGGGGTCCAATCTAGGAGGTTCGCCTATTTCAAACCCGTTAACACGGTTTTAGATGAAAATCCGGGGAAACAGGAACAACATACCTCGCCGTTAATAAACTTGATGTCATGCGGACACTGTGCATCACAATACCCGGTTCCATATTTCGCCCCGGCTTTATTGGACGGGTATTTAGACATTCCTCCATCGGCATCCATTTCCACGAAGTACAAGGCGCCGTTCAATCCACAGGGTAGGTTGGATACGTCAACGTCAAAGGTAAACTCCTTGTTCTTCAGCTGAAACATCTTGTACTGAGTATCACTGGCCATCAGGTAGACCCGGGATCCAATGTTGGTCGAATAAGGCCCCTTAGTGACGAACTTCAACGTTAAAGCATCGCCGGTGGAGGTGATTCCGTATGTTCCAGGGTAGTCGGCACCGTCGAGAGCGCAGTTCTTTGCGCAAGTGGTGGGATCAGGACACAAAGTAGAGTCCCAAGCATTTCCGGTGTAGCAGTTTGTGGATCCGCCGTTATTGTGGAGCCAGCGCCAGTTGGAGTCGAGGACTACGGAGGTGGATTGAGTGCTACAGCCACCGCTTTTGGTGCAGGTTTGGGAACGGAGTTGGGGGTGGCTTTCAGCGGTGTTGGTGCCGACGTTTTGACCGCGGGCGAGAGAGAGGAGCGAGAGTGAGAGGAGGAGAGTGGATATCATGGCGGGTGATTGGAGGTGTTTGATGATGCTGATGGAGTAGAGACGGCGGGAATAGTTGGTGTTTTATACTCGGATTCGCCTTGCGGAAAACGACGCCGTCTCTCCATAGTGGAGAGTCGCGGAAAGCTAGAGGTTCCTGATGATGGTGAGCCTGAGGAATAGTGTTCTTGCCCAACGATCACTCCTGAAATCTCCATATTGTTACTGACATAGTGGATTCTGAAGGTCGATTTTCATCTGTGTCGGCACTGACGGGGAGGGATTCCGTCAGCATGCTTGTTGTTTTCGAAAACATGGAAGTCAACGGCTTCTGTAGTAATAGATTTTCTAGGTAGTTACACAAAGAAAATTGATATTGCCCAGAAACAATACATTTTCCACATCGAGTGATGGCGGGATATCCGGCGCGACGGCTCAACGTGCCGATACCCTGTGTTTCGTTTCGGGGTTGAAATCAGCGGGACCGAGCACCGGGTCGACAGCAGCGGCGCCCGCAAATCACGAATGTACGGAACTCTGTGTTCACTCTAGGTAATTCTTAGATCCAACTCAAATTAGCCCCAGCTTCACACTATTTAAACTATGAATCTACTTCTTACAATGCATGGCTTACTGTTCATGCGCTAGCAACCGCGTCGTCTCGGCCATTCGGGCCGTGAACCGTAGTCAACAATTATTAGACACCCTTTGCATACCGAAAAGTTTGTTCCCAGTTCACATTTCCCATGCTTGGCTTCGGTACGTCCACAGGGTCTGGTGCATCCCGACTCGATAACCAGAATACAGAAAGATGTTGATCGCACTGTTAATTTTTGATTGTCGCTGCATTGAATGCTGCATCTTAATAACCACCTTTCTTTTTCATGTTACATAGATAGAATACTAGGGATACAAGTGTTCCACCGTGACAGATTTTTAAACAAACAACCAGAGGTTCACACCCTCAGTGATGGGTGATATATGATCCTGAGCTTTCGCGACATTCCCGAGATACTGGAAAACAAATCATCAATTTATCCATCTTGAAAAAGAAATCTATCAATCTTCACAAATTACCGATGCTAAAAGTATGCAACGAAGTCTAGCTGACGTAACCGAGCTTTCGTAAAGCAACACCAAGAGCAACCCTCCCACAACGCCTTCTAATCGCCGTCAGAATCGTCGTCCTGCCACTTTCCATTCTTTCCAGATGCGGAAAACATATGCAAGCCCGAGTCTATCTCGTCTAGCGGTTCCAGCGTGTCGTAATACCAATATTTAGCAAGACAATCTGGGAGATGCAAAGGCGCATATTCCATCGACATGTTAAGTATACCTTTTGAACAATGTTTTGACCAGTAGTCTTTCCAGATAAAAATGAAAGTTAGCCATGAGATCCATGATAGGTAACCGATGGTAAAACTTGCAATTGTCCATTTATCATCAAAAATATCCTCAATTCTGTCATTTACTTTATTTAAAATTGTATTAGAAGATTATTTTTGTGCACCAAGGATTGGGGTTAATGATTACCTGAAAGAACTCCTATCCAGTGGCCACCGATGTCGCCATTTTCTAGTCTGGATATGCTTCGGCTGCAGTTGGGTTATTTTTTTTCCAACCCGTGCGAACAAAAACGCGATGTGATCTAGAAAGCGTTAGGTTTACGCATACACAGATTAATACAACTAACCGTCCTGATTGCGCTGTTGCAATCTTGATAAACACTCCTCTATGACGTTCCTCAGTGTATTTTTCCTTTCTCCTTCTGTCTACAATCAAGTCCCTGTTAGTGTATGATTTGTGATACATATGAGCTATCATCAAAAACTCGAGAATATTATGGACATACATCTCCGTCAGTAATTATTATGGCCAATAATGGCGTTTTCCTCCGCTCGATACCATCCAAAAATGGCACCAAAATCTTTTCTCTTAGATTTGTACCAATCACGCTGAGACCTGAATAAACTATGAATGACAATAATTTATCGACCCTTCGATAAGTGACATTAGAAGCATTCAGCTTATTATTTAACATCGTGGTACGGTTGATACCCCCGGGTCTCGCTAGAGTATAGATTTCGCAGATTGCACGCACGACAAACTCTAGAATTGTCTTTCGTGCACCGCCTTCCTCAAATTCCATTGAATCGCTGTTGTGTGTGATATTACAAGTTAGCTTCGGATCTAGAGGCTGCAAAAACAGCGGTCAGTTTTAAGTCATGTGGAATACCTAAAAGTAACTGAACATCATATAATACTAAGGCGGAATATCGTAATGCCCTCTCTAGGCTACAGCCTTGTGCAGTCAATGAATTTGCCACAACGGCTGCTCGAGCACCATAGACTTTCAAGTCATCATCAGTGAAATAGGATTTGAACAGCGACTTTTCGCGAGTAATGAAGCCTTTGAGGTACTGTTCGCAGTACTCGGCGGAAAAGTCCACATCCTCCTGACTGTGCTGTTTCGCTTAGTGTCGTAACATTGTCTGTCAATAAATATGTGGTTTTCCCATATAATTGACCCAACAACATCCTCGATAACTATTCAGATAACTTAGTCACCTTACCAGAATTAAAATACGAATAATAAGTGACGTACAAAGAACCATCGGTTTGCATCTTCGGTGCCGTTAAGCGCATCCCGAAAACAAGCGGCTTTGAGTCCAGGTCAATAAACGCCGAATGAAACAATTTTACACGCACCTGGACAGACGTTCAGATGCCTTCCGATTTGCCGATGTGGTCCAGCGAGTTCAAAAGCCTACACCCGTCCAAATTATTTCGACTTGCACAAATGTGAATCCGACTTTGTCTGATTGATGTTAAATTTGATCGAATAATTACTCCAATTAAGGGAGGAGACAATTACAACAGACCTGTGTGATTGCTTCCTGTGTATGTCATCCTAGTTACCGATTCCTTTATAACTGTTTTCAACGTAGCTTCATTCTCGCATTCGATCTGTTGACACCGGAATTAAAACTATTTTCCAGCTAGACCCGAGTGATATGAGCTCAATAGGAGGCAGAATACCTCTCCGTCCGTAAGAACAATGATCAATAATGGCTTCTTTCTTGGATGCTGACGGTCGTATAGAGGTGGTTCGAGGATACGACGTTTGAGTGCTGTTCCAATCATGCTCAACCCGTCAAAGCGTATGGCCTCGAACATTTTCTGGACTTTTTCAGGCGTGACATTTGCAGCTATCATCCCGCCGCTGACAAATCTTATTGTTGCGATGGTCTTTATCTTGGCTATGGCATGTACAATCGTTCTCAGAGTATCGATTCGATTCCCGCTGTCTTTCACAGCCATTGATGTACTATCGTCTTTTCAAGATCATCAGTATGCAAGAGTTAAGGGAAGATACATGATGATTACGACGGAATGTGCAGCACGACTGACATACCGGTAAGAAGAGCTACATCGTAAAGAGTTAATGCAGAGAAAAGCATCGCCATCTCCGTACTGCAGCCTTGTGAAATCAACACATTGGCCATTTCAACCACTCTAGTGGCACATCTTTGTAAATTGTCGTCGGTAAAAAGGAGCTTTAACTGCTGTTTTTCTTCGTTGATAAATGATACCAGATGGTCTTTTCACGAACTCGGAGAAATGAAATTTTGATCTGCCTTGGTCGTTGCCGGTGCCGCCGGAGTTTCTGGTGGCTGGTTCTGATTCGACTTCCTGTGAGTCTCGGAGACGGAATGGGATACCACCGACGTATCTTGACGTGTAGTGTCCAGCATCTCATCGCTTAGGCTTAGACATGGCTGTAGGGCCTAGTGTTGTTCTAGGATTTCGCTGCTTTGAATTGTCTAGTATCGCATCCTCGGCAGATGGTTCTGAATGCTGTAGTAGTGTACTATTTGAAGGTTGGTCCAAAGAGGCGCGGGCGTCTACAGAGTGGTGTGGACCAAGATTGCTATTATAATTCCAAGACCAACGGGAATTTGTTGCAAGTTCGATGACGTTTTGCCATATTTCATGATCGTATGCCTCATTCTCAAGAAGAAGCTTAATAACTGCTCTTGAACGCGAAACATTCTGCCGAAAACTGTTCCATGCTACCCCGAGTGGTGTGACGTGTTGATATGTTTGCTGATTCGTACACGCCCCCCTAGTTAACAGAAGCTTCAAGACAGATATCTTAGCCTTTGGACCTTCCCTTGAGATCTTGCGTATATTGTATTTGAAAGTGCATCCGACAAAAGCGATAAGAGCTGTTCCATTTACGCTGTCGTAGATTGCAAGGCTGGGTATCCAGAGGCCGAACATCGACAAGCGGAGGACAGTAATGCAGTCGATAGAGCAGAACAAAATTTCGGATGGGTGGCGTCAACACTGACTCGTTTGCTTGCTATCACGAACTCTACGATGTCTTTCGTTCCACTAATCAGAGACATAAACAATAATGTAGAATAATCATGAGTGATAGAAGTATCCTCGATAAGCGTTCGGAAAATCGCCAGAGAAGTGCAGACACAGATGTATAATACCACAAGCTCATATACTTCTCCTGAGAAAAGCGGCCATGTTATTTCGGAGCGATACCGCTTTGATCAAAGGCGATTGCATAGCGTAGTTCTCTTAATGATAACGGTCTCTCGGAATATGCAGTCCATGCTAGAGCTCTATTCGCTAAGACGAGATGTCTTTGACTGTGAGCCGTGGCGCCAATTTTAAGAAGTATACGAGCATATGTCTCGTCCATATCGCGAGGCAGTGTGATCAGCGCATTTCTAATCCCACGGTCTGATTCTTGTTGACTTTCTTGGCAAATATGGTCTAGTTGGAACTTGGCCCAAAGAAACTTGTACTCATCAAATAAGCAATGAGAATCTTGTACCTCACTAAAATACGGGTGAAAAGAAAGGAATGTTACATGCATTCCACCGTTACAAAGAGCTATATATATCATTCTTTAAAGATTCTTCTCGTAGTATGAGCTCCCCATTCTCGAGTTTTTGATTGATCTGTCTCGAAACGTAACTGCTGATATCTTTGTTGACGTTTTGCCGAAACTTCCACTAGGTTGCACGTCGACTTGAAAGCTTTTTCTGTATCCGCTCCCCTGCGGCTTGTGATAAAAAGTTTGATACAGCAGCCCTGATCTTCCTGATGCACCAATGCTTTGAGGAAAAGCAAAAGCTTTTCTCGGTCTCGATGTTCTTCGCATTCATCTGGAGCGTCGAATATGATGTAGATGGACTGGAAGTCTTGTATAATTGTCGCAAATACCCTACAGAGCTCATCAAATTCGAGGTTATTCTGACAGCGGCGAACGCACGATCGTAATAGTCGACTAGAGCTTGAGGCAAATTATTAGTTTGCCGCATTAGTTGCACGATAAAGCTGGCTAAGAATCGCGCTGGTCCTTTTTCTGCGTTGGAATCTTGATAGCGGCTGTAGGCAAACAAAATGCCCGTAGATACCAATCTACTTAACTCTGCCGTTATTGCCTCTACCACTATAGATTCAACAAGTATTAGGACAAGAAAATACTGCAAATGTTAAGAATCTGGAAGCATGATTTTCTTATGATAAGACTGTCTTTCCAACATCAGCTGTTGAAAGTGAAGTTAAAATCTGAGCAACTAGTAGGTATTCCTGATGTGACGTAGGAAAGAAACACCAACCATTACCATAGCACCACAAAAGTGAAGATTTTGGATCCTGAAACCATTGTTGGTAGGTAGAATCGTTCAATAGCCATCCACCAGTTTTGGGGTGTCTTTGGGCGAATGTCGTGTTATGAAATTCCTCAAAGTCGTCAGCGTGTAGAGATTTTAAAATCTCATGTCGTTTTTGATCTTGTGTTCCACTTAGATTAGCAGTGAAACATATGAACGCTCAGTCTTCAACAGGGAATACCGTTTCTATTCATCTGTCTTGTTAGAGCCTCTTTGTATTGGTTGAAAATGTTATGAGCATATGCATGCTTCTCTACCAGCCGAGCTTGCTCCATGAATTCTTTTTCTATTTTGTTGAAGCGAGATATGTATGGGTTCCAAAAACTCTGTAAAAACAGCCGCACAGTGACCCATCCTACGACAGGTCATTAGTAATTCAATTCCACAAACTTTGAGACGGGTTTATGGAAGCTCAGAACCCTCGGTGTCTCCATTGGCCTTTCTCCGGAATAATGAATTGCTTTGGAGGAAAAACTCTAAAACGCATCGACAAGTTTCCACGAGAGCCTATGGGCACAGTTAGCGAGTTTTACATATAATGTATAGAATATGAATATCAACTTTTCGAAGGCCTTCAAGTTCCGGTTCAGCATATTTCCGTCAGTGAAGTATTTTCGCGAACATAGGGAGATATAAGAGATGATTGTGAATCCTATCCAAAATTCCCTGAAATTCTTCAAAACATCGACCAAGCTCTAGTCCCAGCTATAGAGCACTTGTGTCAGATTCTGAGATTCAGTTTTAACATCATCAAGGATAATTACCTTCAAAATAACCATGAAGCCACCGAGAACTAGTGAAGATTCTTCCGGGTTATGCTGAATGAATGTTCCGATTGCACCTACATATTTGATTGCAACTTCTAGTACGTTTCTCATATTACCTGCGATCATGCCTCGGAACTTGCTATTCTCCTGGCGTTTTTTGTCCCATCCCTTAACTTGTTTCACCAGATGATCAGCCACGACCCCGGCCGTTTTTATCATGAACTCATCAGAGATTCGTAGAAAGCCTTCTGATTCTCTCAAAAGACATTTGACTGTTGTATGAACTCTTTCCGTAGATCAGGCGTTAAAATAGTGCGTGTATGTTGCTATAAACTGGCTGTAAAGTCGGGCAATGTCAAATCGTCAATTTCGGCTGGAGCGGCGTCGTCTTGGACGTAGATATTCGGAGTTTCAGAATTGGCAGAGATATGCTCGAAAATCTGCAATCTATGTGATTTCATAAGAGACTGCATATCTGACTGGGTAGAACGCGTTATCATACTGTTTTTGTGATGGTTGCAATGGTATAAGGCATTCTTCCGCGGATTCTTAAAAACAACAATCGTCAGGTTATTTCCCTGTACTGAATGGAATTGGATTTATACCGGACGCCGTGGAATGGATAATCTTGTTCTCTAGGGAAGAGTTGCCATCAGGAAAAGAAATGGATTCTCTTCCTTTGTTTTTAGTGATTGAAGCTGAGTTATGTTCCATCGGCGAAGATTCGATTATGTCGCTGTTTACTGCTGCGGTTGTTGAAGTTACTAAAACGGATGAACCGGCTCTAAAGCTTGAAAGAGAGGTCCTAGTAGACCTAGAGCGGGTTCTGGGCTTAAGCCTTTCTGTAAGCCGTTGTTTGGACTCCAGTACTTTTGATTTAATTTTGCGTAGTCCTTCCGAGATCCTCTGCCGTGTTGATATCTTTCTTGTGGCGGTAGCCGAAGACATCACGGTCGCTTTTTTGACCGATTTCGTCAGTTGTAGTTTGTCGGAGGATATTTGCAAAATGAGTGGAAAGCGGGAAAACAGCAACGGATCTAGAGCACGCATGCGCCACATGCTTTCATCAGGGAAATACGAGCTAGAGTAAGTACTCTACAATGCCACTTCGCCCCGCAGTTTGTGGCTGCCTGGCTGCAGTCTTAATGACAAGCTCCTATGGTTGCAACCATACATTGCCTTTTAGATGTCGGAGGGGTTAGGGTCTAGAGCGATAGCAAGTATGTACGTGTAGGGATTCGAGCTAGGGCGTGAGTTTCTGATCGATGGTCGAAGAGAGACTTGAATATCGGAAAACGTGGACTTCAGTTATGTAGTTTCATGAATCGTCGATCAAGGATCCACATTTGAAACTGCAGCGGTCAGTTATTCTGCCTACGATTCATTGTGCTTCTAGGCAAGGTTCGAGAAAGACGGGTTTCGCTCACCAAATGTCAATTATCTATTGGCTGGCAAGACAATACGCGTCAAGTAAATCCTCTGGCTCCGGCGTTTATAGAGCACGCTCCGGCTTCAATAACCAGGACGTCCTGCGGAGCAGCCCTCTGACGATACAGGCCTCACAAAATCGAAGTTTCCGACTAGGCATGTTGCGCGTTTGGAGAATACTCGGAATCCAACAAGGGTAGTCTACCACCGTTATCCTAAACAGTCCGGACTTTGGAATTCAAAAGATAACGAAGTCAATAATTGTACTCTATATCAAATTCATGAACCATCATTCCAAAAAAGAAACTATTTACTTGAAATTCATCAACCAAATTCCATCCGTTGTTTACAACAAAAACTCGCCAACGGCCTTGCTAACCCCATCAACATCCTCATACAAGTGCCAGTGTCCAACACCCTCCAAAACAACAGCCTTCAACTTACCACCACACTCGCCCTCCATCTTCTTCACCAACGCCGGCGGGCTAACCTTATCCTCATCACCAGTGACAACCAGCGTCGTTCCGGCAAATCCATTCAACTCAATGCGTCCAACCCCCTCCTCACCCGCTCCCGCAAGTGCGACACACCCCTTCGCATATCCCTCGGCGGTCTGAGCCAGCAACGACATTCTCGTCGCCGCCACTCCCAACGGTCTCTCATTCTGCGTCTTGACCGAAGTACCACTAGCCACAACCGCATCCGCAACAGCAATCATACCCTTCTCCCTCACCAACGCGGCACGGGCATGGGATCCTGCGACACCTCCGGCGGGTAGCGGACTAGGCGGGGGTCCTAGAAGCACAAGTCTCTCCACGATCTGCGCGTTCGACAAGGCAAAGACTTGGGCTACTACAGTTCCCATAGAGTGCGCAACAATAGTTGCCTTGCTAACCCGGAACTGGGAAAGGATCTCCCCGACATCGGAGGCGTAGGAGTTGATGCTGACGATGCTGGCAGCGGAGGTGGGGGAGAGACCGTGTCCCTCGAGGTCGAAGAGGATGGTTTCGTAGTTGGTGTTCAAAGAGAGAGAGCGGATCAATGGGGTGTAGAAATCGTGGGTTCCCCCGAGTCCATGGACGAAAATCAAGGTTCCCTTCTTTTCTCCGGAAGCGGGGGTCTGGCGGACGAATAGCTTCTTGCCGGATGGCAGGGTAGTGAGACCGGCGAACCCGTGGCCGGCACGGTCGGCATTGGTGATGGGGACAACAGACTTGGGAGCGCGGGATGCGGTAGCATTGGCGGAATTCTCGGCAGAAATCTTGTTAGATAAAGTTCCGAGGCCGGTAATGGAAACATCGACCTGGTCGCCGGGCTGAAGGAAGAGCGGGGGGTTGCGGCCGATACCGACGCCGGCGGGGGTTCCGGTAGCTAGAACATCACCGGGCTGCAAAGTTTGACCGGCGGAGAGGGTGGCGATGAGGTTCGGGATACTGAAGATCAACTGAGACGAGTCTCCCTTTTGGCGAGGCTCCCCGTTGACGGTGGTCTGGACTTCCAGAGTAGCGGGCAAGGCGGATGCGGGGACGGCGATGGGTCCCATCGGGCAAAAGCTGTCGGGTGACTTTCCAATGTAGAATTGCTTATGATCCCGCTGACGCTCGCGGGCAGTCATGTCATTGATGATGGTGTATCCCCAGACATATTCCGCCGCCTTCTCCTCGGGGATCTGGAATCCCGCCTTTCCAATGATCACACCAATCTCTCCCTCATAGTCGACGGATTGGGTGAAGCTGCTGTGTCGGTAGATTTCATGGCCGCTGGGAATGATCGATGTGGCGCGCTTGGTGAAGATAACTGGGTGGGAGGGAACGTCGACCTTGTCCGAGGAGTCGAAGCCGGACTGGTTGAACTCCCTGGCATGTTCGGCGTAGTTCTTGCCTACACAGAGGACATCACGCTCGGCGAGGGGAGCCAAAAGCTTGACACTGGAAAGAGCAATTGGCTCAGTGTGGGCAGAGGCAATGATGTTGTTGCTGCCGATTTCGATGACTTGGTAGATGGAGGTGAGGTATGCGCCGGACTTGAAGCTGAGGGGGGTGATCTGGGATGTGGAAAGGTCGAGGTGTCCTACGCGGGCAGTGCCAGCTGCGGACTCGTAGGCGACGTAGTTGGTGAGGCCGGACATCTGGATATGTGAGCAGACGTGGGAGGGAGAGTATAAGGTTGAAGAGCTCTTCTCAAGAGATTGAGCCGTCAAGGAGCAGAGTAGAGTATGGGTAAGACGACTTTTCTTGGTTTGCTGATTGAACAAGAGAAGAGAAGGACAGCTATAAGTTTATGAATTAAGACTTCTCAAAGGAAAAATTAGCCCGAGGAGATGTCCATCGCGAAACGGCCATGATGCATGGGAAGAATCTCATAGGTTCTTACCAATCCCTAGAGGAGTGCCCCACTACGATAGCTGCATTGCGGGGCAGTCGTCATTCGGTTTCAGATGAGCTTGACTGATATCCATCGCTAGGTAGATCAGCGATAAGTAGGCTAAACTGATTACAATGGGATCTAGCATTTTTCCGGATTGGAGCTCGACGGAGGTCAGCGCGGACAACGTGATTTGAAATATTCCAAACCTCGCTACAGTTATCAAGACAGGTGTTTTCTGAGCTTCGAGAGCTACAGCGTTGGGCCTTGGGCGATCTCTGTGAGGACGCTAGGTAGTGGGAATTCATCACCGCTGAAAGTCACCAGATATCACTGTTGAATTGGAAGTCGAGATTGGTTGGTGTTCAGGTGCAACGGCTATGGAGGGGTGGCTTCAGGTACCCCATATCCGCGCTGATCCATTGCTCTCCTGGAGCTATGGAGCTCCGTCGATCCTCCGCTGTCTCAGAGCTCTTCCAGCCATAGTCTTTGAGCTCTTCCAGCCATAGTCTTTCCCCTTCCAGGCGAAGCATTACGCGGAAATCATCACCAAGCAAACACCCGAGCTATGCAACCTCAACTCCGTCCTTCCCCATCTAGAGTACGCTAGCAGTCCAGAACCATCAACCGAGCGGATAACCGATCCCTCACATCCCATCAATAACCGGTGAACATCTCCGCCACCTCCGCCATCTCCGCCATCTCCGCACCCAGACGCCCCTAGATCCGCTTTCGCTGCACGCCACCTCCGTTCGAAGATCCCTGCATCCCCATATTTTATGCACGTCAACTCCGCAAAATCATCCCTGCATCTCCGCGCCAACCCCCACGATCGCCATTTAGCAATATCAGGGATGCCATGAGGACTAGGAATTCTTTGGAGCTTGGATGAAGCTGTCGAAGCTCTCGGAAAAGGAAATATGGAGAAATCACGAAAAACAATTGCGCTACGCGACGTGCAGAAGACCTGGACTGTGATTGAACAGCTTGTACCGAGTTCAAGAACACATCATACACCTCACATAGCAATAACTCGATCATGGGCTGGATCAGAGCTCTAGACGCACGCGCAATCCCAGACCCCGTCCTTGGCATCAAGGTCTCCGAAAAAACCGCCTCCTCACGTCCCTCAATCGAACACATCGAAGACATCGCACACCTCAGTCTCTCCGCCCCTACTGAGCCTACCTACACTCTCCAACCCTCCACCATTCCTGATGCCGAACTCCCACTCATTTCATCATCTGAAATCCCGGAGCTGTTATCACAGCATAGCGGGCCGGGTTCACCAACGGGAAGGACTTGGATTGTGGTAGATTCGGTGGTGGTTGATGCGACGGAGTTTTTAGAAAATCATCCTGGGGGAGAGGATATTATACTGCAGTTTGCGGGGAGGCAGTGTGGATGGCAGTTTTGGAGGTTTCATTCGAAGGGGATTTGGGAGGAGTGGGTAAAGGGGACTCAGAAACCCGTCGAAGAGGGAGGGAAACGGGGGTGGAGAGTAGCAAGGTTGGAGGGGGATGCGGTTGTGAAGAATAGGTTCCCGGAGCCAAGGAAGTTTGTGGGATTGAGGAAGCTTGGAGCAGATTGGTGGTAAATGTTTCGAAGAATGTACATTAGATATACAGAAAACATCTCATCAATCTCATTATGTATATCCCCGTCGCTGTGCCAAACTCGAACCTTTCTAAATACAAATCGCCTTCGCCGGCTCAACTTAATCGGCCTTGTACAAAGGTCCTACAGGAATATTCCACGGCGTGATACCACCCGCAAACAATCCCGCTGTTCCCGCCCAATAGCTAAAGAATCCCACAATGAAACCTACTGCATTTCCAGCAGTTAGAAGCCCTTTAATACCAGTCATGTATCCACACCCAAGCAACAGCAGCTCCAAATCTAAAGACGCAAGCACCATAACAAGAACCCAAGAAGACCTAACAGCCGCTGCAGTAAAGATCATAGTCAAGATAAACCAAGCCCAGATGTACATTGCCAAAGCTTGAGGAAACATCTCATTCAATTTCCCGGTCTTTGGATCGGTGTAGGATGCCATAATGCCAGATCCGGGAATGTAGATCATCGCATAACTGATATTAAAGGCTCCGTAACTTGGAAACACAGTAGCACCGAACTATGGGAATCTCGAATTAGCTTTCTAAATCCCATCAAAGCAGTTTGAAGTTGAGTACACACGGTGTTACCAGAAATAAACTCCATAATCCCGGCAAGGAACTGGCAAACTCCTCCAAAAAACATCAAGACTCCAACTAAAACATTCGGTGTAGCAATCCCTCGGGCTTCAACACCGTACATACTGATTAAGAAGATACCGGTGGCGAAACTGAGGAGACCCAAAGGAGCGGGATTAGCAAGCTTACGGTGCACAACCGGAAGAGCTGGTTGGGCTGTGTCGGCAATGTGACCACCGGGAGTACGAGTGTGGGAAAGATGGTTGTTCTTCATGCTGCCGGCTTCAGCGGAATTAGCGTTGTCGAATGATTCGCTTGACATGATGAAGTTGATGATCTCTGTGTACCGGCGGAAGGGAGGTTTGATGCGGTCGATTCAGAATGGAATTGAGGAAGCTACACGAGGAAAGATTGAGCAGGAAGCCGTCGAAATGAGCGAGTCACAGAGTAGATATGAAAATTCCCGAGAACCATAGACCATGGAGCATTGGTTTCCCACGTTTCTGGGGGACCCGTCTAGATCTGCAGCGAACCAACCTCTGGAGATACCTTAACCTTGGTTTCACTTACCGTTTTCTAGGATGCAGTTTATTTGAACCAGTGAAACAAGGGCAATTGGTATTTCGGGCCCTTGGTCGGAGCTCCGTTAAAGTTTACTTACTGCAGGAAAACTGCAGATCCAGATCCTTACTCGATTGGAGAGGACGACAGAATAAGCGAGACGTATGTAACCTGGAGTATAATCCCCGCTTCATCTCACTTCTTACTATGTACACAGTGCTTCTATGTGCGAGGAGTAATAATAAGCGGGGGTGACCATTCGAAGGCGGATGAGCATTCTTGCATTCTGAAACCTACGCATGTTCACCTTGGTTACCACTGATTATGTAGCACAGTAATCTCGAGAATAGTATTGCTCAGGGCTGAAATCTGTCTGGAACGTTCTCATGCCAACTCCGCCATCTCCGCATCCCTAAAGGGAGAAAAATCCATTGGTTGAAATGTTTGGAAGGACACCCCGAACATTCAAGCCAATTCCGCTCATCTTCGCTGACTCTAGATTGGTCTATTATCCCAGTCAGGTCATATGCGGTTCTTTTATTCGTGCGTGCTCGGGGGCCGAGTTGTGTTGACGATGGCAGCTCGTCTGCGCACGAGTCATTTTTCATGCGCAGCAACGCACGTGAGTAACGGAATCCGGGGTAGAAATGAGAAAAAGAAAATAACCAAATCCCGTTAGAAACACATAACCGGAAGCTCAGGGTTGACCCATGAAAATGTCTAGAATAGACAGTGAACTAACCGTCTTTAGCCGTTCACCCCATTGATACACGCTGCAGCCAAGTATCCGGTGTCCAGGTTCCTTCAACTCTTCGGAGCTGGCTATCTCCGCAATGCGGGGAAGAACTACTACCTAGTACGGCCGCACTCACATGAACAGTTATGAAAATGGTGGGGTGTGTATATGCTATCTTTACCTTGGTAGGATTACTTGACAAATCAGACACCATTGTGTCTGCTGCAATCGATCATGCTTCTATCAACCCTGACCCCGGTTATGCAACGACATCCATGATTTGCGAGCAATTGCCGGAGTTGACCTGCCTACCCAACGTCGCCGTTGTGGCCACAGGATGGTGTTTATTGGGGGTACAGAGAAGGAATACATAAGTAATAGTGATATCGGTATCCATCTCATCTCTGATTCCCTTATTCAACATCGTTACTGATACATCCCTGTTTGTACCTTGCCCGTATTGACTCCATCTCATCTCATCGCTATCTTCATTATCTTGTCTTGTTTGAAAAGCATACAGCATGTCACCGGTCCCAATTCATGTCGAGGGTTCGGCCTCAGACAAGAAGCCAGTTCACTATCCTAAGTTTGACAATAAGTTAAAGCCAAAGAACTACACGATACAGGGCACACACCCCGATTCCAAGGTTCTGTTTTTGGATGTCAACATCATTGATGGATCCGGCGAGGAGCCATACCGAGGAGATGTTCTATTGGAAGGTTAGTTAATACTCAAAAGATGTCTGATAAACCATATTCTTACGGACATCAATCAGGCGAGAAAATTACCAAAGTTGGCAAAGTCCCCAACGCGGACGAGCTGAAGACCAACCCTCGGGTTCGTGTAATTCAAGGACGCGGTCGTACTCTGATGTCAGGACTTGGAGATGCACACACTCATTTTACCTGGAATGGGGGTGATCTTGGTGGATTGGGTGATTTGGGTATTGAGGAGCACACTCTTCTCACCATGCGCAGTGCGCAGTGTTATATTGATTCCGGTTACACTATGTAAGTTCACCCCATCTGCCTCGTGGTCTCTCTCAGAACCAGCAAGCTAACCTTGAATGCAGGTGTTTCGGAGCAGCATCCGCCAAAGACCGTCTCGATGTCGTTATCCGAGATGCCATCAACGCTGGCGATATTCCCGGCCCTCGCTACCTCGCAAACGGCAAAGAGATGGCTCGTCGCGGAGGAGATCTCGTTGCCAGCATCAGCGCCTTCGCAGACGGTCCCGATGAGATGCGCAAAGTCATTAACGAGCACATCGATATCGGTGTAGACCAGATTAAGCTCTCTATGTCTGGAGAGGAGATCACCGAAACTCGCTCGGCGCAGGACTGTTACTTCACTGACGAAGAAACTGCCGCTTGTGTAGAGGAAGCACACAGCAAGGGAATCAGACTCTGCAGTCATGCCCGTGCGAGAGATAGTGTAGCTCAGTGTGTCAAGCACGGAGTTGATGTCATCTACCACGCTTCTTACATTGACAATGAGACTATGGATCTCCTCGAGGAGCGCAAGGATAAGCACGTTGTTGCCCCCGGGCTTAACTGGCTTTACGCTACCATCTACGAAGCCGAGGCTTTCGGATACACCCAGGAGAAGGCTGAAAAGGTTGGGTACAAGAAGGAGCTTGATATCGCGATCAAGGGATTGAAGGAGATGCACAAGAGAGGAATCGCCGTCTTACCAGGTGGAGACTATGGGTTTGCCTGGACCCCCCATGGAACTTACGCTCGGGATCTTGAACACTTTGTCAAGCTCCTCGATTTCACGCCTATGGAGGCTATTTTATCAGCTACCCGAGGAGTCGCCAACCTCTTTATGCGCGGTGATGAGCTTGGTCAGATCAAGGAGGGGTACTTTGCCGATGTTATCCTGGTTGATGGAAACCCATTGGAGGATATCACCGTTCTTCAGGACCATGACAAGTTGAACGTCATTGTAATCAACGGACGCGTGCACAAGTGCGGATACAGGGAATTTGTTCCACCACCGGTCGCGGGAACCACGGAGGGTAAGCAGAGTGTTATGGTGCCAGACTTTCCGGAGATTAAGAGGGTGATGCAGAAGCCCCTCAAGGCTGATCGGTGGAGTGATTAAAGTGCGATTGCGGGTGAGCAGGTCTTGTTGTTTTTTTAGGAGGATCCTAGGAATTGTTACGATATTTATGTGTTTATTTCATCTTTGTTTGTCGGAATATCTGTGAATATATGTTTTGTATTTAATGCGAGATGCCTTGTTTTTATTTTACCTCATGATACATGACTGAGAATGAAATTTACTTTAAAACCGGCCACGGAATTTAATACCGTCAGAAAGACTATCGTGAGGCTAGTTATTATTGTTGCGTTGGTGGTGGAGTACCCAATTCTGCTGGCGTGTCTAGGGGGTTGTCGTCGGATGGTAGCCGAAGGGTCCGAGCTTGGCGCGCGCGGTGAACGGACACCGACTCGCGATTATCTCGGGACAACCACCAGTTCGACAGAGCCCCAGACAAACCGTGCATCACTTGACGCCAAATTTCTTCAGTACAAAAGCATCACTGCGATAAATACAAGCATCCATAAAGTTCCCGATCCATGCTTTAAGTCCTGCAGAACTCGTCGTCGAAATACCAGACCGGATCACCGTCTCCCACTTCTACCTTCGAATATCCGTTGCCTAGGAAGCCGAACCTACAGCATTACGTCGTCAGTCGAGCCAAGGGTTCCAGTTTTTTATGGCTTACCTATTCTTTCCGTTCAAATAAGTCAAATTGAAATCTTCCCATCTGACTTCCTTCATCACCTCAAACCACTGCAGTCGAGAACCAGCCCAAACTGCAGTGACCGGACCTTCTTTCTTGCCGTTCTTGAACCAGGAGCTACATGCACTGGACCAGACAAGACGCTTAAAAAGTTCATGAGTATGGTCGTACAGCTCTGCGATAACCTCTTTCTTGGGCTCGATAGCCTTTATCCCCTCCTGTTGCATCTTATTAATCTGCTGGAAAAGATACCTGAAAGAATCGTTCGTTAACGGAATCTCGGGTGAAGAATCAACTCCTACCTCGTGTGCCATTCCAAAATCGGTAGAATGCTCGAATGGCTCGCCGGGCCGTTGGGTCCCAGGTACATGTAATAGTTCGGAAAGTTCTCGGTCATAATCGCCATGTATCCAACGGGTTGGCCACCAAACTGCTGCCTCAAATCTACACCGTTGCGGCCAATGAGTGTGAAGGGTGGAGCGAAGGATGTGTCGAATCCGGTTGCACATATGACAACATCTACATCAACTTTGGTACCATCCGCTGCGACGAGACCAGTCTCTGTGAAGCTGGCGGCACCCTGATTTAGCACGGTTGCGTTTTCGGCTTTTAAGCTCTCGAGATATCCGGAGCCGGGCGTCATTCTTCGACAACCGAGACCGAATGGGGGAATCATGGCCTTAGTGAGGAGAGGGTCATGTTGCAATTTCTGAAGCCATAGGTTAACGTTCTGAGACGTGAAGCAGAAGATGTCAGGCGAATTACATCCGCCATTATTCCTGCCATGAGCTCTCTTGAAGCAAGTTGATCCTTTGACTTTAGATGCATAAGAGTAAAGCGCTTGTTCAATTCACCCTCCAACCCGCGACAATATTTATCGAAAGCCTCGGGATCATCCCTGAACTCATCGATCTGCTCTTTCGAATCTAGAATTCCACCGTCCATCAGTATTTCCGTTTGCTCGTACAAATAATCGCCGCTTACATTTGAAGTTCGTTCCACCTGGTCCAGCGAACTTGGCGCCGAATCCCGTTGTCACCCATACTGGACTGCGGAGAAATGAAGTGATGTGTTTCACTTTAGGCTGTATCGACGGAATGATTTGAACAGCGGATGAGCCACCGCCGATTACAGCTACGGTCTTGTCTGTGAGATCGTAGGCGGCATCCCAGGCCGCCGAATGCATGAGTTTCCCTTTAAAGGATTCGATACCGGGGATGTTTGGGTATTTCCAGTTGCTAAACCAAATAGTCAGTTCTCTGGTCGCTTTCGATTTTTGAGTCGTGCAATGAGACGACGACTTACTTTAGGATGCCGCCACCGTTCACAAGGATTTCCGCCTCATCGACCTTGGTCTCCCCGCTCGCCAAATCCGTAACTGTCACGATGTATTTCCCTTTCTCTTCGTCCCAAACCGCGGATTGTATTCTGTGCTGGAATCTAACGTATTTCTCTAGCCCATAGTCGACGGCAATCTTCTTAAAATACCTCCAAATCTCCTCCGATCCGCTGTAAAAAGCGCTCCATTCCGGATTTCTAGCCCACGGGAATTGACTTTGAGGGGCGCAATGTCAGTGACCTGTACACGCAATCTATCGGAAAGAGAGTGCTTACTATGAGTGAGATGGGATATCGCATGTGCATCCTGGGTATCGGTTTTCTAGCCAGGTTCCTCCGACGTCGTTGTTTTTCTCGTAAACGACAACCTCTATGTTTTCGAGGAGCCTTTCAGCTTTATAGGCGATTTGAAGTCCGGTAGCTCCAGCCCCGACGATAATCATTTTGATGGTTCGCTTTGTGTAGGCAGGCTGCTCATTCACTCTGTTGGACATCAAATTAGACTTTGTACGCTATGAAAACCAAATATTCACAGCACCTGTATCCGTTGAAATCTCGTCCATTGTACCAGGAGTTCTCATGAGGTTCATCCGGTCCTGGGATGCTGTTCGGATCGATTCCGAAACTTGTTGTGACAATGTTCTGAGCGGGTGGTTCATCTGCTCTTGGATTAGGTGCTGTAGCAGTAACGGGGATATCTTCAGCTTGAGGAGGCGCCATGACAATAATTCCGATTTCAGGTTCCAATACAGCTGGTATGAGGTAGGCAGATGAGGCGTGATAGTGGAGCTACAGCTAGCTATTAAGCTTCATCTCGAGCTCTTGAGTAACTGCGATAAAGGATCCCGGCACCTTTGCGGGGAAAGGTGGTTAAACCGAGGTGCCACCGCTTATTCTGTTGCAACGGGGGATTCATGTGTTATCTCGGTCTTTGTAATCACCCGTCGTTATGTATGTGTATCTTTAATTGTTCCACAGGTAATGCTTGCTGATAAATCCTGCGATAATATGACCATGGAACCTAAGGTTTAGTAAAACATCACTGCCAACTTGCGGAGGGTGATCGATGGGGGTAGGAATTACTACGGACTGCAGTCTTTGAATATCGAATTAAGTACGACGAACAATCACTTGGTTTTATTTTGAGCGGTAGGGTGAGAGCAATATCCATAAAAAAATCTGATTTACTCACGCTATATCCTCGAATAAGAGCTGTTCGCAAAAATGCGAGATTTTATCTTTGGGTATCGTGTTGTGGTTGAGAGATGTCGTCCTCTCGCTTCCACGGGTGCTTCGGAGACCATGCGCTAATATGCTTAGAGACTAGTGCTCTGACCTCGCAGTGGCTTGCATCGATCGTCGCATCGCCGCGTCGGAATCCCCACAGTTCCCCACAATCCTCTCTAGAGGCGAGCTCCACTTTTTTCGATAAGACTTCTCCACGAATCCTCAAATAGAGTATCATACCCGAAGACGCTTAGAGACTTCTGAAGTACGTGTGGGACTCATGAGGTTACGGAATCTAGTTTCTTTTAAGCTAATTCGAAGCACTATGGCACTTCAGTCCTCGAAAAGGTGCCATCTGAAGAAGCTCATCGGCGGATACGCACATTGTTCGGATCTATCAACCGGGGCTTATTATCCGCTTCTTAAACATGTTTCCTTCCCAGGCTTCTGGTAGAAATGAAAACGATTGTCGGGTCCCGGTAGATACCCCGAACATGCTCGAGGTTCATCCCACGGACAGGCGACTCCACACACACCTCCTTGACGCGATGTCATTGATGTAACGTAACTTAGCCGACAGACAACAATACGACCCGGAAACTCCCAATCTCAGATGATCGACTGGAAGCTCGGCCGCGAGGTTGGAAAGGAGCTTTGTGTTGGGACGCTGTTATGCGGCAACTACAGCAACCGTGATCTCCGCTTCCAGAACAGACGTACGCGATACAGTAAACAATGGCTGATTCTTCACTACTCCACAATCAAGAAACTCCAATCGCTATCGCCAGCCCTACGATTCCCATGCAGGATCACCATTCATCCAACTGGGCGTCCGGTCCGCCACAACAGCGTCCACGTACAGTGTCCGTACGCCAGCCATTATCCTGCGAGCCATGCCGAAGCCGTAAACTTAAGTGCTCTCGTTCGATACCATGCGATACTTGCAAACGAAGACGATGTACACAGAACTGCTTCTACAAACGCAATACCAGAGTGGTGGGCGGTGCAACTACATCCGTGCAACAAACACCAACGCCACTAGAACTTCAGCATGGCATTCCGGGAAATAACGAAGAGCTGCTTGATCGGATACGAAACCTAGAGGACCTCGTGAGGAAGATGAGTGCAGAGCAAGTGTTCATTTCTGGACAAATGCAACAGGCGGTCGTAGTCGCCAATAGCAAAGTACCTGGCCAAAAAGAAATGGCGGCACCGCATACGAACGAAAGGACTATTTCACCATCACCAGTCGGTTTGGAGTCCCCGCCTACAAGTTCAGCATCGGGGGACTCCCACGGCGAACCAAGGTCGCGGCTTTCATCATTCAGCAATTCTACCCGTACCGATATTCTGGCTTCCCAACGCACTGCATCTTCTCCAGTATCGTACAACTCGTGTGGAAAAAACAGCGGATTCACGGGAATATTGAGAGGGGACGATATCGCGGGAGTGCGCTATGAAGTTTCCCAGTCTCGTTGGACCTCTGTATTGGACGGAAGTCCTAACACTGCGCACATTCTCGCTGCTAAACTTGCGCCATCAATCCCATGGGATTCAGGGAGTCCTTTCAATCGCTTGCGTTCAGATCAGCCCACAAATTCAATAAATTTCCCCTTTGACGATCAACAAGTTGCATCCTTAGATAGCCTTCACGCCCTTCTTCCGCCTAGGCAACATCTTGAATACCTTATATCAAAATACTTGACACTCTTCTCACCGCTGTTTCATATCCTTCATGATCCAACATTCCTGCGGCAGTACCAGCAGTTCTCGACTAACCCATCTTCCCAACCATTATCTTGGCTCGCCTTACTCTTCGTGGTTCTTTCTCTGGCGGTAACTGCGCTGCCGGAAAATGATCCCCTACTCTCCGACATCGGACGCGACCCCAGCGGTGCAAAGAACATTAGGACCCTAAGCTCTCGCTATCGGCAAGCCGCAATGCGGGCATTGGCGGCGGACGGCTTCATGATCCGGTATCGCTTGTCGACTTTACAAGCTTTGATTCTGCTTATATACGCCATCAACCATAGTTTAGGCGAAGATGGAGGATCGTGGTCGCTATTAGGACTAACACAGAGCATTGCTTTGGCACTTGGGGTGCATGTAGATGTAGTGGAAGGAGAAGGAATCAATGGATTGGAGCGTGAAACGCGCCGTCGCTGTTGGGCAGGATTGGGTATGCTTGGGACAATTCAAGCCACTTCATTTGGCAGATCTGAGATGCTCGGTTCAGGTAGTGTCGGGAGATTTACCGGAGAGGACGGAGGCCTTGAGGTTGCGGACGTAAACGATGCGGATATTACGGAGCATGCAATGCGAACAGCAGAAGTAGGCACGCCGACACAGATGAGCTACATGATATTCAAGTTCCGACTCTACAGCCTAGCGTCTCGTATCTGCAAGGGAATCTTCTCGCTGCAGCCTGGAATTAGGATGACTTACGAAAGTGTATGCGAGCTTGATCGGGCAATCGAAACGGAGAGCCAGAAGTGGGATCAGAAATACCTAGAACACGGCGGCCCAAACATGCGGGAAATACACCACCAAGCGCACTGGAATATCCTCAAAGGGTACTCTTGTCAGTTGCGACTATTGTTGCATCGTCCGTTCTTTTTCAACGATGCTGTTACGGAAGCGGGACTATCATCAAGAGATATAGGTCCTTCATCGAGGAATACTGAAGGGTATGTATCCAGCTTTCAGCGATGCATACAGTCTTCCATCAAGTTACTGCAGATCCACAAAGTGCTTTATGACACACCGGAGTTCCTCGACTACCAGTGGTTCAACTGTGGCTTGGGTTCTTTCCACGCTTTTCACGGGAGTGTTGTATTGATTGCTGCGCTACATAGGGTACTTGATCCTTCCAGTGGAACAGCTAAAAGAGAGAAAGCAGGGTTATTGAGGGAGATGGGGGTCTCGCCAGAAACTCTTAGGGAAATGCTACATGGTCTTCAGGATCGGTTAAAGAGTTTACAAGAGCGGAGCGAGATCTGTCGTAAGTCGTCAAAGGTGTTAGGAGGGCTCCTGTAAGTGTTACTTCCTTCATGCTGGTGTTGATCAACTGCTGACTATCGATGCGATTAGAGCGACACTCCCCCCTGCACGGCATCAAGTATTCGTCGAAGCGACACCTCCACGTACAATATCACCACAATTGCAACATCGGTTTTCCAGTCCCGCGTTAGCATACGCACAAGGCTTCGGCCAGGATTCGCCCTCTCCGACGTCACCCCCACAGCCTGTACAAGAAAACCATCCTGAAATACACGCCATACAACCCCAAGGCTGGCCACCGGTCGCCATGGAACCTGCCGCTACCATGGATCTCGACATACTTTCCCAAACCTTCTGGGAAGAGAAACTGAATCCAGCGATGTGGTTAAACGCCGGAGGTTTCCGGTGGGAAGAGTGGGAACCGACAGTGTTTTTCCCTACTGTACAAGGTGTGGAAGGAGTGCCGGTGTAGGGTTAAAACGGTCAGTTTAGGATAGGTAGTGATATATGTAATTGAATACTGTTGCTTTACGAGTTTAGAAGCGGTACAAGTATCTGTCTCGGATAATTTCAAGTCCAGACAATATGTAGTCTATAAAAGGCGAAAGCGCCCAGCCAGCCGGCGTGATCTGATACGCTGGTAATCTTCAGGGGACCTACAAGGACAAAGAGGAAATATCACGTGCCGGAACTACTGCAGGTTAACCACGGCGCCGAGGGCAAGAACGAAGCCAACCGAAAATCTTCCAGACTGACTAACCACTGATTGACTGGTAAAGACGACAAATTGACTGAAAGGACATGATGGAATGGTGGTCGTTAGGATAACATCAAGCAGGGCGAGTCAATGGCAACAATTACTGTGAATCAGAGAGTGAATTTCGGCTTGACAGAAAACAGTAAATGCTAATCATCTAGAAAGGAGGTAACCATAGTAGACGAGTTTTCGTTTGTTTTGAATGAATATATTTACTATAGCGGAACATGTATTCTAGCAAGAATATGGCACTGCTTGTCCGAAGGGCCCTCCCTGTTAGGGGCCGCTTGTGCCTGTCACAGGAGACACTCCTGGTCATCAGTAACTGACTAAGCAAAACCTGAAATACTAAGAACCTTGGGCCCTGACTCAGGAATCTCTCGGTGGCATCAGCAAGAAAGGGGCAGACTACCTATCACAGTAACCCCTCTCCAACAGCCTCTGTGGTCCTTACAAGCCACAGTCAGAGCAGGACTACCCTTCACCATATTCATACATTGTGCTGTGTCACACAGGACCACCCCAACATGCAGGCAGAGAAGGGGCTAGGAAAGGAAAAAGGCACAACAAGGGTGGAAGAAAGATATTCATGTAATAAAGTAAAAAGGTCACCATATATAGAAAAGAGGAAGCTTGTGTAGTATAGGAAGGCACTACACTACCAGACATAAGCAAGGTTGAAAGGAAAGAGATGTACCTGGATAGAGGACAGGGCATTCAAGGCAAGGACATATTCAGTGTTGATGATGAGGATGAGGGATCAAGCAACTGGAGGAACAATGTCAGATATTTAGGAATGAATTGAAAGGATGTTATGACAAAATGCCAAGTCCAATTGAGAATCATATATTACTGAGGAAGCTTAGTGGAGATGATCAGGAAACCTAAAGGAACAACAATAGATGTCAACAAACAGATGAATATGTAACCACAGAGTCTAGTCAGCCAAAGGAGATAAGGATTGTCATGGGCATTAAAGACCAATACATGGTGAAGTAGCCCTGAGGCAGCCAACCATGCAGGAAACCTTATCTCAAGACAATGTTTGACTTGCATAATATGATGAGACTACAGCATGCTGTAATAGCAGTCATAGACAGGGTGTTAGGCAGAGAACCTGGGGCTCCAGGCTTGTTGTCATAACTTGTGAACTGTGATGTATATAATGGCAGTCATGGATGAGGTAGTGGACAGAGAACCTGAGGGCTGTAGGCTTTGTTGTCAAGGCTCATGAACTGTGATGTGAACTCTCAGGAAACTTCAATGCTAGACCTCTGAAGCTGTGTCATACAGCAACTAAAGATAATCCATGTTTAGAAGCAAGAGACAGGTCAGAGGACAAGATCAGGAGAACAAAGCAAGAGGGACAAAGGCAGAGAGGTCAAGTGCAGGAACTGGGACAGAGACAGAGGCAAGGATGAGGAATGGGACAAGGATATAGAGGTTGCAAGTATTTATTCAGTGAGATGAACAAATAACTGTGTAAGGAGAAAAGGAAAGGAAACAGAACAGTGGGAGGAAAAGTCCTCTTATATATACATTTTCTCCTTCCATGCCAAGATGCTAAACTAGCAGGCCCTAAACCCTTAACCCTTGATACACTAACACAAGCCATCCTAGAACCTCCTAGAACATTCCAAATGGGTGCAACTGTACAACCACTAACAAACACTTGAACAATGTCATAGTGTATATAACTCACTACTAAGTGCACAGCTACACAGATAAGCCACACCACTAATAGTCACAGCACACAGGGGTTAAAAAGGACAATTGAATAAGGAAAGTGAATATGACAGTAAGGAAATAAGAGACAAAGGAAGAGAGGAGATTTCTGAGCCATGACAGGATCCCCATGTTTGGGCTGAGCTCTGGCAAAGTAGATTCATGTTGTTTTGGGTAGGGGCCCTGGTTTGTCTGGATACTTCTCATGGATGTGGTCAACAGCTTGGCTCTCAGAGTGAAGTTCAGCAGGTTCCCATTCCTGCATATCACAACCAATCCATTTAACCAAGTATCGGAGTTTGCAATGGTATATCCAGCAGTCCAAGATTGCTTTGATGAAATATTCATGTTTGCTATCTATTTTGACTTGTGGGGGTACATCTGGTCATTGTCCTGGGTATGGATCATTTGCTGCTAGCTCTAGAAGTGATACATGCTGAACATTGTAACACTTCATTGTGGGTGGCAGTTTGAGGCAATATGCATATAGTGATATTTTGGCAATAATCTTGAATGGTCCATGGCATTTATTGTCAAGATTCCATGATAGCTGATGGGTCTTCCAATTTCAGGCATCTAGCCAGACATGATCTCCAGGCTGATAGTTCAGTGATGGTAATCAGTGCCTGTCTGCATTGTCTTGGTACCAGAGGTTGGCTCTGTTTATCTCAGCATGTATGTGACTGTGGATTTCAGACAGGGTTTTTGATGTTGTCAGGGCATGGTGATCATTGACATCATTAGCAGTAGTGGGTATGGTGTCATACCCCACCTTTAAGACACATTTTAAGAATGGGGATTCTTACCAAGTAATGACTCAAGCCATAGGGCATGAGCCATTACTAACCACCCTTCGTCTACTTCCCACAGGAAATAGGATAATGGGGGGCCAGGAAAAAAGTCAGTCCATCATAAAGGGTTGGGAACCCAGGGTAGCCCCAGGATAGGACTGTTTCTGATCAATGGCTGAGGTTTCTAATGCCCAGCCATATCCTGGGGAACATACTGCTGATGTCAACAAAAACCTGGAATACTTATAGCCTGGGCCACTGTGGTTCTTACTTGCCACAAGTCCAAGGGGACTACCCTCTGCCATATCCATTTTGCTGTATTTGAACATTGTGCTGTGTCACACAGGACCACCCCAACAGGCAGACATAGAAGAGGCTGGGACAAAGAAAGGCAGAAGGATGAGAAGAAAAGAAATGCTGGAGGAAGTCAAGGTTGATAATGAGGATGAGGAATCGATGGATGAGGAGAACAGTGTTAGGTATTTAAGAATGAATTGAATGTGCACTATGACTGAGTGCCAAGTCTGATTCAAGAATCATATGTTACCAAGGAAGCTCAGCAGAGATGATTGGAATACTGAAGGAACCATACCAAACATCACTAAGATAAGACATGCAATATTGGAGTCTAGTCAGCCAAAGCAGATAAGGATTGTCATGGGTGATAAAGACCAATATATGGCACAGCAGCCCTGAGGCAGCCAACAATGCAGGAAACCTTAGTTCAAAGACAACCTTCGGTTAGCCTGATATGATGAGAATAAGTGCATATAGACAAATGGATATGAGAGTTGGATCCTATTGGAAGCCACAGGAGGCCCAGATGACATCTACCATGGTGGAGTGTTGGCAAGGCATACAGACAGCACAGGAAGCCACAGCCCCAGATAAGGATGGATCAGGAAATCTGGCAACTAAAGACAAACACTTCACCCAAGCTGACAACACATACATGAGATGAGATATGTGCTCAAATGCCCTATGGAGGTGATATTATTAGATATAATATATGGGCAAATGATGGGCTTAGCAGTTGCACATGCACGATATGGCTGAGAGGATTACCAAGGGTCATCCAATTGGTTTGGGAATGATTTGGGGTGTTTGCATGGAAAAATTCAAAATATGGAATTTGTATGCAAAGAATATCATGTTTGTATGCTCTCTACCAATGTCAACCAGTACTTGGTGTTCCACTTCCCAAGTCATGCAAGCAGCAACTGTCAACTGGGACCAACTTCCTCAATGGTTCATCAGAATGGTGGAGAGAATGAATGTCACTGAAAGGGATGTTCAAGGGTTGATTCAGGCACTACAAAGAGAAGGAGCAACAGTACAGGCAGACATAGGACAAATGAAAGCCTTGTACCAAGAAATGGTGGGAATCATGCAGAATGCCTATGATGTGGTCATCAGGCAGGGCAACATTGACAAAGAAATGAACCAAGCTGCCATAGTGCATCTGGTTCAGGCCAGCAATGAATTTGGGTCACAAGTGTAGCATGCAATGGGAAACCTTGCAACCGATGTGCAACAAAAACAAGTGGCAAATGAAGAAGCTGCTCAAAGACTCACTGCTGGAGTCCAAATCATCAATGATGTCCTTGAGGGCTTTGCGACATACCAGGCCAATTGGAACAAAAATGTTGAGAATTGGGCATTAGAGAAAGAAGACAGTGACAAACATCATGATAGGTGTATCAGGGCACTGGCCAAGGCTGAAGAGCAGCAGCAGTGCCGTCAGCTCGAATATGAAACAGCCTGCCAACAAGAAAAGAAGGAGATAATTGATAAAGTTATCTAGGCAGTAATGGACAAGATGGCCTGCAAACTGCCAATTAATGCACAGTCCCTCACTGAAGCCATACAGGAGGGAGGACCTTCACCCCAAACACTCAATGCAGCAATTGGAACAGCATTACCTCCATCCACAACCAATTCAGAATGTGGAGCTATGGCAGGGAAGGGTGGCAATGGTGGTAGACCACCAAGGCATAGAACTGGACTACCCCCTGAGTCCCCTCAGACTCCTCCTCATCAGATGACAACTCCAGTTCTGGAAGGAGAATGCTTGACAGCATCCGCAGAAGGAGATGGGAACAGAGGGAGGAAAAGGAATGAGAGGCAGATGTAAAACGCTTCTTTGAATCCTTGGTTGACAGGTTGCAGGAGCCTGCTCCAGTAGACCTACACAAGAAACCAAAAATGCCAGAAATGAAGGCTCCACAGATCTTCACTGGCAAGGATAAAACCCTTTTCCGAGCCTGGTGGATGTCGGTTCAGGACTATGTTGAGACATACTCCTCTTCCTTCCCTGATGAGGATGCACAGGTTAAATGGGTAGGGAGTTTATTCTCCCACAAAGCCCTCAGTTGGTATCAAGAGTGCCAAAAGGCAATCAAGAGCCAAGGGCTGAAGGACAACTGGGCTGCTTGTTCAAGCGCCATGGAAACATGATTTATGGACAGAAGAGAGGTCCAGAAAGATGAACGCCAAATCCGAGAACTCCAATATGAAGGAGATATCGATGACTACATTACGAAATTGGAAGACCTCAACATGTGAGTCGGGGCATCAGGCCCTATGTACAGAGCAGTTATCTGGGATGCAATGACCCCAGAAATCAAGAAAATGGTTTACCAAACCTTCAAGGGGATCCCTAGAGACGATGATGCCATGATTGAAGCAGTAAAGGAGGCTGCATACATTGTGGAGAACATTGACAAAGAGATAAAGGGCCCCAAGAAAAGGACATTGGAGGTACGGGACGACCATTCCCCTAAGGAAGCTGCTTGTCCTTGTAACATGCAGCAGAAGGACTGGAAGGTCAAGGAAAAGAATGAGGATAAGAAAGGTTCTTCTGGGAAAAAGTCAGACAAGCCTGCAATTTTTGCCACAGGAAGGGAAGCCTTACAGAATGTTCCTCAGCGTGAAATTGATAAACACAAAAAAGAAAAAGCAGACTGTTGGAGATGCAGATGCTCAGGTCATAAAATGTATGACTGTTATGCAAAGAAAATAGTAGGAGGAACAGAGTTGTCAAGTGGAGGCAAGACAGCCTCTGCAAGCAAGAGAAAGAGGGATGATGATGAAGAAGAAGACAAGGGGCAAGAGAAGCCCAAAGATAAAAAGAAGGCTAAAACGGCTGCTGCTAAGTAGGATAATGATGACACCGAGATGCCAGATGCTCAGCCTAGATCTTGGGAGATTGAAGACAGTGAGGATTTGGATTTGGATTTTTAGAGTCCTCTAGGGAGGCATCACCTGAGGAGGAAGATAGTTTGGACACACAAATACACAAATGTGCAGGAGGCAAAAGGAAAGCTTCAGACAACCTCCTGTCAATCAGGACAAAGAATTGATGAACAGACAATGGAACCTTAACCCCAGTTACTCAAAGGGAAGACCCAGTTCCACCTCATCATGGACCAAGACTAATCATTGATATGGTTCTGACCTGGTCCAAAACCAAACAATGAATGGTACAAGTCCTACTCGACACAGGATGTACCACAGCAGTTCTAGACAAAGGCCTTGTTCAGAAATTCAAAATCCCAACCATAAAAAGAGACACCCCTCTCCAAATTCACAACTTCAACAATGAGGTAGTTGCTGGAGCAGGTGAATTCTTTATGGTTCCTTTCATGTTGCAGTACAAAAAGCATTTTGTTGCAGAATCCTTTGAGATCGCACCTCTAGATAGCGACTGTGATGTCATCCTACCATATTGGTGGATGACAAAACATCAGCCATGCAACTTATGGGGAGATAAGAACAACATCTCATTCTCTACCCCACATTGCACAGAAAAGTGCACAAAGTCCCAGGCCAGTGCATTCTCACTCAAGGTCAACAAAACAGTACTCGACTACCCAGAAGCCCTAGTTATACGCCATATCTCCACTGCCACCACTGAGGAAGAATTATCAGATGCACTTGAACAAGTACCTGAGAAATTCCAGAAGTGGATCAACATCATGACCAAGGAAGCAGCAGACAAGCTTCCTGACCACAAGCCCTATGACCATGCGATCGATCTTAAAGAAGGAGAACCTCCTCCACAGGGTCCAGTTTATGCCCTCAATGAAGTGGAACTGGAGACACTTAGGGAATGGTTGAAAGAAATGCTAAGGACAGGAAAGATTAGACCATCAAAATCTCCTGCCGCTTCCCCCAGTCTCTTCATACCAAAACCCCATGGTAGAGGCCTAAGATTATGTGTTGATTATCATTGGATCAACAAGATAACCATTGCGAATCGCTACCCTCTTCCACTCATGTCAGAACTACAAGATAGAGTTAGAGGAGCAAAATTCTTCACCAAGATGGATTTGAAGAATGGTTATCATTTGATTAGGATAAAAGAAGGTGACGAATGGAAAACAGCCTTCAGATGCCGATATGGGCTTTACAAATTTTTGGTCATGCCATTTGGGTTGTCTAATGCACCAGCAACATTCCAAGATATAATGAATCATATCTTTCGAGATTTATTAGATCAAGGAGTGATTGTTTATATTGATGATGTTCTCATTTATGCTGAAACTGAGGAAAAGCATGATGGGTTGGTTAAAGAGGTGCTTAAGAGACTCGAGGAAAATGGCTTGGTTATATCCCCAGAAAAATGTGTTTGGGGCAGAAATAAAGTGGAATTACTGGGTTATATTATAAGTGAAAATGGAATTGCAATGGCAAAGGACAAAGTGGAAACTGTCCTGGAATGGGAACCTCCAAGATCCTTGAAAGACACTCAAGCATTTCTTGGATTTGCCAATTTTTATCGCTGATTCATCAAGGACTTCTCAAGAATATGTCGACCCCTTACAGAATCAACAAAAGGCAATTCGAAGAAATGGGAATGGACAGTGTCCATGGAATTAGCATTCGATGAGCTCAAGCAGCGTTTTACCAAAGCCCCAATTATAGGACACTTTGATCCAAGAAAGGTGTGCATAGTGGAAACAGATGCTTCAGATTTTGCTCTAGGAGCCATCCTATCCCAGAAAGGAGAAGATGGAAAGCTGCATCCAATTGCATTTCACTCAAGAAAATTCCCTCCAGCAGAAATTAATTATGAGATTCATGACAAGGAGCTGTTAGCTATTGTTGACTCATTTAAAATTTGGAGAAGATATCTTGAAGGAGCAATGCATACAGTCCAAGTTAACAGCAATCACCAAAACCTTGAGTATTTTACAACAACAAAAGTACTCAATCAACGCCAAGCAAGATGGGCTCAGGAGCTCACTGGTGTTGATTTCAAGATTGTCTATTGACCAGGGATTAAAAATGGGAAACCAGATGCACTATCTAGGCATCTGGAGTTTCGAAATCCATAGTTCTGGGACCTTTGTTCCATCATAGGCAATCAAGGTATGATATATAGTCTTTTGAATATGGTTATGGTTATATATGGTGGACTAATATGGGTAATGTAACGGCGGTCATGGACATGGTAATCGACAAAGAACCTGAGGGCTCTAGGCTTGTTGACAGTGATCGCGAACACAAGACAAGACCTCTTGGAAAGCACCAACATTGGATGTCTGAAGCTGGGACGTGCAACAACTATAGGGGATCCATGTTTAGGAGCAGAGGTAGGTCAAGGAACAGGATCAGGGAAAACAGGGCGAAGAGGACAAAGGCCAGAGGATCGAAAACGGGGACAAGGACAGAGACTGAGGCGAGGACAATGACGAGGGCTGGAGAGGACTCAAATATTTATTCGGTGAAATGAACAAATAACTGTGTAAGGAGAAAAGGAAAAGAAACAGAACGCTGGGAGGACAAGTCCTCTTATATACACATTTTCTCCTTCCACACCGAGACACTAAACTAGTAGACCCTGAACCCTTAACCCTTAACTAACCAGCACAGCCGCTCCAGCCATTCCAAACATATGCGGCTGAGCAATTATCCTAATCTATGTGGCTTATCGCCAAGTGCAGAGCCACCCAGAGTAAGCTCCTGATAAGCCAGTGATGACAAGTGATAGGTGAGAAGTGAATGAATTTCTTGAGCCATGACAGGATCCCCCTGTTTGGACTGAGCTCTGGCGATGTCACAGTGTGGTCCCAGTTCTCCTAGGTGTGCTACTTGACATAGGCAAAGGACCCCTAAGGGTTGCCATGGTAACAGGCATCTCCATAGTAATGGTGGTTGCCCTGGCAACCAGCCTAAGTGCCAGCTTTGTCTGCTGCTTGGCATGACATCATAAAGGAACAAAGACAATGTCATGGGGTTGCCACCAGATCATACTAGAAGTTTCTATTTCATTTATTTAGGGTTTAGGGGTCGGGTTCAATTATTGTTTAGTGTCTTGGTGGGAAGAAGGAATCATGTATATAAGGGGACTCATTTCCCCACTGCTGTTTTCCTTTCCTTTTCTTTTTCTTCTTCACGCAACGTCCTGTATACTTTAACAATCTAGTCTAGTTCCCCTGTCATCTCCGGTTCCCGGCCCCCCTGTTCTCACCCTCGCCTTGCCAAGTCTTCGCGTCCCGCCCTCATCGCGCTAAGTCCCCGCCCTAGTCACGAACCCTGTCCGAATCGCGAAAAGTCGCGTCTTCCACCGCGCCTTGCCCCTCTGTCGCGTCGCCGTCCCATCCAGGCCTGCTCCCGCTTCCACGCTCTCGTCCACACCCCGCTGCGAGTTCCCTGGCTTCCGCTCCCGTCCCTCGCTCGCCCGTTACACTACGTTGCGTCAACCATAATCCTCCACCGAACTCGCCGCCATGTCTGAACCCGCACCCGCAACCGCCGTCTCGTCCCCCCCGCCCTTCGTCATCGTGAGAATCGTCTCCGACCACGTTCGCGCCGTCGAGGCCCTCGCCGCTGCCTCCGCGGACTCCCTCGACCACGCCACGCTCCGCTCCAGTTACGAAAACGCAATCCACCTCGCCCGCGCACTACATTCCAGCGACAACCTGACCGACCGGTTCGCCGCGCTGGTAACCGAGAACGAAGACCTCGCGCTCGAACGTGACGCCGCCGTCGCCGACCGCAATGCGTTGACCGCCCGAGTCACGCAACTCGAGGCCCAGCTCACACAGACCCTCGCCCTCGCGACTGCCGCTACAAACTCGTCGCCCGCCGGCCGCAAGGGGCAGACTGACCCCGAGAAGTTCACCGGAGAGGATCGCGGCAAGCTGAGGTCCTTTGTGGCCCTGCTTCGCTTACGGCTTATCGACCGCCCCGGAGAATTCCCGAACGAGCAATCGAAGCTCCGATACGCGTTTTCTAGATTAGAAGGAGCCGCGTTAGAACAAATGATTCACCTCGTAAAAAATGACCGCGTGAACCTCGAAAACTTCGAAGCCTTCGTGACCTCGCTTGATGAAGCCTACGGTGACCCTGATCGTGTAAATACAGCTGAACGGACGCTCGCTAAACTACGTCAGGGGAACCGGGACTTCGTCACCTACTACGCGGAGTTCCAACGCTTGATCGCGGACCTTGATTGGAATGACGCAGCGAAGCGAGCGGCCCTTCACCGTGGTCTAAGCGAGGAGCTTAAAGACATCCTCAGCACCCAAGACCTGCCTGAGGATTGGACCGACTACGTCGCGCTCGTCAAGAAAAGAGACATGCAGTACCGCGCACGAAAAGCGGAGTCCCACCGCCCATCCGCACCGCATAAACCGTCGACGCCTTCCCCCCGCACCACCGCCATTGCTCCAAACCCGCACACTCCCCACCCGACCAGCACCGGCAGCGGCCACCTTGGCCCTGCACCGATGGATCTTTCGGCCGCGGCACGCCGCCTGTCCCCCGAAGAACGACAGAAGCGGATCGATGAGGGTCGATGCTTATACTGTGGAGGGTTCAATCACATGGCCCGAGACTGCCCAAACAAACCGAGGACGCCTGGCCGCTCTTTGCGGGGTGCTGTGGCTATGATGGAGTCTACACCCGAGGTCACTGCCTGCGCTGATTCTAACCCGCAGTCGGGAAATGTGTAAGCCAGGAAGAGAATGATGGCCCTCTCCCTGGCGATCTGCCTGTCTTAAATTCCGTAGTAACAAATATATTCTCTATTTCCAGCTCCGCAGTTAAAGACGTTGCCATCGAAGAAGGGTCAATGGATGGGAATCATCTCGTAGTGACGTGCACCCTATCCCTTGACTCAAGAGCAATCCCAACCCATGCCCTGATCGATTGTGGAGCTACTGGCTATGCATTCATCGACCAGGACTTTGCCAACCACCACCACTTACCTCTCCGCCCGCTCAAAACTCCCCGCGCCCTAGAAGTGATCGATGGACGAAAGATCTCCTCGGGAGACATCACCCACATCGCTGAAGGGTACCTTCACATCCAGGAACACCGGGAGAAACTCCCAATGTTCGTCACCAAACTGGGTCACTACCCCATTGTTCTCGGTATTCCGTGGCTGAAACAGCATGATGTGGCCATCCGCTTTGCCTCCAATCTGGTTACTTTTGGCTCCCAGTATTGTCTGGCCCACTGCAATGACAGGGCGGTCACAGTACGAGGTACCAGCGAAGAACCCCCAGAACCGCTCTCGGCTGACACTGCACCCCTCAGCATTGCCATGATCGGTCCCGTACCACTGACACGGCAAGCCAAACGAAACCGCCTCCACATCAACGCCATCTCCTTATACGAAATCAACAAGGCTTTAAAACAGGGGAACGAGATGCCCCAGATCTCCGAGATAGTTCCAGCAGAATACCACGAATTCCTCCCACTGTTTTCGGAAACAGAGGCTAACAAACTCCCACCACACCGTCCCTACGATCACCGAATTCCTCTGAAAGAAGGTTTCACCCCTCCATTCGGACCAATCTACTCGCTGTCCCGGACAGAGCTGGAGGCCTTGAAAAAATGGTTGGAGGAGAACCTCTCCAAGGGGTTTATCCGAGCATCCTCCTCCCCAGCCGGCGCTCCCATCCTGTTTGTGAAAAAAGGCGATGGCTCCCTCCGGCTATGTGTTGACTACCGGGGCCTGAATGAGGGTACCATAAAAAACCGTTACCCCCTACCACTACTACATGAAACTCTCCTACGGCTGCAGAAGGCCAAGTACTATACGAAGCTGGATATCCGAGGTGCTTATAATCTTGTCAGAATGGCCGAAGGGGAGGAGTGGAAGACAGCGTTCAGGACAAGGTATGGGTTGTTTGAGTCGCTGGTAATGCCTTTTGGCCTGACCAATGCCCCAGCTAGTTTCCAGCACTTTATCAATTCTCCGACCCTACCTGGATGTCTTTGTTACTGCATACCTCGACGACATCCTCATCTACAGCGATAACCTGAATGATCACCGGAACCATGTCCTTAAAGTCTTAGGAGCGCTATCTGAAGCCGGCCTCCATCTGAAACCGGAGAAATGCGAATTCCATCGTCAGGAAGTAAAATACCTGGGATTCATCATATCTACCAGTGGTACAAAAATGGATCCTGCCAAAGTCGCGACTATACAAGAATGGCCCATACCGCGGAATGTGAAAGATGTGCAGTCCTTCCTAGGATTTGCGAACTTTTATCGACGCTTTGTAAAAGGCTATAGCAACATCGTTGCCCCGATGACCCGGTTGACCAGGAAGAATACCCGTTTTGTTTGGTCTGAAGAATGTTCACGATCCTTTGAGTCCCTAAAGCAAGCATTCACCACTGCCCCAGTACTCCGACATTTCGATTATGAGCGAGAGATTATCGTAGAAACAGATGCCTCTGACTATGTGTCAGCTGGCGTGCTATCCCAATACGATGATGATGGAATCCTACACCCCGTTGCCTTCTTCTCCAAGAAACATTCCCCAGCTGAGTGCAACTACGAGATCTATGATAAAGAACTCATGGCCATTGTTCGGGCTTTTGAGGAATGGAGACCAGAGCTGGAAGGAGCATTACACCCGATCCAGGTCCTCAGCGATCATAAGAACTTGGAATACTTCATGTCAACCAAGCTTCTTAACCGCCGTCAGACTCGTTGGGCCGAATACCTCTCCCGCTTCAACTTCAAAATTGTCTATCGCCCTGGAAAAGCTGGTGGAAAACCAGATGCTCTGACTCGTAGGTCTGGAGACCTACCTGAAGGAGGGGATGAACGCCTTGTTGAACAACAGAAGGCAGTTCTCAAGCCCCACAACCTGCCTGACGAACTCCAGATATCAGCCAACCTCTCTCCTAGCAACAATCAGCTACCCCTTGATCAGGAACTTGCCGAAGCAACAGCAAATGATACCTTCGCACAGAATATCCTTTCCATGCTCCGAGATGGAAAACACCACTGCCGAGAAATAACACTGTCGGAATGTCAAGAATACAATGGTCGCCTCCTGTATCAAGAACGCCAATATGTCCCCGCCAAAAATACCCTTCGGTTACGCATTATTCAAAGCCATCACGATGTACCTGCAGCTGGACACCCTGGCAGAGCAAAGACTTTTGACCTGATTAAAAGACGATACTACTGGCCGAGCCTGCGGAAAGATGTAGAACGCTATGTCGCAAACTGCCATACCTGCCAACGAACCAAGGCCTCTCATCACCTACCCTATGGTGTTCTTCACCCTCTACCCATCCCACAACGCCCCTGGCGTGACATCTCCATGGACTTTGTCACTGGCCTCCCAAGCTCGAATGGTTTTGATGCAGTATGGGTGGTTGTGGACCGTCTAACAAAATTACGACACTTTGCACCCTGTTCCGCCACAATCGATGCTGAAGGCCTTGCTGCATTGTTCCTCTCAAACATCTTCCGTCTACATGGACTCCCTGAAACCATAGTCTCGGACCGTGGACCACAATTTGCTTCCCGCTTCTGGAAACACCTCTGCCATGCCTTAAAAATTGAACCACGTCTAAGCACTGCCTTCCACCCAGAAACTGATGGTCAGACTGAACGTACCAATGCAATCATGGAGCAATACCTTCGAGCCTACATCAACTATCAACAAGATGACTGGGTACGATTCCTCCCCATGGCTGAGTTCGCAGCAAACAACCACATCTCAGAAACAACCGGCATTTCACCCTTCTTTGCAAATTACGGACTGAATCCCGAAATCGACTTCGAACCGGACATCCGAGTAGACAACCATGAAGAAGGTCAGGCCCAAAGTCTGGCAGAACACCTCTCGAACATCCATGACCTAATCCGGAGTGAAATGTCCTTTGCCCAGGATAGACAACAAGAATATGCAGACAGACACCGACAACCAGCACCTGCCTACAAAGCTGGAGACCTTGTCTGGCTTAATGCCAAAAATATCCGCACCAACCGGCCATCGCGAAAGCTGGACAATAAGCGCTATGGCCCCTTTCCAATAGTCAAGGAGGTAGGCAAGTACGCCTACCAACTCCAGCTCCCCCCAACCATGGACATCCACCCAGTCTTTCATGTCTCCCTGTTGGACCCTGTTCGTCAAGACCCCCTACCAGGCCAGGTCATTCCTGCCCCAGAACCAGTCATTGTGGAAGGGGAACCAGAATATGAAGTAGAAGAGGTCCTCGATAGTCGGATATTCAGACGTCAGCTCCAGTACCTAATCAAGTGGCGAGGATGGGATATCCTTACCTGGGAATATGCAACAGAGGTCAACAAGCTCAAAGCTATTGACAATTTCCATGCCCAGTATCCCAACAAACCAGGCCCACTCCCAGAAGACCTCAACTAAGCTTCGGTGGACCTCAGCCTTAGAGGGGGGATACTGTCACAGTGTGGTCCCAGTTCTCCTAGGTGTGCTACTTGACATAGGCAAAGGACCCCTAAGGGTTGCCATGGTAACAGGCATCTCCATAGTAATGGTGGTTGCCCTGGCAACCAGCCTAAGTGCCAGCTTTGTCTGCTGCTTGGCATGACATCATAAAGGAACAAAGACAATGTCATGGGGTTGCCACCAGATCATACTAGAAGTTTCTATTTCATTTATTTAGGGTTTAGGGGTCGGGTTCAATTATTGTTTAGTGTCTTGGTGGGAAGAAGGAATCATGTATATAAGGGGACTCATTTCCCCACTGCTGTTTTCCTTTCCTTTTCTTTTTCTTCTTCACACAACGTCCTGTATACTTTAACAATCTAGTCTAGTTCCCCTGTCATCTCCGGTTCCCGGCCCCCCTGTTCTCACCCTCGCCTTGCCAAGTCTTCGCGTCCCGCCCTCATCGCGCTAAGTCCCCGCCCTAGTCACGAACCCTGTCCGAATCGCGAAAAGTCGCGTCTTCCACCGCGCCTTGCCCCTCTGTCGCGTCGCCGTCCCATCCAGGCCTGCTCCCGCTTCCACGCTCTCGTCCACACCCCGCTGCGAGTTCCCTGGCTTCCGCTCCCGTCCCTCGCTCGCCCGTTACAGGCGAAGTAGGTTTTATGTTGTCTCTGGTCGGGGTCCTGGTTGGTCAGGTTATTTTTCATGGAAGTGGTCAACAGCTTGGCTATCTTCATGGAGTTCGGCAGGTTCCCATTCCGGCATATCGTAGCCCACCCATTTCACCAAATACTGAAGTCTGCAGTGGTGTAGTCGGGAGTCCAGGATTGCTTCGATGAAGTATTCGTCTTCCCCATCTATTTCCACTGGTGGGGGTGCATCTGGTCATTGTCCTGGGTATGGGTTGTCTGCAGCTAATTCCAGGAGGGATACATGTTGGACGTTGTGGCATTTCATTGTTGGGGGCAGTTCAAGGCAGTACGCATAAGGGGATATCTTGGCGACTACTTTGAATGGTCCATGGCATTTGTTGTCAAGTTTTCGTGATGGTCGTTGTGTTTTCCAATTTCTTGCATCCAGCCAGACATGATCTCCTGGTTGATAGTTCGGCGATGGTAACTGGTGCCTGTCTGCATTGTCTTGATAATGGAGGTTGGCTCGATTAATCTCAGCTAGCAGGTGACTATTCATTTCTGAAAGGGTCTTGGATGTTGTCAGGGCACGGCAGTCGTTGACATCATTCGTAGCTGCAGGTGTGAGATCGAATTGGCATCGAGGGTTGAATCCTTTATTGGCGAAGAATGGGGAAGTGCCTGTTGTTGTGGATGCTTGGTTGTTGGCAGTGAACTCAGCCAGAGGCAACCATTCTGCCCATGTGTGCGCGCAAGTATTGTTCCATGAATGCATTCATTTGTTCAGTTTGTCCATCTCTTTGTGGGTGAAAGGCAGTTGAGAGTTGTGGGTCAATTCCCAAGCGGCGACATAAGTGTTTCCACAAAAGTGCAGCAAACTGGGGTCCTCGGTCAGAGATGATGGTCAGGGGCAATCCATGGAGTCGGAAGACATGGTTAATGAATAGGTTTGCAAGTTCCTTGGCATCAACATCTGTACGGCAAGGTACAATGTGCCGTTCCTTTGTCAGTCGGTCTACTACAACCCATATTGCATCACAACCATTGGACCATGGTAATCCTGTTACAAAGTCCATTGATATATCCTGCCAAGGTCTGTCTGGGATAGGTAGTGGTTGTAGGACGCCGAATGGGGCATGTCTGCTAGATTTCGAGCGTTGGCAGGTATGGCAGTTGTGAGTGTAGCGGTCAACGTCTCTGCGCATCTTGGGCCAGGTATATGTCCTCGATAGATATTCCAGTGTCTTTGATCTGCCCGGGTGACCTGCAGTAGGGGTCTCATGATGATGTTGCATAAGGTGCAGTCTTAGTGGTTCATAGTCTGGAACCCAGATTCGTTGTCGGTACAAGAGGAGGTTATCACATTTTTCACATTCTGCCAGTGTGATGTCTTTACATTGTTTTGTTCCATCACTGAGCATCTGGAGGATTTTGTTTGGGAAGGGGTCGATAGCATATCCTTCGTGGAAGAGTCGGCTTAGTGTAGGGGCATCTGGGGAGAGTGCTGGTGAGGTAACATCAGGTTGGTCGGACAAGGTTGTGGCCAGGGCATGGAGGATGTTTTTGGGTTTAATTATGGTGGTTTGGTTTTCGAGGGAGCAGTCATCCCCCTCTTTAGGTAGATCTCCGGATCGTCTAGTCAGTGCATCTGGTTTCCCTCCAGCAGTCCCTGGGCGGTAGACAATCTTGAAATTAAATCGGGACAGGAATTGAGACCATCAGGCTTGTCGGCGGTTGAGGAGTTTTGTTGTGGTGAAATATTCCAGATTCTTATGGTCCGATAGGACACGGATTGGGTTGATAACAGACTGTAATTCCGGTCTCCATTCCTCGAATGCACGCACAATTGCCATTAATTCCTGGACATAAATTCGTAGTTGCATTCCGCTGGAGAGTGCTTCTTAGAGAAATATGCCACTGGGTGTAGGATGCCATCATCATCATATTGTGACAGTACTCCAGCAGATACATAGTCTGAGGCATCAGTTTCAACAATGACATCATGGTCAGGGTCGAATCGAGCAAGGACAGGTGCAGATGTAAACATGGTTTTTAACTTGTCGAATGCATTTGGTTGTTCATCCTTCCAGGCAAATGGTACTCCTTTTCGTGTCAGGAGTGTAAGTGGTTGCACGATTTTTGAATAATTTCGGGCAAAGCGATGGTAAAAGTTTGCAAACCCCAGGAAGGCACGGACATCTTTTAGGTTGCGGGGTGATTCCCAGTCCTGGACAGCTGTAATTTTTTCGGGATCCATCTTAATTCCTTCTGTACTGATGATAAGTCCCAAGTATTTGACTTCCTGGCAATGGAACTCGCATTTTTCTGGCTTCAGGTGTAAGCCTGCTTTCTCAAAGGCTTCTAGCACAAGGTTCACATGTTGTTGATGTTCTTCGAAGGTGTCAGAATAGATGAGTGTGTCATCCAGATAAGCTGTGCAGAAGCGGTCCAAATAGGGGGCCAGGACATCATTGATAAAGTTCTGGAAGGTTGCAGGGGCATTGGTGAGGCCAAATGGCATTACTAATGATTCGAAAAGGCCATAATGGGTGCAGAAGGCAGTTTTCCATTCTTCTCCTTCTGCCATTCGAATGAGGTTGTAGGCCCCCCTAATGTCAAGTTTTGTGAACCATTTTGCACGAGAGAGATTCATCAGGGTGTCTTGCATGAGTGGGAGAGGGTAGCAGTTTTTAATTGTTCCTTCATTGATTCCTTGATAATCCACAACTAGGCGTAGAGAACCATCCCCTTTCTTGATGAACAAGATTGGTGCCACAGCTGGGGATGATGATGCTCGAATGAATCCTTTGCTCATGTTTTCATCAATCCACCACTTTAGTTCTTCCAGTTCTGGGTGTGAGAGGGAGTAGAGTGGGCCAAAGGCAGGTTTGAATCCATCTTCTAGGGGGATCTTGTGGTCGCAGGGGCGGTGAGGGGGCAGTTTGTAGGCATTGACTTTTTCGAAAATTTTCAGGTATTTGTGGTATTCTTGCGGCACAATTGTTTTGATGTCCGGCTTGTCATTTTTTGGTTCTTGCAGGACAGTGTTAATTTCATTAAGTGATAGGCAGAACTGCTCGACCTTGCCATACCATTGGTTGCTATTGTTGTCAATTCGTTTAAAGGTTGTAGGTGAGATGGCACAGATCTTATTCTTTCGTTCTGGTGTTAGACCCTTGATTGGTGTGGCCTTAACCACGGTACAATGTGGGAGGCATTGGGGGGAGCAGAATTGGATATCATTTTTTGCAAAGTTGATGGTAACATCATGTTTCTTGAGCCAAGGGATTCCAAGGACTAGAGGGTAGTGGCCAAGAGAGGTGATATATGTAACCAGTGTTTTGTGGTGATCACCGATGGTGCATTGGATTTCCACATATTCAGTGATGTCTCCTGAAGAGATTGGTTGGCCATCAATTACTTAAACTATTTTTGGGATTTTTAATTGGTAATGGGGGAGGTTGTGTTGGCGTGTGAAAGCCTCATTCATAAACGAGAGTCCAGTACATCCACAATCTACAAGTGCATGGGTGTCAAGTTTGGTGTCACGGTCGGTCAAGGTGCAAGGTACGACTAAGTGACTACCATCCATTTCATTTTCCTGATTAACTGACAAAGAACTTGCTGATACATAGAAGATTTCCTGTGGTGATACAAATGAAGAGGCAGGGGCAGGTCCACCAAGAGAGCCAACGGGCTGCTGGTGGACTACTCTTTTCCCAAGTTGGGTTCAGGGGAAGGGGCGGGGTCTGTTGGGGTTGTTGAGACCTCGGCAGCAGCCAGGCGCATCTTCCGAGTGTTGTTAGTGGCCAGGGTGGGGCATTCATTTTTGAAGTGGTCGGCTGATCCACAGTACAGGCATTGTCCCTTTGCCATGCGTTCATCACGTCGGCATTGGTTTTGGGCCTTCTGGCAAGCTGATAGGTCCATAGTGTAATGGCGGTCGTGAACAAGGTAATCGACAAAGAACCTGAGGGCTCTAGGCTTGTTGACAGTGATCGCGAACACAAGACAAGACCTCTTGCAGGGCACCAACGTTGGATGTCTGAAGTTGTGACGTGCAACAACTATAGAGGATCCGTGTTTAGGAGCAGAGGTAGGTCAAGGAACAGGATCAGGGAAAACAGGGCAAAGAGGACAAAGACCAGAGGATCGAGAACCGGAACAAGGGCAGAGACTGAGACGAGGACAAATGGCGACGGCTGGAGAGGACTGAAATATTTATTCGGTGAAATGAACAAATAACTGTGTAAGGAGAAAAGGAAAAGAAACAGAACGCTGGGAGGACAAGTCCTCTTATATACACATTTTCTCCTTCCACGCCGAGACACTAAACTAGTAGACCCTGAACCCTTAACCCTTAACTAACCAGCACAGCTGCTCCAGCCATTCCAAACATATGCGGCTGAGCAATTATCCTAATCTATGTGGCTTATCGCCAAGAGCACAGCCACCCAGATAAGCCTCCTGATAAGTGAGTGATGACAAGTGATAGGTGAGAAGTGAATGAATTTCTTGAGCTGTGACACATAGGGGCCATGCCGTAATTGCCACTGTTAGTGCTGGTCGGGTGGGCGGCCGGTTGGGCCGGTGCAGGGGCTGGTCCTGGGGGAATTGGTGTGGCTTGGCGTCGGGTGACAGCTGCATGAGCTCGGATGCGATAGTCTAACTTCATACATAGGTCGACAAATTTCGCAAAATCTTGGGGTTCATCAGCCTGGTATACCAGACTGGCTTGTAGTTCTCGGCACAGGCCTCGCTTCAGGGCTGCCTTTTTCACATTGGTGTCGAAGTTGAGGATTGCCATGAGGCGTTGGAACTCAGCATAGTAGATGCTAAATTCCCTATTGCCTTGGCTGAGTTTCTCGAGTTCTGCAGATGCTGTCCCCACTTGGTCTGGATCTCCAAATGCGGATTCAAGGATGGCAATTAACTCTTCCACATCTTTGAGGTTGATCTTGTCTGCAAGGACATGGGGTTGGACCTGGTTCTGGGCATTGTTTTTGAGGTAACCATATACGTAACAGAGCTTATGCTGATCGTCAATGAAGTGGGAGGAGTCCCTAGCTAGCTTGGACCTAACTTTTGAAATGAAGTTAAGCAGGTCCTGGCAGTCTCCGGAGTACTCCGGTGGGTGGGGTAACTCGATCGGTTTTGTCGTAGCAAGGGCTGTGTTTCCTGTGAGGGATTGCAGTAGTCGGATGGTGGTGTTGGCTGATCTGAGGTCACGTTCTAGGTCGGTGATACATTTCGCATAGTCGGAGTTGTCTTTTTGGGATTCCTTTAGCTCTGCTTCGAGCTCGATCAACTTTTGGCAATCGCATTTGTATTCTTTGACTGTGTTGTATAAGCCTTGGATTTTGGATGGGTCTTTGTTGACTTCATCTCTTTGAGCTGCATTGAGGTACAGCGCTATAACAATTTCTTGATCGGCCATGGTGTTTTAACGGAGGTGCCAGGTAAGGTTGTTGTCGTCAAAGGTGACTCGTGTTGCAGAGATTTCGTTTCCGATTTGGCAGCCAATTTCAATTTCGTCGATAATAGCAGTGTTTCCCAAGGACAGGAATTTCAGGATGAGGCCTGTGAACTGGTAGAACCAGAGATCGTGGAGCATAGGCACAAGGGTAATCGAGGGCAGACGGTAGAGCTGGCAGGTACTTGATTACACAGTTATGTTGTAACGGCGGTCATGGACAAGGTAATTGACAAAGAACCTGAGGGCTCTAGGCTTGTTGACAGTGATCGCGAACACAAGACAAGACCTCTTGGAAAGCACCAACGTTGGATGTCTGAAGCTGTGACATGCAACAACTATAGGGGATCCGTGTTTAGGAGCAGAGGTAGGTCAAGGAACAGGATCAGGGAAAACAGGGCGAAGAGGACAAAGCCCAGAGGATCGAAAACGGGGACAAGGACAGAGACTGAGGCGAGGACAATGACGAGGGCTGGAGAGGACTCAAATATTTATTCGGTGAAATGAACAAATAACTGTGTAAGGAGAAAAGGAAAAGAAACAGAATGCTGGGCGGACAAGTCCTCTTATATACACATTTTCTCCTTCCACGCCGAGACACTAAACTAGTAGTCCCTGAACCCTTAACCCTTAACTAACCAGCACAGCTGCTCCAGCCATTCCAAACATATGCAGCTGAGCAATTATCCTAATCTATGTGGCTTATTGCCAAGAGCACAGCCACCCAGATTAAGCTCCTGATAAGCGAGTGATGACAAGTGATAGGTGAGAAGTGAATGAATTTCTTGAGCCGTGACAGGTAAGCAACTATTGAGAAAGCAGTCATCAGGCATCCAGAAAGTGAACAACCAGACAGCAAGTAACCAGCCATCAAACGACCATCTACTGAGCAAGCGGCTGCCGGGAAACCCAACATCTCTTCCATTCCAGCCAGCCCAAGCCCCATGAGGCAAGCATGCAGCTGCTGCACTTCTCATATCCCAGCCCTGAAAAGAGGGGAGGTGAAGATCAGCTGATTACAATGATCCTGCACAAAGAACATTTTGTGAATGCAACTATCTCGTCAATCAGCAGTGGTGGACAAGGAACAACCTTCATTGTCTCTTCATCATGACTGTCCTCAATTCCTGCAATTAGATGGTGTGAAGAATTCTTGAAAATTGTTAGCAATGCAGGACTACAGGATGAAGAATATCAGGAAGTAGCGAAGAAAGTAAAGGAACCTTTAATGATGGAGAATGGCATACTCTATTGGAAAATGAAGTTATGGGTACCAAAGGGTTTGATAAAGACAGTCTTACAATCAGAGCATGACTCGAAGATTGCAGGTCACTTTGGTCAAGACAAAATGATTGAGTTAATCTGACAAAACTTTTGGTGGCCAAAAATGGATGATACAATTATTGACTATATCAAAAGCTGCATGGAATGTCAGAAAGACAAAGCAGCTTGGCATCAGAAGTACAGATTACTTCAACCTTTGGAATTACCTTATGCCCCATGGCAATCAATTGCTATGGATTTCATCACCGACCTACCAGATTCAAGTGGATGTGACCAACCATGGGTAGTAGTTGATCGAGTCATGAAAATGGCCCACTTCATTCCAC